>CM046853.1:34534109-35263897 GCA_025617745.1 Heliocidaris erythrogramma
TTTTATGTCAGTTTGTAAGAACATTATAGTAGTAGAAGTTTCTCCTGAAAAGGATTTGTCTTCAAATTAGCTCATATTCGAAAAATGATGAGAAATAGCTGAAGTGTTTACATCAGACATTCGTTCCACATGTGTGTGCAATCCTGTGTACTGATTTCTGTGGGTAGTATATGTGCTTTTCAGCAAGATTGGGTCTAATTCTTATCATTTTGGTGATTCCAAAACCTCACAGTATACATCAATTCTTAGGTAGACATGATTAACCTTAAGTTTATTGATTGCTTCAAGATGGTTTCTTTTGTGCTGCAATCACATGACCAGATTTCCTTTTTATCTTTAATTTGGCACATTTCCCTTCTTTTGTGACAGAGTTTGGTGCAACTGCATTGGTGTTTTTAGCTGCTTTGACCCGTTTCCCATCAAGACCTGCCACCCCTCCTACAGCATCCGCCGTGGCAAAGAGGGAAGACATGAAATCTGGCCTTATTGCTATTGTCAGGTGAGTCTATCGTTGCATTCTGACAATGAAGTCATGTCCCAAAGAGTTTTGTGCTCTTTATACTTAATGTATAGCTTGATAGTGTGTAGATTAGAATAGTAGATCAGTTGTTTAAGAATAATCTTAAAACATATCTGTTTAACTTGGATTATAAATAATTGCTTCCAACTATTGTTTTTACTTTTTATTCCATTTGTTTTTGTTTTTTGTTTGTGTTTTTGTGTGTTTGTATTTTTTTTTTTGGGGGGGGGGGGGGGGGGGGGGGCTGTATCTTTTGCACCGAGTCTTGAGCATTTGATCTCAAGTGGATTTGGTGCCTTACAAATCTTATTGTTTTTATTGATGTATTTTATTGGACTTCAATATGGGTTATTTCTGTTTATTCATGCTACTTCATTTTTGTGCTTTATTGTCATTCTCAGAATTTTCCTTGCTTTTGGTTTCCTTTTTCCTTTCCTTCCACTGTTATGTCTCTCACTCTTGCTATTTCTTTCTTTGTCTTTCCATCACTATCAATTGCTTAAAACTTATTTTGTGCAAATGTGCCCCTTTCTTTCCCACACACACACAGGCAAGGAAAGGGTGCAAAACACCCCATCCCTTGGATAGAACACTGAATTGAGATTCTGTGTGTCGGAGATCCACACCCTATGGGTATTAAGAACACACTGCACTCCTTGTAAAGAGTAGGGCAAACCCCAGTGTAGTAATGCACATGTATTTATTTCCCAATCAGTTATACCTAGGCCCCATTCAATAAAACTTATCAATAACAACTGACACATATCTATGATAAATTTGCTCTCAGCCAATCAGATGCAAGTATTCAGTAGCTTGTCATAGATATCAAGTTTAATGAAACGGGCCATGGAGGAGAGACCAGAGAGTCAGAGCAAAGCCTCTTTTTTCCCTCTCAGGCACAAGGGGCACCAAATCATGAGTAATAATAATAATAACGTCTCTTGTGTTTTGTTTCATCAAAGGAAAATATCCTTCTGGATCCCTGCACTTGCCTATGCCATCAGCAGTGGTGTGTACAATGGATGGACTGCTCAGATGGTAGCCATTTTTAACGACAACGTGAGCCAGGTAATATGCAAATCACAAAAACCTGTATCTTAAACATTCTTTGACTATCATTCAGCAATGTCCATGAATCAGATTTGTTTACGTTTGTATGATAAGCTTTGTGGAGTACTATATGGAATACTTTACCTGGAAGCCGTGGCGTAGCTCTACAGTGGAACCTCGTTATAAAGAACAATATTATAAGAACTCTCGTTAAAACAAGGTAATTTTACTCATCCTAATACTGTATATGCTATTGTTTTTTTTAGCCCTGGGGATGTTTCATAAAGCTGTTCGTAAAGCTACCCATGACTTTACGAATGACTTGAATATGAAGTGCCTGATAGGATGCCCAAAATTTTTCCTGATGTTTTAACAAAGTGTGACTGTATTTCCTATAAACTCAATTAAATTATGGCAAAAAATATACTTTGCATTAAAAATGTTTGTTACAATAAGAATGTTAATCTACATCTACCCAGTTCAACCTTAGTTGATGCAGTTAAAAATGATTGAGCATCCCATTTGGCTTGTCATACATTGTATTTAAGTCATTCGTAAAGTCATGCGTAACTCTACAAACAGCTTTATGAAACACCCCCCTGATATAACAAGGTTTTGATATAACCAGGTAATTTCCTTGGTCCCAAGGAGTTTGTTATAATGAGGTTCTACTGTATTAGGGAATGTTCCTTTCCATTTGAATGGTTCAAAAAAGGAGAAAAAAAGGATAAAGAAAGGGAGAGGAGTCAGGCAACATAAAAAAAGATAATTGACCTCATCTAACGCCCTCCACCCTCTTGATGACCTTGTTCTCTCTAATCATCCACCTAATATGGTTGTTGCCCCCCCCCCACTCATCTGACACCAGTGCCCCCTCAGTGGATGGACCCATGCCCCCCCCCCCTCCCCCACTGCCTGGAACCACCTTCTGGAAGGAACTGTCCATGCTCATAGGTCATTTATATCCAACCGTGGGCATATACATATGATATTTGTTCATTTTTGTAATGTCAGCGTTTAGCTTTGAACTCTTGAATAGAGTGGAAAGGTATAATGTGATATTTGATCATTTTGAGTATAATTTTATTGTTTTATTGATAGTACTGGTAAGTTATGCCCAATTTTCCTTGTCTTTATTTTAAGGAGATTCTCCATTACTGGTAGTTCTACTTGCTCTGGACTCATCATTAGTAGTCACATTTGCGAAACAGTTTGCCTGTGCTAATCTTGCAGGCAGAATGTCTATATCTACATATATCAATCATCCTCTTATATATTACTTATAATATATGGACCAAAATTTGAATGAAAAGTTTATGTTTAAGCATTCCATTCCTTCTTTTTCAGACCACATGTGGCTGGATAGGGTGCTACACCAATTTAGCAGCATTATTTGGGGGAATAGTTACTGGAAGGTAAGGAGAAATTTATAGATTTCTTTGTATGTTTATTTTAAGGATCAAGGATAGGATAATTTCACACTTTGTTTATCATGGATCATGATCTGCTACTTTGGCAGAGATATATGTAAACCGGTAACACATAGTGATGATGAACACTTATATTTCTTTTTAAAAGGGATCGTCTTTGGGAATCTGTGTGGGTTCTCAAGCTATTATTACATTTGTATTTTGTGTTTGTTTCTTCAGATGCGCAGATTACTTCACAGGGAAGATGAAACCTATCTTGCTATTCCTCATCATAGCATCATGCGCTTCCCTCTCTTGGTCTATACTCCTTGCTAATGAATATATACCCTTCAACTTACGTAAGTTACTACATTTACTACACAATATTAATTCTCAGGGAATTACTGATAACTGTTGAACAGTAAAATTCGTTTTAGTATCGTTTTAGTTTATTTTCATTGTGCCACATGTTTTGTAGAAACCTAATACAGTGACTGTCACAGAATAGAAATACACTTCCCAATGATTCATTATCCCCCAAATTTCTACCAGATTTGAAGTGAAACCTTTTATTGTATGTAGGTAGTATGTATGAAAGGGAAAGATTATACTACTATCAACGAATAATAAATTAGGAAGAATTTTGAATGAGACACTCAATTAGTGTATTGTTTTGCTTCTCTTGATATAGGTTGTTCAAATTTGATTTGCTCTGTTTTGATGCACTCTTTTTAATAACTGGTGGGTTTTTATGCCTCCGCCCACCAAAGGTGGGTGCCGGAGGCATTATGTTTTCGGGTTGTCCGTCCGTCCGTCCGTCCCACTTCTCGTTACCGCGATATCTGAAGAATCATTTGAGGTAGGAACCTCAAACTTGGTACTAGTATGTATCCCCATACGAAGATGAACTGATTAGATTTTGGGGTAAGTAGGTCAAAGGTCAGAGGTCACAGAGGTCAATTTACATGAAATTATATGAAATTACTGGGTTTTAGCACCGTTACCTTGTAATCTCAAGAACTGTTTGAGGTAAGAACTTCAAACTTGGTACTAGTATGTATCCCTATACGAAGATGAACTGATTAGATTTTGGGGTAAGGAGGTCAAAGGTCAGAGGTCACAGAGGTCAATTTACATGAAATTACATGAAATTCTTGGTTTTTAGTACCGTTACCGCGATTTTTGAAGAACTGTTTGAGGTAACAACTTCAAACTTGGTACCAGTATGTATCCCCATAGAAAGAGGAACTGATTAGATTTTGGGGTAGGTAGGTCAAAGTTCAGAGGTCACAGAGGTCAATTTACATGAAATTACATGGAATTACTGGTTTTTAGCACCGTTACCGCGATATCTCAAGAACTATCTGAGGGAGAACTTCAAACTTGGTACCAGTATGTATCCCCATAGAAAGAGGAACTGATTAGATTTTGGGGTAGGTAGGTCAAAGTTCAGAGGTCACAGAGGTCAATTTACATGAAATTACATGGAATTACTGGTTTTTAGCACCGTTACTGCGATATCTCAAGAACTGTTTGAGGTAAGAACTTCAAACTTGGTACTAGTATGTATCCCCATACGAAGATGAACTGATTAGATTTTGGGATAAGGAGGTCACAGAGGACAATTTATGAAATTACATGAAATTCTTGGTTTTTAGCACCGTTACCGCGATTTCTGAAGAACTGTTTGAGGTAAGAACTTCAAACTTGGTACCAGTATGTATCCCCATAGAAAGAGGAACTGATTAGATTTTAGGGGTAAGTAGGTCAAAGGTCTCAGCAGCCAATTTACATGATATTAATACAGGTTTTAGTTTAGTTTAGTTTAGTTTAGTTTAGTTTAGTTTATTTATTCATCTTTATTTAACATTTTACATAAATACATTGCCTTTAGGTACATAGAAACACAGAATTTTTTAAAAAGATACACAAGTAAAGAAAGACGAGGAGACCTTGGTAAAAAGCAAAGCTTGTAGTAGTAAGGTCTGCTCTACACTGTCTTACTTTCTATTTCTTGGTACATGTATCTTCCTCTCTGTCATACTTCATTCTCAGTTGTTTACTATTCTGTATCTAAGTCACTAAATGATGTATATTGTTCATATTTGTAATGACAGCTTTTTCTGGTCTTGTATATGACACCCCATTATGAGTATCCATTAGACTTGACCCAAAGGTCATATGTCACTATTATGACAGTGATAATGACCAGCCGATTGTCAGGCCAAGGAGGAACTCCTTGGCCAGCTTGTGTATATAAAGTTACAGCTCTAAATAAATGGACACTTGTATTTCAGACCACAACTAGACAAGTCGCACATCTCCTCTGTTCTAGTCTTCGTATATTCTTATGTACTAAGTTGATACTTTACACTGGCGACGAGGATGGGATCCGAACCCACGCGTGCAAAGTTGGCTACATTTCCATGATATCTCAAGAACAACTGATTATATCGCTTTATAGTCAGAGGTCAATTAGTAATATAGGATTTTAGTGTTTTAAATCACAATTTCGCAATAACCATTTAATGTATGCGCATCAACTATATTATACTTGTAGGTGATCAGGAATTATCTGAATACAAGCGGAGGCATATTGAAGACGCAGTCGTATCTTTTGCTTGTTTGTGGTTTTGTTTTAAATAGAATATGTATGTATGTATGTTGTTGATCTTACTTTTTCAGAATAATAGATAGATAAACAAATTTGATTTTTGGTTTAATTGCATCGTTTTTTTTCTTTTCTTCTGTAGCTTGTCTGTACGTCTCTGTCATCCTATTTGGATTATTCCTAAACTCCACCATACCTCTCTTTATGGAAATAACTGTTGAGGGCGCATTCCCCATTGGTGAAGAAACAACTACTATTTTGATGACGTGGTTGAATAATTTGTTTGCTTTGTGCTTCCTGATTCTGCCTATGATCCCATCATTAGGTTTGTATTTTGTCATCATTTTCTTCTTAAGTTGGTAGTCGAAATTGTATTTGATATTACCTAATATGTTTTTCTTAAAAACAAACAAACAGGTGCTATATGTACAGGCATTTGGTATTTTTCCATAATCTTCTTATCATTGTGTTCACTTGAGAATTGTTCAAGCATGACGTTAGAAAATGTCTGTACAAGGTACGCTTTTTAACAGAAAATGACAACCCTTTATAGTGTCAGATGACTGTATATTTTTGTCGTGAATATTATACCCGTTTTATACATATATTTGTTATATAAGTTGGAATAAATTTTATCTTTAAGCATTTCATAGGCACAAATATATTTTTGGAATAATTCCCCTTCCGTATGAAATATCAGTGTAAGACCTTTCGTTCAATTTGCCTGTCTTTAATTAAAAAATCCACACATTTCCTACCTACAGGGTTGTACCCATTATTTGTCAGTAGATTGCAAATCTTATGTGAAAACTGTGTTTATGACCTTCTTCCCGAATCACCTAATGATTATTTCACCCTTGAATCGTTCATAATTAAAATATGAGGAATGACCAGAATATCTTCCTTGTGATTGCTCATCAATTACACAATCTCCATTCTTTTAGATCGGTCAAATTGTTTGTAATTACCTACAAATTCATATATAAAGAAAATTAAGATGGTATTAGACTTTGTGAAGAGTATCTAGTAATGTATCACAAAGGAGGATGATATTCTCATTGTAGCAGATCCAGAGATCATTGCTTTAAGACTAAAACATCATCTACCTTTCTTTTACGTTATTTTCAGATAAAGACTTTGACTGGCTGAACTGGGTTATGCTAGGATCTGTCATTATCTGCATCCCTCTCATGATCTTCTACAAAGAGCACTACAACCGACTCGACTTTGACGTAAGCCATCCGATTCAGGACAGGAACGGTGTAGGAGAAAACAACCCTCATGGTCACCAAATCAATGGAGACGTTCCTGCATAATGGCAGTAGCTTTGGTTCTACAACACATGCTGTAGCTGCAATTGCTTCAAGGTTAATTTCTAATGCGAACCTAAATCCTAGGCCTAACGTCATACCTAACCCTATCCGTAAACCTAAACCCAACATAGAATCCATTTACATTCCTAATCGTAACACATTACATGTATCTTTGATGAAATAAAGCCTGAAGCATGTGTCCCCAGACCATGTGTGGGAACACCATATCCCCAAAGCATGTGTGGGAACACCATATCTATAACTTATACATCTGCCTGTTGATAGAGCCCCAAGATATTTGACTGGGTAAAGTGTGCTTTTTGCTTGGATGCTAACAGATTACTGTGAAAATATTTTTATACTACACTTTTGTATGACATGAACAGATAATTATATGTGCATGTACAATTGTGAAAAAACTCATCGGTAAAGAAAGTTGTCATGATGTCAGCAAAGGTTAAATATGTGAAATAACCTTTAGGATTGGATTGACCGATCACACATGACTAGCTCAAAATGAAAAGTTTCATTATTGAACTGCTGTCTCCTTCTTTTTGTAGTACAATGCACTTCATTTATCATTTATCATTCATTGATTGAAAGAGAAAGAAACAACTTTGAATTCACATATTTTTCAAACCCTGATTAAAATAGGTATATAACTTGTCAAAAAAGAATGTGTTTTGGTGCTTATAGGTAATATTCAACTTTTGAAGAAGAAAAAAATTGTAGAAAAATCAGTGTGGAAGGCGATAGGAAGCAAGATTTTATGGGCGGTGGCAATGATACTAAAATTCCTTTTATATTCTCGGTATGTGCAATAGGGTGTGCCACCAATAAGATGCCACAGATGGACCAATTTCCAATGTCTGCGGTTGACATCAAATCTGCGCTTACCGCAGCAGCGTTGTTGGGAGACCATTTTACCCACTTAACTGTATGTCTTTCATCCGCGGGTATTACTCAAAATTTTCAAGTTTGGAAGTGAAGTGTGGGATAGCATTCTGATGCTTCACATATAAAAGCCATGGCTAAAGCGGAGGGGGTATTTAACAGAAATTTTCCAAATCTCGCAAGAAGATATGAGGCATGCATTGTTTACATTAAATGTATAAAAGCTAGGCATGCATGCCAAGGCCTGGGATTTCCCACTTCCAGCTTCATGATGTCGACTATTTCCCATGAGGCATTGCACATTTCGGCCTTTCCTTTGTACCTATAGGTGGCGCACCATATTGTGAATACAGAGACTTTCTGTTCTAATCATGATGATACTTATGATTTTGTGTTTATTTATATCATGAATATAATTACTACTAATAGAAGCCTTCTTATTGTAGAAAATTAATATATTAATTTCACCTAGGCCTACTAATTATCTTAAATTTTTTTTTTTTTAACTTTCTAATCCTAATCCCAAACAATGAACAAAACAATTACTCAAATAATTTCCTGGTACTACAAAATTTCAAAATGGCACGAAAAGAGACATGATAACGAAGCTTTTCGACCTGCACTCATCAGGTTATCACGCAGGTATGTAAAAAATTACTCTAAATCAACTATATTATACTTGATGAACCCAGACACAAAGGATGAACCCAGACACAAAGGATGAACCCAGACAAAAGGAGTTCGTCCAAGCTTTGCGATTGTTCTGAAATTACGGCGTCCGGGTTGTGTCCGGGTTCATCGAGTATAATATAGTTGATTTCGAATAATTTGTTACATACCTGCGTGATAACCTGATGAGTGCAGGTCGAAAAGCTTCGTTATCATGTCTCTTTTTCGTGCCATATTAAAATAATTACTCTTATAATCATGTCAGAATTTGTCGTACATTTAAGAGAGTCGCTGAATATATTCAGGAAGATCGCTTCAAAGCACTTTTAAATGTGTGCTATCATAAAACCAAGAATGGCTTGTAAATGTATGCATCAGTTTGGTATTTGTTTCTTTGATCTGTGAAGTTTCAGAATGAGCAGTCATATCTTTTATCCTTTTGTAAGGAATTTGGTGGAAGGCCTAAAAATTATGCCTGTTCTTGAAACTCGAGATCCAAATAAACTTTGGGTTAAACATCGACGTAAGAGATGGTATTAAGTATTTTCTAAACTTTAATGGACCCCCTACATGAACTAATGTGGTGAAAATTTATAAATGATTATTGTCAGTCTACGTAAGATACATGTACTAACAGTGTGTGAAAAATTTGTTCCAAATGTCATTTAACACTGCCAAATTAGATGAAAATCTGTTTTAAGAAATGAACTAGAACTATATACTAAGTAATAGCACAGGTTGCAGATGTTGAAATAATCAAATGCAATGCAAAAAGATTTTGACGAAAACTAAACAGGATACTGTGAGTCCATAGAAATACATATACATCTTGCAGAGATGCTGGTTGAAATATTGCTTCATTTTCATTTTCCTGATCATTAAGACATGATCGTTTCAACCAAAACCTCTACAAAGCCGTCGGCATTCGGTACCAATCACCGGAAAAAAATAAAATGTGTACAGCTAGAAAGTATAAACTCATGCTCAAAGAACTTTATCTGGCATTCTATAGGTCAACAGTAAAGGAGTACGAAGGAAATAAAGAAAACATGCAGGTGCTGGCGCGGAACCGAACTCCAAGTTGGGTTCTGCGTGAGCCCTTATCTTGGCGAGCATGTACCAGTGCGTCGATTAGTCTACTCACGAGTCCCTTTTACGCTTATAGAGAGTGTAATTAAGCTTACATAATACATCTTTATAGAAGTGAATTTGAAGCCCATATTTTGAATATAGTATAATGACATGGAAACTCTAACATACAGAGCAAAATATATTTTTGGTGATTGTTACACTTTAACTCTTGCTGTGCCAGTGTCCCAAATATGTGACGAACAGACTAGGTATTGTCAATCACACATTACTCCACCAAGGAACATGCATACGATGGTCAGTTTATTTTAATGTTACAGCCTAAATCAAGTACCGGTATTCCAAATATCTCAAGATTTGATACCGTAGAAATTTGTGATAAAATTGTTGACTTGGTTCAGATGCTTTCTCACTGAGAAACAGAAACATAACAGACTCAATGGAAATTTTAAAATAATTTTCATGCATGAAAAGGATGAAAGTAATTAAAGTTAGAATGTTTGGTACCATTAGAAAGGGTGGTGATTTCCTACATAAATTTGTACTCAACATTTTGGTGTATAAGACGTGTTTAGAGAAGTGCAGGAGTTTGGAAATGAAGCATTGTTTGTTCAATATTTGGTAATGTCTGGAAACAAGCAAAAGCCCATGGCACTGTAAGAGGTGAAGGTCGATCATGTGCCACATACATGTACATGTTGTTTTCCATGAATGCTGCAAGCTATAGTTGTATTAAAGGTATCGGGAGCAATTCATCAAGCGTTTTCTCAGTGATTTTTACCGACAACTGTTATAAGCTACTGAAATCCTTGCATCTCATTGGCTGAGAGCAAATATGTCGGTAAAAATCACTGACAAAATGCTTGATGAAATGCTCCCCAGGTGGACAGATAAAGGCCTATTATGAACATCTCAAGGAATACCTTTAATGGTATTCTTTTTAAGTTTTTAAAATTTTCCTTGTTCATGAATACAGAAAAACGGTCATATTTTGGGTGTTTTGTACACATGCAGCTATTAATTTACAGTATTCTTGTACTGTACTTATATTATAATGCAATATTTTCAAAGAAAGACTTTGTTTCCGAACTTTACATACTTTTTTTGTATTCAACTTTAATTGAAAAGCTTCACTTCCTATATGAGATGCTTGTAAAAATTGTAAAGATTTGTATCATATCAGCATTATTGAGCAATATATCTTACATGCAATCAATTAAATCTGAAAATAGTTGATGGTTAAAAGAAATGTCATCTAATAACTGGTCAGCTGGGTTTTATATTCAATTTTTAATATATATAATGATGATGCAATGACATTTTAGCATATTGTTTTACTTTTTCATAACATTGTGCAAAACAAGATATATTCTGGTGCTCATTATGTTAGTATTATTAATACTATGCCTGTATAACTACCAGAAAGATTCCTTTTATGTCATGAAGTGCATAGATATCTATTTTTGTATGTGGTTTAGGAACAATTAGTGAAGATTTATTAAACTTTGTTGATTGTACTGTTTGTGTACCTCAGTGCCATATGTGTCTTTATTACATGAAAATTGGTAGGAACATCCTGCATGTATCAGTAATTCAATGAACAACTGTTTTCCAGTATGTCAAAGTAATTCATGTGCATGAAAATGTTATACAGGCCTATCATCATTTTCCCTCTCCTTCACCCCCCACCCTTTTTCCTCCCTCTCTCTCTCTCTCTCTCTCTCTCTCTTTGTGGTTGCTTCTTGTTTTTGCTCTTTTAATCATCACTTTAGTCCCCTTGTCTTGACCTTTCGAGTGAATCTTCAAGAATATGATATGAGAAAAGCTAGCACAGTACTTTTAAAAACTCTATTTGTCTAATGAAACCAACACAAAAAACCCTGGACGTTTTATCAGTATGGAGATATATGGTCTTTGCGTCATACAAACATCTGCATACATCTGTTGATGCAAACATCTTGTTTGCATCAACGTCATTTTTCTTTCTATCTTTCAACAAATTATTATTCTGGGTCATTTATACGTATTTACCTCTTCATTTTTTCTATCTTTCTCCGTCTCTGTTTTTCATTTATCCCTCATTATTTCAATTTCTTTTTGCTACTTATTTGCAACCCTTGTAACTCGTTATTCTTTCTTCCCATTTAAAGAATTCCTGTCGATTTCCAAAATACCAGGTTCTCTCGCTGCAACCTGGTACACAAACGTTGACGTACCAAGGAGTTATCTCCTTAATGGGATATACACTAAAGGAAAAAAGAAACTTATAAAAGTTCAAGAGATCACCAAATTAAATTCTCTGCATGGAAATGTACCAAATTTGGATATAATGTTGATTCAATGCATGGCTTTAAATGACAGTCAATAACAAAAAGTTTTCTTCAATGCCACAAAAGAAATGTGCACTGAAACAAAGGACTCTCTAATCCCAAAGTCACAAAGATAAACTGCAGTCTTGTACACCATATGCATGTCAATGAATGAAACAAAAGAATTTCAAAAGGGATTTGCACCCCTCGAGCAAGAGGATATTGATGTTCTGCCATGGTTCGCCCGTTCACCAGACCTTTCCCCAATTGAACATCTCTGGGAAGAGCTTGGTCGACGTGTGTCAAGGCGTGACAATCAACCCATCAATAGGAGACGCTCATTGCAGCACTGCAAGAGGAATGGAACAATGTTCCCCAGGCTACCATCGCGAATCTGATCGGAAGCATGCGAAGACGGTGTACAGCTTGCCAGCAAGCTAGAGGTGGACATACTGGCTATTAATCTGTTTGGATATGAACTTGCAAATCCCTTTTGAAATTCTTTTGTTTCATTCATTGACATGCATATGGTGTACAAGACTGCAGTTTATCTTTGTGACTTTGGGATTAGAGAGTCCTTTGTTTCAGTGCACATTTCTTTTGTGGCATTGAAGAAAACTTTTTGTTATTGACTGTCATTTAAAGCCATGCATTGAATCAACATTATATCCAAATTTGGTACATTTCCATGCAGAGAATTTAATTTGGTGATCTCTTGAACTTTTATAAGTTTCTTTTTTCCTTTAGTGTATATATATATATATATATATATTTATATATATACAGATTTAGTCAAGTCAGTAAAGACCTTTTTGACCCCTAATTTGCAAAAGGCTTTTTGACGGTTTTAATGGTATTTAACATCAGGAATAACATACTAAAGTCTAAGAAAATCGCTCCGGAAATTAGTTATTTTTATAATGGCGTCCAAGATGGCCGCCAGTATGCCTACCATAAATCATGAAATATCCTAGAGATGTCATTTTGGTGTCTATACCTATAGTTTTTTGGGGTCGAGAAATCCATTCAGACCACTTGAAATGTGTTATGGCAGTCGGTTACCCAGGAAACCCAAGATGGCGTTCAAAATGGCCGCCAATTTCCTAAACATGACCAGAAGTGAGTAACTTTTTGCCTTGGATGAGTTTAAAAGTGTATTTTAGGTTTCAGGATATTCATTGATAAAAGGATACGCAGTAAGGTATAAGAAAAGGGATTAAATTAGCTATCTATTCAAGACAATAGTGAGCTTTCGAACGTGTGGACTTTGAACGCCGTCCTAGATCTTCCCAGCTACAATGGACTGCGTTGCGTTAGCTGCATACCGCGCTTTGAGTAAAAACGGCTCACCCGTTCACTGGCTTCTCCCTTGTCCACTAGTCAGATCGAGAACGCGTCAAACATGGTTTTGCCGTCTTCTCTAAAACGTGAACCTCGCTTCACCCACTAGGGAAGTGCACTGGGTATACACTAGTACTTTGGTAGCCTTAAAGGGCAATCCAACAGTGGTAATAAGTTGATTTGTGTGAAAGCAGAAAAATCCGAAAAACATGATGGTGAAAGTTTGAAAGAAATCGGACAAGGAATAAGAAAGTTATGGATGTTTGAAAAATTTTATTCAATTTCTTAGGGGGTCATATTGTACCCTTTTGATATTTAGCAGAGTCGAAATTCATCCCCTATTTGGCATACTTTCGAGCACATTTCCCACCAAATATGATCCCTTTCAGTGTTCAAAAACGGGTGTACTAAATGGGCTCTAAATACAAATTTATTTATGGCTTATTGAGTACACATTCACAAAAGCCACCCTATATTTTCGCTAATGAAAAAATACAAGGTACGCATTCACATGTTCGCAAGCATCGTAAACATGGTAAAATACATGTATGTCCATTTTTATGTCAAATTTCTTCCTCTTTTAAATCCGCGAACATCGATCCCTAGCCCTTAAAGTGACAGTAAACTGAAGCGTCTAATGGCGCCATCTTTTGGCAGGATTTGAAAAGTGTCTGTGCCTCTCATTTTCCCATCATGCCCCATTCTAGTTTGTAGAAGCTTAAAAATCTACCTGTAGGTAATTTTCCACATTTGCAAAGTCAAAAATAACAGTTTGAAATATAAAATGTTTCTATTATCCAAACAAGATGTTTGTCAAAATTCCAAATAAATTTCCAGATTATAACTGTAAGATGGCACTGTTCCAGTTAATGCCAGTTTAATGCCACTTTAAAATTACCCCCTTTAAGCCAAATTTCGTACTATCATGCCAGGGTATACAATGAAGTCGGTTCAAATATCTTGTGAAGAAACATTTGACCGATTTATACTGATGTAAATAATTCACTCTGCTTTTATTTTTTTTTCGTTCCATAATATTGTATTTATCTTTTTTATATTTAATAGTTATGTATACGTGTATATATATATATATAAAATACTGATTTCCACTCGAAATTTCTTTTATTTCATCAATCTTATTTTGTAATCTTAGCTCAACTGTATAAAATGTACATATGTTTTGTTAAGCAGTTTTCTCCTTCTCAAACATGCAGTTACTTTGATTAATTAAACGAAAATATTTTTTTTAAAACATATACTATTGTATCATTATTCGATTAGGGGGTCTACATCAAACAAGCTAAGCTTTTTAGTAGATCCCTCCACATATCCTTTTGTCATCTTTCTATGTCATATCCATGTATTCTCTGTAATTTGTACATATTGTTTATTGTAAATGTGGAATCTGAATAAAATCAAATCAAATGAAATCAAATCAAGTCAAGTCAATATAACTTGATTCCACCGAGATAAGGGTATTTTATGGATCACTGAGTTGAGCTAGGGCAAAGATCAGCTGACTGGCAAATAGGAAATGGTGCTGAATATAGGCATATTACTGAGCTATCACTTTACAAACAACCAGGCTGCATGAAAGTTGTGACTAAAAACCAGGCTGCATGAAAGTTGTGACTAAAATACAGTCTGCATGTAGCAGCTGACATGACATTTGTAATCATTAACCTGCCATTCGTATATAAGTTGGTAAGTAAATAAAATTTCTTACCCTTTTCTGTTACAAAGAAATTTACTACATGCAGTACATGCATGTATACTCTTTCCTCCAAAATTTATTTACCTCTCCTTGTATATATCTATCACGCTCCCCCGGCCCGTGCACGTCCACAGGCCCCATGAGTTCGCTGTGTATATAGTTGCCGCAGAGATAATAGATATAATCAACCCATTGACAGAAGACTGATGACATGAGGCTAGACCCTACCGTATAGGCTTTTGTGGCGTTATTTAGAGTTAAAATTTATATAACTGATCAGACAAGTTCTTTATAAACTACTAAATAAATTAACCTTAACAACAACATTCATTCTAGATCAAGATTCATTCATATATTGACACAATTTTGATATCTTTATCATAAACATGGGGAGGACTAGTTTCATGCTTTTAATAGCAATCTTCAGGCAAAATGTTTTGAAATTTTGCCTGAAAGCATGAAAAGCATGAAACTCGGAGTAGCAAATAGAACCATGTGTTAGTGTGCATTCTTTGTCTTTGTCTATATATATATATATATACAGTGCGTATCAAAAAAAAAGTATATCCAACTTTGGTAGCTTTTAACTAAACAGTTAAAACCTCTGTGGGCTTAAAATCTATTTTATATTAAAAAACAACTTATATACGCTGTCAAATGCTACCTTATTCATAACCGTGCTGCAACAGATGACTGAGCAGCAGGCTTTTCAAAAAGTATTGTCAAAGTCCTCTTGTACCAAGTTTGGGCTGAAGCAACGAATGTGGATCAAAACCAATATGCATTTGTTATTCCAGTTTGAAAACAATTGCTTAGTCAGAGGCAGCGGAACGTCGAACTCGGATAATGGAAGTGGAGTGGCACCTATTCTCCGCCAAACAAAAGCTGCACCCCCGCTTTCATTGTCCGAGACCAATGTTCCGCCGCCTCTGCATGTGCTTATAGTTATTCAGTTGATTTTGTGCGTATGAATAGAAAAGGTTTAATGTCAACTTAAACTCACTAATAGGCTTATTACAAGCAAAAATTATGATATTTTCTTTGCCATGCTGACACAATCTCAGTTTCATCCGCATCCCTCATTTAAGGAAAGCCTTTTTATTTAGTCATTCAAAATGGACAAAGTTTATTTGGGAAGCTTTTTTTAATGAAAGTCTACTATCTAAGTATGAAGTTTTACATATTTGTTATTGCATGCATAGCTAAATGTAAGACAGTAAAGTAGAGTAAGATAGCTTTAATTTGGTACCAAATTTGTACCCATATGACGAGTTTTGACAAAAACAATATTTTCCCAAAATTGCTGTAAATTCAAAATTATCCACTGACATTGGACTAAGCGTGAAAATACAGTTTTGGCATTTTTAATGGCTAATAACTGAAAAGCTATAACTCTTCTCAAACTGAGGTCTTCGCATTGTAAAGCTGTTCAAAGATACCAAGTTACTTGGAGTAAGTTTTACGAAATCTCCTTCATCAATATTCTCACAATAATGTCGTGATTATCAAATTAGATTTTCCCTTTTTGCAAACTCAAGGCCACAAATCTGTGTGTATCAGTAATTAATTCAGAACACAACAATATTATTGTGCATTGCACCTGTCAATTCTTTTACTGTCCAGTTCCATTAATGATTCATGACTCCGAGTTTCGCATTGTAAAGCCGGGTTTCGCATTGTAAAGCTGTTCAAAGATACCAAGTTACTTGGAGTAAGTTTTACGAAATCTTTTACGAAACTGTGTATATATATATACAGCCCTGGAAAAAAATTATTAGACCAAGCTTCTGTAATAAGGGTACAAAAATATGCGTACAAAATTAGAAAAATGATTTGTCTTTGTATTTCATTGAATGAATACCAAATTCCAGCAATGATATAACTTGCTATGATGTAATTTTATCTCCTTCTTACCACAAATATAACACTATCAATAACCATGCTTGGTCTAATAAATTTTCCATGGCTGTGCATGTATTATATATATATATGCGTGTGTGCGCGCCTATATACTACCTGGTACTGTATAAGGGTCAACGGGCATGAAATCAAAACTGTTTCATATCTAACCGGCTAAAAGTGTTTGATAAATTATATTACGCGTTGTGTAATTCAGAAGATAAAACTGTGGAGAAAGCTGCACAAAATATGTATTTGATTCTTAAATTATATCTAGATAAAGAAAACTAAAACCCTTCTTTTTTGTCATTATGGCAGTATAATGGTAATCATATACTGTAGGCATCTTTATGAAACATCAAGAAAATTGCATCATAATAGAATAATCTTAGTAATTTGGTCTTATTTTCACAGGGTAGCCACATCACTCTTCCTGCGGGCCCCCTGGACTATACAGCCATGGAAAAAATTATTAGACCAAGAATGGTTACTGAAAGTGTTATATTTGTGGTAAGAAGGAAATAAAATATCATAAAAGCAAGGTACAATTGCTGGAATTTGTTATTCATTCAATGAAATACAACGACAAATCATTTCCATTAGTTTGAATGCATATTATACAGAAGCTTGGTCTAATAATTTTTTCCAGGGCTGTATATTACCCCAGCATTGCCAGGTACACACGAATGTGCATTGAGCAAAACACCTTTTCGAAGGATGTAAGCACCGGGAAAGGATCGAACTGGGCCGGTTACCTCTCGTATAAGAGTCGAGAGACCGCTTCTGTAATTTATACAAATTTATGCACATGTATTCTCTGAGCACCTAGTGACGAGCTATTTCATGAACCTGCTTTTTAACAAATGAGCCTCAATGCTTGCATACATTATTTGTTGATGTGTCCGGCAAGCTTTCAGGTTGTCAAGAACAACCTTTGTTTGAAAGGTATCCATAAAATTTGCAATATTACCGAAGCGGTCTATTAGGAGCCTTCAACAATATACAGAACACCACAGTGACAGTGCTCCCATAGTAATGAAAATAATGAAAATAAATGTATTCCTTGTATTTTATATGTATATTATCTATCAAAATCATGCTCTATATAATTCCCGAAGAAATGGATAGGTTATAGGTCTTTGAATCCATATCAGATATTGAGGGATATTATGCATTACATGCAGACAATCTTCCATGAAATTAACAAAACAGTTTACTGATGAAAAGCGAAACAGATGGTAACCATTTATCATGTTTATGAATCAATTCAGTGTTATGTTCATTTTTTAATGTTTGATTACCTGTCCGACTGAAATATTCTAAATTGCTGGTACCTAATTATGATATTCTCCAGATACACAACAGGGGATTTGTCCCGCGATCTTATCAGGATTAGCCAAGGAATTCTGGGAGAATACTTATACATGCATCAGTCTGTGAAAGATGTCAGGAGATTCCGAGAGAAAACGCCTCTTACCCCAAAATGGAACAGAAGAAGACCCTGAAGGAGACCTTCAAGCCAGGACGCCAATTAATGCTCCCACTCAGAATCAGAATACTGAGTACGTCGTGTGTAAAGAGCGGTGGTACATTTTGGCCATTTTCTCAGCTCTGGCACTTCTCTATTTGTGTAATTGGAACACCTGGGGACCAATACAAGCCACAGGTAAGAATACTACTGAATTTGAATTTGTTGTATTAACTCAAGGAAATACTTTTGTGTTCTGATGCTTGTTAAAGGCCCAAATTCAATTATAAATTTATAACTTGTCTGTAAAAGCAATTAAAGTCCGTTTGAACTTTATTTACCCAATATAGGCCTATTCCGAAAGTTGAGGATTGGGGAATATGAATATATAAATGTTAATATATAATAGGCAATTTCTTGAATGTAATGCTATAAGGTATGCCTATACCACAAGTTTGAAAGCATGCACCGTACGTACATCAGGTCAGTCAGGGTGTTTATTTAGACAGAGTGCACAGTGATAATTCTCCAGTTCAAAATCCAAACCCAGGTCAAATTGACATATCATTGTTCAGGGGTGTATATAGCATGGATCCAACCACTGAAGGGACACTGGCAATCATGTCGGGGAGGGGGGGGGGGGGGGTACATGTCTTACTTGTCGAATGGAAATCACATTTACAAGGCCAAACGATCAGGGGGAAGATGTGGAATGAAGTACTCTCTTCTTTGAATATATCATGAAGAAATTAAATGTGAGAAAATTACAATGCCCCGACATTTATTTTTTATGATATATTCAATTTACTTCAATCCTATCAATTATGATATTATAACTCTCATCTTTGTTTACCCCTCCCCCTTTCTTTTTTTCATTGTTCTTATTCTTTCATTTTATGAGGAGGTGGAACATGGCCCTGTGCACCCCTCATTGTAGCTATGTATATTATGCCAGTGTCAGATAATTACGTATTGTCAGTTCATCGTTTTAAGTGATTATTCTGATTTCCTGTAGCATCTGCGGTTCTACACTGGAGCCCAGGTCAGTTCGCCTTGCTAGCCAATTGGGGTCCCTTTTCATTCCTGACATCTGCTTTCTTCTTTTCATGGCTTCTCCATGCCAAAGGTCAGTATGGAATCCAGTGACATACTTGCCAATCTTCCAAAGCTAAAACTAGGAAAAGGGGGCAAAATATAATGTACTTTGTAAGCTTATGACACAGATTTTTTTTCTGAAAACATTCTGCGAATCTAACGCTCGGAACATTAGTTTGAAGGCCCAAAATAGGAATCATTCCTCCAAAATGGGAATGACTGGCAGCCGTGCAGTGTATCCACCATTAATGTCATATTTCTTCAAACAGATATGTGTATCTTATGTAAAAAAAAATCCATTCAAAGGACATTTTTTTTTTAATTGAGTTCTGGGAAAGGTGAAAAAATAATTTATGAACTTTATCATTCCTTCTATGTCAGTTTGGAAGAACATCATAGTAGAAAAATCCCCTGAAAAGGATTGCTCTTCAAATGCCCTCATATACGAAATATGACTACAGATAGCTGAAAAACGGTTTGGGACGGAACATATATAACTAATGTTATATATTTCCATAATGTCGTGTAATGCTCTGTTTAGGACCCCATTGTAAATTAGCCCTCGAGCTTTCATGGGTCATCCTGTCAAGCTTCTATGAATTTTCTATTTTATGTATGTGTATATTTGAACTTGACAAATAAATCAAATCAAATCAAAATTCATGTCACCTGTGTGTGTAGTCCCATACAAGCATTTCTGTGTGTAGTACATGTGCTTTTCAGTGAGATTGGGTGAATTTCTTATATATTTGATGATTACAAAACAAGACAAGACAGTTATTATGTAGACATGGTCAACCTTTCCCAGTTGTTTTGAGACAGTTTCTTTCACAATGTAACTGCGTGACCAGAACTCGACTTTATCTTTAAAGTGAAGTAAAACAAGCTCAGGTAAAATCTATATGTGAAGTCATTTTCCTGCATTGAATCCAAAGAAAAGATCTGTACTCATGAATGTTGAATAATTAATATCTCTGTAAAACTTTCTTAGTGTGTATAAGAAATTCATCGGATGTAAATAGATGCATATCGAGACTGGTGGTGATAGTGTGTGTCAAAGGCCTACATATGTATCTTGTACTTTAACCATTATATTTTGAATGTCTAAAACGAAATGATTAGCATGTATGCTTGCAGAAGAAATGAGTGCAGCGTTATATTTGTACTTTGTGTGGTATCTTGTAGGTCTACGGGTATCAGTTCTGCTCTCAGGAGGATGTCTTCTTATTGGATGTGGCATAAGATGCATCCCTGTACCCATCTCTATGATGAAATGGTATGATCAGTCAAAAATTGTTTTAGTTACTTGAACTTCGTTGTTTCAAACAGTGCTTGTCTCCATTAGAGAGATTCTCAATCGCAGATTGTGGACGTGTTTATCCACGAGAGGCACCGTGATCGTTAGCTTATCATGCCGTTGTCCCCCGGGGCGCAAACTTCGGACAGACTGTTCGCCGCGCAACATGCATGCATGCATGCTCCGCCTGAGCTCAAGCTCTCGTGCGAGATTCGGTCGGCTCCGTGCAGTCCGAAATGTAATCCCAGCAGTCCGACGGACGCGTTCGACGCACAAACTTTGTGTACGAGTGAATGGGGCTTACGCAATCCTGACTTTCCCCACGGCCGATTTAAGAAAGTTTTTTTAGATAGAGAATGCAGGGGGGGGGGGGGCATGCCAGATCCCCCTCTCTGTTTTTGCCTGTTACATGTATGGGTTTCTGTGTACTGGCCCCCTTTTTTTCTGGCAACCTTTTTTTTTTTGATTGTCAGAAATTTATGGATATTGAACCCCTCATTTACATAATCCTGGATCCACCTTGAATTTGCCTTCTAATTTTGCTTAATTGACATGTATAGCATGAAAAGAAAAATATTAAAGATTACATGGTGTAACCCTGAAAAACTAAACCTACAATTCCAAAATATTATTGTCAATTTGAAGAAGAAAATGTGATGAATTTAGCCCTTAACTAATTTATGTCATGAAAGTGTTAACTGGAGTGGAAATCCACTCTTAGGAGTCATCTGTTTTAAAAAGTTGAACCACTCTTTTAAGAGTGGTCTAGCAATCCGGAGGTCTCTGGTTCAAGTCCCGCTGGAATCCCGTTTTCTTTGCTCATTTTTCACTCCACTCTTTTAAGAGTAGATTCCACTATTATTGAGTGCATTTCCATCCCAAACCAAGTGATAATATGACTCCTAAAAGAGAGGCTTTGCACTCCTTTATAATTAGAGAGTGTATAAGAAGGATATGACATATTGTTTTTTTTCCTTTTATCTTGCAGGACCATGAACATTGGGCACCTCTTCATTGGACTGTCTGGGCCAGTTCTGGTTTCAGCTGTCACAACTATATCCGCCACCTGGTTCCCAACTCATGAACGTACCACAGCGACAGTCCTGTCCGCTACCATACCCTACCTCGGACTTGCTGCATCCTTTATCATCGGACCAGCAATCGTGAAAGAAATTCATAATCCAACTACTGGGTATGTTCACTTCAACCATTTTCAAGAATCTATATCACACAATATTTCGTCTTTTTCGTTCTTTACTCCACACTCCACATTCTGAGCTTTGTTCTCCTTTGCACGTTTAGTGAACCTGATACTTCTAATCCATTTCGCTTTTTCAACACCTATTTACCGTACATTGCACTTGATTTGTGTTCTGTACCTGTATGTTTTGAAATTGACAGATATGCTTGTAAAATCTGAATTGTTTTTTATGCAAAAGTGGAACAAATTTTAAAAATCTCTAACAATTCAGCAACAAAAAAAAATGGGGGGGGGGGGTCTCTAAAATTTTACTACAGAATTACAACTTGGTATGTACTCTTTATATTAACAAAAAAAATCCAGTGATCACTCACGTGACTCCCCAGGTAGTGAAAATATAGTTTAAGAGAGTGGAAGTTCACTCTTTTCTCTTTAGAAAACACGCTGAAATAAATTGATATTCACTCCTAAACAAATGATCACTGACATGACTCCTGGGAGAGTGAAAATTGAGTGAAAATAAGTTCACCCCCATTTTTTTTTTGAGAGAGGGGGTACAATAAATATCAAAAGGAAAATTAGATATGCTTGAAAGTGTATGGGGCTGTTTGAAGAACTTTTTTAAAGTGGTTTGGCATTCATTAAATGTACGGTACATTATTTTGATTTAAGGAATGGTAATCCCCTTTAAACAGTACAACAGTTTCTTTATAGGTTAATCTTCTCTAATATCCTTTAGATTTTATTAAGCAGAAAAGTAATGACATTTAAAAAAAATTCTTTCAAATATAGATCTCCTTTAACAACACCAGGTGGAAATCTATCAGAGCAGTACTACATAGGTATGAGGTGCAACATTATTATTTGATTCGATTTGATTTGATTGATATATTTTTCTTTATGATCCTTTTTTTTTTCTTAAAACATATTTTACAAACTGATTGCAACATAAACCAATATTAACACATTATCAAATAAAGTAATTATATTGTATACTTGACGTGAATAAGCGAAGCTTGATGGCGTGACAATCCTTCACAAAAAAATAGGAAATATTAAAGAAAGGGGATATTAAACAAGAAGAAAAAAAAAACCTTTTCGTTGTATTCAAAGTGATAGAAGGATGGGGATGAGATGAGATGTATGGAGATAAAAATATAAATAGGAGAGGATGGTAAGTAGAATGGTGAACTGTGTAGAAAAGATATTAGAGAAAATTAGAGGGAAGAAGTGAAAAGTGGGAAGTGTATGGAGTGCAAAGAAAGATAGAGAGAAAATAATGACAATATTCAGACTATATTATGGAATGTATGCAGTGCAAGAGAAACTTTGCACTGACTATTTGCACTGAATTTGTTGTAGAAATAATATTTTTTTAAATTGTTATTTGCCTCTGATTAATTGCAGACGATTTCTTTTTAAGTAGACCTTTTAAAACCATAAGACATGATGAGGTGTTCTACTTCGTGAATTGTAGATATTTAGATAAGCAGTTCCAAAAAATTGTAAAATTTGATAAATTTAACAGACCTGTTTACTAATGTTATGCATACTTCTTGAACAAAAGTTTCTCTTGACACTCATTAGCTTGCTAGAGACTTTCCCCGACATAGCAACTAATGTATGCAAAATGGATTCCATCCATGTAGAGATGTTATTATCCATAGTAGGTGCACTGAGTAGTTAACTATGCGTTCTGGAGAAAACATACATAAATTGAATATATTTTGGCTAACTGTCTGCAGATAATGACGACATTCAAAAACATCTCCAGGAAATTCGAACTCTCATGTATGTAGGTGAGTTTACCGGGGATTTTTTGTTTGTTTTGTTTTGTTTTTTGTTATAGAGGTGAATTGAAAGGTAGTGTGTTTTCATGGGAGTTGAAGTTTATTCAAATCATGCGTTCCAAGGGTTTGAAAAATCCCCTCTATCTAAAAATAAACAGAAATGTAAGAATGTTATAACTGTTGGGTAAACAACACTCCTCTCGGGGATGGCTCCAGGATTTTGTAAAACGGGGGCCCGACTCCCCGAAAGTTCTGACACTGCAGTCAAACAAAAAAGGAAGAGCAAAAAAGGTTATCAGCCAAAAAAGGGGAGGGGTCTTCTACACAAAAACCTATGACAAGCTACCAGGCCCCCATGACCCCTGGATCAACCCACGTTGTTTTGACTGGAAAGTTCACCCAATAATGCAAAGTCGTTAGTTTGAATGCAATCTCCAGAGTGGAGTGTTATTCAAATGTTGTGCATCTCCAGGTATAGTTATGAAAAACCCCTTTGTCATCAAAATTTGAATGAAAACTGGGAATTCTGTGTGGCTCTATAAGTACTCTCCTCCATGTATGTGTTCACTGAACACATTTGAATAGATTCTGTGTCTGACCTGACCTGCCTATATTGAAAGTCATGCATGCATGCAAGCGTGTAGCATAATAAACTGCAATGAAAAGAAATCCCTTTGTTATGAGTGGAGTCCTTTTATACACAAATGAATATTTGGATTTAAAGAATATAGTGTGTGGCTGGTGAAAATTGTTAACGATTTTTTAAAACCGGAATTAGTCTATGTACTTGAGTTACACTCTTGAGTATAACACGGATTGGTTCATTACAGTTCCTTCCAGTTCAATATACATTGACATTATACGCCTTTCCTTCTCTTTTATATATCATTTGATTTGATAGATAGGAGTATGTCTTAAATTCAAATGCTTAGACCTATTGCAGTAAGCAGAGAAAGATATTACCATTTCACTTTTGAAAATATCTGTGGTGTACATGATTGTATACCTTTATATATTATACAAATCAGGTTTTGTTCAGTGTTTCCAGTATACTGTTATATGGTTTTGCACGAAACTGCAGGTCAGACCTAAATCTAATAAAATTATGATTATTTGTACACCCCAAATAGTTGTTGTTTAAACTTAATCTGGCCGGGTATAATTGTTTATAAGTAATCTAGTGCTAGGCCGTACTAATGTTCCTAAGGCCGTACGCAGAAATTTTTTCCTGGGGGGCAAGATGATAGCTTTTTATTATTGGATCATTTAAAAGTCTAAAACCCGATTTTAAAAAAGTATGATTTTGAAATTTCTGGGGGGCACTTGCCCCCCCCCCCCCCCCCCCCCCGCTGCGTACGGCCTTGACCTCATTATCTTTAATACACACGAAGTTATATACCCATCAGTTGTCATAAAACATCTGTTATATCACTCTTGCTTGACTTTGTAAGCAAATAAGCAAAACAATTTGGTCGAAATATCAAGACTTGCTCTAGCATTCTTTTCACATTTGGCTTGCGATGTGTCTACGGAGCCCGTAAACTGCCCGTTTTCCTTTCCGCACGGCCTCCGTGCGGAGGCTGTAAGATTTTCGTGCGGATTCACGGGCTCCGCAGCCTCTACGATTTGTTATCGAGATTTGTTATACGGCCCTCGCACAGCTATCGCAAGGTTACCGCTCGCTGCCCGTTGAGTACCCGTAAAATATGAAATATGTACACATAATCCCTATTGCTGGGGATTGGGATCCTCAAACGGCACGGCGACTGCACAGTCACCGCACCACCTCCGTGAAGCCTAGCTCGCCACGGAAGCCGTGCGGGCTCCGTATGATTTCCTCATGGAGGTTGTGGAGACTGTACGGCAACTGCATTGAGATCGCACAATGCCCGTGCGGAATTTAGACGGGTTGCCCCCGAGGCCCCGAAGAACAAATTGCACGATGCCCGTAGACAATGTGAACACAACTGCCGTAGCCCTTAGCGGCATGGAAAGCGGCACGGAAAATCGTAGACACTTTTATTGCACGGCGTCCGCGGCAAATGTGAACTAGGCATTGATTCAGGACATTAGTTATGTGGAGTTGGGGTATCAAAAATACTTATTATTATTACTAATTTTAATGTTGATATGGTTTACTACATAATTAGAATCAGTTTCAAAATTGAATTCACAAGCTTGCTATTTTCATTTGATCTTTCTATTTCTGTACTATTTTCTACTTCTCTATTGGTACAAGCTACTACATTAATTGTGGTGATATGCACTATAATAACAGTTTATTTTTTTTATCATTTATTATTGTTAATGTTGTTGTAGTTGTTGACATCATTATCATTATTATTACTATTTATTATCGAAATTCCTAATTATTTTCATGTACCGTATTTCCCTTTTTGTGACAGAATGTGGTATCGTTGCTGTGGTATATTTAGCAGCTCTAATCCGTTTTCCTGCCCGACCACCCTCCCCTCCTACAGCTTCAGCCGTGACTGAGAGGGAGGATATGAAAGCTGGAATTATCGCTCTGGTTAAGTGAGTCAAAATTTGTAAACACAGATTTGCCTTTTGGACATCTATATTTCTTCTCTAATTTTCTTCCTTAGACCTTGTATTATTGTTTGTGGGCCGGCTTTCGGTGACAAGATTATGAAATTTATACAATTGACAAATTTGATAAAATCTGTTTTCCAATAATCGTTGTAACGGTAATTCAGGGTGTTGACTTTTGTATGGGGAGAAGGGGGGGGGGGGGGGGGGGGGGCTTTTGAAAAATGCTATACATTACAAATCTATTAATCACTTTCAAGTTTTAGATATTATGTTGCTCATTTTAGTCGTATGCACGAGTATGTTCAAAATATTAGTACCGCCGTCTATTTTATGAACAAATTTGGTTTATCACAAAGGCTCACATATGCCTGCAAATGGTGAGAGATATGGGGAGCGTTTCATCAACTGTTTGGTCAGTGATTTTTACCGACAAATTTGCTCTCAGCCAATCAGATGCATGCAAGAATTTCAGTAGCTTATAATATTTGTCGGTAAAAATCACTGACAAAGCCCTTGATGAAACGCTCCCATGTTCTCCGCAGAATCATATTTAATAGAGAATGGAAAATCTACAACAGTCAAAATTTTCTGCAAAAAAAAAGTAATCAAATTATATGTTACTGCAGGGCAATATTTGGAAATCTGTTTGTTTTTTAATTAAAAGGAACATATCATTCTGGATACCTGCCATTGCTTATGCTAGTATCACTGGTGTGTACTTTGGATGGACTTCCCAACTTGGAGCTATATTCGGTGACAAAGTCAGCCAGGTATTTGGAAGTTCATGCCATACAATCATTATTACATACAATCATTATTAAGGGGGTCCACTCGCTATTCATAACACGCGTTATGAATAGCGGTCCTTACGAAAGGAGGTCCTTATGAATAGCTAGGTAATTTGTCCAAGGACCGCTATGCATACAAAACGGCTATTCATTTAGTCACGCGTTATGGATGGCGGTCATTATGAGGCTAGCGAGGTTACCCACATATTAAGGACCCTGCATTTGCTCCTGTTCCCAAACTTCACGTTCTTGATTCCCTTTTTCCCCGTCTCTTATTCTACAACCTCTCTCTCTCTCTCTCTCTCACTCACTTTAAACCATACTCTAAATTCGCTATTATTTATCAAAAGTTGCTATAATTTGTTTGACCCAAATTCTATTACGTAACTCAGTCCAGGAGGGCTTGTCTCGAATGGGTGGGGTGCGGGAGCGGGATGGGAGCGGGAACGGGCACACCCTTTCGAGACAAGCCCCCCCGGTTATCTCGAATGGACGCGTTCCCAGCGAGAAGTTCAATGAACGCGCCACTTCGAGACAACCGGGGGGGGCTTTCCTCGAATGAGTGTGTTGAGTAGACTTTTGTAACAGACGTTTTAGAATTTTTTTTGAAAAATGTACTCTTGCTGGTTTTTTCGTTTTTCTTTTGTCTAAGATGTAGAAAATATAAAAAACGGTATCTAAAAATGCTTTTGACAAGGAAATCATTATTTGTGCAAAATAAATCGGAGAATTGAATAATTATGCATTAAAACACACGGGGAAGAAAGGGCAAGTGGCGTAGCTAGGATTGTTAATTTATTTTTTTGGCGTGACCTGTTAAATATTGTGAAATTGTGTTACAGACATGTGCTGACATAAGCCAAGGTGTGTTTATCATCTTTCCAAAGTTAGAAACACCTTTTAATGCCACTATCATTCTATCAATACCCACTATCAAAAGTCAAAACTCATATCAAAAGGTCGTTTGTACCCGGCCCCCAACTCCCCATACCAGGGGTAGGCCTATGCTCGTAACTCCTTTTCAAAAGTGACCCCTATTCCGGAGAAGTTGGAATTTGTTTTACCCCCTATCCCGGGAAATTTTCTGAGATATTGGACCCCCTATCCAGGCAATTTAGGAAATTAACCCCCCCCCCCACCTATCCCCGGGGAGGAAACCACCAGAGTCTGCGAAAATTGACCCCTATTTACATTTTCCCGGAATATTTTTTCATCTTCCTCATTCATCTTCCTATTTTCTTACTCACCCACCAATAAGGGGTGGGGCATGGCCATCTTGTGCCTCCCCCCCCCCCCCGTAAAAAAATACGCCGCAGTGAATTAACATTCTATTCTGGACTGTCTGCCCGACCAGACCTTTGAATTTTAAATGAACATTCCATTATGAATTCATGCAACCTCATACATTCATTTGACAACTCCCGGTTATCAGTGACGGCACCGGGGGGCATGGGGGGGCATTTGCCCCCCAGTCAGAAGCTTTGCCCCCCAGTTGCCCCCAATAATTTTCGGAGTGAAAAAAATAAAAGGGTGGAAAATTTTGTTTGTCCGCCCTTGCCCCCAACAATTTCTTTTGCCCCCCATTTGCCCCCCCCCCCACCCCACTTTAAAAATCCTGGTGCCGCCACTGCCGGTTATATTTTCTACATCTTAGACAAAAGAAAAACGAAAAAACCAGCAAGAGTACATTTTTCAAAAAAAATTCTAAAACGTCTATTACAAAAGTCTACTCAACACACTCATTCGAGGAAAGCCCCCCGGTTGTCTCGAAGTGGCGCGTTCATTGAACTTCTCGCTGGGAACGCGTCCATTCGAGATAACCGGGGGGGGGGGGGCTTGTCTCGAAAGGGTGTGCCCGTTCCCGCTCCCATCCCGCTCCCGCACCCCACCCATTCGAGACAAGCCGTCTAGGAGGCATGTACCACACCAGCACTGCTCTCTATAACATGCCCCTCCATTTCAATATAATTATGTTTAGGTCAATAATGATTCGTTTTTCATTAATAGGCATCAATATAAGAACAGTGTTTCACATTGTTTTGTTTAATGAATACGGTGTTCAGTAGACCGCTTCTGTAGTGTATACAAATTTATGCACATATATTCTCTGAGCACCTAGTGACGAGCTATTCATTAACCCGCTGTTTATAAATAAGCCTCAATGCTTGGAATCCAGTTTGCATACATTATTAGCATGTGAAGAACTAATTTTCTGTTGTCTATCATGAAATTATTATAATCATTATAGATGTTTTACTGAATAGAATTCAGATATCATTCTCTTCCATTCCATGTACCGTAATTGTCATTATTTTGTTATGTACATTTATACCAATTATCATGGTTATTAGGAGTGAAATTATCCAAGATGGAGCTGAAAACAGAGTGATTGAATTTGATACTTTTTTTTGTCTTTGACTTCGAAGTTCGATCTTCACAAGTTCTGCAATGTTTCATAGCAATTTACTCACATATATTTTTTTTTACATAATAGTAATCTATGTGATAGTGTTATGTTGTTTATATCCACAGACCACTTCAGGCTGGATGGGTTGTTACACAAATATAGCATCATTAGTCGGTGGGGCAGTGACTGGCAGGTAAGGAGAAGTGGGAATTCATTTGTGATAATGATAATGATATTATAGTTTCATCATGATAAATGATAATGATGGTGAAACTACTTATATCCTACTCCTACTTCCATTGGCGGATCCAGGGGGCACTTTCGGCCTGTGCCCCCCCCCCCCCCCTTTTGAAGAAAAGTATGCATTTTGACCATATAGCATCCGCCCTTTTGTTGATTGTGCCCCCCCCCCCCCCACCTTTAGAATGAAAACTTTTTTTTGTTGCTTGTCAGAGAATTTTGGAGGGGAATTGGACCCCCATAACCCCCCCCCCCCCCCCAACACACACACACACACTGCCTACTTCTACTACAGTATGACTACTATTACCACAAATAAATTATAATAACAGAAATAACAATGATAATAATTATAATTATAATGCAACCTTCTCTACGTATGTACATAAACATAAATGTCAATAAATGTCCAAGGAACCAATCATTTTGTTTTCACCAGTCCTATTAATTTTATTTTGTTTTTGCTCCAGATGTGCAGATTATTTCACAGGGAAGATGAAGCCTATCCTCCTAATCCTCATCATAGCATCCTCTGTTTCTCTGACCTGGGCTATTCTTCTTGCTAATGAATACATCCCTTTCAACTTGGGTAAGAGTTTGGATACATATACAGTCAAACCTGCTTTAGTGACCACCTGTATAGAAAGACCACCTGTCTATAATGACCACAATTTTTGTTTCCCTTGAAGATCATTTCTCATTGAAACATGTATTAAAGGAACCTGTCCATAAGACCACCTGCTCATAAAGACCGCTTTTCTTGTCTCCCCTGAGTGGTCTTTATATACAGGTTTCACTGTATTAACAAAGGTCATGATTTTTTTTTTTTTTTTGGGGGGGGGGGGGGGGGGGGGGGGTGAAATCATTGACACTACTAGGTGACTGCTTGTTTAATTTCATTGTTGTAATGATTGATGCATTCAACATGAAACACTTCTTTTCAATATTTTGAATGTCTTCCTATATTTTAACTGCTTGATTTTTATTTTTTTTAATGGAAAAAGCACATTTCAGATTTACAAGTAAAATGATAAATGTTGAATGTTGGAAAAACAATATTATTGACCTTAGTAATCATGAAAGAGGATTCGCCAAGTGGATGTACAAAATACAGCTTGAAGCCATACATTTCACTTCATCAATACGGTACATTGGTTGTATTTTTACAACGTATCACGCCGAAGACTGACTTTACCTAGTGAATTATTAATGTCACAATTTTATTGAGAATGTAGCTTCATTTCATCCATTTCCAGTGCAGTTTTAGTCCTCCATGATTGTCCCTATTTTTGTGGAGAAGGATGATTAGCCAGATCACAAAACGTGCAAACTCTATAAATCCGTATTATGCGATAAGAATCCACACTTTCTTTTTCTAAATATTCGTTTTTCATTAACAGTGGTCAATGTAAAACGTTGTCTTTTCTCGCAGTTAAGGCCAAATTGATTAAATAACTAACTTTCACAACCATGATAAAATGTTGATCATGAGTTGAGGCCAACTTAGCTGTCGAACTGCAAGGCACTCTTTACTTTTAAAACTCCTTCCCCAGCATTCATAGCAGTAAAAATCCTACATCACATGAAAGTAATTCTCATTTTTTTTCTTTCATAGCCTGTCTGTATATCGCTGTTATCCTATTTGGGTTACTCCAGAACTCCACCATACCTCTCTTTTTGGAGGTAACCGTGGAGAGCGCATTCCCCATCGGTGAAGAAACGACTACCACTCTGATGACCTGGATGAATAATATTACTACTCTGGCCTTCCTCATCCTGCCCATGACCACATCCATAGGTGTGTCTGAACAAGCTGCCATGTTTTTATTTGCTCGTAAGATATATTCAAGGGGGGGGGGCATCCCCTAGTCATTTTCTACATACCCTCCCCAAGTCATTTGCTACATACCCTCCAATTCCCTGATACAAAGGTCTACAGAGGGGTGATCAGTGTCCAGTTTACTTTGTTTGTTTCAAAATAGAACTGCTATCCCCCTAGAAAGTTTCGATAGATTTTCGAAATTTCTCATGTCCCTTTTCCTAAACTGAGAATTTGTTTGGCCCATCAAAATCATCAAAATCCTGGTGCCATCGCAGGACACTGAGTCAGTACTTTATGAAAAGTAACAGTTCATTAATCTTTTCCAACATGGAATTAAACATTGCTTTATTTTCCAATTACAGTGCAAACTCACCTTAACGAGGACCTTGGTACCATGAAAATTACCTTGTTATATCAGGAGTCTCCTTATGTCAGGATAAAGAAACAGGAGAACATAAAGACCTGGGACCAGCAAAATGACCTTATATCATATCTCGTTATATCGAGATTCCACTGTAGTAGTCCACCTGCACATCCAATCATCCGATTTACATAGGAAAGACGTAAGGGTGACGGTAATTAAGTTTGCCTTGCTTTTCCCAGGCATGGAAGAGGTGAAATACACAATTACACGTAATAAGCATAAAATTTGTTTTTCTTTTATCTTCCAGTCGACTTTTCCTGGCTGAACTGGGTGATGCTAGGGTCTGTGGTCATCTGCATCCCTCTGATGGTCTTCTACAAAGAGCACTACAACAGAATAAACTTTGATGCAAGCCATGCGGTTGATGACAGCAATACACCAGAAAACTGTAATGGAGAAAGTTCTGTGAAGTGATTTCTTGTTCTACAGAGTCCCAAAGATTCATGAAGCTTTTTATTGCAATGGGAGATCTTTGATATAACTGGGCCATTCTCCGAAAAAGTGTACAATTAGAGTTGTACAAATGATAAAATATCAACATCAAAGATTTCATTAAATTCTCATGAATTCAGAAAATTTAATCCCTTGAGAATAAAAAACAGTCAACGGGTGATTTTTGGCTACCAACATTTTTTCAAGAAATATTTCCAAACTCGGTGACCCTTTTTCACATTTTGAAGCGAAATTACAGGTACGTTACCAGAGGTAGTATCTTAGAAAACTCTGATAGTCTGCTTAATTCTTGCTTTAAAATGTCAACAGTTATGTAAAACTACAAGCTTGAATATGTACAAACATCATGGAAACATTTTGGAGTCAACCTTGATCTTTGCTGTAAAGAAAATGATCGTGATTTATAAAGTGAAGGTTAAATACAAAGCAAAAATATATATTTATTTCTGCTTGAAGTATGTAACCCTAAATTGAGTTTCTATTTGTAGTTTAATTTTATCAGTAATCTCGTTGATTATGTATGAAACGTTATGAATAGATATTACACTTGTGATACCTATTCATAACGTTTCATACATAATCAATGAATAGGTATTACACTTGTGATAAAAAAAACAAATGACACGTAACATCTCTGCCAGATTAAATAAACTCTGGATGCAAAGAAGAACGGTGTATGGTAACGTATTTGACGCGTCGAAGTTGCGTTGGCATATGCAGCAACAGACCTATAGCACCCATAAATGCATTCTAACTTGTAGAACATAAAAATATGGCTGCATTCGTAAAAGCAACATAATTCTATCCGTGAAGAACGATCTTAATGTAGATAAATGATTAGATACTTCTATAACATTGATATATGTCAAATACGAATACTAACAATAAATCATAAAACTACAATGTTTTTCTGAGATAGACGGTGAAAACAAAATTAGAGAAGATTTTTATAAAAATAATACGCATAAATTCCATTTCCCATTGTTCCTGTAATAAATAATGTCTCAGGAAAATTATAAACGACAAATGAGCAATACATAATTATCTCATCAGATACGTTACAAGCCTGATCAGAAAAGAATTGAGGAAAAATGAAAGGATCGAGATAGAAGATAAGGAATGTGTCAGCAGAAGAGGTTAAAATTTCATTATTAATAATTACATAGATTATTATCTTGCACAATTAATATCACATCTGGGGCCTGTAACATTAAGAAATAAATCAATCTTAAGTCCATGGCAAACCATGTACTGATGAGTTACAATTGATTGTAAGATTGATTGTATCTCTTTATGTTACAGGCCCCTGGACAAAGCAATTTGCCACAGGGACTGACAGACACCTAATTCGTCTTCAGTGACAAATTAAAATTCTAGTTGTATATTCATTGTGTGTGAAAATGTTAATGTTTCCATATAGGACAGGTACAGTGGAACCTTGTTATAAAGAACACTCGTAAAACAAACTCTCATTACAACAAGGTAATTTTGCTGGTCCTCGTTCTTTGTATACCATTGTTTTTTTAACCCTAATATAACAAGGAGTCGATAAAAAGAGGTAATTTCCTTGGTCCCAAGGCGTTCGTTATAACGAGGTTCCACTGTACAAGTAAACTCCCCGTGAACCTACTCAGTGGAAGGACTGTGCATACACCCTGGCTACTGAAGAACACGTTATCATTTGCATGTCCAGATATTGATTAACTGGGCAGCGGAATTCCCTCCAGAGGGGAGGTAGAATTTTCCTTGGTCCGCCCAGATGACATATATGTACACTCTTAAAAATGCGTGGTCAAAAATAACCCCAAACGGGGTTACAAATGACCCCAAACGGGGTTACAAATGACCCCGCATGCGGGATCAACTATGCACAAACCCTGTGCGTGGTCACCCAAAGTAACCACATATGTGGTCAAATGTGGTCAAAATGTAACCACGATTTCTGCATAATTTGACCCCGCATACTAATGATCATTACCTTATAACCCCGTCAAAACGTACGGGGTCATTTCTTCCGACCACGCAACGTGGTCATTTCCCGTCGGACGGGGTTGATACTTCTGCCGGATGCGCGTGTACCATCCATGTTTCAAAGATTAAATAAAAAATAAAAAAAAGAAGCTAATGTCAAGTAATATCATAACATATTTTGTATACTATGACCTATCCTCTCCTATCGTATAGCATTCATACCCCTATCATCCTACTTTAACCCTACTCCCATTATAGTCCTACATCCTATACCTATATATCCTGAAAACCTTTACTTTATTATATAGGGAGTGTATTGCAGTGCTTGCTAAAAGTGGTTAAAGATTTTAATTTAATTTTCTAATGTAGATTTTTAGATCTTAAACCTAATTACATGTTTGAATATGTACAACATAATAATTAGTATACATACATTTTTCATCACATTTCAAAGTGCAATCATTGCATAAAAACTTAAAAATCAAGTGTCATTTATATATATAAATTCTGGTTGTTTACGGTTGCTCATGGGTATTCAGGATACATCATGAATATTCATGACAATGGCCCAACGTTTAACCAAGTAGAAGTCGGACCAATACTTTGCTGATGAATAAGCAATATTTCAAATGGTTAGTGATTAACCAGTGAAATTGGAACATTGTGACCAACATATTTTTGGAAATAACCCATATGGTGTTGACCAATCGCATTGGTACATTTTTTGACCAGTCCTTTTTTAGAGTGCATTAAAATGACCAGTTTTTGCAAGGTCAAAATGACCACGCAAAAACTGGTCATTTTAATGCAGCGGGAGAATTTATTGATCGAAAACAACCCCGAAACGTGGTCGAATTTATGCGACCCCGCATTTTTAAGAGTGTATAGACATGCTGCAAGTTGTCTAAAATTATATATGCAAGGCCCTTGAACAGGAGGAATTCTTGGCAGATTATCTGCTTGTATGTACTTTAATACATGTATCACTACACAGTAAGGATGGCTAAATTTCTGTCCTGTGCGTGGAGTTTAACACCAACATCAGACCTGCCAATCCTGAAACCCAAGAAATAGGGACAAATGACAACGCAGAGGCTAAAAATAGGGACATTTCTGAGTTTCCTATAGATTACTGCAGGCAGATTTTTACAAAAATAGGGACACAGTGGTAGAAGTGGCCCTTTTTTTTACCAAAATCGGGATTGTCCCTGTTAAATAGGGACAGTTGGCAGGTATGTTACCTCTGTTCGAGTATATCACTTTCAGGGAGCAAATGAGTAAAAACTACACTTTACTTGAACTATACATGTACTTCTGTGATAAGAAAAAGAAAGAACTTGAAATCAATCAAGTGGTTCGCCATATGTATCCAACTGTTTATTTTTCCTTAACAAAGTTTTCTACCCATGCCTCGGGTCTTCCTCAGTGTTTAGACAATTGTCTTTAGACAATCAGTATTTAAACAGTTGGATACATATGGTGAACCACTTGTTTCAAAGTTCTTTCTTCTTGTTCTTATTATCCAACACGTGGCATTATATATATATATATATATCAATATGGCACGAAAAAGAGACATAACGAAGCTATTCGACCTGCACTCATCAGGTTATCACGCAGGTATATAACAAACTAGAAATATCACTGGGCGTTGTGGCGTGCGCCTGTAATCCAGCTACCAGTGGAAGTTATAAACTGATTCAGCGGACCCAGGTTTGAGACTGAGTCACGTCTTTCGGATGGTGACGTTAAAGGTCGGTCCCAGACGTAAATAATCATATCTGATTGATACACTTCTGTAAAACCCCAATTACACACACTGAAGATGACTAATACCCCCGCCCCGTGACAACAGCCTTTCTTGACTTTTGGTCGAAAACTGAGGAAGTAGTTCGATCTGCAAGATTTTTCCGTTTTACTGCCATAGATATGCCATTTCCATGGCAACGCAGCTTCCGACTCATCCGAAAAATATGTCTTGCACATTTTCCCACCAAGACCAATTTGTGTACCAAATTTCATGACTTTCGGTCAAAAACGGAGGAAGTAGTTCGATCCGCAATGTGTTTCCTTGATTTTCTGCCATAAATATGCCGCTGCCATAAATATGCCGTTACCATGGCAACGCAGATTCCGACTCATCTGAAAAGTATGTCTTGCACATCTTCCCATCAAGACCAATGTGTGTACCAAATTTCATGACTTTCGGTCAAAAACTGAGGAAGTAGTTCGATCCGCAAGATTTGCAACGGACCGCCCGATATGATATATATATCAAAGCTCCATATAATATGCATTGTCCATATATGCACAAATGTTATTTGTTATGCATTCCGTCACTTCTAAACCACAAGTATTTTGTGCCATTCAATTTTAGTCGAAAATATAAGTACCGTATCTCCTCCAAATTTGTCATATATTCACACCAGTATAACCTCGGGTGCATGACTGCATGTATAAAAATATTTTGCATGGCAATTTTTTATAAAAGTTTGTATTTAATTTGAATGAGCTGTTTCCATATAAATATAGTGTGAAATATATCAAGACTTGTAGATATATATTGTCAGTCTTTTACATTTTGAAATTTGCTTCATTTCCATCTCCATGCTAATAGCAGGTGGTTAACCCCTTGCTAGCTCTCGATTCCAGAGGCGGCAGAACGTCAGGCTCGGACAATGGAAGTGGGGGGGGGGGGGGGGGGGGGTGGCGGGGCACCTTTTGTCCGCCAAACAAAGCCCCCCCCCTTAATTGTCTGCGCCCGGATCTGTTGCCTCTGCTTGAATCAAGTCACTCTACATACATGTACTATTAATTCCTTTTTAATGTTTTTGTTTCCTTCGTGTATTTATAGAGCATACAGCAAAATCATTCTTTTCTATATCTCTGCACACAACACTAATTTCTATCATGTCCCAATTATTTGTAATGCTTGGGAAGGCTAATATCAAGTATAAATGTTGATTTGTAGTTGTACTTATTCATTGTTCATAAAATACAGCGGAAACTCACTATAACAAGGAACTTGGGAGCATGAAAATTACCTTGATATATCAGGGGAGGGTTTCATCAAGCGTTTTGTCAGTGATTTTTACTGACAATTTGCTCTCAGCCAATCAGATGCAAGGATTTCAGTAGCTTATAACAGTTGTCGGTAAAAATCACTGACAAAACGCTTGATGAAACGCTCCCCTGGAATCTCCTATCTGGGTAAAAATCAAAAGAACCTGGGAATTGCAAACTTCCCTTGTTAAAAAGAACACTATCGTTATAACAAGGTGATTTTGCCGGTCCCACTTCTTTGTATTCTATTGTTTTTTAGCCCTAACATAACAAGATTTCAATATAAAGAGGTAATTTCCTTGGTACCAAGGGGTTTGTTATGAGGTTCCACTGCACTTTAATTTGCTGTCCAGTTGATAGTGCTTGTGGGAAGTCATTTTTCTCAAATTCAATGTATACTGTTAATATTTGTTATACTTCGGGAGGACGAGCAAAACTACTTTCATGTGTAAGGAAATATAAACTCAGATGTCTACTAGCTCTGAAGCATATGTGTGGGCCACATCAAAGATATGCAATGCGTTAGTACTAATTCATGTATTGGCAAAAAGTGAATTCATTTGAATATGGATGTACAATACATGAATAAATGGACAACTTTTTATATTAAATTCAAAATAATAAAATTTTATCTGTCCATGGTATTTGTGCATAACAGAGTTATCTACCCAACTTTTCTCACTACGGTATACTTCTCTTGAAAACTGTCCTGTTCTTGATTTTTATACCATCCCCCCTTTTTCTTTCTCTGTTCATCTTAGTCTCAATCTTTCCTACATTTTATCAGTGGAGCCTTAAATTACCCAATTTAATTTTCTTTTCTCCTTCCATGAAGGCAGACAGTTTAAAGGCCAAGTCCACCTCAATATCAAGTTGATTTGAATAAACAGTAAAATTAAACAAGCATAAAAGTAAAAATTTCACTGAAATCGGATGTAAAATAAGAAAGTTTTGCATTATTTCATGAAACAGTGATATTCATAACATGGGCAGTATGCAAATGAGTGAACCGATGTCATGCACTCACTTTTCCTGTACTAACTGTACTTGTCTGATTTTAATATACATAGACCAAATACAACAGTAATGGCGGAAATTCTTCTTACAAAAAATGCTTGCCATCTTAAAAAGCTTGTTAAATTTGTTAAAATTATTATGCAGCAATTCACATGTAAATCAAAAGAGGATAGAGTTGTTGATGTTATAGGTGACAATCAAAGTCAGGTAGTTACACGTAGTGGTAGAATAGTTAAAAACCCTATACGTCTAGTACTTTAGTTGTATTTACACTGTATATATATATATATATTTATTGTTGTTTTTGTTTTTTAATGTTTCGTTGAGAAATGTTGTTTAATATGTAAACTATATACCAATGTACAAGTATTTAATATACCATTTATATTATTGTAAATATGATGTGCTCTCATACCCCGAGAGGGGGTCGATAGAGTGAATAAAATCCTATCTTATCTTATCTTCTATCCTTATATGAAATATATATTTCATTTTTTGCTTCAATAATGTAAAACATGGTTTGACTCCATATGGAACATCTAAAATCATAATAATTGTAACTTATTTTCATACAAGGATTCTTTATTATCACATCTATAAAAATTGAAATATTTGAAATTTCATATAATAAAATACATAAGGAAAAGTGAGTGTGTGACATCATCGGTTCACTCATTTGCATACCGCCTATGCTATGCATATCACTGTTTCATGAAATAATGCAAAACTTCAAAATGCCATAACTTTCTTATTTTACATCCTATTTCAGTGAAATTTTTACTGTTACGCTAGTTTAATTTTACTCTGTTTATTCAAATCAACTTGATATTGAGGTGGACTTGGCCTTTAAAGTAATGTGCTTACCAAACAAACACCCTCCACCCCTTCCCCCCTCAAAAAATGTGATTCAATGAAAGAATGCTTTTACCAAACAAATGAAATTAAACACCCTCTACCCCATTCCCCCCCAAAAAACAAAAACAAAAACAAAACAAATTGATCCAATGAAAGAATGTCACCTCAATTCCAATTTTACCCAAAGAAAACCAGTTTCTACTAAATCTATGGCCTTGATAAACAAGAGCAATCACTTATTCTATTATACACTGTATTTAAATGTACATGTACATGTATATCATAATTATTTACTTTTTTCTCTGTCTACTTTTTCAAAGACTTTCTTTCATTTACCATCAATAATTAAAAATGGCGATATAGCCTGCCTCAACATTCTCAACTTCTCTGTGATCACTTTCTAAATACATGTGTACACCAGACATGTTCTTTGTATCATAATTGTGCTTTAGAGTGTTTAATCAGATAGATATGTATGTATCACCAATGTCAGGACTCCGGAGAGAGTAAAATGACAAAATCTGATATACTTAGATTTTGGATTAATTAACCTCCTCTTTGCCATTGGCGGAATATTTTGCCAAAAACATAAATTAACAAAAATAAATGTTCTACCCTAAAGTTTGGCAAAAATATTTTTATTACTTTCTATTCATTTCCTAGGTAACATGGAAAAATAAAGTAACTTCTTTTTCATCTAGTGTAGTCCATGGGCCTTCAGGGGAAAAATTTGCTGCAATTTTTAGGGGCCGTCTGCAAACCCATCCCGACAGAAAATTTTGTCAGTTTTTGTGCTTTGGTAATGTATAATTATACACCTTCCTTCTGACAAAGTTTGGTGCATATGTTAGATGGTTTGAATTCGACCCAACTTGGGGCCCTATTTGGGGGGGGGGGGGGGGGGGGGCTCGGGGGCCAAACATGGTGGCTTCATTTGGGCTGACAAGCTTTATGGGTTTGACATGATGGTCCAAGCATCTTTAAGGGGTCAAAGCTTACATGTAAAATAGGGTGACTTTTTCGGGACAGGCCCCTGGCCTATTAGTGCCATATTTCTACTCGAAGAGTGACACTCTTTGAACAAAGGGGGAAAAGGTGTTGTGATTCATTAACATTAAAGCTGATGCACTTGGCACCTAAGCCTGTCCTATACATTTTCACATAATGCTCTCCTGAATGACTGAACTTTAACTACAATCACGAATACCGTACCTTAAAAACGTTGTACATGTAAAATGCAATATCTGTAATACCTGTATTTCTTGGGTCAGCTTTCTGACCAGTTTTACAAAAATCAGCCATAGCTGAGTGATTTGAAAAAAACGCCCCCACAATTTTGAATATCCAGCAGATAATTATGGGAGAAATCTCAGTCTGATCAGTGATCAATGTTACATACATGTAGTTCATCAATATTATTTGTCTTTCCATCATCATCATCATAAAGACACTCTCTTTGACTTCTTTCCAGCAGTCCTGACACCCTTAGCTGATTTTACTTTGGAAGGTACCTTGGCACTCTGGGCACCGCTCCTGGTTTTCTGTCTCGGCTTTCCTTCTGGAGTGGCTTTACTCTCAGTCTGTTTACTCTTCTTCTCTTTGCTAGCAGTTTCTTTTTTCTCCGTTTTCCTTTTCTTTGTTGCAGTTGTTAACCTCCGCTCTGACACGTCACCAGAATCACCGACCTGCTGCTTCTTCTTCGACTTGGGGGCAGCTGAAGACTTGGTCATCTTCCTCTTAGTAGGACCTTTCTGTTCTTGTTTTATGGCAGGTTTCCTCGACCTAGACGGTGTCTTTGATGTTGCTTTTGAAGTCGATGCCTTCTTTGGAAGAGCAATCTTTGGGGCGGGAGGCTGGGATTCTTTCAGTCTTTCCCACTCAGCATCCTTCCAAAAATAAACATGAAATAAATCAATAGTATGGAAGTCTCACTTTTCAAGCCATAGAAATAACATCAGTGGAATCTTTATGACTGCATCATTTACATGCCAAACTATTAAAGGGAGCAGGTTGAGAGTTTTATTCAAATGTTCTTTCTGATCACCGGAAGGGAAATAAGAGAATATCCAGCTATTGTAATATAGCGTTGGATCAGTAAAAAGTTACTTCAACTCAGTTCATGATACAGCAAGTAAGGCTTATATTACAAGTTCTTTAGTGTTCCAGCATCAGAAAATGTAATATCGTTCATTCAACCGTCACATGTGAGAGGTGAAATTGAATATTTGTCTCATCATTTGCAGGAACCACTTTCTGTATCAAATTTTGTTTAATGAAAAACAGTAAAAGAACAATCAGAATCCTTTATAGTTAAGGACGTAATATATTCTTGGATTCTCACAGGGAACTTAACACCACTCAGGTATTTAAACGATAATAAATGTTATGTAGGTCACTGAAATTAAATTTCACTTATAGGTCTTTAGTATGTAGTGCATTAATTTCATGAAGACTTCAACAAGATTACCCCCCACCCCCGTGAGGTAAGTTTCTCAACAACAAAAAATGTACTCTTGAAGCAAAATGAATTTCCTAAAAGGTACAGGGTTTGAATTAGGGTTGCAATTGGGTTAAGTTTCAGATTAGGATTAACCCCTACCATGCCGTGGGCGGCAAATCCCGCCCAAACATTTGAGTGTTGAACATTTTTTCGGCTCAGAATGGCTTGAAAATTCTTCCTCATACAGAAACCTGAGCCTTCAATATGTTGTTTATTCCTATGCAATAAATCTTTGCCTAGTTTGCTCAAGAAAAAACTCATTAAAAGTTAAGTTAACTCTTGAAAATTTATTTTTGACAATTGCTCACAAATCTGGCGGCATGGAAGGGGTTAAGCTTGGGCATACAATGTAGTGTTTGGTCCAGGGTTAAAGTTAGGACTTCAGTAAGTGTAGGATACTGACAACAAAGAAATTGTCACTGGAGTATGTGTTGTATGACAGAGTATCTTCTATTTGTCCTGAATAGTATGTTTTCTCACATATGTCAAATATGGTAAATTAATTCTTAAGACATAATTGACATTGACAGCAATTATTTTAAACTTTGGAAATTCATCTCAAACACTACAAGCGATTTTATTTTATTCAGGTCCAGTATTAAACATGACAGCTTAATTGATTTTTTTTTCTTGGGGGGGGGGGGGGGGGGGAGGGCACGTATGATGTAAAAAAATAACTGCTGGAGTATCTGTGTGCAATATGCCAGAGTTCATGAACACAGGACTTGGTAGAAGCCTAGAGCAATTGTCCACGGAGCAAATGTTGGAGCACCAGATACTCACCACACCCTCAATCTTGAAGTCGATGCCAAGCTTCTCAAGCTTCTTCTGTTTCTTGTTGAGACCAGCCACTCTTCGCTTCTGACTTTCCAAAATATGGTCTTTCCCGCTCTGCAACAAGCCATTGTTCCTGGCTGCTGCAATCTCTCTTCTTCGGGGTCTTTTGAAGTGACGGAAGCAACCCTTGAAGGTGTCGGCATGGAGCTTCTCCTTAGGCACATAAAAACCTAGGTTGTGCAAAGAAAAGGTGAAAAAAGAAATATTTAGAGAGATATTTGCAGGAAATCCAACTGTGATAGCAAGCTGCTTTGAGGAAAAAAATCAGAGAAATTGATTGGTGAAAGCTGAAACGAAATCTGATAAACAATCCCTTGTAAAAAAGTACCATAGTATCCATGGTAATTTGACAGTAATTTGACCAAATTACAGTCAAATCATGGTAATTTGATCTAGTACTCTGCATGATTTGATGTTAATTTGGTCAAATTACTGTCAAATTACCATGGGTACTATGGTACTTTTTTTACAAGGGATGGGAAAGTTTTTAGTTTAAAGATCACATTGCAAGAAAATCACCAATATGGCAATTAATGTATCACTAGAAACTGGGAAGCTTACAGATGGCAATCGTATAAGTTTTATGTCAACTGCGTATCTGATGATTATGAAAACAACATAAATAAAAGCTCTTCTAAGCATCTGGAATATCCGAGGATTCGCCAGAAATATAGCGATGTTTTGATGTCGTCACACAAGGGGTCGATCCTGCTTAAGCAGACGTCGTCCTATAATGAATGAACGTAATTGCAATGCAATTATTTATCAAATTATAAAGAGTTTGGTATATTTAACATGACCTTATTTCACACCATTCTAAAAGGGAAAGTGAACTGATTCTGATAACTAAAACCGTTTGATAGTAAATACACAGGAGAAGGGTCAATGATCAATGAAATAAACCCCACTTTCAAATTGAAAAGCCCTCCGAATAATATCACAGATTGTATTCGTTCCCTCTTGAAACGCCGAACATGCCCCGGTGCAAGCAGCTGAAAATACAATGGCGTCTTATTTTGTTTACAAGTGACTGATTCTTTTATTTTTTTAACGCTGCATTTTTCATCAAAATAATACCATACACGAAGTTAAGAGTGAGGCAACAGACTAACATTAAGACTGACGCTAGTCAAGCAAGAGAAATAAGTGAAGAGGAGATGACAAAACAGGCACTGAAAAATGTGTAAGATGTTATGGGACATCGTCTGCTTAGACAGGACTGGTCCTTCGTGTGTCGTCACACATCTCAGCAGCGTTCAAGGAGCTCTTCAGCTGCTATATCAGGGGCTGTATTTTACCGTTTTATAATTGATAATAATCATTAATTCAAATGTTTCGAAGCGTTGAATTTGGATAACCTTGTATAATTTATGCCATCTATGCAATAAGTATTAAGCCAATATTTATTTTGATGGAATTTTCTTGCAATGTGATCTTTAAGAGTTGATCTAAACATAGCCGAGATCAGAATGTTCATTGCCACTAACTTCACACAGTTATCAACAAACTGAAAATCTTTTAGAGGAGAATGAAACCCTGGGGAAAAAAAATTTTAAGGAAAGAGAGGATACAAGAGAAGCAATTTAAAAAAAGTTCCATCAAAATCGGTCACATAATTATGAAAGTTTGAAAAGTCTCAATTTACTTTCTATGGCGATCCTCAAATTGGCAATGTTGCTTCAAAGTGACAGATTTAGCAGTACAACCTCTCCATGTTTTGTACACAAAATTTCATATTTTCCCCATTATCTCTCAAGGTGCAGCTTGTTTCCTAAGCTCATGGGAAAATGTTTTGACAGAACATATGTTGAGTTCACGAAAAGACAAGCAGCATCTTTAGAGATAATGGAGAAAATATGAAATTTTCTGTACAAAACATATTGAGAGTTGTACTAAACAACACAAAAAGTAAGTTCCCCCTAAAGCAAAATGGCATAACATTTTAACGAAAAGGTTTTAAGCAAAATAACTTGGCAGGAGTGTTCCTACACTTATTGACTAACTTCTGTGTGAAAATGAGATTGATCTGTCAAGTCATGCATGAGTGAGCACACATTAAAGGGAAAATTGTCACTTTTCAAAAGTCACAGGAGTCGTATTTTATGCCATATTATTAACAGTGAATTTTAGCATTTCTTGCTTAATTTTAAAGTGTGCTCACTCAACCAGCCAAAAAATTACCTCTTGTGTTTACACTATTGACAACTCATTTTGGTAGCAATATCTGATGTTAATTTTTTCAATAATCTGAATGGATTTTGCCATTTCAAAGTTAAGAGGGTTGAACATTGCTACTTTCCACTAAAATTGTGCTCACCAAACCGTGCAAAAACACGAAAAGTGTCAGGATAGGTGCGAAGGGGTCAAACGATGGATGATAAACAACTACAGCACTTGAACAAAAACCAGAAACAGAATTCGCCAAAATAACCCCCCAAAATGGCTCTTGTGACTTTTGAAAAGTGACAATTTTGCCTTGAATGTGTGCTCACTCATGCATGACTCGACGATCAATTTCATTTTCACACAGAACTTAGTCAATAAGTGTAGGAACACTCTGACCAAGTTATTCTGTTCGAAACCTTTTCGTTAAAAAGTTATGCCATTTTGATTTAGGGGGAACTTACTTTTTGTGTTGTGTTTATATTAAGCCTGAGTCGAATCGATTGGTTAGCCGGTGTTCGATCGAAGACATCGAATCCCGAATTCGTTTTGGCAAATCCGGTGCATCGATTTGTAGTCCGCCAGATTTTTGACTACCGTAGCCACCATGAAAAGAGCAAATAAAAAAAGAAACTCCGTAACGTACAGCATATATACTAGCAGAGAACGTGAAGGCGACTTCAAACTGTTGGCTAACTTTCGCTAATGCGCTCGCGGAGGACGTCGCGCTTTACCTGTGCTTTCTCTATGGAAAAATCGTTTCGTCGATACGAACTGAAGTTTACGATAATATTCTTGCACTCTCTCTGCATTGTCAATTTGACAATTGTATAATTGAACATGATAAATACGGGCATGAGTACCAGTGTTCCTACTTAATTCGCAATAACTAATATCACACTCTCATCAAATTGGCAATTACTTCTGAATGAAGATCAAGCTGAATGAAGTCGGGTCATGAGCGACGAAAAGTTTATTTCGTATTGTTTTTTTTTTTTTGCATCGAACAAACGTGTTCCATTCAGCTCTCCAAAGACAAAGTAAGATTATTAATTCGTTGAATTTGAATCATTGTCGGGTGTGGCGACAATGAGCATCGCTTCGTGCGACACTAAAGTGATATTTTGACTAGCCATACGGACTAGAAACTTAAGATTTTGGCTAATCCGCTGTGATTTTTACTAGCCATTGGCAGCGAGAGCCCATACATATGCCCGCGATGCCAGCGGACCAGTCACCGGTGCATGGTGCATGCACTGCGTGCAACTGTGTGCAACTCTGTTTTCACCGCCCATCATTTATCGATGCACCGGTATTCGATCGAATCAAAGCCGTCGAATCCCGGATTATGAATTATTCGATATGACTCAGGCTTAGTTTATATACCTGTCATTTTGAAGCAACATTGCCAATTTGAGGATCATAATACTGTACATGCATATCTTACTGGTCGCAAAAACCTCATTCAGAACTTTGACAACTAGCAGGTCCGCACTTCTCCTCTAATAAAAGGAGAGTACTGTTTCTACTGAAACAATGCAAAATTCTTTTTACACACTGCACATGAATAGAATCCTAAAGGAAAAAAAAATGATCCTGCATCAGAATAAGTAATATCGTTCATTCAACTGTCACATGTGAGAGGTGAAATTGAATATTAGTCTCATCATCTACAGGAATCATTCCGTTCTATTTTGCAGTATGAATCTCTTAACATATACAAAGAAAAAGAGTCCATTAGAAGTGAATATTGCAAAATACCTACAAACAAGCCATTTCAAGAAAACATACTCTTTCATACTCACATTTTAGAAGCTTCTGATACATAAGGTAGTTGTGCATTGTCTCAGCCACTACCTTGGCGACTTCATTGTATTCAAACTCGATATAAGCGTAGCCCTTTGACTTGCCACTCTGAAAAATAGAAAAACATCAACATACCGTTTAGCAAGCAGACAGAATAATAAGAAGGAAACCTAAGGTATGATGGATTATGTCCCCATCACTCTGTCATTTAATATAAAATGCATACAATTTCAATCACTGCAATAAATCTAAATGAAGCTACCATTCAGTAAAATAAAGGTACATTCCACTTTGACACTAGAACTTCTAGAAGCCTTCCCATAAGCTGTGACCACTAGAATAAGTGACATGAAGCAAGTTATACGATCATTATGATGTAAAACAAGAGCCCCAGGGGGCACGACGCTCACCTGAGGTGGATCTATTCACATCTGGTGCATGTTCTCTCCAGCACATGAACAACTTTCATTCTTCATCTATAGAGGTATCTCTATACACAATACCAAGTCTGAGCTTCCTACCAAGTTCGGTTAAATTCCAATCATGGGTTTTGGAGAAGAAGCTGAAAATGTAAAAAGTTTATGGATGGCGGACAACTGGCCTCCCCCCACCCCCCCCCCCCCCCTCCAGTATGTTACCCCCACAGACCCCCTATAGGGCCACCCAGAAAAAAATCTCCATACACAATACCAAGTCTAAGCTATTCCTGGTTCTGGAGAAGATGTTTGAAATTTACATAGCTTTTATACTTGGGGGCCCTCCCCCTGGGCCCCCCTGGGGGCCACATGTACCATTTTAGCACCTTTGGATCCCCTACCCCTAAGGATGATTCCTACCAAGTTTGGTTGAATTCCGATCATGTGTTTTGGAGAAGATCAGAATGTACATTTTGCCTGGCAGCGCCCCCCCCCTCCAGTATGTTACCCCCACAGGGCCCCTATATGGCCACTGAGAGAAATTTCATGAACAACATTCATTCTTCATCTATAGAGGTATCTCCATACAAAATACCAAGTCTGAGCTATGCCTGGTTCTGGAGAAGAAGATGTTTGAAATTTACATAGCTTTTACAATTGGGGGCCCTCCCCCTGGGCCCCCCTGGGCCCCCCTGGGGGCCACATGTACCATTTTAGCAACTTTGGGTCCCCTACCCCTAAGGATGATTCCTACCAAGTTTGGTTGAATTCCGATCATGGGTTTTGGAGAAGAAGATGAAAATGTAAAAAGTTAACGGACGACGCACGACGGACGACGGACAAATTTCCATCGCAATAGCTCACTCGAGCCATAGGCTCAGGTGAGCTAAAAATGCATATATTTGAATGCAATCTACATAATGCCTTGCGATTTATGAGAGATATTTAAGATGCACAAGCAACTAGAACCATGTTATGCGACTTGGGTTCCCGTAAACTTTCAAAGGAAACCTTTGATACTTCAACTTTAAGTCAGCTAAAGGCATCGGGACCATTTGCATGGTTTGAATGCAATTACATGTAATCTCATCTTATCCATCTAGGAAGTGAATTGTCTCTGCCACATGATGATCACCTTTTTACTTCTGCTGAGCCGTAACCGCTTGATGTTGCCAAACTGTGAGAAGAACTTTTTCATCTGAGGTTCATAGAATCCATGAGGAATGTGGGAGACGTAGATCACGCCGGAGTCCGGATCCTCTTCGTGGACGTCACGTTTCTGCAGGAAACATAACATTTGGATAAAAATGCAAAAGTTTTACAACATGAATAACTTAATCAAATGTTATTTTTGTAACGGTAATTATAATTTGAAAAAGAAAATTCACTGCTTTGGATATTTTTTTTTCTATCCTCAAGAAATGTAAACTAAAAATTACTGTATTGTCTATTAATAATTGTGAATACAAGATGAAATTGAAATGTTGATATAAAGAAAAATAAAGCAAGCATCCTGCCAAAAGAATGGAACTAGGCTTGACTAGCACTTATGCTAACTTCTAGTTCCAACTAGAAATGTGCATTGCTGGTGCCGCGCATTGCGAAATGTATCCCCCGGCACTGGCAGCGATTTGAAGGAGGGACAAAGACCCTCCCCCATCCCCTCCCTCAAACAAAAGGATGGTGTAGAAATTGCCGCCAGTGGCCCGGAATATTGTCAACACTAGGAGCAGCATTACCAAAACGATTTGTGCAGATTAGACTATAATGCATTTTTATAGAAAATTCGGAAGAAATATGACCTCAGAGCGCACATAAGCCATCCACTAAAATATGAACTTTGATCCTATGAAAGACGGAACACTAGAGGCAGCATCACCAAAAACTGTAGAGGTGTAATCTATAATGGACCTACATACAAAATCTGAAAGAAATGAGTTAACAAATGTGTCCTCCAGAATGCATGCAACGAAAATATGACATTTGACCCTAACAACAACCTGAATATGACATTTGACTGTATAGAAAGTGGTACAGTGGGGGTAGCATCAGCAAACAATTTAGATGTGTAGGTTTCACTAAGACACATCTTCATATAAAATTTGAAAGAAATGTGTTGAGAGATATACCAAGATACATCTCCATACAAAATTTGAAAGAAATCCATCAAGAAATGTGGCCTGCAGAGTGCACTCACGCCATGCCCTGAAGTATGACCTTTGACCCTATAAAAGACGAAACACTGGTGGCAGCATCACCAAAAACTATAGGTTTTTAGATTACACCAAGAGACACCTTCATGCAAAATTTGAACGAAATCCGTCAAGAAATGCAGAAGTAAGAGTGCAAGAAATGGAAAATGACCTTTGACCCTATAAAGGACGGAACAATGAGGGCAGCATCACCAAAAATTAAATATGTGTAGATTATACCAAGATACATCTCCATACAAAATTTGAAAGAAATCCATCAAGAAATGTGGCCTGCAGAGTGCACTCACGCCATGCCCTGAAGTATGACCTTTGACCCTTCGACCCTTTGACACCTTCATGCAAAATTTGAACGAAATCCGTCAAGAAATGCAGAAGAGTGCAAGAAATGGAAAAATGACCTTTGACCCAATAAAGGACGGAACAATGAGGGCAGCATCACCAAAAATTAAATATGTGTAGATTATACCAAGATACATCTCCATACAAAATTTGAAAGAAATCCATCAAGAAATGTGGCCTGCAGAGTGCACTCACGCCATGCCCTGAAGTATGACCTTTGACCCTTCGACCCTTTGACACCTTCATGCAAAATTTGAACGAAATCCGTCAAGAAATGCAGAAGAGTGCAAGAAATGGAAAAATGACCTTTGACCCAATAAAGGACGGAACAATGAGGGCAGCTCACCAAAAATTAAACATGTGTAGATTATACCAAGATGCATCTCCATACAAAATTTGAACAAAATCCGTTGAGAAATGTGACCGCTAGAGCGCACACAAACTATCCCCCAAAATATGGCCTTTTACCCTATAAAAGACGGAACACTGGGGGCAGCATCACCAGAAACTATAGGGGTCCAGATTTTACCAAGAGACACCTTCATACAAAATTTGAACAAAATCCGTTGAGAAATGTGACCGCTAGAGCGCACACAAACTATCCCCCAAAATATGGCCTTTTACCCTATAAAAGACGGAACACTGGGGGCAGCATCACCAGAAACTATAGGGGTCCAGATTTTACCAAGATACACGTCCACAGGAAGTCTGAAAGAAATTCGTCAAGAAATGTGACCGCTAGAGCGCACACAAGAATGTGACGCGGCGGCGGCGGCGAAACGCTGCTGAATCCAAAGTATCCTCCCGCATACTGCCGGGGGATACAATTAGCAACTTTATCTTAGTATAAATAGTGCAACTGTATGACATTCAGTTAAGTGCAATCACATACTTGATTTTTCATTGATCTACAAACATAAATTATTGTAAATCCATTTATATTCATTTCATGTAGAAAGTCCTTTTTTTAAAATATGTATTCACGTAACATGATTAATCTTTATATTAATGATTATACTGTCATTTATGTGATGTGTTGTTAATAAACCCAAACTCAAACGCAATCTCAAACTTCAAAGAGACATGGTTGCCATGTTAAAGAAAAAGTTGAGGTCTGGTTAAGGTGAAAAATAGTGTGTGCTTTCTCAGTTTCTCACTCTTTTAGTCCCATTTCTACAGATAGTTGCAGACTTTGAAGTTTGAACCAAATTTTGATTTCATATCTTTGTCTAGTCTCATGTGGGCCTACTAAAATCTGTGTTAAGTGCTGTTAATAGTTTGTGATTGTCAGCAAGATTTATTTAGTCAACTGTTATCAAATTTTGATGATTCTGAAACCTGAAAATAACTACTTTTAATTTATTTACTATATTTTACATCCACCAATCAGGATATCCAACATAACTACTACATGTAGGCACCTTTTTTTTCACTTCACAATGCTATTGCCTGACTGGGCAGTACCCAGTTTCTCTTGAAGTTTAAATTTATCAAGTCAGTTCAGTCTCCAACTGAGTTTAAGTGCCAAGTACATACATACCGGTACACATTTTTTTAAACAGTCCCTGATACCATTCTGGGCAACATAACGTCCAAAAGTAAAAGAATAGTTAGAACCTCACTACAGCCAAACTTGGGACACATTATGAATTTAAATATATATATATATACGTTATTTAAAAAAAATAATAGAAATTCCTGCATCAGAGAATAAATAATATCGTTCATTCAACTGTCACATGTGAGAGGTGAAATTGAATATTTGTCTCATCATTTGCAGGCATCATTTTGTTGTATCCTACAGTATGAATTTGTATTGCAAAAAATACAGATGTTCATTTATGATATGAACAAACAACATGAATATGTGGTTTATGGCACCAATGTATGCGCAGACGTAGATGACAGCTTCTTTTGCAGGAGGAAGTTTGAAAACACACATACTAGTATTGGCGATAGAGGTGCACGACCAATAGATGTAAAGGTATGGGAGACTGTCTCCATTGTGAGAGACTTTTGTTCAAGATTTTTGGTAGCATGTTTGGGAGACTTCTCCCATTATGGAAACCAATTTTCTTTGTTCTTTGTTCACTCAAATTGAAAATGTGTTAGGCAGACTGCACATGAAAAATCACCAATTTTGACTGTCTACTTTAGAAAATCACCCTCTCCTTTCGTGTTCATAACGTTGTTTTATTTGATGATCCACACACAAAACAAATGAGCTTATGACCTCAGAGAGGCCAAAATTTGGCGGGGGGGGGTAATTCCATTGTTGTTGGTGACTATTGTCCTATTGTAAGCCAAGTCTCCAATATTGTGAGACTGCCTCAAGTGGAAGAGAGTCTCCTGATTGGGTCATGCACCCCTACCGATTGGGTCATCTATTGACAGCACAAATATAAATATATTTTTCCTTTAACATGGACTAGATCTATTCAAGATTTAAAGGGCAGGTTTGGTCCCATAATAGCCTCTTGTCGAGGCCCTGGCGCTGTTGAAATCCTTGGCGATATGGAGCCAGAAACACCGAGGCGCTTACGCCGAGGGCCTCTTGACACCCGATTTGAATTTCTTTTGTATTTCATTGTTTTGACGAATATTCCGACCAAATTTTGGTCGGTGAAAATCAACCAATAAGCGTGAGCTACCATGACGTAATGTTAAATATTCATGACTCGACTGCATGCTATTTCTTACATATTAATTAATCGCAGCCCAAAATGGCGTTCAACGTTTCTTCCACGACGAGTGATGATGATATTAAATTTGTAAGGGCTTAGAATATGCCGCTAGAAGGTTGAAGATTGACAGATTCAAAGATTTGCAAGTTGATGCAATCAAATCTGCACTTAAAGGACAAGATGTTTTTGTGAATCTGCCTACTGGCTATGGAAAAAGTGTTATTTTTCACGCGCTACCGCTCTGTGCTGACCTCCATGGGCCAGGGATGGAGAGTGAGACAGCTGCTTAATTCGCGAGGGCCTAGGCCAGGCGGATCCCCCGGGGCCTTGCCGGGCAGTGAAGTTGCTGCTAACTCCTTGGTTACATCAGAATTGATGGGAGATGTATCTATTGTTGAACGGTGAATTTTATTGCCCATTCTTCATTATTTGTAAATATATGATGATCTCTTGAGAAATATGTACATTTGTCTTATTTCAAATTACCATGGTTTGTAAGCTAGAGATCGAATTCTTCATAATGTGCTTGTCTGTGAATGTATTTTGAGCAAGACATTTACGTAATCCCCCCCCCAAAAAAAAATAATAGACTAGTCCAGCACTGAAGTAAGAAATCCTTGAGATTTCATTGGCCAATTTGCTGGGCGATCGCCGCGGTTATGTAACTATTCACGTTTTCATGCATAATTCAGTAGGAAATCGTGCCTCATGAATATATAATTCAGGTCGGGTGTCAAGAGGCCCTCGGCGCAAGCGCCTCGGTCTTTCTGGCGAGCGAAGCGAGCCAGAAATTTTGCCTCCATATCGCCAAGGATTTCAACAGCGCCAGGGCCTCGACAAGAGGCTAGTCCCATAATAACTTACTTTCATTTCAACAGATGCAGAAAAATCAAACAGGTAAAATGTTTGAGCATTGGAGGTAAAAAACATTCAAGGAAAATAAAAAAACTGACAAAAAAACTAATCATGTTTTTTTTTAATGATAAACTATGGAAACCTATGAAAATCAATGGACACATTGGCAACTTAGTTTGTGACATAATTCAATTGCTCTGTATATATGTATTTTGATACCAATATTAATTTAACCACATGAATTTCATTTCCTCATGCCTTTGCCAGGGTTATATTTAGTGCATGCATGCACCTCTACAAAGACTATATTCATAATAGACCCCCCTTGTATATTTGGGTAAAGGTATGATGAAATTAAGCCTGAGTCATATCGAATATTTCATAAACCGGGATTCAACGGCTTTGATTCGATCGAATACCGGTTAATCGATAAATGATGTGCGGTGAAAACAGAGTTGCACACAGCTGCACGCAGTGCATGCACCATGCACCGGTGACCGGTCCGCTGGCATCGCGGGCATATGTATGGGCTCTCGCTGCTCGAAATTAACGATAGCCCGCTAGATGTATGACATTTGCTCCGGCGGCAATTGCTCCTGCGACAAATGCTCCTAAAAATACGACAATTGCTCCGCGACAATTGCTCCGCGATAATTGCTCCTGCGACAATTGCTCCGTCGACATTTGCTCCTGCGATAATTGCTCCGACGACATTTGCTCCTGCGACAATTGCTCCGTCGACATTTGCTCCTGCGACAATTGCTCCGTCGAAATTTGCTCCTGCGACAATTGCTCCGTCGATATTTGCTCCGATCGAGCGACAATTGCTCCGCGACAACTGCTCCGTCGATAGAAATGCAAATATGCGACAATTGCCCCTGCGACAATTGCTCCGCGACATTTGCTCCGATCGAGCGACAATTGCTCCGTCGATAAAATGAATATATGAGACAATTGCGACAATTGTTTCTGCAACAATTGTTTTGTCGACATTTGCTCCGATCGAGCGACAATTACCTACTCCGCGACAACTGCTCCGTCGATAATAATGAGTATATGCGACAATTGCTCCGCCGATAAAAATGAATATGCGACAATTGCTCCCCGACAATAAACTCAGTAAATAGAAATAAATATTTGCTCCTCGACAATTGCTCCGTCGACATTTGCTCCGGCGACATTAGCTCCGGCGGAAAGCACTCGATCCGCCGACATTTGTTTCATTCGAGCGACAATTCCTTCGCAACATTAGCTCCGTCAAATAAAATGAATATGTGACAATATCATTGCTCCGCAACAATTGCTCATGCGACAACTTGTCCGCCGACATCTGTTCCGTCGGCCGTCGTTAATGCTTATGTATGTGACAATTGCTCCAACGACAACCTTATATAAAATCCTCATCAAAAGCGAACACAACGAATTCAGAACAATAGCTGTTGTTGGTGTTCATAGGTTCAATTTAATATTGTAAACAGTCAGAAAAAACTGAGTTATACAAATGTATAAGAGTTATTCTTGTTTTGAGATTCATGATGAATCTTACGTATTTATTAATGCTTCGTATCCAAACTATAAACTTTTGATATGATTGTTTTTTTCAGACTTTCATAAATGATTTTTATTGAATACCACAATCTTGTGTCAGCACTATGAAAACAACGAGTAGAAAATTGTATGACTGAGATACGCCCGTTTGCTAAAAAGAAAAATACAAATTTTATAAACTGGACTGTATCACTCTGTTATCTAAAAGTTCATTTCATCCTTTTTGCATTCAACTTTGTAGAATATGAACAACTGTTTTTAGTTTGTTTTGAAAGTTTAGTTGTGTCTCCTTGTTTGTTTTCATTTTTATCTTAAAATAAAGCGTAAATTTTTTGTGACATCTGTCTGAATATGCTTGTCTTACGGTTATTTGTAAAGCGAAATTAATTACAGAGTACAAAGAAACATATGCTACGACCCAGGAGGCTGTGGGAGACTTGAAAATTAATGATATTTATGGCCATAGAATGTGATATTTGGGTAAAAAGTGTGATAATTGGACCAGAAAATGTCATTTTCGGGCAAAACACCTCACCCCCCCCCCCCCCCCCCCGAACATGGATTCTTTAAAAACATCTAAATGCAAAGAGAAAATGTGCACACTAAAGGTTAAAGGACTAGATCAAAATATATTGTACACTCACCATCTTCACTTTTTTTGTGCGGGGGGGGGGGGGGGTGCCCAGGGCTGATTGTCAGAGCCCCCCATTCGCCCCTGTCTAGCCATAAATACATTTTAAAAATAATCGCTTGTAGAGGTGGAAGAAGGGTGAATGGCGTGTAAAAAATATACCCCCAATTTTTAAAGAAGAAATAATAATGGAAAAGAGAAAGGAAAACATGGAAAAAGAGGAATGACAATGAAGGGAAAACCTGAACGTGGCTGTCAAGACAAACCCACAAGGGTTTTTATACAGCAACCAGGTTCCTATTTTTATTGTCAGTCTTTTTTATGTTTTAATAATTACATGCAATTTTAATGACTATGCCCGTCTAAACACACTAAACTATATCATAATTTTCTTGCATGTTAATGTTAATGATACTCTTTTATATGTGAATCTGAATAAAGCTGAATTGAAAAGAATTGAATTTAATTTAATTTAAAGCGTTGCTCGCTTCGCTCGCTTGATTTCACTATCTTAACCTATGCCGGTTATATTTATATTATCAAGAAAGGGAATAGGTTTGCATCTTGTCTTTTATCCAATATTTATGCTTAATTCTTTAACTCATAAAGTGATAGTTATGTCTGCAAGGATTCGAGCAGCAAGTTGACCTAAAATAGATGAATTTTCAGGACATGACCGCCTGTGACCATTAGCCTATTCATATCATCACACCCTGATCATACTCTCTGTGTGAACGGAAGATGCCGATAAATGTACGTTACTAAAATCACGAGAAGGGATTGTAACAATACACTTAAACCTGTTCTTAGTATTTAAAAAAAAAAAAATCAATATTTGCCCTCTTATAAAATCTAGAAACAAGACGTTTTCGATTAGCAATCATTTTTATTCCAGCAGCGGATGCCCGCATATCATAATATTTTTCGCTGCGCTCACTGAAAAGCTAGAGTGAAACTTATTGGGAAGGCAAACAAATTGGGCATGCAACGGGAGTTGACGAAATGATACTTTATCCCCAAGAGAGTGCGTTTTCCTTGCTCGCAATGTTTAGAAACAGTGTGGTTTTGGACAGCAAACATTTGCAACAGCGAAGTATGTAATATTTGGCAGTGAGGTAACCAAATATACCATTTAAATATCTTATAAGTCCAGAGTGTATTTTGACAAAAAAACGAGACTTCTTTTAAGGCAAGATATGGTAATTTTTGGCTCGCTCGCAAAATAAATAAAAGTATGTGTCTTGGGGTGTGTGGGTGAGGGGTGTGTATAGTCAAATTAATGTGAGCAAGAAATTTCGGCAAAATATTTTGTTCATTCCCCATCCCACTCCTCGAAACGGATTTACGCCAGTGTCATCGTACTCTCGTGGAATAAGCAGTTAGAGGTACGGTAGTAATTGTCTCGACATACATGTATTTCGAGATATTCGAGATATCTCGAGGCAATGATATTGTCGCATATTCATTTTCTTCGACGGAGCTAATGTCGCGGACGAATTGTCGCTCAAATGGAGCAAATGTTGGCGGAGCAATTGTCGATGAGCAAATGTCGCATATTCCTTTTATCTACCATGTCTACCGAGTTTATTGTCGAGGAGCAATTGTCGCATATTCATTTTTAACGACTGAACAATAATCATATTTTGGAGCAAATGTCGGCGGAGCAATTGTCGCAGGAGCAATTGTCGCATTTCTATCGACGGAGCAGTCAGTTGTCGCGGAGCATTTGTCGCTCGATCATGTCGATCGGAGCAAATGTTGACGGAGCAATTGTCGCAGGAGCAATTGTCGCATATAAGCATTTCTGTCGACGGAGCAATTGTCGCTCGATCGGAGCAAATGTCGACGGAGCAATTGTCGCAGGAGCAAATGTCGACGGAGCAATTGTCGCAGGAGCAAATGTCGTCGGAGCAATTGTCGCAGGAGCAAATGTCACCGGAGCAATTATCGCAGGAGCAAATGTCGACGGAGCAATTGTCGCAGGAGCAATTATCGCGGAGCAATTGTCGCGGAGCAATTGTCGTATTTTTAGGAGCATTTGTCGCAGGAGCAATTGCCGCCGGAGCAAATGTTGGTTCCCCAGCCCGCTAGCCAATGGCTAGTAAAAATCACAGCGGACGAGCCAAAATCTTAAGTTTCTAGTCCGTATGGCTAGCCAAAATATCACTAGTGTCGCACGAAGCGATGCTCATTGTCGACACACCCGACAATGATTCAAATTCAAAGAATTAATAATCTTACTTTGTCTTTGGAGAGCTGAATGGAACACGTTTGTTCGATGCCAAAAAAAAAAAACAATACGAAATAAACTTTTCGTCGCTCAATATATATAGACTCGACTTCATTCAGCTTCAGAGATCATTCAGAAGTAATTGCCAATTTGATGAGAGTGTGATATTAGTTACTGCGAATTAAGTAGGAACACTCGTACTCATGCCCGTATTTATCATGTTCAATTATACAATTGTCAAATTGACAATGCAGAGAGAGTGCAAGAAAATTATCGTAAACTTCAGTTCGTAACGACAAAACGATTTTTCCATAGAGAAAGCACAGGTAAAGCGCGACGTCCTCCGCGAGCGAATTAGCGAAAGTTAGCCAACAGTTTGAACTTTGAAGTCGCCTTCACGTTCTCTGCTAGTATATATGCTGTACGTTACGGAGTTTCTTTTTTTATTTGCTCTTTTCATGGTGGCTACGGTAGTCAAAAATCTGGCGGACTACAAATCGATGCACCGAATTTGCCAAAACGTATTCGGGATTCGATGTCTTTGATCGAACACCGGCTAACCAATCGATTCGACTCAGGCTTAGATGAAATCATATTTTTTTTAATGGGAAATTTATAATAGACCTAATAAAGGAATAAAATCACAAAATCAGAATGGAGGTTCTATAGTATTTGTTTGGCAATTTTCAGTGTTCCTATACTAAAGCTTTTCTTGTCATTAAAAAATTAATAACTTTCTTTTTAGTAGATCTAGAATCTAGAATCTTGTCCAATTTTTCTCAAACATTTTTTGATGGCCGTTTGCCTTAATTTTTCTGCTTCTACTAGACCCATAATTGACTGAAAGCAACTTATTTTGGGACCATGCTATATTTTACTAATGTTAGACTCATTTCTAAAACGAAGACTTCATAAACTTGAAACAGTGTTGAAAGTAGATCTAGACTCACCCACGTAACCATCACTACATGTATGCGGGGCTGTGTCAATTTCGTCAGAGAAAATAATTTGAGAAAATACTTCCTTCTATACTTTAGAACGATACATTTAATACCAGATTCTTTGATAGGATCTTTATCATTATGACCAAGTGAAAATGTCAGGCTGTTTTTGGCCGGCAATCTTGCTCCTCTCCAGCACACATGTGCTAGAGATCACACACTTGCTATGGGAGGCAATTGCTCACGGTATAAAGGTACAATAACCTCGCATAAGTGTGAGTGCTCTATTAAAGACTCTACACTTAATTATTCCATTACTTTGAATTCCATTTTTTTCCAGACAACTACAAGGTCAGTGTCAGGAGAGAAATTTAACTATCGTTCATGTTTTTCTTGCGTTTTGCACTAACCGAAAGGTCTGTCATTTTTTGGTTTTCTTTTACTTATCTCCTTCCCTGTTCTGACTCTGACCCTGGCCCTATTTTTACATACATGTAAAGACAAGTTAGACAACCAACCTAGACTACAAACCATCAAACTTTTTCTTACAAGCTTCATCACGTTTAACTTCAACTTCATGCAGTCTGCGGTCCAACATCATTAATAACACTGTCCCACAATTGCCAAACACAATGTCCTCAAACAACTCTCCACATGCTCAACACTCTACAGCACAGTATAAATTTGCCATGGTTTATGACATGCCAAACATTCGAATTTTCTAGAATGAAGCATGATGTAGGCTAGTTCTTGTCCCTCTAAATCCTGCATTGCTTATAGTATAGTCATGATAGTGACAGTTCATGCGATTCTTACTCTTGACTTTAGCCTTACACATATGCGAGGTAGGGGAACCCGAGGTAGTATGGTGGTGTGACCATATTTCGCGCATGACCTAAGTTCGCGCACAGGGCAATATCTAAAAAACTACAAAAGATTTCGAAAATCTGATAGCGCTATTAGATAGAGGAAGCTAAAATTACATATGGACTATATTTTCTTTTAAGTTGGGTGAGAAATTATGAAGATATTGACAAAATATCGGCAATTTTGCTACTTTTTGCGTCAGTTTCCGAAAAATATGAAGTTACCGACAACGGTCCAAAAATCCTCATTTTGATAGATGTCATCAAAGTTGTAGGTAAAACGTGATACCAAATGATTGTATGATATTTTGTCTTACAAATGATGCAATTATCTTCCCTTTGCTGGACCGCTACGTTGGATAACTTAGATGTTAATTTACGTGCGCGAACTTAGGTCTCGTGGTTTTTATGCCCTTTTTTTTTTCTTCAGTGTTTTGCGATCCGACACTGGGTTTTGAGATCGCGATATTTCCGAAATTCTTCGTCGATTAATGTTCTTGTTGAATCAAGTTTTAGTCCAGAATTTTGCTTTCCGTTTGGTATAAAACTTTCTAAATAAATTATTGTAGAATATGAGAAATCAAGTATCGAATATCACATTTCTAATAAAAATTTGAATGTGCGCGAAATATGGTCACCCCATCATACTGTACTGTACTGTAGTGTACATGATTCGGGCATGTCGGGGCGGGGATTTAATGTCAATGAGCCTTACCATTCGTTTCAATTGTCCCATCTTTATGCTGAATGTACGCTGCATTTCAGCGTCAAGAGCTTTAAGACTCGCTTCTCCCATTCCATGTCTTCTTCTTGGTTTGATTGATGCCATGCTGCTGATGAATTTATATCTAGACTAGAGATTTAAACTTCCTTTTGTACCTCACACATCAGTACGGTTGACCAGCATAAATTTACAACAAAAACGTGTATGCTGCATGCAGTACGTACATGTATTATAGGTACGTGGTATATATAAGCAGTGCAATCATGAATGCATGGTGCATGCAATATACAGTGCGTGCATTTTTTACCACCACGTGTGCCTGATGGTATAGGTAATACAATGTATACATGTACAGTAGTTGCACGCTAGAATTCGGGTAGAGGGAGCTCTCTCGGATTTTCAGAGCTGGGATTTTTTCACAAAGATCCTAATCTCTATTATACCTTTTAGCAATATGTGTATATTCTTTACTTCGGTTGAATTTCCTGTTATAATTTTTGGGCCTACTTCGTTTCATTGCCCAGATGCCCACTGGCGTAGACAGGGGGAGCAGAAGGGGTCCCCCTATTCAGCCCCCCCCCCCAAAAAAAAAGAGCGAAAAAGCGGGAGGGGGGGGGGGGTGACAGAAATCTTATCTTTCTCTCAAAATTTGCTAAAACGTACACACGGGAAGGGGGAAATAACTCCCCCTCCCTGCAACCACCCCTGTTACATACAGTGCAATAGTGCGTCCAGATAATTGAAAAGCAGTATGTGCGTCGAACTAACTTTCCGCCTAAAAAAATAGGTACGGCGAGTCGTTATCTTCAGTCTCTCAAAATTGCTATAAAACGTCAAAGCTTTCGCGCTTCGTGTGGGAGGGGGAAAAACTCCCCCCCCCCCTCACTGCACCCACCCTGTTACATACAGTGCAGTATTGCGTCCAAATAATTGAAAAGCAGTCCGGGCGTCGAACTAACTTTCCACCTAGAAAAAGGTGCTACGAGCCGTTATCTTTCCAATTTGCTATAAAACGTCAGAGCTTTCGCGCGGGAGGGGGAACCTCCCCCTACCTGCACCCACCCCCAGGGCAGGGGCGGATCCAGGATTTTGTATAAGGGGGAGGGGGAACACAAATGCAGAATTGTCAACTTTGGGAAACTGTTAGGAGGGAGACCCGTATTTGTTTGGGTCTCGCCAGCCCTCCATAATTTGCTGACAAGCAAAAAAAAAGTTTCCCGTTCTAAAAGTGGGGGCACAATATATACTTTTCGTTCAAAAGAGGTGGGGGGGGGGCACGGGCCGGGGTTGCCCCCCACCCAAATCCGCCACTGCGCGTGCTCACAAACGCCCCAACGCGGTTGGATCCTTCACGTCTGCCCCCCCCCCCCTAAGTTGAATAATCCTGGCGACCTCACTGCAGATGCCTTATGGCTAAAAGCGAGGTCCCAATTCGACCAAGCGTGAAACATTCAAGATATACAGGTATAAGTGGCCAGGTATTTCTAAAGGCACAGTCTGCTTATTACTGGCCCCTCCTGAGTAAGAATTTTCCCCTTCTATTACATTAATATGTATTCTTATATGTATTATATTGGGTTTTCCCCCTCCATGATTGAATTAAGAGAGAAAAGGCATCAAAATCGTCTAAAAATGCCATTATTTGGCATGATCATATCGGAGGGTAATTTTCCCCTTTGCACCTGGAAGCCAATAGGCATTCATTTTGCCTGGAAGGGGCCGGGGGGGGGGGGGTGCAACGGCACCAATCATTTCCAAACGCCGTAGGCCTATTAGTGCTTAGTGGATATATCGGGGAAACGCTAATGGTGGCATCTAGGCCTACAGAAAAGGCATCTGTTTTTGTCATGAATGGGTATAAATTAAGGACAAAGCAGAGACAAACTGGGTTCAAGTCACTACCACGGAATGGTTCATCTTCGATTGCGTGTCGTAGCATTTTTGTTTAGTTCACTCATTCGGGAGGGCAGCAGTGTAGTCGCAGCATTAAACATCCCCAGAAATGCATGTCGAACCAAGCACGCACACAAAATAATACTAATAAATAAACAAAAATGAATCAATAAAAATTAATTTAAGAAAACACTGGCAATGACAAGCTATCTATTGGGGAAAGGTTGTTTTTTTGTCATTAAATGGAATATAATGGGCACATGGCCTAGTGAGGGGCAATTTACGCTTTTAAGCCTGTTTTCGCTCGACGGGAATTTTTTGTTGATAAATTTCCATACTGGAAGCCGGGGGCATGACAAAAGCCACCGATCTGGCTATATTTCAGGGAACTGCAACGATGAAACATAAATGGGCACAGGCGTAGCCATGCAGGGGGCATAGGGGGGCCATGGCCCCCTATTAAAAAAAGCGAGATCGAAAAAGCGGGGGAAGTGAGAGGGAAAAAAAAGCCTAAAACAGGCGCTACAAGTCGTTATCTTTCTCTCAAAATTTGCTAAAACGTCAAGGGGAAATAACTCCCCTCTCACTGCACCCACCCCTGTTACATACAGTGCAATGTTGCGTCCAAATAATTGAAAAGCAGTTCGGACGTCAAACTAATTTTCCGCCTAAAAAAAGTGCTACGAGCCATTGTCTTTCTCTCCATTGTGCTATAAAACGTAAGAGCTTTCGCGCTTCGTGCGGGAGGGGGAAAACTTCCCCCTCCCTGCACCCACCCCCTGGCTTCGCGTGCTCACAACCGCCCCCTCCCCCTAAAATGAAATCCTGGCTACGCGGTTGGATCTTTCACGTCTCCACCCCACAGAACTCCGAAAGACGTCTTTAGGAGTTCTGTGCTCCACCCCCCCCCCTATTGAAAAATCCTGGCTACGCCTGTGGTATAAACTAAAAGCAAAACAGAAAACACTTTCAATTTTATTGTAAAGTTATCACGAAAGGGGCCTTTATTCACTTGGCATCCGGGGCCTAAATCTTTAGGCTCACTTTAAACTTTTAAGTGATAGTAAACTGAAGCTCCTAAATAGCACCGTCATCTTTTAACAGGATTTGAAAAGTGTCCGTGCCTCTCATTTTCCCATCATGCCCCATTCTAATTTACAGAAGCTAGAATGTACCTGCAGGCTATTTTCCAAATTGCAAGTCCAGAATAATAGTTTGAAATATAAAATGTGCCTATTACCCAAAACACACTGTTGTCAAAATTCAAATTATAATCAAATTATAATTTAATTTAGCAATCACTGTAAGATGGTGCTGTTCAAGTTTAATCCCACTTTAAGGCAAGGCTTACATCATAATCTAGACAATTAGTCTCATATAACCTATTAAAAGACAGTGATATATTTAAAATCAAGAATTTCTTTATCATTTGAAAGAAGGATAGTGATGGGATCAGGATGTATCCTGGTCCTTACATGGGTTAGAAAACAAACAGCCTGTGATAAACATGTCCTTCCTGGCTCGCATCAGTATGGTGTGTAATTTTTCTTCACCGAATTTATATTGATATAATTAAGGTATAGGATTACCTTTTCAGTGTAAGGACTCTCCAATGAGCCATATGGTATATGCTAGCTGTCCGGTAGCCAGGGGCTTCACTAAACGTTTTGAAAGGCTGGGTGGGGGTGTGTCGTAAAAAACCCATCCACAGTCCGCAGTGAGCTGAGGAGGATTTTTTTCCCTTAATGATTTGCCTCTCTAATACACCATAAGTGCTTATTGTTCAGTATTTGCGCTCCAAATTCAGTAGTGGTGCCTGGCAACAAAAAACAACTTTTTGAGAATGGCCAAGTTTGTGATTGCAGGTAAGATTATCGTAATATTTAAGCATGATTCGTGTAAGTGCGTATGTTCAAATTAATCGATTTCACACATGTTACAATCTGATATCTGTTAATAAGTAATAATAAATGTAAAAATAGTAAAAACATGTGAAGAGTTTTGAGGAGGTTTTAGCTTCTCGGTCCCACACGTTGCAATTGGTGAGGTAGATTTAGAAAGTGTGATTTTTTTTTCCGTTGGTGCCCTTTTAGTTTTGGCACGGGCGTAGACACGCATAATTATCCAATGTTAGTGGGGGGGGGGGGGATGATCTATTCATCACCCCCCCCCCCCCCACTAACAATAGAAAGCGTGTTCATATCTACGCCACTGCCTTTTGGTGCCATTTTGGTGCCCACAATAATGAATAAGTAACATTATTTAACAAGTTGGTTATTCTGGTTTGGAATGAAAAAAAAAGACAGTCATAACATAAACATAATGAAGTAATTTGGTAATGATAGCGTATTATGGCAGTAGCTACACTAATTAACTTAAGCCTGAACTAACTTTGTCTTTAATATAAAGGCAAAGCCATGCAATGCCAATGGCCAATGCCGATGATATCGTCGATATTCACATGGGGGGGGGGGGGGGGGAACTGTGTCCGGACAGTTAACAAAAACTAACCTGTCAATTTTGCTGTCGGATTTTACAAAAAATATGTATCAAGTAACACTAAACCCAGTGACTTAGATCTATTTGCATAATCTGTTATTCGTAATTCTGTCAACCCATCTTGTCAAAGATTCATAATAATTTGTATTAAAACTTGTTTGATTTACTGTTTAAAAGTAACCTGTCTGGATAACCAACCTGTCAAGACAGGCGGACACACGACATGTGGGTATACATGTATAAGTGGTCGATAGCCAAGGCGAATTTGATTTTCTGTTGTTGTGATTTATGATGTATTAACTATTACCATACCTTAAAAGATACATTGAATTAAATGCAAAATTTAAAAAAAATACACATGCAAAAGTGAAACTGCAAAAGTGCAATATTGACAAAGAATTTCAGAGATCATATTAGACTAATGTTAGATGTAATCTCAAATTCTAATGTTGTTAGATTCTATGTCAGGTTGTAACTTAAATCTAGTGCAAAAAAAATAATAAAGAGGGTCCAAGATCAAAGTATATAGGTCCAAATTAGGAAGGCAAATGTTTACAGATGATTTATATCAAATAGAGGTCCATCTAAAAGGTAGAAGTAGATTCTAAATTTTAACTTGCAAGGAAAAATATTTATCAATAATTGAATAAGTTGTTTGCACTTTTAATTTGCAGTTGTGAAGCCATCTTCTCTAGAAATTAAGACCCTCTACAGTCTACACTTACACATATGGAAGGTTATTGTAGATAGCCTCACTCTCCATACCTTTGTACTGCGAAGAATTGCCTCCCATAGCAATTGTGTGATCTCTAGCACATATGTGTGCTGGAAAGGAGCAAGATCGCCAGCCAAAAACAGCCTGAAGATTTCACTTGATGAAGATGATAAAGATCCTATTGAAGAATCTGGCATGGAATCAGATATATTCTATAATCCTAAAATGTAGAAGGAAGTATTTTCTAAAAATTTTGCTGATTATATATATTGGTGTTTTTACCTCTTCAACTTAGAGGTCGCAACCACAGCTGAAATTGACACAGCCCCACCTCGTGATGGTTCCATGAGTGAGACCTTTAGACCCTTTTTGTAAATGTATACCATAACTGCTGAAACAGCTGGTATTTTGTCAATATAGATCTCTCTAGAGTCTTTATAATTTTTTTCATCCAAGTATGAAGAAAATTTTGTCACAATTTGTCACTACATTTGTGGTGCCAGAATTTTCTACATCAATGTTTCAGGAAGCCTGATCACACTACTATTGAAAGTTGTACCTTTAATGTTGTACATGTGTGATCTGGGTCCCATTTCCCAAAGAGTTTTGATTAATTACCAACTAGTTTGCGATTGATATCAATCACAACAACTCTTTATAAAAAAGGTTCCTGTGCCCTGTTGCATAAACCTAGTCATCAATGACAAGTTGCAATAACTGTTATAAGCTACTGAAATCCTTGCATCTGATTGGCTGGGAGCAAATTTGTCGGTAAAAATCACCGACAAGACACTTCATGAAATGCCCCCCCCCCCCCTTTGGACTGCAAGCTTTGCCATAAATGAGATTTTATGAATATTCATTTATATCAAATTTAAAAGCTCATAAATTGTACATGCTCATTAAAAACTATTTTCCTCTTAATTTTTTGTGCAGGCAGGGCAAATTGTCCCTATTATGCAAAAGTGGAACTCCTTGCAGATGAACTAAAAGCCACGTTGCAAGACTTCTCTGTTCACAAGATAGTGAAACAACCAACAGAATGGGAGGTATGTACCAGTAAATAAAGATCTACTTTGAATAATATTGACCATAACAATTACTTACAAAATAAATAAAATTAAGAAATTCCTGAAATGAAAAGATGATATATTCAGTTTTTGGTTAGTTTCTTCTATTTTTTGGTCACCAAAGGTGATTGTATTGGGATGCCAAGGAATGTACATGCTTTCTTTATATCCTTTTGGTTTTTTCAAATAAGATTGAATACTTACCAAGAAGTCAATAATCTCTCTTTGAATAAGTACTATATCTATTTTAGTTGATTACTGTATCAAGATACTCACTGTACTAAATGTCTTTTTTCCCCTCCTTGTATTTGTAATTCCAGATATTGAAAAAAATTTCGTACACTTGCTTGTCATATGAATTTACTATTTGTTTTCTTCTTTTTCTATCTACTGTCAAACTAATTGTCAAGTGCTTTGTTGAATTATCTAGAAGTCTGTGCTATGCATTTATTTACATGTATATGTTTGCTCCATTTTGCTTGAGGCAACATACTCATGATCCTCAACTTTTAAGAGGAGGAGGGGTGCCAACTCTTGGCAGATACGATCAGGTCTCTAAAATTTTTGCAACCACAAATTAATATAGGAAAATACAATTATGCCAAAAATAACATTTCAACTCATCAGATCCTCATCAAAAGATTTGTATTTGCTTTTGATAAAACACATTTGAAGTATGCCACTGAATGTTCATATCCTGCATAAATTATTTTTGTCAATGACATAATCTATAATGGGATACCATTTCACCTTTTTTTAAACAGGATTGGTTGCAGCAAGTATGTAAGCAGAACAGCTGGTCATTCAAGAAATCACCCATTGTCTGGAGAGAACTTCTTGACAGAGGTGGAAAGGGAGTTCTTATAGGTGGATCCAATGAGTTTCAGGAATATGCCTACAGCTACTATGGGGTCTCATCTGAGCAAATGAGCAATGATATGACTAAAATTGCATCCGAGAATTTAGAAACAAAGATTATCGTGGATGTGGAGGAACAACATAGACTGAACCTTAGTAAGCCCCTCCAGGTTTGCATCACAAATGCCTCCAGCCCAGTAGCGTACCACATGGTCAATGAGATAGCAAGAGGAGATGTGCTAGGTCATGACAATGAGGTGAGCATTAGACTCTTGACAAAACCAGAAGACAAGGACTTTGTGGAGGGACAGTGTATGGAAGCATTTGATCTAGCTTGTCCTTTGCTAAGGGGTGTTCAGGTTTGCACAGATGCTACAGCAGCCCTCACTGGTGTACATGTTGCCGTGTTTCTTGACGAGTTCTGTCTGACGGAGGAAGAGAATGCCAATCTGGGTGGAGTTAGCCAGGAAGGGTGTGCCCAGTTTGCTCAATATGGACGCATTCTCAATCAGTTTGCAGATCAAGATGTCAAAGTATTGATCGGTGGCAGAGGCAAACTCAACTTCTCAGCGCTCATGCTCAAACACAATGCCCCTAGGATTGCCCGACAGAACATCGTCATTACCCCTCGCCTCCAGGAGAATCGAGCCAAGGCTGCCATCGCGAGGAAGATCACCGTCAACTCTGCAGGTGTGGCAGACCTTATCATCTGGGGAAACATTGGTGGAGTTACTCATACTGACATCTCCCAGGCTCGTGTCTACAAGTATGAGGGGGCCATCTGGGGTCCTCCGTCATTCTCCAGGCCTGTGACAGAGGTTGTCCATGATGAGAAGTGGCTCCATACAGAATACCCTCAGCTGCTCAACAATCACCCTGATGCCCTTCAGACAATGCTCAACCACAAGGTTGCTATGTCAGAGGCCCACGCTCTGACCAGTGTTCTCACTCACTGGTCCAATGGCTCACCTGGAAAAGAAATATTTTCACTTGGTGTTTACTCAGATGGTAAGCTCTTTTTGCAGGGTTCTCACAAGTGCATAACACCCGTGGTGCTAATTACCAAGCTTTGGAGATTTAAAAAAAATACCAAGGGCAAACTCTCCCCGACAGGGGTACTCTCAAATTGCTCGGATCCTCCCAAATCACCCTTTGAGATACTGCAGGACCATATTTCAATCAATGTGGAAAAACAGTATAAAGTTTTTTTTAACAGAATCCTGCCTTGTCTATTAAAAAGAAAAAGGTTTTAGATCTAGCTGTCCAGAAATATTATAGTTTCATTGCTTCTCTTTTATTTTTCAATATCAACTGAATGCATTTTTATATAGTTTTGCATACATGTGGAAAATTGGAATTAACAGTTTTAAAAAATATATCATGACATTATGTTTTGCCATTTAAATCTTCTTCCCAGAAAGAATACATGATAAGCTGCAATTTTTCTTTTCAACTTCAATTTTTCTTCCTTTACATTTCAGGATGGTATGATTTACCAGTGGACATCTTCTTCTCCCTCCCGGTCAAGTTCCAGAAAGGTGCATGGGAGGTTGTCCAAGATCGTCAGGTCACCCCCGAGATTCAGGCCCAGCTGGATCAGATCACGAATGAGTTGATCCACGAGAGGTACATCATCTTCCCCCCACCCAAAGCTGATACCCCGCCCCCTGAGCCATCATCTGCCGAGGAGGAGCCAACTCCAGTTGAGGATGCAGAGAAGCAGGTGTTTGGGGAGGAGGAGAAGGAGAAGGAGGGGTCCTCGGAAACAGAAGGTGAAACAACATCATCGCAGGAGTCGAGGTCAGGGAATCTCTCAAGGATTGCAGAGGAATCTGAAAGTGATGCTACCAAAGGAAGGCCTGGTAGTCAATCCGAAGCAGAAAAGTCTAAACCAGAAACACCTCAGGCAGCCGAGGCTGTACCAATAACTGCAACCTCAGCAGAATGATCTGATCATAAGAGTACATTCATTGTAGCATCAAACCATTAAACACATAAAGTGGAAAAGTTTCGTATAACCCACCAGTAATGTTCAATATTTCTATATACAGCTTCTCAAACATTTTTAATACTACCAAGTATGTGATATAACTTTATATTAACTAGCTCGGTCTATCCAGGTTCTATCCATATATTAGTTATATTATTGATACAAGAATAAACTGATGCATGTGAATTCTGAGGAAGTACGGATTGTTATCAATACTTTGCAAAAGGAAAATGTTGTGATAGTGGAATTGGATTATTGCTCAGTATCACAATGCATCCACAAAAGAAATAGCATTTAGTTGACTTCAGAGATTTCTAGATTTTCTTGTGGTGTGTGTATATTTGGTTAAAGAAACTTCTGATTTTCTTGACTTTGGTACTCCCGATCAAACTTTTATTTCCATCAGGCAGTACCCGTGAAACTAATGGATATTGTCATGTTGCCAGCAGATACTGTATAAGCTGATATTTTCGCGTACAGATATTTTCGCCAATGGCGACCTCTGCCACTTATTCGCGTGTTGTTAAATTCACGTACACCACCACACAACAGATCTAGGGAAATTCCCTGACATCAACCAGTTTACGATCATGCTGTTTGTAAAGACTAAGCTCACGAGTTTGTTCTCGCTATACACACAACTCCCGTCACATATACTCACTCATTTCGACCCGTATCGTATCTCTGGAGCTTGCAGTGTACACACACCCCCCATGCAATTGTTAGGGCAAGCTAGCTAGGGGATCGCGAAGCGACAACGCATGGTTTGTACTACTAGTATGTACATGTATACAGCACTGTATTGTTTGCCTTGTAAAAATGTGCTCTCGTAATGTTGCATGTTCATATGAGAATATTTTTGCGTGTTGTTAAATTCGCGGGTGATCTTTCATTCGCGAAATTCGCGAAAATAAAACCCTCGCGAAAATAACAGCTTATACAGTACTACTGTAAATGTGGAATATTTCGCGGTGTGGAAATTTTCATGCATTTCACGCGGCATGCAATTTGCGCAAAAATAAAAACACACAAATATTTCTGTCTATTTATTCTTTGGCCCATGAGCCTAGTGTGTCGGCGAAATTAAAAACATGTGAAATTCACCTTACTTGGCCGAGGGCAAAAGATTTATCGCGTGAAAATTTTCCACTTTTACAGTATTTCATGGTATAGTATCTTTTTTTCTTTCATTCAAATGGATGTGTTGAGTAGTCTTATAATGCTGTACTGGAATTAAGATTCAAGAAATGGTTCTCCCAAGTATTCTTTAGGTCGCTTTAGTATTGCATGGGATCAGAATATATTCTTTGATGCAAAAATGTAAAAATATATGGTGCCCCATAAGCAGAAGCATATATATTCTTCTGTATTCTTTACCACCAAAATTTGTGCTTTCTTGTGCTTTCTTGATCTTCATTTTATGTGCCTACATTTTTTGCTTCAAGATAATTTTTATTAAATAGACTAGTAAACGAAGATTACAAATGTACTGATGAAACCTATTTTTCTAAATGAGAGCATGTATATACTACTGTGTAATTAATGATAGTACTTGGTGCACTTAATATCTAATTTAGTGTTTATATCTAAATACGTTAAAGCATTTTTTTTGAAATGAAGAAATTGTAAATAAGATTATATTATTTCTCTGTAGTCATATATGTGTTTATTTCTCACTGGTATTTATATTTCTTGTCAAACAAAATACTAAAATTTAAAGAGATAAAGAGATAAATGTACACATTATTATGCATTGAAAGTTGCTAAGCAAGAATGACTGTGCCATTATGATTGAAAAAAAAACTAACAAATATTTTAGAAACATGCATACTTGTGGCTTTTGTTTTCAGTTGGTAAAGAGTATTGTAATCGTACATTTACATAGTTCATGATAGTTCAGATAGTATCACTATCATCAAGAGCATGTATACTTTCTGCATATTTCATGAGAATAGGCATACACCTGTACATTGACCTTTTGATATGTTATATACTGTCATTTACTAAATTTAGAAGAAAAAAAAAGTCAAAATATTTTTTTATTGGACTGTAAGGTGCTTGCATTGCTTTGTTTTGTTGATTGCTAATTACACACAGTTTTAAGCCAGTCTGGTGCTCTTTTTTCCCCCATTTTGGAGGAATTCTTTATTTTAATGACCTATTGGATGCTAATAGCTGTCTATCATGAGTCCACTTATGTGTTCTGCCATGATTTTATTCAAATTTGTTTTTAATTTTCATACCAGTTTGCACATGTATGAGATTGCTTTTTTTCTCTCTCTTTTTCCTTTTTTTTTTGGTATAATTTTTAAAAAACTGTTTCTAAGATTAAAATTTTGAAATAAATGTAAAGTTGCCTCAGATTTGACAAGTTTTTGTTGTCTTTCATTTCCATCATTTGGGGTGAACAATACTAAACACAAAATACTCCTGTGGTGACACTTTTACAGTGGGTAAGACCACGAGAGTCTTGATAATAGGAAAATATTATGGTAGCATTTAGAATCAATATTGGAAATCTCTGAATATTTCAAATGTGAGAGTAAAATGGATGTGATTAGACATGTTCCACAACAAAAATGACAACAATTTTTTTAAAAATCTAAATATGAAAAGAAAGTAGTAGAATTATTCATCAATCAGTTATCTTTAAATTGCTTGAAAATGGTATATTTGAAAGTTTCCAAAAAAAACCCAAATTGTTAAGTATTTTAAAAAATCTTTTGTTTTTTCATATTTTATGAACGTACCTGGCTAAAATGCCAGTATTTGTTAGAACAGAATAGATTAGAATAGAATAGATTCTGTTTTAAACTAGATTTTTAAAATGTATTTATTTTCAACAATATTGTTTTTATAATTTATGATTGTTAACACATCTCATCTCTCTGTTTCTGTCTGTCTGTCTCTCTCTCTCTCTCAGTCTCTCACTCACATTTTTTCCTTTTTTTGCTCTGCTCTTTCTCTGTTTCGATCCCAATACTATTCGCATTTTATTCTCATTACCTTTGTCCTTTTCCTTCTATATAAACTGGATGATATATGCGGAGACTGAGGCAGATTATTAAATATCACTTCGAGCTCGGACATGAATTCTAATCAAATCAATTGATTATAGTGGCAGTATTTTATTGAAACGCCTGCAGCGGCACAGACGAATATCTGAATATTCAACTTTTCTTATTCTTAAATATATGTATTAATATATGAATAGTTATGGTCATATGACAGGATATGATGGAGGCGTATAACAAGACGATGAATGCATATTTAAAGTAAAGAGAATATAACAGCCTTCATTCTAATTCCCAGCGCGCACTAAGGTTTGATTACGGCGAAAAGCGACAAAAAAAGGGGGGGGGGACGGTGAACAATTTTAAAAATAAACTTAAAAGATGTCTGCTCGGCCTATACCCTCTGACTGAAAACGGGTCACGTCTATAAAAAAATAATAATAATAAACATTCACCCTTTTCATGTTTTCTTATGAACACGTGCCCAACGACCCTGTTTTTGCTCCTGCTCCCATTATCTGTTCCTATCTATTCCCTGTCTCTTGTTTGACAACTCTCTCCCTCTTTCTTTTCTTGTAAACCAATGTAGCCATACCGCAAATTGACCAAAATTCTATTATGTAATTAGGTCTTTAATACATCATACAAACTTTGTTTTGTTAGAATGCCCCTCCGTTTAATATGATAATGATCCGTTTTTCAGTATAAATCATATTTTGTACTCTTCCCAATACCAAGTTATCTTTGTCTTGTTAGGTTGATATGTACAAATCTATTACATTGTTTTATGTTTAATATTGAATTGATATGTATGCTTATATTAAAACGGAAAAATCAAATCAAATGAAAATCAAAATCAAATTGTTGGTTAGAAAATGACTATTTATTTAAACATTTAGTATATGTAACCTGGCATTGCACAACTTTTGCTGATATATTTCCAATCGGATACGAAATCGAAGTGCAAGTCTGCACATATATATATATATATAGCCCCGCTATAGTCCTTGGGCTTTCATAACATGGATGGCTAAAGCAGCTCTCATACATCTGAGAATGTTCATTACGAAAAGGTACGATTCTTTGCGACAAAAAAATCGCAGATTTTCCCAGCATTTCGTAATGAACATTCGCAGAGGTTCGTAACGTTCGTAAATGTTCGTAAGAATTCGCAGCCGAGTGCAGGCTTCGCAGAATTTTTTCAACATGTTCAAAAATTTCAGGAAACGTAACTATTCGTAATGTAACGTAACATATTCGTATTTCATTCGTATCTATCGTAACTCATTCGTATATTTCGTAACTCATTCTTAATGACTTGACAGCCAAGAATTTGATACGAATTAATGCGAATATTACGAATATCTGCGAATTATATACGGAACAGTGTACAATTGGAAAAATGTGGAGAGAATGTCATGAAAAGTTGCTGTAGAATTGTGAAACGCTGTGAAAACGCGCGGAAAATACGTCACTTCCGGTTATATCGCATATAAATCGCAAACATTCGTAACTTTTCCGTAACTTTTCCGTAACTGTTCCGTAAGTATCGCAGTCAATCGCAAACATTCGTGGATTTTCACATCGTTACCATTCGTATCCAAATTCGTAAAATATTCTCGCATGTATGCGAGAGGCTTTAGTTACAATATGCCGTATTGGAAAGTGATGATATAACTATTTCAAATAGATATTAAGAATATTTTATTTTGTAACCTTCCATAACTTATTCAAAATTCAAGTTCTTCTAAAATGGTTGTGAAGTAGGTTTGTAGATTAATTTGGCGGTCATTTTTATTTTTCGCCTGGCAAATCAAAACTCTTTGAATGATCATGTTTCCTTCTGCACTTCGTAGAATAGATTGTGACAGAAGACTTAAAGACCTCAGCCTGACCCAAAACAACCATATATTGACGTAAAGCTTAGTAAACAAAGAATATAATTACCCTGGTTATTCATAAATTTTCGTCTCCATAAAAAATAAAAAAGATAATTTTTTTGGTCCGCCCCCTCCCTATGGCGCAACACTGCAGGGGGTCGCTAGACGTGTGACGACATGTCATGTATACAGCTCCGAGTGCGTCTACACGATATGTCGTCATCAAATTTTCACCCCCCGCAAAGTAGCGTTCCTCAGAGACGGGGCCCAAACCACCGGGGCTCACATTCGGGACGCTGTTACTCATTCCACAGGAAACGGAATCTCATGAAGTTGGTTTCAATTTGTTCAGAAAATATTTAGCTCCCCGTGGATGAATAAAGGGTATATTTCAAAATTCGGTCAGGCTGAGGTCTTTAAGACCATCGTACACTACTATATACGATACGATTTCGGAAGAAAATGCAATAGCATTTCATATAAACATTTAAACACATGAAATAGTTTTGATTGAGGTTCTGAATAGTCATATAGATAGCAAAATTGAAAATACGGCCTATTGCCAGCTTTGTAGTAGGAGGAAAGGCCAAATCGGCTTCGAGTCGTAGTGACGTCAGAGCAGTCCTACGATTGTCTACGATTTGAAACTGATTTGGCCCTTATTCCGGGTATAAAGCTGACAGCGCCCCAAAACCCTATGTTCAGTATTAATATTAATGTTCATAACCTGAATCAGGTATATTATATTCGTTGAAATGCCCATATTTAATCCTATTGTGATTCATTTCCCAAATCGGATAGCGGTCGATCGTATAGTGGGCGGCTAGCTTGTGTCCGTCTATCGTTCTTGGAAGAATTCTATGAGGATTTTCCATCTTTAGTGTATCTATTTTCCAAGTAGCAAACTGATGTGGTAAATAATACGTCATATGCCTGGATGTCAACTTGTCTTTTCGCAAACATTTCCTCTTGCGATGATCGATGATTCGCGTGCAGGCTACCGAATACAATCGCATCGCAGCGGAGAGCACAAATCCACCACCTTTCCGGGGGGAAACTTTTTCCGATACATCAGAACTCTCAGTAATAATTATCAAATTACTATGCACACGCCCACTGGATTTGAAGCTCCGGAATCCAATCATGATGAACTCTACCGCGATTATTTGCGCATCTGATGGTTAAATTGAAGTGGAGACATGAATGTGGCGCAAAGCTTTCCCCCTCGATACTCTCAAATCCAAAACCGCCTAAAAACAACAACCCAATCCGGATCCATGGTAGGCTGAGTATACAGAGAAATGCAGCGTATCGACTAAACGTCTTCAGTTATCAACCGCAACATCTCCCCCCCCCCCCACCCACTCTCTCTCTCCCTCCCTCCCTCTCTCTCTGTCCCTCTATCCTTTTCATTCGCGCTCCCCCTGTCTCCCCTTTTCCATCTCCGCCCCCTCTCCCTCTGACACACACGCACGCTCACACAATCGCACACACTTTCTATACCTCTCTCTCTCTCTAGCTACTCCATCTCGCTTTCACTTTCCTTTCCACTCTGTCATGTCTGTGGTGATTTGAATCTATCTATCTTTCTCCTCCCTATGTCTCCTCTCCCATCTCCATCCCCTTCCTCTCTCCCGCTATGTTACTCTATTTCTATCTTTCATCCACTTCTCGCTCTTTATACATTTTTTTTTGTGACGAGCACTCCCTCTAAATGATTTCCACATAGGGACTACCCCCTATTTTTTAATATATTTTCTAAATCAATAAATAGTGCAGTCATGTTTTTAACAAAATGCATCACAATGAATGAATTATTATTCTTTATTTTCTGAGTATGTTTAGTAAAAACTAAATGCGATTAGGGATTATGCCAACATTTCTAAAGAAAGTCTTTTTTGAGACAAACCTTTTATAGGAAGTTAGTTTTTATTGGTTGTTATCGCTAGCACTTTGGAGGGATGTTTCGTCATAGCCAATGAAATGGTAAATACTATCTTTGACAGTTTTCAAAGATTTTTATTTAAACTCCATTCAGAAAAGGTATATACACTTACTTTACTTCTAACTGATGATTTTATTGCACTTGAACAAATTGAATAAAAGATAGAAAGACATTTGTTTATAGGCATTGATTTACATGGGATTCTGTCATACCTTGGAAATCATACCTTGGAAGTGGGCTTAAAGTTATACAAAACTTATTTGCCCCTCTGCAAACATAAAGATGAATATTATTATGTTCTATGTCGAACTATAAAGTTAGTTTACCCATTTGCCCATTTTTCTTTCGGTTCTATTGTTACTCCATCATCTATAATATTTGCGAAAAGAGATAATTAATAAGGAATAAATTAATGAAGATTTTTATAAGAAAAAAAAATCCTCCTGTAACTGTAGAAACTATGAAACCTACATTAAAAGAAAGGCATGCACGCTTTCTGAATGAGCCTAACAATAATGAGCACACGAAACATTGTCCACATTTGAAGGCGCCCGTTACTAATTTTATAATAATGACCCAAACTTCGTTCATTTATTTTAAGTCCGCCATTTTGTTTCCATCCCGTCTGTGGTGATAACAAGGGATTCGCTCTGTCGGCCCAGTAGTAATCAGTGTGTTGATTCAGCTTCTTCTGACTGAGGAGCTTACCATGTTTGGTAAGACGAGAACCACTCATTCCCAACTCACATGCAAACATGGTGACGAGAATTAAGCTACATCTTCGAGCGCAGAGCTAGGAAAGATGGTGAGGGTTAAGCTATATATTTTCTTGCTCCGAGGAATGTCACACCGTTTTCTCAAAGCACATACTGGTACTTGAATCCAGGGGCACACTCGGGATTTTGTTGAAGGGGCGGAGCGGGGGCACAATGCCGGAAAATGTCTGACAAGCGTGGCACATATTATTTGGGTTGTGTTCAGTAATGCCTCATGGGTTTCGAAATTAAGAATGGGGATCAAAAACCGGTTGTGTCTCTTTACGTGAATCCTTTCAAGCAACATCGATGATTGTCAGAGGCAGATAACAACTCTTGAAAAAGAAATGAAGAGGATGCCAACATTAAAAAAACACCAAAGCCATGAGATGTCGTCTTTGATTTTGATATCCTCTTTAATATTAAGTAGACTAACATCTACCTATGATATGATATCAGTGATTTAATGATAACATAATTACGACTAGGGGTGGATCCAGGATGCTGTAGGGGCACAATTCGGAAAAATTTTCTGAAAGTTTTTTTTTTTTTTAAAGAGGTATCAAACCTTTAGGTCCTCATTCACTACCTGATAAGGAAAAGAAAGAATAAAAGGAAGGAAAAAGGATGTTATAACTTTCCAATGTGCCTTTTGGGTAGAAAATTTTGAAAGGGAGGCCCAAGAACGCAATTGGGGGGGAATTATTCTTTTGTGTATGAAAGGTGTATGCCACATTGGGTTTTTAAAAGGAGGGGCACGGGCAAGTTAGTGGAATCCACCCTGGGAAGGGGTGGGGGTGCATCTTGTGTGTACTGGGTTTTTTTTCTTTAGCCATCAAACGGACGGTCTGCCTGCATTACCCTATGATGAATGCACCATTGCACTGTTAACTTAATTTATATTTGGAAGATGATGAGTACGCAATTTTTTGAAGAAAAAAAAATATATAGTGAAATCAACTGGCAATAATAAGTTTAAAATTAACTTTGTGGTAAACATAAAACCCTTTCATACTCATCTCTTAATTTCAAATGTAGTAAATTCCAGTTAAAGTTAGTTTTGGTAACTCTCTTGCCAGAGCAGCTGTAAAATACCAGAGTCGATGGTAGTAGCAAAGAGCTGTTCATTGATGGATAAATGAATGAAACATATCTGCTCTAATTCTATGGTGTCTCCGCCTTAATAACTGTGAACTGAAGAATACCCTCCAGCGTTAAATTTGTGAGTAAAAACAAGCGTTGTAAGTTTTGGAAGATCTTTTACTTGGGCGAATTCTTTAGGGATTGGACTGTGAGCCACAATGATAATGAAAAGCATTCGTTTTATTTCCCGTAAAGAGTTTGAACAAATTTAATGCCGATGGTGCCACCGGTGTGGTTAGGGAATAACGAACTCGAAACAAATTTGTCATAATCGCTTGTAATAGCAATGTATTGATTGTCAACGATTTCCACGATGATCTTATGAAACACGCAGAATTACATGCATTTATAGCACGTTAGTTTTTGTTATTGAATTGTAGTTTGATATGCCGAATATTTCGTCTGCATGACGTGACATAACATTATAAGGTACACCATTATATTCCTTTGTGATATTTTTTTTCCACAATACAGGCACTACCATGTCTGCATGAGGGAATAACTTTCTGTAAAAGGTTGGCATAAAATATTCATATTTTAGAAAGTTTTCATCTGGCAATGCACTAATTCACATTAGCATATCGGTAGAAGCAATCACTAATATGATTATAAAACACTTTATAAAACGGGTTCAAGAATGTAGCCATCCTGATTGGTCAAATAACACCACGTGACCGCGCAAAAAAAAGTGATAAAGCACGGCAAAAAGGCTCAAAAGCACGGCTGAGCTGTGCGTACGCATACCTCTGGTGCGTGCAAACTCAATGAAATCGCGTAGTTTAATTGTCATTTTAACGCAGGGATTACATGAGCGCACTGAAACGCGCATGACTTTTGTTGGCTGCGCTTCTGTGATGTCATCCAGGAAAGCAAATGGCAGCCTCAATGACTGTGCGACTCTTGGCGTTTCTATGGGGTTCGTAACCATTTTTATAGCCTTCATAATCATATTGCCGACCCGTTTTATAAAACTATTAATACATGGTTGTGAGTTCGTGCGTTAGTGCGATCTGGCAACACGCAGGTTTTTATCGTGGTGTCAAACACCCTCGGCTTGCGCCTCGTGCGTATAGTACACCACGATAAAAACATTTGTATTGCCAGATCGCACCAACGCACTCCCAGCCATGTATTAATAGTATAATAACGAACTAGACCTTCGGTATTGGCCCTCGAAAATGCATAGATGACAATTTAAAACGAAGCGAAGAAATTTATCAGAAACTCGGTTTGAAACTTTTGTTGCATTTTGTTTCGCTCCATTTTCATTTCGTAGTGAGCAATCCAATTTGCATTGTTTTGCAATACATTTACCACTAATTTTAATAAACTCCTACGGAAATGAAACAGGCTAACATTCTAAAGGGCTGTGAATGGGGGTGGGGGCGTCCCTGTTCCAGTCACAGGGGTATAAGTGGTTACATTCCCCGGTTGCCACTACTTTGATTAGATTTTGACCACTTTTCAACTTATTGATGATTCCACCAAGTCCATTGAACCTAACATAAAAACAAACAAAGAAACAAACTCTGTTACTTATACCAATCTGGTTGATTTGTTTTCAAGGATAATGTCGCAATATTTCCACATCATGAAAGAAATATTTCATCTGTTTCATTACAATCTAATATGCATGTAATGATTCAATGTTGCCTTCCCTGTATCACCTTTTTTGTATTATGACTTGAAATATATTTTGTTATAGTAAATAGCGGATAATACGCGCTGTGATTGGTTAGATTTGCATCACGTGACGTGCAACAATAGTGTACGATCGTGCACTATAGCTTTGATTTTGCACGGGGGCCCGCGCCTAATACACAATAACGTTTATAGATCTAGGGTCTATTTACTATAACAATTAGTGAATGCCCTATTCATGCACCATTACTGGACTATATGAGCTCCAAATACTAAATTATCCTTCGTGCAAGTCTAGTCACCTCGGCCTGCTGCCTCGGTGAAACAAAACTGCATTCGGGATAATAATGTCGTGCACATAAGCCAGTATAGTGCATGATAGACCATGCACTATTTATATAATATGTTACCTTATCTACATTTTTTGATAATATCTTGTCTATTGTTATGGATAAGCGCCATGTATATGATCTATATTATTTAGATGTTGACATGGACACATTGGGGATATATTATGAATTATATCTCTTGTTAAATACTACCTACGTAATGTATTAATGATTTCATGTAGATAAACAAACACAAGTTCCATTTCAAAGCTTTATGTGTACGTTTCCGTAGATGTGCATGTATAACTCATATCTTTTATGATACTATTCTAAATGATTATGATTTAACAGTTCATATTTTTCATAATATTATTTTTGTACTTAACTTCCATTTGACATATATAATATACTTCTGTTATACGCTGTAAATATCTTTTTAAAATATATGTTTATGATATTCCCTATTATATGTTTATGAACAGAACGTTGATGTAAATCAATGATGTTTAATAAATAATGATGCATCATGCATGCTCTGCACATTTTCTCTCTGATCGTGATATTCTGTATAGGCTCTGCTGTCTTTTACAATGAAGTTTTAAAAATGTAGTGTCATTTTTTGAATTGCACATCAATAATTCTTCCTGATGTTTTCACTTTGATGAAAGGAAGTATCAAATTCAAAATTCATGGACATTTTAATTTATCAATGAGTTTATCAGCAATAATTGTGTTTCCTCTCAGAAAAGGAATATCAAATTAGGATTTCGGAGGAATATGTACTGATAACTCCTTGTACTGATCAATGAATAATCAGTAAATGAGGTCTATAGTTTCTTCAACCAAGGGGTTCTGTGATAACTCTTTGCTTCAATCAGAGAGGAAATGATTTTCACCATTTTATAATAACCGCCTTCACTCTGATAAATGCCTATCAAAATCCAGAATTCATGGAAATTTGTCATTATTAATGATTAATCAGTAATATGAGAATTCTGATTCAACCAGACAGGAAATGATCCTCTCCTACCACTGCTTCATTTCTAAGATATTCCGAAGAGGCTTAAAATCAATACAAAGTAGAGGGTTCCTCTGATTAGTAACCAACTATGAAATGAAGCTAAAAAATAAAGGGGTTACTTAGCGCACCGATGTTACATCGTTAACTTTTCACGGTACAGCCGACCTCGGAAGGATGCTTGCTTGACTCAGCTGTGTGTATCTTTCTCATTTAGGGTCGCCATGGGTTATGTTTTCCTTCCCATCAATATTTCGTAGGAAGCTTGACGGAGGGGGAGAATGCCAATGCAACGCGTCGAGCTCTCGTTCTTAGATGTCGGTGGCCGAGGTTGGGTAATGCAAAAAATCAATGGTCGGACGGACGGATGGATGGATGGATGGATAGAGTTGGAGATGGATATTCAGGGGCGATTATGGTTGTGATTGATCAACCTTTTATAGAGGTCATCGCACGGATGGAGTGATAGAGGAGAAAAAAAAAAGAAAGAAAGAATAAGGAAAGGAGATGGTTGACTTGATAAGAATGTTTGCAGAGGAATATGATATTAAATATTATAAATGTCTTTTCTGTTATTATATTACGTATTTGAATTATTTAAATTGGGAAATAAATGTAATCAAAAAAAAATATCGGTAAATCAGTAAATACGAAGAAAGAAGATATATCAAATTACAGAGTGGTATAGTTAAAATAGAGGGGGTAGAGTGATATATAAAGAGAGAGAGGTAAACAGAGAGAGGCAGAGATACAGAGATAGAGAGAGAGAGGTGGAGAGAGAGAGGGAGAGAAAGAGAGAGAGGAAAATATAAGAAATCATGACAATAAAGAAAGGGAGATAATCTAGAACAAAAATAAATTAATAAGAAAGAAAAATAGAAAGGTGACGGTTAAAAATCAAAGCCTCAACAGACATCATTAAGGAATATTGTACATGTTAGAAATATTTGGTAAAGCTAAGATTTTTAAAAGTGGTCCTCATTATTATATGGGCAAAGAAAAATGGGGTTCTTTTTTCGAACTACATCATAATTTTTTTTTTTTTTTCGCAGATTATTTTCTGCATTTATTTAATGATCAATGAAGATTACAATTATATACAATAATCATAGGAAATGTACAAAAAAAATACATAAGCTACATTATGCAAAAAACAAAACAAAACAAACAAAAAACAAGTTGAAAATCATAGTGAAATCATTGATTCAAGCGTAAAATGTTCCAACAGAAACTAGGATTTTTGACATGCAGGAGACCGTCTATCATAAGCAAATAGCTTGACTGGATAGCGGCCTCAAGGGCAAAAATTCATATTGTAAATATTCTGCATGGTAGAGAATGAGCGAAATGATAATGAATACCACACATAATTATGCATAATTTGCGCAAATGTCCATAATGTACCCTCATGTCTGATAATTTTTACCAAGCATTATTCAGAGTTTAAGTCTGATGAGAAGTCTCTATGGTTCGAAACGTGATTGAATAAAATGGGGTTCTTTTTTCGAACTACATCATAATTCATATTGTAAATATTCTGCATGGTAGAGAATGAGCGAAATGATAATGAATACCACACATAATTATGCATAATTTGCGCAAATGTCCATAATGTACCCTCATGTCTGATAATTTTTACCAAGCATGATGAGAAGTCTGATGAGAAGTCTCTATGGTTCGAAACGTGATTGAATAAAATGGGGTTCTTTTTTCGAACTACATCATAATTCATATTGTAAATATTCTGCATGGTAGAGAATGAGCGAAATGATAATGAATACCACACATAATTATGCATAATTTGCGCAAATGTCCATAATGTACCCTCATGTCTGATAATTTTTACCAAGCATATTTCAGAGTTTACCGCTATTGAGGATTATAATGAATGGGTAAATTACCAAAGGAAACTATATAAAACAGTGTATTCTCACATGCAAAATCAAAATGGTTCAAGTTGACTTTCGTAATAAATTTAACAGGCTGATCACATTAAACTGCTAAGGTAACATGAAAAACTTACAATCCACAAAGGCCTAGCTAATTCTCCCCGTGGACTCAGAACAATGGGTTATTCTTGTATATATGATTCTCATATCTGCATAAAAGCTTATGCACCCCAATTAATATCAAATCACATGATGAATGATAATTAGATAAGATAATCATTATATTTGATAGATTTTTTGATTGCCAACATCTGGCAGCACATTTTATTGTGAACATTAAAGCTTTTCAGTTTAAAAAAACCCCAAACAAACAACAAATTTTCATGATCATAAATCTATAGCTGTAGGAATATACATGTATACTTCTACCTATATACCGATTACATATCATAAATGTATATTCTTGATGTAATCTGCACACAAACTAATTACGTCGCAAATCTATATCTGAATGAGAGTGTAATATCGTCCTTAATGATTCAATTTATTTTACATTATGACTGATTTTCTCAAATATTATTACGGGGTCTTTTTGACTGGTTGCAGCTACAAAATATATAGGACGACTATGTAGAATACATATTACTGACATTGGTGTTTCGTAAAGAAGATACAATATTCATATGGAGGATCACTCTAAAGGCCAAGACACCCTTTTCATATTTACATATCATATTATATCATGCCCTATAGGGATGGAATGTAAATGAGAACTTTTCAATCTCGTTAAGACCTCTATTAGTAGTAGCGGAATCTAAGGTCAACTTTAGCATATAGAGAGGACATGCAGCAGAAAACACTGATGCATCTATCTTGTAATAATAATAATCTTGAAGTATAATGTATATTGAAGTATAATGTATATATTGTAATATTGTAATTTACTTATCACGTAAAGTTGATGTTGAAAGGGATATTCCTTTACTTTCAATAATAAAATTATAACTCGGAATTAGAAACATAATACACCTTATACAGATTCTAAACTCAAGGCCATATAATGATAAGTTATTTTCAACAGCTGTACCAAAACATTTCATTGTATTTTGCGGCAACTGTGGCCAAGTACAGCTATAGATTACATTTTGTAAATGTATACGTGTTGAAATCTAATGATGAGAAACGATCACAAGATGTTTTATGCTTTGATCAAACAGTTTATTATCATCCATAAATTTTCGACCTGTCGCCTTACATCTTTCTCAAGTAAATATGTACATAAACATGTAAAGATACAAAACTGTGGTTATGGGGACGTATATAACAATGCGATTTATTTAGTCAGTTGAAAACAACCCGGTTACGGGGACATTGTGATGACGTATAACAAAGCGAATGTCCCCATAACCACATATATACAGACAAAACTGTAATTATGGGGACCAAGGGGACCTATGGGGACCTATAACAAAAGAATGTCCCCATAACCACAGTGCTATATATATATATATACATACATAGTGGAAGAAATTTCCCAAGAGCAAAACACTGGCGGTCACTCATAGTTGTGGAATGGAATACAGCGAAAGAAATGGACTATGAAATGGCCGTAGCTTCTATACTTCTCTTTTATTCAATCAAGCTTTCGATCTAAAGATCTTCATCAGGACGACTGTGTAAACAAAATACATAAGTACAATATGATGGCTGAAATAAAAAATATATAAATTAAAGGAAAGTTTAACTCTTGATTACTTATAATTTGGTTATCATTAATGTTAAAATTAAATCGTGATGAACTACTTCTCGTTCTCTACTGCTAAACACATTATTCTAGTAAAACTGCTACTACCCGGCACGTATCTGATCTTTGTTCCAAATATATCTTTATAATAACTATCAGCACCATAATTGCTTATTACATATTTAAAAATATGTAATTTCATCACGATTTAATTTTAACATTAATGATAACCAAATTATAAGTAATCAAGAGTTAAACTTTACTTTAATTTATATATTTTTTATTTCAGCCATCATATTGTACTTATGTATTTTGTTTACACAGTCGTCCTGATGAAGATCTTTAGATCGAAAGCTTGATTGAATAAAAGAGAAGTATAGAAGCTACGGCCATTTCATAGTCCATTTCTTTCGCTGTATATATACATACATATATATATACTGCCCTCCAAAAGTTTAGGTACATCTGTAATAACAACCGATTTCTGCCAATCACCCATAGTTCATTTATCATCAGAATTGTGGCACTTCAACAATATGGTATCAAACTGAATCAACATATGTAAAACGTTTTAGGAGGCAGGCATGTGTTAAACAGGCAACCTCCAAAAAAATATAATTTCCAGTGGAAAATATGATGCCATTGGTTTGGTCAGTTGTGCTAGCATTTTTGCCCTTTCGGTATTCTACAAACTCTGACCCTCGTTTATACTGATAAATACTAGACATTTGTTGACTGATATACAATAAGCATTCCTATACTCATGCAGAAAACTAGTATTTTCATCTGAGAAACACATCAACATTTTGTGAACACCACAACGCTTTTTTGTTTTCTGTTTTTCATGGGAAGTAATTATAGTCTTTGCATTTGTGTATACACTTACAAGGAAAGAAGTGAGTAAATGAATAATCGTATGTTATGAGATTAACATTTATATCTATTTTTCAAAGCTTTACTTTAATATGTTTTCAATCATAAAGACTTTTAATCTAAGAACCCGCCCCTGAAAGCGATCACATCACGGCACATCCTGGGCATCCGACTGGTCAAATTGTTGAGGTAGTCACTGGAAATATTTTTCTATTCCTTCAGAAGATGAAAATGTTTTGTCTTCCTGCAGGAAAATGACCCCAAGCATTATTTAAGGCTGTGCTAAAACTACCTGGAAAAAAGAAGAAGAGAAAGTGGTCCGGAAAATCATGGATTGGTCACCCCAGTCCCCCGATCCGAATCCTATAGAGCTGATTTGGGAAGAGCTGGACAGGAAGGTCTGAGAAATATGCCCCGCAAGTGAGCTTCATCTTCAGAAGGCATTGAAAAGACATTTTCAGTGACGACATCCACAACTAACTCCACAGGTTTTCCAGAAGAATGACCCCAAACATTCCTCAAGGCTATGTAACAGCTACCTTTAGAAAACAGAAGAGAAAGGGATCCTGAAAATCATGCTATATATGGAAAGAGCTGGACACGAACGTCGCATCTGTTGAAAATTCTTCGGAAGGCATAGAAAGACATTTCCAATGATGACCTCCGCACTAACTACTTCCACAATTTGACCAGCTGGGAGCCCAGAATGTGCCTTGCTGTGGTCACTACAAGGGGCTGGTTCTATGATTCGAAACGTGATTGAATAAAATTTCGAAAAATAAAGAAATGCGCATCTCATGATAAACTATTATTCATTTAGGCATTATTTTCCTTGTAAAAGTAACACAAATGCCAAGAAAAACAAAAAATATGACTTCACATGAGAAAAGAAGAAAACAAAATGCATTGTGGTGATCCCCAAATATTGATGTGTTTGTTATATGAAAATATTAGTTTTTCAGCATGAGTAAAGGAATGGTTATTGTATATTCATCAATATTTTTTTTATATTCATCAAGGGTCAGATTTTGTAGAATGTCGAAAGGGCCAAAAAGCTTACACAACCGATGAATCATATGAGCTCATATTTTCCACTGGAAATGATATTTTTGGGGTAAGTTGCCTTTTGAAACGATTATGTTAAACTGATGTCAACTTGAAGGCTGGTGTCTACTCTTCAGTTTGATACCATATTGCTGAAGTACCACAAATCTGATGATAAAAATGAACTGTGCGTGGTATAGTGAGAAATCAGTTTTTATTACAGGGGAGCGTTTCATCAAGCGTTTTGTCAGTGATTTTTTACTGACAAATTTGCTCTCAGCCAATCAGATGCAAGGATTTAAGTAGCTTATAACAGTTGTCGGTAAAAACTTACTGACAAAACGCTTGATGAAACGCTCCCCAGGTGTACCCAAACTTTTGGAGGGCAGTGTATAATAACATACATACATACAGTTTATATTCACTATGCTTTATTCTGTTACATCATATCTGTTCACATATCTCAATTTAACATGGTTCAACCGAACGAACATAAATCCGCTCTCGTTTTGTAGTGCTGGTCAAAATTTTCGGTACACCCTGGATTTTGTGATGAGTTTTTACATCAATTTTCATATGTCATGCATGTAATGGCCTTCTCTAGACTCTCAAAAGCATTTTAATATGTTTTGATACTAATACATGAAGATAATCTACATATAATATTTTGATACTTTCAGGTATATTTTTCTTTTTCTGTTTTGATTTGAAAACATAAAGTGACAAAAAGCAGCCTAACAATATCTGTTTTTAACACATTTTTTGTCCAATAGCGATAGAAAACCGACTCATAGTTAGAGATCCCCCTCCCCACTAATATTTACCACAGCTTGTTTTGGTTAAAGCCTGCATGGAAAATTATATATTTTTACCATGTTCACATCATTACTTTGATTAGTATTTATCTTTAAATATCCGTTCAGTATTCTTGCATTAACAGTCCAAAGACGTCTCTTTGCCACTTCTTTTGCACTCCTCCAACACACATGTACAGAAACTAAGCTCACCAGGGCTTTTATTTCATGTTATACAGTTATATCACATTATTTATGTAACTACTGGTCCTGTATATAATTCTGCTTGAATATACATATGTTTGGGGTTGTTACAGTGACGCTGAGTGAGATGTTCCCTGATTAAAGGCAGACCTAAGTCACATTGCCTGTTTTGGCAGTCTGTTGTGGCATCCATATTGGTCAGGAATATCACCAAACTTGTTTAAAATAGCAACTTAATCAAACTGAAAACAGTTCTAGAGTACATGTATTTAATTTACACCTTTTTTCCCTCATCCACGCTTGACAGTGGGAACGATGCAAGCAGGAAGCACTTGTCCACTGTCCCTTTGGTCACGACATGTGAGTTCGACACTAAACTTACAAACTAGTTTTCCTCTTTGGAAGATACGAGTGTCTTTCTCTTAGTTAGGGAAATGCACAAATGGGACCCTTTTTCATTGTAACAGTAAAGTGACACCAAGACATGTAAACTAAGCAAACATTATCTGTTAACTGAAAGAAATATACGAAGAAGGTTTAAGAATTCCAATGGTTTGGCATGGTTCTGTCTCTGGACAGCTTGTGTTGGACGAGTTGAATAGGAACGTCTGAGCAACACCCCTGAGCATTATTTTGTGCTGGAATTACTGAATGGACATTTCAAGTAATAATTCTTTTGAAAATCACTAAGGGAATACATAACATTATTTTTGAAAGTCAATAGCCAAACTATGTCTACTTTGGACAATTTCAATGCATACTTTGTTTTTCATTTGAATTTGAATATAAAGTACTTTAAACAATGCAAATATTTTACGTCATTTTTCGTCAGTTATGGGTATCCAACCAAACACAGAGTAAAGTAAATTATGTGAGGAATAGACATTGAAGTAAAAACTCATCTCAAAATCCAGAGTGTAGCGCAACTTTTGACCAGCACTATATATATATATATATATATATATATATATATATATATATATATATATATATAAGCTTTATCGTCTAGGTTAATTTATCCCAGTTGATGTTTAAAAATCTACACTTGATGACCCGAATTTCACATCTACTTTAGATTTTGAAAACTGTTCGTAAAAGAAAACCTTTACTCGCCCCGTTTCACCATTCATCACAAACGCCGCTCCACTGTTTATGCTGATCCGATATTTTCTTATTACTGAGTATACACATTTTGATTGACTTGATTTGATTATCTTTCAATTTAGAAGGCTAAGAATAAGGATAGCCCGAGAGGACAGCTAAATCAATCACATCATCGGCTGGCGGGAATCCTAAAAAGAGTATGGAGCACGACAGGTCTGTGAGTGGTCGTAAGAGAGGGGGGAATGCATTGGAAATAGCCAGAAATGAAGCGTAATTTAGAATGGCATAATCTCGTTTGGGAAATTGCTTCATATCCATTTCACGAGAAGGGGGGGGGGGGGGGGGTTGGAAGTTATGTATCGGTTTAGGATAGCTTTTTACTCCTTTAGGGGAAACATACTCATGAGTATATAGTAGGTTATGGATCATGTAGCTATACATTCTTTTTTTACCGCTAGGTGTTAATTATTCCAGTGTTCATATCCGATTTACCATATTCTTTACCTTATTTTAAGAGAACATACAAATTGACAGAGTGGATAAGAAAAAGAAAATAAGATAAATGAGAGTCTCTTATATATATATATATATATATATATATATATATATATATCGAATTACAGTTCATGACTAACACTAAGGTTCAGTTCCATCTAGTCGATTAAGGTGACGATTAGTGCTTTTTTTTTTTGGACAAAATATGTCATCGTTTTTCATTTTGGATTTATATTTGTAAAAATATATAATAAATCGTGTCAGTTTAGATTTAAATTAATCTTTATCCTCTAAAATGTCTCTTTTTGTCACTTTTTAAAAGATAATCGAAATAATAATCTCCTACAATGTTACTTTTGAAACAAAAAGTAGATGCCAAGTGTGTTTGTTACTGGTTGTATCGATACCCACGTACAGAAAGGGGGATCAAAACATTCTTATCCTCATCATGTTACTTGATGGCTGCATGAGACTGAAACTTTACAATGCCTTACTTAATTATATGTACAATTAATATCATCCGAACATGTTTCCAGAATTATTGTGTAAGAATGCCTAAAATTGTACTCTTCACTCGTATCTTCCCTTTGTTTTTCAATGCTTGCATGCATATACAACTCCATTGTTACTCTGTTGCAGTCCTCTTCCTTCATCTCTTCCTTTCCTTTTCTCTCACTCTCTTTGTCTGTCCTCTTCTCTTTTATGACTATTGTAATTGTGTATTCAGACGTACCCGTTACAAGACAGTGTATGCTTACTAGGATTTGCGCCTTCTTTAATTATTGAAAGTTAATTTCATTATATTATGTATGTTACTTCATATAAATTGTACTATGTGAGCAGATGTTAAATGTCCACAAAATCGATGGAAGAAAACAAATGTTAATTTGAAATCAGTTGAATTGAGATAAAGATTAAGCTGATTAGAATACAGAATATAATAAATTACGATGAAAATTGAAAGGAAAGGGATGGAAAAATCAGAACATGACTCAAAAAAGCAAAAGACGACGACAATGTTGATGTTGTTATTTTTGCTGCTGATATTGTTGTCGTTGATTATGATAATGGTGTAATTATGTTTCTAATGATGATAACGTTGATGATGTCGATGATGATGACGGTGATTTAGACGATGACGCTGATGATGATGATGATGATGATGATGATGAATACTATAAATATTTATAACCCATTAAATTCACTGACTGTGAAGTAATCTTCACATAATTATCTTCAAACTAATAATTCATTTGTAAGAAACAAAAACAAAAACAAAATTAAAATTTATTTCTGTTATCAAATATAACAGCAATTTGTTAGGAAACAAAATAACGCATGTTTCCCTCTTGTGTTAAATTGTGCATGGCAACTCAAGATTCGTCTAGTATTTGGGTTAAATTGAGCATAAAACACGAAGCCTAGTTTAACCCAGTGAAAAATGCACATAGCCAAAAATGTATCATTAAAATGCAGACTGTGAATGTTGACTTTGTAATATTACTGTCTTCTTTATATGATAGCATTTGATTTTTTGTGAATGAGGCGGACTAGCCACATCATTCTACATACACAAATTAATCTGAAGTCATATTGATGGTAATGACTGTCGGGAGACCAATGCATCTCTTTGAACTCCATTCCATATTCCAATCAAAAGTGATCTTTTGAATTCAGATGATATCATCTTAGTCTTCGGAAACAAATGTACTGATTTGTTGCATCTAAAGCTTCTATTTGTCAGAGTATTTGGAGAATTTGGAGAAAAATTGATAGATATGATAAATGAATAAATGAATCCAGATAAAGGTGTATGTACTTTTGATACGCTGGAAGATCCTTCTAACCAGGATTTCTCCAAAATATGATCTTATTACTTCGAATGTACTAAGATGATGTTAATGATAACAGCAACAGTGATAATAATCATTATAATAATAATAATAATAATAATAATAATAATGATAACAATGACAATAACCATGATCATGATAGTCATAATGATGATGACGAGTATAATATCAATAATAATATTTCTTATTCACTAAGGGTAGCCTCATCAGTTACTAAAACTGTTCTGCCTAAGAGCTCTGTATTCATACTATTACCCCCGGCTTTAGCCGAACGCAGGTGTCTTCGAAGAATGCAGATTTAAATATGACTTAAGCAACATTGCATTCGAAGTCGAGGATAAAAGTTTTAATTCTCTTAAATATTTTCTAGTTTAGCAGCATGATTAAGATACAAGATTAGATGACATGAAAGATTATTAGGACACCTGCTGTACCGTATTGGGCACTCCTCAAAATGTTCGTCTTGTCTGCCGGGGGTTATAGAATGGAAAGATTGCGCATGCGTCAAGAACAATAAAGTACTGAGCGCACACAGTCATCACGACACATTTTATCCGGTAAGCGAGCACTCGCATTTCAGAATTTACAAGTTTTTATCCATGAGCACAGCTCATGTTTATAAGCGTAGTATAGTGTGGTAATTTTCGCATGGAAGAACGTCGATACATAAATTATCAGTGAAAAACGAATAAATAATCATATTATGTAGCATGTGTTCTGAATGAGCACGCGCTTAAAGTGAAGTATTCTCTTCCAGTCAAGCGAGTTATTCTCCTGCGACCACCTATATTATTAAAGACTTGGAGTGTATCTTAACCAAAACTGGAAACGAGTTCATATAGCATTTAAGCTACCTGCAAAAAGCAAGAGACATTAACGTCTGTGAAGTTGAAAAGTCTGATATATACCAGAAGGCAATCTTAAAGATTGTTCTTAAAGATTGTTTTTTAACAGTTCCAAGGGAGATTTGCTTTGATTTTTAATCAAGGATGCCACTTGTGACGAGACTGTCTGGTGAAGGGGTGATTCTAGCAGACTCTAATCGGATCGAAACTGTGGAAGAAGAAGAGGAACTAGACACCATTCCCCGACCTCCGGCGAGTCACGGAAACGGAGGCGTTGTCGATGGCGGAGGTGGCAGCGACGGCGGAGACGGAGGGGAGGATGATGCCGATGGAAACAGTGGTGGTGGTGTGCATCAGAGCAGAGCTATGAGGTTGCTGCAAGATAGGAGGAGGCTCGTAGATCGGACCGTAAGCGAGGGCCAGCTGAGGATCGTCCCAGTCGGACTTAGGGTGAGGAGTAAGTCTACGGACGATGACAGTGAAAGACCAGACTTCTTCGAATTACGCGCCAAAGGTAACAACAATTAATTCTCGTAAAATTACACATTGTGCTAAGTGTAGGGTAAATGAACATGGTATCTGAATTATATCATATACAGGGCCGGATTGAAATCATGGAGAATACGATAATCAATGGTTAATCCCACAAAACCCAATCCTTCATACCTCAAGTGCACGTTAACGAAAATAATAAAAGTGCTCCAATACCCTGACAGCAATTCCAGACCCTAAAAGGCACCTGAAAGTGTGATTACCTTTTGTATTGTTAGAGATTTTTGGAGTAAAAAAATGTGATGAACTTTATTTCAAAGTGAAGTGAAACAAATAATTTCGGCTAGCCAGCACATCTGCTTCGAACAGATGTTTTGAAAAATACAAAGTTAGATCATTAGAGAGAGAGGGGGCGGGGTGTTTGGGGAGTTCGAACACCCCTTTTAGTGTGTTTTAGGTGTTTAGAAATGAAACTAAAGCTTGTTTATAACCCCAAAATGCTGATAACCTTTTTTTTTTGCTTGTGAGAAAATGAAGAATAATCTTAAACACCCCCCCCCCCTTTAAAAATCCTGGGTACGCCACTGATGGGAGTGTTACTCACAATTCTCAGGTAACATACTTTTCGCATGAACCAATATTATTTTCTTCTCCCCCATCTTCCTAGAAATAATAAATTAGAATTTCGGACTGCCCTTGAAATTCTTCAGCCGTCCACAGATGAAAAGAGAAAAACTCTTCTTCGTCAATTCCACGACCCTGCCAGACAACATTGTTTATTTTTTCTCGTCAATCTGCAACATGAACTATGTAATGATCATGTTCTTTTTGTGGGGATTCTAAGTGACCATGAATACAAATAAGCTTAATGGTTAAACTGATTCCTGTGCTTGCAATATGCAACATGGCCTTGTGGATTTTGAATTGCACAGGGGAGAGTATATCATCATAGTTTTTATTCTAAGTGACAGTCAAAGATAGCAGATAATGGTCTGACATATAACGTAGGGTCCAGATCAACAGAATTACGCTATCCTGAAAACTATCATCATAGTTTTTATTCTTACTGACAGTCAAAGATAGTAGATAATGGCCTGACATATAAACGTTGGGTCCAGATCAACAGAATTACCCTATACTGACCTTTCGATGATCTTTTTGAGTATTAATTTGGTGTTTATTCTCGCACGCGGCGTGCAGACTGTATCGTCTTCAAGTACACCATCAACATAGATTTCAACATAGACATCAACAATGTCCTTCAAAGAAAGTTCTTATATAGTTCTTTTCGAATGAATTATGTTTACTTGTTTTTATTATTTCCAATAATATAAAGAAGCATGAACGCCGAAAACGGCGATTCACCGTGTCAAAAGGACTCCAGTTTTACACTTAAATGGTTCTGATTATACGCTTTGGAAACATGAATGATACCCTGTGAAAATACTTTATTCATATTACACGAATTATGGTTTTAAATTGCACCCGAGTTATTTGTATTTACGCTAATGCAGTATAATTTTATAGAGTTTCATCACATCTGTGTTTAGGAGGGAAAATATAATTGCTTCTCCTTAAACAGATTTTTAAAAGGGGACAACAATGACAGTGGCAGGGATTTTTAAATCTCTGGAAAGAGTCTGGAATAAGGTTTTCATGGGGATGCTGCATCCACATGCTACAATGCACTTCTCAAACAATTTGACAATTTGGATGAAAGTAAAAAATTTGAGAAAAAAGCAAGAGACGACACTTTTTTTCTTTGTTAATATTTGGTAAAGAGAAAGAACAAGTAACTGAAAGATCTTCCCTTTAGTCACAAAAGGTACAATAGCAAATCGACGTAATATTATTTACAGGTAACGAAGTAATGGACTTATTTTGGATTTCAGGGAGTGTGTGAAAGAAGACTATCTATCAGTGCGAACAGAGAGTGAAAACAGTCAAGTGAGCACACTTTAAGTAACGAATAGCGATATTCCTAACAGGTCGTGAGGCAAAACGCTTAACGTTTTTTTTTTATTTCTCCCCCACTCCAAGAGATAAGCAAGAGGGAGGGAGGGAAGATGGTGATTTCGTTGAATATACAATCCCCTTGTTTGAGTTTTGCTTCCTAAATTTGTTTCAATGTGTTTACACTTCCACGACGGGCCAAAATCGAATTTCCAAACTGGTGTCCATCAGCAAATACCCCAAATGGTGTCTGAGCTCGAGTTAACCTATTTTCCACCTTTTATGGGGTTGATGGTGTAGAAAGCCGATGCTGATAGAGGTGACAATGGCATGCGCAGATTGTTTGACTACTTTAATGAATACTAACTGATCCATTGATGTAAAACAACTCTTTCTCTCTCTAATTCGGCTCCAGATGTTATGAAAAACTATTGGCTACGGCAAACATTCACGAGTTGGTGGGCTTTAAGAAGCACGCCTTTTGCGGCAGGTAGGCAATGCAAAAAATAAAAAATAAAGCCCCGTCAAAATATACTTTCGCTTTTCACTCCAGCTTGGTATAATCAACTAACTATCCAAACAAGAATAAAAACGATAGAAGGTAAGAGCAGATTGTGATTTTCGCCCACTGCAATCGACATTTACAGGACCCCCCCCCCCCCTAAAAAAGAAAGAAATTGAAATACAGTTTGTAAAAGTTCTACGCCCATTCTTGCTTCCAACATCTGAATCTGTCTTGGAGTATTCGAAGACAGATTAGCAAATTTCAGGAGGAAAAACAGTGGTATATTTTGACAGGGTCTTCTCTTTCGTGGTTCAAAGTGTCGCAATTCGTTGCTTTTAGTGTGCCCATGCTTTTGTTTTACATGCATGAATACCAGCTGGTTAGTTTGTTCCCTCGTGACGTGATATGCATCCATTTACCTACCTATAAGAAGTAATACATATCTGAATAATTTGGTTCAAAAACATGTTACATCCGTAACACTGAGCTCCGAGAAAAACAAGGATGTCTAATTCTCCTATTTTGCATTATTGATTAGCAAGAATCTTTGTCTACTTCTTCTACTGTGTAATAAATCCAGGTGCTTTATTTTTTTTTTGGAATTAACTGTTTATGCGTAAAATTCTGTGGAGGTAGCATGTTTTAGAACCGAAATAATGATTACCCCCTACATACAAAGTGCAACAAACTACCTACTACTTACTGTCTTGGAAACTGATGGTGAGGGCGCGATCATTCATGCATGTCATGCTGCTATGTGATTGGTCAGTTCCCGAAGAACGCCATTGCTTTATGGATATAGCATGTTCTGGAACCAAACTGAAATGGATTTACCCTGTTTTGGGAATCAACTGATCCGATTTTGTCCCTTCGTTGAAGAAAATTCTGTTTCTGGACGTGACAGTGTATGTAGCTACAGGGGATTAGTATATTCACTAAAACAAACAAGCAAACAAACAAACAAAATCAATTTTAAAAAACATGGATGTAGCATGTTTCGGAACCGTAATCTTTATTTTTGTGGTTTGCTAATGAATCAGTCGATCAATTCCTTCCTTACTGAACATTTTTTGTATGTGGGGATGTGCATAAAGTTTATTATATCTTGAGGAGCTGGCATACGTGTGAGATATAATAATAAAAATTGACCACAATTCGTTATTCTAATACCCAAGATTACTCATTTATCATGTACAAATGCCCTAAACATAATTATATTCCCCACAGCCATTCGTATGGGTATATATCTATATATATATATATATATCATCCTTTTTACTGGATAAAATGTTAAAACTTGACCATCCACCTTTTTTTTTCATCCTCGATTTATCTTTTTGATATAAATTAATTAGGTACTTTGGGCACACCTCTCCGTAAATGATACAGCTTTCAGCCATTTAGTCTATTAGGGTGTAATAGAATAAGACTATTCATGGATGAATCTTTGTAATGTCACATGTATGCGCCTTGAGCATTTTCATAGATGGATATGAGCGCTTTATAAATATTGTTATTATTATTATTATTATGATAAAAACTATATCAAGAACAAGATGGGTGCAAGGAGATATCAGTTTAACCGTTACGGTGCCACAGCTGATATTTTGCACATACTCTACACACAGATCCCATATACCATTATTTCATATGGAATACAAAGATTTCAGCGTCATTTTCCATTTTCCTCAACTACAATATCTTTTAGCACTTGACTTCTATGTCAAAGAAACATTAACATGCATTGTGCTGTGACATCTTCCTCTGCCCACAGTCTCCTGAAAACACTGAATATGCTTTTTATACACAACCCAGTAATGACTAAATACCAAGCAAAATCAGATCTTTTGCCCCTAGAAGATTTCGTGCTCATCTGTCATGACTGTCAATGAATTCGACCACTTTTCGTAATGAAACATTTTCGTTAGTTTCTAAAATCATGAGTTTATATATATCACCCGTGATTCGCTCCGAGTCATTTTAATATATCAAAGTAGAAGTGAAATGGAACGCTAACAAGGACTGGCGGATGGGGGGGGGGGGGGGGGGGACAACTGGCCAGTGCCCACATCCTGTTAAAAACCAAATCTAGCGTACCCTAAGTACACAAAAGGTCTTCGACCGAAAGGTATCTGGAAATCGAATAAAATAAGATTTTTCTCGAAATGGTGCCCCTTTTCCAAAAAAAGCTGATAAAAAAACTCCATGATATAAGAAAAACCATCGAGACCGTACCAGATATAGATATATAGAGCCATTTCCCACATTGCTTTAAAAACAACAATAGGCGTACAAGGCGGGGGTGGGTGGGCCTTGGTGCTGGGGGATCTGCAGCCCCCTGAAGATTATTGGGGAAACAACTACCTCATTTTCGAACAGAAAGGTGCCCGAATGTCTAATTTATGGAGATTTCATTTTAAAAAGTGTCAAAATCTAGAAAATTTGAAATTTGGGCAAAAGATGCGAAAATGCGAAAATGTGCCAGTACGCCTTTGATCACGAATTAGTTGTTTGAATGATCAACACACCACCGTAGTTTAGATGCAGTCATTTTAATCTTATAGATTTCAGGAAACAACATTGTTGTTCATTCATTGATTAAACTGAATAAGAATGAGGGTAATGTCACCAGATTTTCGGTAAATTACCTGTAAATTCTGAGCGAACATTCGCTGTTTCTACTATCGGGTAAAGCTTTTACGAAATTGACATCATGGTATAATCATATTGTAGGTAAGTAAACGAAGAAGCTTGATGGGAGGAATTTTAATTTCGTTTACTAACCATTTTCTACGGCGGACCGTTTGAATATTAATGAGTCAGAAAGAAGAGGATCTTGGGTATTTGATTCCAGTACATCGTGACTTGGCCGTGAACCAGAATAGCCTGGTGGTTAAGTCACTGCCCGGCAAGCAGTAGATGACAGGTTCGAATCCCGCTGGTTCCAATTTTCTCTGACTTGTCTTTTTCATTACAGATCGAGCATACGATCTTTAACACTGGGAGTAAAATGCCTAAAAATTTGTTTTCATATTGTAGGTAGTTTAATGGCTTGATTAGCCATTCAAACACATCAAACATTCAGATGAACAATGACTAAATGCATGAGATATCATGTCGAAGTTTTGGTTTTACCTCTTAAAGATATAAGTTCTGGGGAGCGTTTCATCAAGTGTTTTGTCAGTAATTTTTACCGACAAATTTGCTCTCAGCCAATCAGATGCAAGGATTTCAGTAGCTTATAACAGTTGTCGGTAAAAATCATTGACAAAAGACTTGAATTGGGAAAGGCTGATCATGTCTAAATATGAATTAATGTATACTGTGAGGTCTTGGTATCGTTAAAATGATAAGAAATTGACCCCTCTCCCTCGCTGAAAAGCACATGCAATGCACACAGAAATGGGTATATTGGACAGCATACACATGTGGCTTGAATGTTCTGCCTGAGCACTTCAGCAGCTTTTTTTCGTCATATTTCGAATACGAGGGCATTTGAAGAGCAATTCTTTTCAGGGGACATTCTTTTCTACTATGATATTCGTACAAACTGGCGTAAGATAAATATTAGAAAGCTCACAAATTATTTTTCACCTTTAGCAGAACTCAACTTTAATTCTATTTAAAAATTGAAATAGTGCAGTGCCTTTATATACCGTGTACGTCCACCAATAACGAACCATAAAGCTGTCCAGTATTAACATCCTTTCTCAGATATTGAGAATTAATTATCATCTCACAGAGAGCATTACGAAGTAATGAAAATTTCATCATCTAATTGTACTTGATCTTCGTGGAGTCTCTTAATATTAACGGCGATTGATTCTTACTTGTGCGCGAATTTCTTCGTGTGTGACGGCGCCCGATTTTTATACCGCCCTCCGATTCCAGTGTTTTGATTTGGTCACGTGATCTGGGGAGACTTTACGGAAACTGCCAGGCTTTTAATGAAGCTTCTTCTATTTCGAGTCTTTCCTAATGCTTTTTCTTCTTATTGCGTATGCATTGAAATGACACAGAATGAAAGTTTCTCCATCCATCTTGGAATCTGCTTTTGAAAATTAACACATCACAGTTAGCAGGGTATAGGCAGTGTGAGACCATGAAATGTATAAATGAATTCCTGAAGAAGCCTTACAGACGAAATATTGAACTTTTTGGGTCTAACGGAGTGATTCATTCTGTGTATCTCCCTATGCTGTCGCACAGATTTTTAAAATTTATATAGTTATGGATGTATGTACCGTTCGGTTGGACCGTGTTAAATTGAGATATGTGATCAGAATGAAGCAGGTAGGTGTATTTACAAGCTTTCGGCTCCTGGCCTTCTTCAAGTTTATTTGCTAAATCATACACTTTTCTTTGCTAGTGAGTTGTATTGGAGTTGAATAAAATTTCAGAGAATACAAAACAATTGCTAATGTTGAAGAAAAAAAATGAAAAAAAATGAAAACCAATGTTTTATTTGATACTTTGAACTGGGTTCTTGCTGCATTGGCAACATATTTAGCTGACAGCCATTTTACGGTTACCGTATAAAAAAATACAAGATTAATAAACCAAGGGCTGTGATTATTTATCCTCATCTGAATTGTAATATAGAATTACTGGCTTGCGTAGAAACGAATACGTGGGCGAGATCAATTCTCCGTTTGAAATAGAAAATTCAGCTAACCTTGGAAATCGCCATGCCACATACTTCATTTGAAAAAACAGACATGAAGATGCTGTCTGATGCGGTTTCCGAACGCTTCAGCTGAAGGATAAAGGCTGAAAAGAAGTTGATGATGACACTGTACACGGGCTTTCAACCAGCATTCCCGTATGGCTGATCTTGACAGAAGTTGGCAACCACAAGAAAGAAAGAAAGAAAGAAAGCTACATTTCCCTTCATATTTCGAATATGAGGGCATTTGAAGAACAATCATGTTTAGGGGATATTTCTACGATGATATTCTTCCAAACTGACATAAAAAGAATGAGGAAGCTCACACATCATTTTCACCTTACCCAGAACTCAACCTTCTCTTAACCCATAGACTACGGGAACCGGGTGGCTCCTGTATTAAGCCTATGAGAGTTAAAGAATTTAGTAGTAAAAGGATTAATATGTATTGTCAACCATTGTCAATCGACGGTCATTCGTAGTAATGACATTAAAATACGATAGGAAAATATACACATTTACATGTCTGTCTGAACCCTTCCAGTTAGAGATCGGATGTAAAACTCTCCTCACCGATATTCAATACCGCGTGAGAGGAAAATAAACCCCCTTCGCCACAATTCCTACAATATCTCGTGCATGAATTTCAAACTGCCCTGTGACTTGCTATTTTTCAAAGTGATAACCACCGGCATGTATCACCGAAATGACGCATGTTTAACAGGACTATCATGTGTAACTTGTACACCTTGGCCTATATCATGTTAGCATGATAATAGTGATCCAACTGTCACCTCCGTAGCCCCAGACCCCAATTTCACTCAGGCGAATTCAATCACAATGTGAGAATTGTGACACATGTGTTGAATTGGCACACCCTTGGGTTGCCTGTGGTTTTCCTGATGGTGTATTCTAGGTGTGTTAGGGATGGCTCTAGTAAATCATTTAGGTATTCTGTGTATATTACAGTGTATCCTTCGTGATTGATACGAGCATGTTTTATCATTGGTGATGCGCTTATGTCAGTTGCATGTAGCTCATATTGAATTCTTACTTTGTATGTGTTTTTAAAGTAAAACGCATTGGCTTGTGAACATTTTCATATTTAAAGCAACGCCATTCAATATTGCAATTTATCATATATTTTCGGTCAATTCTACTCCAGTGTGGGTCTTAAGTATCAGATAATCATGATTATTCAAATACTCAAATATAGTTTTCCAACGGATAGTCGAGAAATAATTTATATAGGTCTTGTTTCATTCATGGCGTGCAAACATAGTTCAAGAAAAGATAATGTTTGATTAAGATGTCGTTTTACCTGAAAAAAAATGCTACTAACATGAAGGAATGTTTTAACAGAAATTATAGTTCTTGGAGAAATACAGGGTTTTTATGATTGAAACTGTATTTTATTAAGAAAGAATGCTTTCAAAGAGAAGAATATACGAGCTTCAGATATATATATATATATATATATATATAAATACATGTATATATATATATAGCTAGACAGGGCTTACGAAATGGAAAGTAAAGTAAAACAAGAAAATAGAAGGAAACATCGGCAACTGTAAACAGACGATCTGGATCGATTCTCTGGCGGGTGGAATTACCGATCAAGGCATGTTCAGCCGGCCAGATTGCACTAAGATGCGTTTGGATAAGGCTGGCAGGTGGCGATCGATAGATTTTAAATCGCAGAACTTAAAAATTAGAGAGTTGTTCAGACGGGGCGAACTCGTATTATGTTTGGACAAAGTATAACCCGTATGATGCTCGTAAGTTAAGTGGTCCCCTTGGGCGTGTGAACGAACTACTTCATATACTGGTGGACAGGGAGGTTAAACCGACTACTTTTAACCGGAAGTTCTGATGGAAAATTTTGTGATACGGAAGTTTCCTTGATGGGCCCATCTCCTTAAAAATAAAATCATAATTATTACTATGGTTTTTGAAGGTCACACAAATATAAAAAATGCGTTTGAGCGTGTTGTATTGCATGGCTATCAATCACTAGTCCTTTTCTATTATTGCACGTAATCGAAAGTTACTTCAAATTACCTTCCAAAATCAATCCACCGTTTTGGAAGTGTTGTGCTGAATTCTTGATCATCTTCCTTGCGAGGATTCCAGTTTCTTGATAATATCAAGAGAAAGTTCAAACTAAATGTTATCGTTAAAAGGGTTTAAAATCATGTTTTTTCTCTTTCTAACGGTATATTGCGTTATATCCTTTCCTTAGCCATGCTATCTATTATACGTCATAATGGCCAATGATATTTATAGGAACTTTAACTTGTCAAGCTGTTATAGACTCTTGTAACGCTATCTTCTACCACGCATTCATTTTGTATAAGTTATGTATCCGTATCTCGTTTTTCTTTTAAAGTAATATTTGTATGAATAATTGTTACCCCTTCCCCCTGAAAAAAAAACAGAAAAACGGATAATATCTTGTTTTCAATCCGAATTAAAAAAAAATGATTGAATAGCGTGTTCATATATAGCTTCGTTGTTTCCTTTGACTATGAATAAATGAATATTTTAAAGCAGATTTTATAGACTTGTATAAGGCAGTGAGAACACAGCTTTGAGTGATCTTCAGGGAGGCTAGTTTGAGCAAGTCTACAGTCAGATCGTGCCTACGCTTGGCTCAGATTCATTTCGGCACTGTTTTATTCGGTTAACCCTTACAGTACTTCCAACAACAACAAAAAAATCACTGTCTACAACGTGAAAGGCGATTAAGGAAACAAATTAATTATGACGAACATTGTGATTCTTAAATGCTCAGAAATTCAAGAGCTCTTAAGTATAAAAGTCGACGTGGGGATATAAATTAGACGAAATAGGCCAATAATTTGTTGCTTTTTTTCATCGCATACTTTTTCTGCCAATTGATTCCATTTCAAATATACCAGTGGAAATAAGATATTGTTAAGGAAGTGATTGAATCACACCTAAGATTCTCTTAAAAATTAGGGCAAATATCTTTATTTAGCATATCATACAAACAGATACACTTGATTTCCCAAGAAAATTTGGTTAACATCTATTTCAATCACATAACATCTAATAATAATATCTATTTTAATAACATCTATTTAAATATGCACGTCTTATGGCAGTTTTACTGATTAGGAAATGTAGCCGGTATTCTCTGAATGCATGAAGTATGAGTCGTATAATTGTCGTTTTTCCAAAGGTTCATAATTCCTAAAAAACGAAATAGGGTTCACAATTCCTAAAATAAAATAGGGTTCATAAATCCGAAGTTTCATAAATGTAAAAATGCAATCGAACATTTTTCGGAATATTCTTAACCTTTGGAATTATGAACCATTTCATTTTCGGAATAATGAACTTATTTCATTTCCGGAATTACGAACCTTCTGAATATCGACCCTTCGGAATAATGAACGTTCTGAGTAATACAATAAATGTTTGTATTCACAAACTCTATTCCGTTTTCGGAATTATTAACCTTCGGATAAACGAGTATCCCAGTATCAATACATTCATATCTTATGATGATAACAGTTATAGTAGACCAGCCAAGAAGATTTTTTTTACTTTGGACGGCATTTTTGGGTTATGCTCGGCGTTCATGCTTAAAGTCTTGCAAAAATACTGACGAATAACGTACGGGCGGATGCCACGCGCATTTTTGCCTAAAAATGCCATTTTTGGCACAAAATTTGAAAGAATGTCAAAAATCACGATTTTTATTTTTTTGACCTAATATGTAATACCTGATTAAGACTTTTCAAGTGATATCAGATTTATTTTGAGTTTCAAGTTATAAACCTGATTAATACACAATTGAAAGTAGGATATTACACACACATGTATGGCGTAATGAAACATAAAACTGTGATTTACTCAAAATAATAGGTTTTGAAAACTACCAATATTTCAACGTTTTTTACCCAACGTAAATTTGTCATTTTAAACGCCTTTTCTTGATTAAACATATCATGTATATTGTCATGTCACACACAGAAAAGAAATTATCCGATAAGGTAATGTATAACTCATTTTATGTTATCCCAAACAGAACGATGTGTTTTTACTGGATGCGCATTTTGACTGAAAAAACACTATTTGAAGGTACATCTAGAGTGTATAAGGCAATTATCCCATGTTTATCAGTATAGTCTATGGGCCAAAAACTGAAATGTCTCCACCCCCTTAGAAATAATCTTAAATGATTTTTTTTTTCCTGTTAGATGGGACCATTAACTATCAGAATATGCTTCTTTGCCCTAAAATAAGAGGTGGGCGTGGCCACAAGAACTATTACCATGGCAACGGATCAAACACAGTAGAATTTAAGAAAATGTCATGTATTCGTGATTAAGAAAGGACAAAAACACATTATAACATTTTAAAGTAATGTATTTCTCACTTGATAAAAACTCAAACAAAAGGTGTCCATCATGTTTGAAATGGCTGTTGCTATGGAAAGAGTAAGACAAAAAAAAAAACATATTTGAGAAAAAAAACCCACGATGCTACCGAAAAAAGTAAATATTAATACATTTGTATTGTACATGATTATCTTCTCTTTTACACGACACTCACTTATCAAAATTTGTTTAAGTAAAGGGATGATGGAGGAGACCACTAAATGTGTAGGCCGTTACCATGGTAACAAATAAATTTATTGCATTTCTAATAAAATACAGCACTATATTTGTTTTCAACATGAAATAATGGTAAACATATAATTATTGTTACCGCCTGTTTGATTATATTCACAAATTTAGTTTGGAATATAGTTTGGAATTTGATTTATAAAAAAAAATCTGTTGCCATGGAAACAGAATTAATGAAGATGACATCTTTCAGCTAAAGAAGGAAATGTAACTAACCAGTATAAAATATATAGCAATTAGATTAACAAACACCGTCAGCGTTTAGAATCTGCTCGTTGGTTGTGAATGTGACCACTATCATAATAGCTGTTACGAAAATTTGGTAGCTAATACAAAAGTGGTGTTGTCTTTCTACAAGAATTTCTGTTTACTTGATTCCAATCTAGATCCAGAAGATTTGTGTTCGCTATTAAATGGGTGATACCAAAATTTTCACATTGAACATGATGACAAGACCTGCTACTTGATTCATTGCAAATTTTATTTATATACAGTGCGTATCAGGAAAAAATATACCCAACTTAATTAGCTTCTAAATTAAAAAGTTATAATCTCTATGAGCTTGAAATTTATTTCATAGTAAAGAACAACTTATATTCTGTGCAATGATACCTTATATTCATAACTTTGCTGCCACGGATGACTCAGCAGCAGGCTTTTCAAACAGTATTGTCAAACTCCTCTTGTACCAAGTTTAGGCTGAAGTAGCGAGTGTGGGTCAAACCAACTATGCATTAGTTACTTCAGTTGGAAAACAATTGCTGAGTTATTTTCAATTGATTTTGTGCATTTGAATAGAAGAGGTGTTAAAGTCAACTCAAACTCAAGAAAGGGTTCATTACAAGCTAAATTTCAGATTTTTTTTTTTGCCATTTGATAACACAATGTTGGCTTCATCTGCATCTTTTTTTCAGGAAAGCCTTTTTACTGAGTCATTAAAAATGGACATTGTTAATTCTCAACGTGTATCCTTCCTTTTCTTCTTTTAGTCTTTGAGGTCAGTACACCTTTCAGTCCATGTGTTATTCGCGAAAGCACCGTGTGCACCGTATGCAGGTGGAATGGTGCTATTGACGAATAAGCAGACAGTTTTTAGTTATCACGGGACAAGAAGATAGAAGGCTATTGAAATAAATTAAATATTGTCATGTGGATTGAAACAAGGTCATATGGAAGCTTAGATTACTTTAAACAATGAAGCATTGAAGCACAAAGGAGAATTTAACTTTTTACAAAATATTTTAGACTAAAATAGCAACATTCGTTGCATCAGCGTCAGCCCACACTTGGAACAAGAAGATTTTGATTGTTTGACTCTTTTTAAAGAACCATGGTGCTCAGTCATCCATGACAACAAGGTCATATGGAAGCTTAGATCACTTTAAACAATGAAGCATTGAAGCACAAAGGAGAATTTAACTTTTTACAAAATATTTTAAACTAAAGTAGCAACATTCCTTGCATCAGCGTCAGCCCACACTTGGAACAAGGAGATTTTGATTGTTTGGCTCTTTTTAAAAACCCTGGTGCTCAGTCATCCATGGCAGAAATGTCATGAATCAGGTACTACTAGACAGACAATAGGCTATTCTTCACCATGAAGTAAATTTTAAAGTCACATCGATTACAACATTTTAATTAGAAGCTATCAGAGTTGTGTATATTATTTTTGATAATCACTGTATTTATGTATCCATTTATTTATATATTTGGACTTATTCATACAGGATAAAAGCATGATCAGTATAAAACTGTTTTGCATCATGTTCCTGATGCAACAGGAATAAACAATAAGGTATAGCAAAAATTGGTAACAATTTATAAGAAAAAAAAGTAATATAGTTACATAATAAAAATATAAGTAATAAAATAATAAGTAAAAACAAAAATAATAAGCAGCTATGAATATTTCAAAACTAACAAATTGAGTATATTATGTAATGCTAAGCCGAATGTGGAATGTGGATAACATCCATGTACTAATGAGACTACAGGATTACAAAAAAAAACATGACCCGTAACTTTGTCGATTGTCATCTAAAATAAGAACCGTAAAAAGTCATATTTGGAAATTTATTATTGAAAGTCACACAAAGATCATATACATACATGTATATGCATGTATATCGATGATATTCATTAAGGTTAGCTGGCAACTAAATACGGTATAATTACAATTTTAGTGTTGATTGTAGAGTGTAGCGACTTAAAATCACGAGTTGGAAACTAATTAATATTGGTCACAGACCAGGGCGGCAAAGCGTCTCGTGATGGGGGGGGGGGGGGGGGGGTAAAGTAGACATTAGCAGAAAAAGAAATTCTGTGGGAAAGGGGGCATGCACAAGGGGGCAATAACAGAAAAGGCACTTTTTAGGGAAAAGGGAAAGGCATAAATGGAAACGTTAAAGTGAATACATAAGTTTTAGAATATATACCCTACATTTTGAAGCCATCTCGGGAAAGATCCAAATAATCCTATTTGTTTCTCTCTATACATTACAGTGTGCAGTTGAGTGTGAGGGTCTGTATATTCCTTTAATTTCCAATCGAGCATAGCGGGCTGTGATACCCAGTGGTGGATCGGGGGGGGGGGGGGGCTTTTGGCGGAGCTTTTTTAAATTATCCCTGATTGACATCTAGGACTTCAGCCCCCTATTTTAGCCTTTCCTTTTTTCTTTCGTTTTTTCGCGTATCTCTCTTTCACATCGATACTCCCCCCACTTTGGAAAATCCTGGATCCGCCGGTGACATCAGATTCTTATGAAGAGGAAAAAAGTCATCCTAGTGGGGTTCAAAGTACAATGTCATCATGAAAGACGGGATAGACTCGTGGGCGTCGCTAGGCCTTTCTGAGTTGGAGGTGGGGGGGGGGGGGGGAGGTGTCGAGATCACTAATTTACCGACGAACCTGAGTCTGTGTGCCACCGATACCCGATAAACCTTTGTTTGTGAATGACAACATTATTATTTATTTTTTGGGGAAGGGGCATGTGCAGAAGCAATAAACTGAATAATTTGTTCTCAACCTATATCAACCGTGAGTCTATTTTCATTTAATGATGAATAATAATACATAACATTTATATTGCGCTGAATACATATGTTTCTAAGCGCCGAAGTAGTATTATTACCCTGGCTTTAGCCCAGGTGCCCTATAAGGCGCTGAAAGCAGTCAAGGAATAAATTCCTACCATGTATCCATTTACTACACCTGGGTGGAGAGTGGCGAATGTAGATGAATGTCTTGCCAAAGGACATTCGTGCCATGGCGGGATTCGAACAGCGAACCATGAGATCCACCATGAGATCCACAGTCCGGTGACGTATCCACTAGACCCCACGACACCTCTATTTGATAAATGTAATTCGAATATTTTTCTTTTCCTTGCCAATATCTAATTAAAGCACCACCTACAATCACTTGTTCCACATCAAATGAGTGTTAATTTCATATTCGCGAGCGAGCCCCTTTTCTAATGTTCGATTTTAATAATTATCATATTTAGGGGAATGTTAGGTTTTGACTGGGCGAGCGAGTGTAGAGAGCGAGCGGAAAAAAAGTAATATCTCTCATTGAAAGAAATTGGCAGCATAAACGGAATTTTCTTGGCAAGGGGCGGGGCGGGCACAATCGTATTTAAGGGAATGTTAATTTTGATTAGGCGAGCGAGCGTATAGCGACCGATCAAACTTGGTTGACACTTGTCTTTTGATAATAATGTATAGCATAAACGGGATCCTCGGGATATATTCCCCCTGAAATTTGAGGTGGGGGATGGCCTGTATAATCCCCCAATATTTTTGGATGTGAGAATTACGATACATCAACTTAAAACTACTAATTATCCAAATTCATTATTTAACAACATTTAATCATACAGAAAACCATTTCGGGATGCTCTAAATGCAAGTTTTATAGACAGATATTTGAAAAAGTCGCTGGTGTGGGAGGGGGATACCCCCCCCCCCGCACCTTCCTCTCGCCGGTCATCCCCCAATCATGAACACAGATCCACACCCCTGTTCCCAAGGAAAGTTATAATAAATGACCTTAAATTAAATTCCATGTATACAACTAAGGATTTAGTTTGTAAAATATCTTATTACAAGATAAAAATCATCTCTGTCTTTCATTATGAAAATATAAAATCATATCCCATCAAAGATTAAATGTGCTGACTGTGTGGTAATTTTTTTTTTGCACAGATTTGCACATTCATTGACTTGCATATTAGAATAAATGTACATTACTCCACTAGAGTCCCGGTTGTTTTACTGTGTTTACATAATACAATACACAATATCATATATAACCCTCTTAATACTTAAAGGACAAGTAACCCCACGTGATATTCTAGATGCACCTATTGTCTGCTACGTCTTTCCATGGAGGCTGCCATTTTGTGCATGACACGGATCATTAGGTACCATATGCATTGATAATAGCCTACCTTTACAACAGATACGTCGCTTTGTTCTGATTGTATTACGATTGTTATTGGCCATGGGCCTAGATAATTGACGACCCATGAGTTCTAATAGCCATCCTGTAAAGCAGATTCCTCGCTTTGTTTTGGTATTGTTACGATTGTCTCCGTCCTTGACGTCAATTCTCCGTCCTTGACGTATATTTTTTATGAAGTATATTTTTTATGAACAAATTAAGACCTTTTAAAAAATATATAAAACTAAACTTACATTTCAGAATATGTGACTTTATCTAATATATATTTGTCCTCTAAAAATCAATTACAAGTTAACGATGAAGGAAATTTTACTTGGGATGAAAAATATGTTCGTGTACACATAAAGTAATGGCAGCCCCCTTATTATTGCTAGCAGACGATAACTTGGCTGGAAAATAGTGATTTATATCTATATCCTGTGTTTTTACATGAAATTGCATGTATCAAATAAGAGGCATATACTACACCATTCAAAATAAGCTAATTCATACGCTGAGGTTAATTTCCCTTTAAGTCTGCTCTTCCCAAGAGTATAATTCCATTATCTCTATATATGGATACATGACACATCATCACTGAATATTGTTGTTTATTTCTCTCACTTTCTGATATGATGTTCCACCTCCTGGAGATTGACCCATTGCATTCACATGACTTTATATTTTTTTAAAGGAAAATCCTATGTGGACCGCACAGTGAATTTATAATCAACCATAATGATATGTAATAATGTTATAATGTTCATATAACATATATCATTTTTCCAGTTGTAGTTAACGATAACTTATATTATAAAAATGAAATAAAGTTTGGCTTTTTCACGACAAATTAAAAGAAAAACCGAGATATCAAAGAATTTTTCAACCATTGATTTAGTATGCAATATAGCAAATTGTAACTTAAAATTTTGGGGTAAATATGATTCAGCATTATTTAAATAATTACAAGTATAATGTTAAAAACTGATGATTAATCCTTGAATAATTCTGCATAATGATTATAATCATTTTATTTGTAGACTTTAATTGATTATTTATTCATTTATTTTTTGAACTTGATGTATTAGTGTACTTTGTTGCTCTGATAATAAGCTTCACATTAGCATCAACCATAACATGTTAAAAGAGAGGGGTTTTATCATCCATAAGTTCTGTGTCTCTGACAGTAAAGGCCCGATCAGACTTAACCACTTGCACAACAATAAAATAGTTGGACACTGCCAGGGGCAGATTTGGGAGTGCAATTCGGTTATAGGGAACTGCTCTGTGACCGGCCCATCCATCCAACAACGTATATGTAGGCAAGTTTTCTTACATATTCAATATGATTTTGATACATTATCAATATACCTTGGCAAGACCGACTTCCGAGTGGTCGACCAAACACTTTTTTCTAATATCTAGAAAGATTTGAATTGAAAGCTCAGAATATACATGTATATATTAAGAATGGACATTTGCTTGCAATTAGGAATGTGTGGTAATTTTCAAATTCCAATAGTTTCGTGATGTGTAACTCATTATTAACCATGACAACGTCCATGAGGAACACATCCGCAACCAACTTTAAAGGCCAAGTTCACCCCCAAAATTGAGTTAATTCAATAAAATTAAATTAAACAAAAAAAGGTTAAAACATTAATGTTAATGTTTTGCATTGTTTCATGAAACGATGATAGGCATAACATTGGCTTTATGCAAATTATTGAGCCGATAATGCCATAAGGTCACTTTTCCTTTTGTATATTTTATTATATGAAATTTCAAATATTTCAGTTTTCTTCTCCAAGAATGTAAAACAAAGTTTGACTCCTCGTAGAATGTGTACGATCATCATTATTATAATTTATTGTGATACAATGAAGAGAATCTTTATAAACATCTATGAAAAGATGAAATATTTGAAATTTCATATAATAAAATACAAAACGAAATGTGAGCTCATGACATCACCGGATCACTAATTTGCATACAGCTCATGTTAAGCATATCACTGTTTTACGAAACAATGCAAAACTTCAAAATGCCGTAAATCTCTTATTTTTATCCGATTTTGATATTTTTTACTGTTTCGTTTATTTAATTTAACTCTGATAGCTACGGTGAAAAATAATAGGATTCATTTGATATTGTTCAAATTCAGTTTGTTTAACATTTTATTTTGTATTGGTAGGTCACATTTCTTTCTTTGAAAGATTTCATCTTCATTAACATTCTGTTTCCATGGCAACAGTTTTTATAAATCAAATTTAGCTCTACTCCAATTAACTAAAATTTTTAATATAATCAAACAGACGGCAAAAGTTATTAGATGTTTACCATTATTTCATGTTGAAAACAACCATAGTATTTTGTTAGAAATACAACACAATAATATATTTGTTACCATGGTAACGGCCTTCACATGTCGTAGTCACATCTATCACCCATTTACTAAAAAAGGTATAAGTGAGTGTCCTGTAAAAGAGAAAATAATAATGGTCAATATCAATACTTACCTCTTTTTAAGGTAGCGTCAAGGGATTTTGCTCAAATATCATTCTTGTTCTTACTGTTTCCATGGAAACAGCCATTTTCAAACACGACGGACACTTTTTATAACTCTTATTTGGGTTTTAATCAAGTGAGAAACTCTTGATACATTACTTTAGAATGTTACAATGTGTTTTTGTACTTTCTTAATCACGAAATATATGACAATTTCTTAAATCCTATTGTTTTTGATCCGTTGCCATGGTAATAGCCCTTGTGGTCACGCCCACCTTTTAATTTAGGGCTAAGAAGCACATTTTGGGAGTTAATGGTCCCATCTAACAGAAAAGAAAATCATTTAAGATTATTTCTAAGGAGGTGGGGACACTTCAGTTTTTGGCCCATAGACTATACTGATAATACATGGGATAACTGCCTTTGTACATGTACACTCTAGCTGTACCTTCAAATAGAGTTTTTCAGTGAAATGCGCATCCAGTAAAAATACATCGTTCCATTTGGGATAACATAAAATGAGTTATCTATCACCTTATCCGATAATTTCTTTTCTGTGTGTGACATGACAATATACATGATATGTTTAATCAAGAAAAAGTGTTTAAAATGACAAATTACGTTGGGTAAAAAACTTTGACATATTGGTAGTTTTAATAACCTATTATTTTGAGTAAATCACAGTTTTATGTTTCATTATGCCATACATGTGTGTGTAATATCCAACTTTCAATTGTATATTAATAGGGTTTATAACTTGAAACTCAAAATAAATCTGATATCACTTGAAAAGTCTTAATCGGATATTACATATTAGGTCAAAAAATGAAAATCGTGATATTTGACATTCTTTCAAATTTTGAGCCAAAAATGGCATTTTTAGGCAAAAATGCGCGTGGCATCTGCCCGTACGTTATTCGTCAGTATTTTTGCAAGACTTTAAGCATGGATGCCGAGCATTACCCAAAAATGCCGTCGAATCTTTTTCTAGAGCCTTTTTGGAAGTTTGGCTGGTCTACTATTAGATTAAAGCGCTGACAATGGACAAAACATACTCGTCAAGTTGATTTATAAGTTTGATTGAGGAGACTGTCAACTTGCTTCAGGACAGGTATAATTCACAATATTTGTTATCTTATTATTCGTTTCCAAGGTATATCATAATAGGCAACCATCTTTATATTGGTTTTACAACTCCTATTTCTTAAAATCAATGATATTAATAGGAATTTCTTAATGATGAATATAACTATCTCACTGCGGCATAATATGGTATATCTCAAAAATGCAAAAAGGTTGAAAATGTATTCAAGCCTGACTGAATCTCCATGCGGTAAAGCAGTTCAGTACCATTCTCGTTGTCCCTACATATTTCTAAATCATATATATAATATAATATTCATAGCTTATACAGATTGATGGTTTGCGTTTCGCTGGATCACCGAGGAATAGTTCACTGGTGTCCATTCTTCATTGTTATGGAGATTTTATGTATCTATAACACGGCGTATAAAGAACCTTGATTCAAATGCATGAGAATGGTGACGGATCACAATATTGGAATAAATAGACAATAAATTCTGTTGATTTACATCGTAAGTGCTCATATTGGAAGGCATAAAAATAAGTTGAACAGCGTGTAGTATCTATTTTTGATGTTCTGTTGTCAACACGAGATGGATTTAGTTTTTAAGCTTCCCATTCCATCATAAAGAAGATGCCCCTGGAATGGTTAAAGCTGGCTAATTGGAATTTGGGAAGAGGAAATTGGAAAGTGGAAATGTGCTCTAACAACTGAAGTGGTAGATCAACAGCGATTCCGGCCGTGGAGTGGCCACGCTTTAATAGATGAAACAATGATAGTTACCGTTAATTGTTAGAAGCAACTTTTATAATGTTTGATCTGGTAATAAACCGAGTGAGATGTAATATTGTAAAAGTGTTCTCACTCCAGTCTCCTTTGCGTGTTGATATAGCACTTTTATTTAGAGTGTGGCTGTAAGCTCTTCGTTGAGGCGTTTACAATATTTACTTACATTTTCATGAATCTTCGTTGATTGTTATTTCAAATTAAGGAATCAACATGAAGAGAATTATGTTTCAAATACGTGTTGCTCTTCCGAATAGAGAGGAAAAATAACCTCTAAGTTTTTAGAAGACTAGATGAATTATATAATGTTACTAAAATATACAATTTCATTTATTTTGATACAACATAAAGTTTGAGATTATAAATAGACCACAACTACGAATTAACAAGAAGAAAGGGATTGAAGGACTAGGTTTCGGGGTCAGAGATAATAAGAAAGAGAAAAAGAAGCAGACAGAGATAGAGAAAAAAGAGAGATAAAGAGTGAGAGCGAGAGAAAGAGAAAGAAAGAGGGAGAAAGAAGTGGGGGAAGGAAGAGAAGTCTTGAACTTGGCTTGACCATGGGGTATAGAAGGTCCGGACAGAAAAGGGGAAATTTAAAAGAGGGCAAAGGAAAACAGGGTAAAGGAAAAATAAGAGACGTAATGTTTAAACGAATTCTATGCTCTGAGTAACGGGCATATGATTGGAACAAATCCAAACAAACGATTGGAGGAAATGCTTTGATAGTTGAGATCGAGACGGCACACATCGCAAAGTGACATTACTGAATTGTGATGCATCTCGAAGCGATTGAAGACATTGATAGACTCCAAGGGGAGAAGAAAAACCCCTAATGAAATGATAGTCATGCTTATTAACCTCGCCTCTCTATGACGTCATCACTGTTAGTCCAGCTGAGTTTCTTACGTCTCATGTATGTGGTTGAGATCGGAGAGGATGGAGAACCTGAGCAGAGAGAGAGAGAATTAAGGAGGGTATAGTGGGAGAGTGTGGAAGAGAATTTTGGAAGAGAGAGAGAAAAAAAGAAATAGATATCTAGTGATGGTAGAGAGAGCTAGAGGGAGGGAGGGGGAAGGGGCAGAGAGTCATATGAATAGAGGGAGAGACGAATAAAGTGAGAGAGAGAGAGAGAGAGAGAGAGATGGACACAAGTAAAAAAGAGAATGGAGGGAGAAGGGACAGTAACAGAGACGAAGAGAGAGACATAGAAAGACAGAAATAAAGAGAGAGGGGGAGAGAGACAGACAAACAGACAGACATGCAGGGGGAGATGATAAGGGAGGGAGGGGCATGATGACACAAGATTCAATAATCACTGCAAATGGCGTCGCTAACACGAATGACTGAAATTGCATTAGCACTAGATCGCCTACTCTATTTTTTGGAGGCACGCATCCCTTTATCTATCTTGGTAGTATTAATCGTTGTTGCCTACATTAAAATCTATACGTCTGATGGGCTGTGGATGGGTGGATATTGATAAATGATTAAGTGACCTAATTTTAAGGAATTTGTCTGCAATATTGATGAGAGCGGTTGACCGATGTTTCACCAGCTGAGAGTGATCAGCATGGATCGAGTGGGGATTATAGGATTCTATTTGATTATAAAGCCAAAATGGCGTAGAGTTTATAATTATTATTTGCGGTTTATGGCCACTCTCATATAGATCATTTTGCTATGTTGTAAACAACTTAATTACAATGACCTGAAAATAATATCCAAGTTTTATTCGCAATGTATATTTGCACATCACATACGCTTCTAGATATCAAGATTATTTTGTACATACAAAAGTAAAGTGGCAACGCCTTTATTCTTTTAAAACTGACGGGTTATTTCAAGCCAGCATGGAACGGAGCATATTTTCAGCTGAACCCATGACTATGCATCATGAAGTTTAGAAAACAAAGGCAAGAAAAGGTGAACAAAATATTTTCGCTTGCCAGGAAAGTACTTTTCGGTGGTTTTATTCTTGGTCACAGCAATGCCCATAACAACGTAAACAAATCACGAAAATGGCAGACCATATGACACAAACAACCTCGTCAAAAATCAAATCTCAGAAAAACCTCTGTTTGTCGTCTTTCTGCAATGATCCGAATTTCCCCTCTATTTAAAGCGATTTACGGACAAATGTCCTTCTTGAGCTCTACTCGCGATACTATTATTGGCGAATGCTTTTATCCTTCGGTTTAAAGAGAAGGCTGATTTCTGGTGAGAGTGAAAAATAATTTGAGTGCTTTTTCATTCTTTTCAAGCCTGTATAAAATGATAGCATTATTGTATTGTCTAATGGAAAGGATTGCTCTTTAAATTCCCTCACATTCCAAATATAGCTATTAAGAATATTTTAATTTGGAACATTTTTTTTATGCCACATGCATGTGTGTAGTCCCATATAACTCATATCTGTGTGCAGTGATTTTCACTCTTTTGATTTTCAGCCAGATTACGTCATTGAAAAAATACTAATGTTCAAGATCCAAAGTCCTAAAAATACACGACTATTCTTAATTCTTCTGTTGTACATAATAAAATCCCAATAACTTATATACAGTGTCATTCTCAATCCAAGTCGCATGACCATGCAGCAGTCACATTTATCTTTAAGGAGAAATAACTAAGAGTTGGAGACTTGAAGCAGGTATCCCCTGACCATTGTATATGTAGACCTGCATGTCGTATGTCCTGAATTTGTTCTGTCAATATGATGGTGGTGGCACTGTTTGTCTAAAACACAAGGGATGATCGATGAGAGAAGACAAACGGTTGTAACGATGTGAATGATGGTCTGCTGCTTCATCTTTTTAAGCTGAGCTGTATGTGACGTTTCAGAAGGCTGAAAGCATGCCAGAGTGTACTTTTGGAAGTGACCATTGCAAAAGGAGATAAGAAAAAGAGAAAGGCAGAAATAATCTGAGAGAGAAGGGGAAACAAAAAAAGGGGAAAACACAGATTCAGCGAAAGACTTTTCCTTTGCAGTATACAAACTTGTGTATATACCTACTTCCACCAATACTAGTTAGCCGAATTAGAATACAAACAATTAGAATACAAAAGTAGTTGAAATATCATCATTAAATTAATAACTTTTTATGCATTACTAAATTTTCTTTTGATATTTTCTCACTTCTCTATCTTTCGATGCATTCCCTCTTGCTGTCACCCTCGTATATGATGTAAACGTCCTTCTCCAATAAACGTCCCCATCCTTCTTCTCCTCCTTCCCCCTCTTTTTTTTTACCTGTCTGTCTATATCTCTCTCCCTCTTCCGTTCTCATTCTCCCCTCTCCCTGTGAACTTCTATTCTCTCAACTTCCTATCTTACCTCCCCTTTCCTTTACGCCCCATCCTCTCTCAATACCCCTTCTCTGTATTCAGACCTCCTTCCATGTAAGGGAGCCAGCGGTCTTACGGCCAAGTTCTTGAAGGAGATGCATGACATCCTGGTTGACTATGTGCAGGAGTCCTACGACCGTACCACCAAGATCCTTGAATTCAACCATCCTCATGACCTGAGGGAGAAGCTCCACCTGGAGCTCCCAGACAAGGCGGAGAACCTGGACCAGATCCTCAACGATTGTCGGAACACACTCAAATACTGTGTTCACACGGGTAATTATGATAATATTGATAATGATGAATAATTATATTATAGGCTTCTTGGATGTTGCTCATATTCACCACGTAATATGCTCAAGGCGCACCAAATACGCAGGCTTTGGCTAAGTTACCAATTTCGTTGCGCATATCAGTCGCGAAATTTATTTTTACCAGCTACCCAGTCAATACACCTGGACAACAGTCACGTGTTCACACGTGTTCACACGTATACATACACGCATACTTTGACCTACGTAGTCGATACACCTGGACAACAGTCATACGCAGAGGCTCGAACCCCAACTTTCCCATCTCCAGTCAAAATTCTTAAACCACTTGACGACGTTACTCTCTACAGGTGGAAATTGCTTGGGTTGTTGATAGTTCTAAATTCTTAGATTGAAAAGGAATGTGGTATTCGTACAAGGAGCAATTCAGGTCAAATTTAATTCTTCGAAATTCCAGTTCATTTGAATCACCCAAAATTCTTTTTATAGGAATATTTTGTTGTTGGATGATTTCTACTCGTTTTGATTAATCTCTGACCTGTTCTCTGTATTATTTTTTTTTTATCGTCCAGATGTATATATGAATTTATTTATGCTACATATTTCTTGCAAATTTTTTTAGGATAATGAGAGTCTTTTTCATACAATGATCCTGCAATTGTAAAGCAGTTCCTATTCGCTTCACTTTGAACATCATTTTTATTCTTGGAATTTCATTCTCACAAATCCGCACCCTCCCGATTTTTGTCTCATCTCATCGCGATTCTCCATCAATAATCATCCCCTCATCTCCAGTCCACCTCAGTTCGATCTGACGGGTCTCATACCCCAGTCACACAGAAAAGACAAAACGTCTGGGCCCCGTTTCATGAAACCTGTTATCAATAACAACTGCCTCATTTCTATGACAAATTCGCTCTCAGTCATTAAGATTCAAGGATTTCAGTAGCTTATAACAATAATTGTAACTTGTTATTGATAACAAGTTTTATGAAACGGGGCCCAGACTGATAATGGACCGAACAAGAAAATCCAACGTTTAGGAGTCGGTTTGCGGTGTAACTGGGGCCTCAATCGGCTCTTATCTCTCTGATATCTGGAGAGCGTTTCATCAAGTGTTTTGTCAGTGATTTTTACCGACAACTGTTAAAAGCTACTGAAATCCTTGCATCTAATTGGCTGAGAGCAAATTTGTCAGTAAAAATCACTGACAAGACACTTGATGAAATGCTAATCTGTCCGTCTCTCAAACAGGGCATCCACGGTTCTTCAACCAGATCTCACAGGGACTTGATATCGTCTCCATGGCGGGAGAGTGGCTGACAGCGACAGCGAATACAAACATGTGAGTTTCATCCATCACAGAGAAGATATGGGATGTAGGTTTTTGCATGGAAGCTTCATGGTTTAAGCATACAATAGTCAGTCCCAAAATATATGCTTCATCCTAGTTGTATTGCCGATTGATCGCGGAAAGAGTGGTTGACTGAACACTCTTTACTCCCGCAAGGATCATAACTGTCACCAAAGTCAGGCACCCCTTCCCACCTTCGGCCAATCCATTCATGTAACACTCTCTTAAGTTATGCTGTACCTTGTCTGTCTGTTTATGTCTCTTCCCCCTTTTCCCTCCCACTCGTTCTCCATTCTCTTTATATCTTTCTCTCTCTCTCTCTCTATCTCTCTCTCTCTATTTTCATAACTATATTACTCTGAGACCGTCTACTCATCGCGTAAGTCATTTGATGCCTACTATACTCTACGTATTAATCTTTGTTTGCGTGTCACTCTCCATGCAGTTCATTTTCCTTTCGGTACTCCTCTGAGAGGTTAACAGCTCGAGGTAAAAACTGTCGAATTTAAGTTCATGTAAGTCTGGGGTAAGGATTTCACTGTTTGAGTATGATTTGATCAATAATACATCTGCTAAAATGCTGATGCCCCAAGACAATTCTCACAAGAAAGATAGAGATTTCATCTTTCACCTTCAAGAATGTAATAGAAACCGTAACTTCATACAGGTGTTTCTTTTGTCAGTAACAAGTATACCTTTATCCCCATTCATTCTCGTAGTAAAAGCGTTTTTAAGAGACGGAGACAAGAAGGAAGCCCCAAGGCGTCCACTGATATCTACATCGACATTTCCCCCTTTTCTTCCTAATTATCATAGTATCAGAATTCAGTGTCATGGTTTTGGCGTTCTTCACCGTTAACATTCTCGTGTAAGCTTCATCGTTATGACAATGGGAGAGTCTTTATTTTTACTGTCAAAGACACCTTATCAGAAATTCAATTATTTTATTTCTACTTCAGGCTAACTATGAATATCATAATTTCATAGCAGTCTTGTAAGTACAAGAATTGGTGGTGAAACATGCTTCCAGGTCCCAGGGGAGGGGGCGGGAGGTGGAATTATTAGGTATACAAAATACGAGAAAGCCAAGTATTACAGAATTACAGAAATGTTACGCTGGCACAATGAACGCCGGGTTAACATTTTTTTTTCCATAAGACTCGCTGAAATTCCTCGTCAGACATTATCTACCAGTCCTAGCTAGTACATCATCACCGTCACCATGGCCATGACTTCGATCAAAATCTTACGTCCGATTGCATTCCCAGAGCATGGCCGTTCTTGAGTAAATGTAAACTAAAGGAAACCCTTGAGACAAAATGTCAAAACTCCTACACTGAAGGTTACATCACCGCACGACAAATTCGATAACTTTATCACCGCATACACGACCGACCTACATGCACTCGCGGAAAACGAGGTGAATTGTAATAAAGCAGGTTCGAGATTCCTCTCATGTCTCCCGCCTATATCGTCTCCAAGAACTTATAAAAAATAGGGGGTGGGTATACAAATCTACCTTGCAGTCTCCCCATCATGAAATATTATCATACTGTTTTTCTACATATATGCACAAGAGTTCGTTTCATATGCAGTAGTGAACATTTTTCATAAATTCAACTTCTCCCGAAGCTAAAACCGATCTGCTTACATTAGCAGATTGAAATAACACATTATCACAACATGTGTTACTATGGAATACGTCATGTAAACGGGAAAAATCATAATGCTAATAACTGATAAAAAATGCCGATAACAGGTTCCAGCCCATTAAGAAATTGCACCATTTCTAATCCATGTTAAGTATAATCACAGTGATTGCATTATGGTAGATTCTACTTCATGTAAAGTCCTATACGTCATGATAATAGTGATATAACGATATTTAGCATGATTATGAAAATATTTGTTTTTAATTTCCTTAACACACTATCTGGCTCCTCTAACCAATTAGGACGGATGCAGGATTTGTAAAAAGAAAGGGGGCACAATTCCCCCCGAAATATTCCGAGTAAAAAAGTGATAAAATATGTTTGCTTCTGATTAATTAAAAAATCTTAGAAAAAATAAACAAACAAAAATAGGTTATCACATTTTTCAGGTGCCTTTTCGGTCGAAACTTTGAAAGGGTGCACATATTGGGGGTTGTGTTTAAGGTATGGAATGTGGTTCCAAATGGGGAGAAATATAGGTCGGTTGTGCTCCCTAAATCCGCTAGTACCTCTAACATCAAAGGGAGCGTCTCATCAAGTGTTTTGTCAGTGATTTTTACCAACAAATTTGCTCTCATCCAATCAGATGCAAGGATCTCAGTAGCTTATAACAGCTGTCGGTAAAAATCACTGACAAAACACTTGATGAAACGCTCCCCAGAATGCATGCACTGGTTTAGATTCAGATTTAACACTCATAGTCATGTCTAGGAACATTGATTTGGGGGAATGAGACTGAAAAAGCGCTGAAACCGTTTTCACGACTGACTTTGATATTCATAACATCTTTCCATTACAACCAGCTCTATTATGCCCCTCCGATGCATCATCCTTCTTTGCTACGATGTGAATGTCACTTTTCATATAAGAAACTATAAACCAACCTCAATACCATGCTGTTTTCAACTCAATAAACCGGGTCGAAATCATCAAAGATTTGCTGACACAGTTTTCTTGATTTGTTCTTGATTCAATTTTCCTCATCGGAGAAACCGAACCAAATTTGTCAACAAAATGGTGAATATGAACACGTTTTTGTGGCCTGACAGTGCACGCAGGATCTAAAGGGGCTTTCACACCGGGATTTGGGTAGAGTTGCGTAGAGTTGCGTAGGGAGTACGCCAAAATTCGCTGCGTACTCATGAAAAAACAAATTATGGATCGGCGTAGTCCCTGCGTAGGGTAGCGTAGGGTTGCGTAACTTGTCCACGTACACTTACGTAGGTCAGGCGTTAAGTCTGCGTAGTGTTGCTTACGGTTGCGTACGGATTCTGTGCGCAAGCGAAGATGAAAAAAAAAAAGTATTAGGCCTATAGCATTTCCCGCCTTATGAACTTCTCAAGCAACTCTTGCCTGCTGTCCGGAACACTGCACTGATGTGAAGTAAAATCAAAAGATGATGAGTTGTTTAAGTCCATTCCAAAAAGATGTTTTATTTTTTATTTTCCATTCAATGGACAAACAAAAAAATAACATAACATACCATATATAATATGCATGCTTAATTAACATACTTATCTAAATAATATGCATGAACATTCGCAATATAAAAATAAATTATATTACATCACATAATACAAACTGTAACGTACTTTCAAATTCAATAACGTATACACAACCGAAAAAAATATAATAACCCTGATACAGTGAATGGAAAAAGAGAAGAAAAAACAAAACAAAAACCCTATAATTTAAGGATAATCCCTGTACCTCCATACCTAAACTGCCATGCCCCACCTCCCTCTCCCTCTCCCCTCCCTTTCCCGAACGACATCTCGTCCCTCCGCGTTCAACCTCCCCTCCCTCCCCCCTCCCCCACCTTCCTCCTCCTTCCTATGCCCGATTGAGCTTTGATCCATACTCAGAAATTAACCTTATAAAGATATTTCAACAATAAACCAGGCTTAATCTATTCATTGAAATTGCTTCTGCCTCAGCATCCCTAGTAAATAAACTTATCCAATTTTCTGAAATGGCTTGGTAATAATCCTCTCTGTTCCGCTAATTTTCTTTCTTCTTTTTTGTCCTCTTGAATTTTTGTCTTTATCTCATTACAAGTAGGGGTTTTCTTTTAACTCTACTATTGATAAATATCATGTACTTTATCTTAATTATTATATGATTCAATAATTGCTCTTCTCCTATATTTGATCCTTGCACACCAATATGAACACCTTTCCAGTCTATGTTTGAAATATTGGGAATGGCAGAGCACGAACGATTTAATTTCAAATGGGACGAATCTGTTCAAACTAGCAAGTGATGAAAAACAGTAGGATCCAGCATGAGTACGCCAAATTTAAGTAACTATAAGCAACTATACGCAAATGTACGCCAGGGGCATTTTGGCGTAGTGTTGCGTAGGAATGGCGTACAGTGGCGTAGTGTTGCGTAGGCTTGCGTATAAACTGCGTTCTCTGGCTCTACGCAGACAGTACGCCAAAAAATTAAACATGTTTAATTTTTTGCGTACCTTATTTGCATTCCTCGGCGTAGACTTGCGTAGACTTGCGTAGGCTCAGCGTATGGCAGCGTAGTGTTGCGTAGCCGCTACGCAACACTACGTAACTCTACGCAACTCTACGCAAATTCCGGTGTGAAAGCCCTTTAACAGTTGCAATTCAATTGCATATAGCTATTTGGAAAAGTTTTAAAAAAAACTAACTTCCTAGGAAGTCGGTATGATTAAGTAAGAAATATTCGATCCAAAAGAGTATGAGGATTAGATATTAAACTTCAATTTTGTTTGATGTCGACTATGAATTTCGATTTTGAAAATAGATAATGACACTATCATAGATATTCGTGCATCAAGATCAAATCAGGTGTTTGAAACTAAAGTCTTTGAAATTAAAATCTAAAATCTTTAAGCATAATTTTTTTTCCCATGACACATATTTGTCTCAACTTAAATACTTCACTTATTTACTTGCAAACTGTCGTTTTATATCGTCAAAAGTAAAGAGAGTACATATTACAAGAGAACAAAAATTACTTAATAAACAAATAATTTCTGAAAGGTTAACTAAACGATTTGACACGTATACCCGGGCTTGTGCCCTAGAGATCTATACGGCACATTAGCTGTTGGTTTTTTTAAATTTATGTTTGATTAAAAAAGTATATACATATATATATACAGTATATGAAAAGGCCATATTCAGCGGTGCTAGGCATGGCACTAATGGTCTTTAATGGGGTCCAGGAAGCATGAAGAACAAATTAATTGTATTAATATCAAACATGACATAAATTGAATAAACTGAAGAATATAAAGAAGCTACAACACTCCGTCGCTTGTAGGCTACAATCGACGGAGGCAAGGACACAATTTTAGATATTTAGCCAGTAGTCATGTATAAGTTATTAATCATTAAAAAGACTGTGTTATATGCTAATTTTCAGTTTTGATACGAAATCAAGTCAAGCTCTATATCTTTTGCACTGTATTATTTTGAGAAAAAAAATCAGATTTGAGTTGCTTTACTGAAATTCAAAAGTTATTGTAATTAATATGACTTGATGAAAAAATTCTTGATGACAAAAGCGTTCTTTTCTTAAAAGTTTGGTTTCAGCCATTGGGTCATATGTTAAAGACACAATGCATTATCGAGGTACTGGTTCTCTGAGTTACGGACTGAGTGGAAGATTATTCTGCAGACGACGGTCGACTCACGAGGTCAATTCGTTCAAGAAAGATGGATCACGAATTAATAATTGAACTATAGTACAAAGGAGTATGTGGGCTACACCAAGGGTCTTGATCTTCTTCTTGTTTCTTTCTTTCCTGAAGAGCCCCACCCCTTCTTATACTATTTCAATGTACAGATGTAGGAATAAAACTCCTTCTGTACTTGTATTATGTGTTTATAAGCGGCACGAAGTCGGGATGGGGTGGTTTATATCATACTTTAATCTGATATCACAAAGTACCTGATTTTACTTATTTCAAAATAAATAAATTCAGTTGGGTCAGTTTGTCATCTCAGTAGGCTCAATAAACTGTGCAATTTATTCATATCTTTAGCAGAACAAAAATCCGTAACTGAAAAACAAGATTTTGATTAACATCAGGAATGTGTGATCATGCTATTTTTCCATTTAGTTCTATAATGAAAACCAGTCCGAAGTGCTGGAAATGAATGTCTATTTTTTCGATGGTATTTGCAGGTTTACATACGAGATCGCACCTGTGTTCGTACTAATGGAAAGAGCCACTCTTAAGAAGATGAGAGAGATCATTGGCTACAAAGATGGCGACGGCATTTTCGCTCCAGGTAAACCCCCCCCCAAAAAAAAAAAATAAATAAATAAATAAAGAATTAGACGGATCTACAACACATGCTACAGCGACAATAGCCCTGGGGTCAATTTGCTCCACTAATACCATCATTTGCAAAAGTTTAAGACCACTATTCAAAAATGCAATAAGTCAAAGAAAGAAAGAAAAAAATTTATTTTTCAGACATACAATTATTTTCATGGTATAAACTATGGGCCTATACCACTACTCTTTTGCTACTGATCACTGTAGTAAACATGCTATGTAATCATTCAATGAGACAAAAGAAAGTATTCCAAATTATTGAAATACCCACAAGGTGGTCATAAACTTTTGCAAATGATGGTAGAATTCCTAACTTTTAGCCTGGACCCCCTCCCCCAACTTTTCTTAACTCAAACCCTCACCCTAACCCTTAACCTAAACCCAATCATAACCCTAACTTTAACATTACATCTTTGACGAAATAAAGCGGGAGCAAATGTCGGATCACACACACACCCTCACCCACACACACACACACACACACGTACACCCACTCACACGCACCTCTACACACACATTGATTTGTGGGGAACTTTATTGTTTTCTCCTATTGTATTTTGTACCCCGCAAGCACTTCTCCTATTGTATTTTGTACCCCACAAGCATGATGGAATAAATGCCATCATTGTGCTCTATTGTTCTCTGTACCCCACAACTCAATCTATGTAAACCCACACACACCCACATAAAAAATTTACACAAACCTGTTACCCGTAAAGATATAAAATGTCGCTAGTATTATATATAGTTTTAAAAAAATATTGGGTATATTATGAGAAGAGCTGTAGGGAAGCTTTCCGACATCTTTGATATTGGAAGGGCTACAAAAATCCAGACGACACGAAACCTACTATAACAATGTCTTGTAGAGCGCTAAACTAGTTTAATCATAAATTTAACTTTGAAATATGAATCAAATTTACGAATAAACTGATCAAACTTCTGTCTCTATATAAGCACCAGGACGATGATGCTAAAGTTAAATTCAGAGACAGGACAATAGTATTGTACTATGTTGGAGAAATATAACTTATGCAAAAGCGCAACATACACTTTTTCAAATAATATTCAACTCCCCCTCTTCAGGTGTTTGACTTCATGTGCTAGACATTAATTATCGTCCGTATAAAGAGAGGAAAGTAATGATTCGACCTTAATTAAAGATAAGTATATACCAATCGCTACGTGACCGATGAAATAATGATCCAATTATCACCTTGGTAACGCGTAAAGAGAGGGATTTTGGTGGAGATTTTTTTACTTCCTTATTCTCAGTCCTCAATCTATGAGGGTGGAGTACTCCATCAAGTGAATCTCACGCTTGTGGAGATGCATTTATCATTTGTATTCGTCTGCTGAGAGCCAAAATGGTGTTTTACTCTCTGTGAAAGTGTATCAGTCAACGCCCTTTTAGCTGTGAGCAGAAAAAAAATTACAAGTCATCTTTTCGAAAATTAAATAACTGCATAGCCAAGAGGAAAGTACGATCCGAATGGGCAATTCCGTGCCGAGTGTCCCTTACGACATAATTGCGATATTTATCCATATATTTCATCCCAAAATGATAAATCTCTTGATATGACCATGATTAATGGTAGTAAATTCTAGTAATACCAGAAAGCATTGTTATTCAATGGTCGCATCGAGATTTTTTTTTTTTTTTTTTTTTAATTTGATATTCACTTATTTCCATAAACATCATCTTAAATTTACAATTTTTCAACATGTATGGTCACATAAAATCACACATAGAAAAAGGGGTCGTCATAAGCAAAGCTTGAGTTGACGTCCTCATCACAAACGAAATGATCGTACAATGAACATACATATGCAAACAATGCATAGTGGAAAGCAGAAGGCCAACCAAAGAAAATTTCAAAAGGGGTGAAATATGTGGGAAAAAAGATGTAATCATAATTACGTCGCACGGAATCGCCCGACTGTGAGATTTTGTTTTGTATTAAAGGAAGAGCAGTCACGAATGAACTAATGTCTTGAAAAAAGATATAGGCTCGGAACACCTGAATTTTTAGCTCCATGTGTTGTACTGGAATGTTGTTAATTTAGACCTAGAATTATACCTAGATTGGATTAGATAAGTAGAATTGTTTTAAGTATTCCATATTTGGACTCTATTTATCTTATGGTTTTCTGCAATTTCAATTCAATTAATTAATTCATAGAATCCCTTCAATATGATAATGCACTGAGAAATGCGTAAGTTTTTACACCCTGTAAAGCAAGTGGCTTGAGGTAGTTGGGTGGACCCACAACATGAATGACAGAAACAATTTTATCATTATTTTATCATTATTTATCATTATCGTTGGCATCACATTGATAATATATCATTAGACGAAAGCATTGGAATTACGTCAATCACATTTAAATTGAAGAAAGTTTGATTTGCTTTCTGATCGTGCCATTTGATTACAGCAATATTTTTCACACCATTTTGCCATATATGCATATTACTTCGTTACTTAATAGTTTAAAGATACACGTATCCGGTTTTCAAGAAATGGATCAACTGAAATACAATTCTTTACGTATTTTTATCAACTCAATTCAATTCTTTCCAAGTAACATTTACTTTCTTCCAGTAATTTGTCACATTTTACAACACATGCAAATATCAATTCATAATAATCAATTTGTAATAATTTTGTCCGAATTCTTGCGTTGGCTGGTTCTATTACAGGAGGGGCTGTCTGTAACTTGTATGCAGTGTTGGCAGCCAGACACAAGTTCTTCCCTGCGTGTAAGAGACGAGGAATGTTCGGGGTGCCTAATCTTGTTATGTTCACTTCGGAACAGGTGAGGTTGGATAGCGTAATCATTAAAGGTATTAGTTGACATTTTTAGGGTAACGTGAAAGTTTTTCAATTACCTTAATCTTGGAAACCAAGAGAATAAGATAGAGAGAGGGAGCTCAGAGTTACAGACAGGGCTATGGAAAGAGTTATGATTAGAGTCAGAAATCGGGATTTGAGAAAGAAAACAGAAGTTCGAGATATAGCACCGGAAATTAAATCAAAGAGGTGGAGGTGGGCTTAGGGCCGGCGGAGCGTACTTCAAAGTGGGGGGGGGGGGCACCAGCAAAAAATGGCACTTTGGGAGAAAAGGGGCACCTACAAACGGGTCCGCTCGCTATTCATAAGGACCGCTAATCATAGAAAGCCGCTATTCATTTAACACACGTTATGAATAGCGGTCCTTATGAATAGTGGTCCTTATGAACGGAGGTCATTATGAATAGCGAGGTAATTTGTCTATGGTTTGCTCATTATTCATAAGGATGGCTATTCATACAAAACCGCTATTCATTTAGTCACGCGATAGCGGTTCTTATGAATAGCGGTCCTTATGACTAGCTAGGTTACCCCCCTAAGGGTGAACATAAAGCGAAAAAGGACCATTTTGTTACACTAGTATTACCCATCAGGCTAATTGATATAACTATTATCAAGTATCACCTTTCTTCCTTTTTATTGTGGTTCTGGACACTACTTCAGCTTCCCCAATTAGCAGTTGTGTGTAATGGTCTGACGATTTATGTGGGAGCGAGCGAAGCAAGCGAGCACAAATTTTCGGAGCAGTGCATTATTTACAGCGATATAATGAAAACGACAACAGCAAATTCATTGGGGGGAATGTCGAATGATCTTTTAATTTGACTATTAACCCTGTCATTTTCTTTAGGATTACACAGATAACATACTTTATGCGATCTGCTTGATTTCATTATATACTGTAAGAGCGAGTGAGTTATGGGGAAATTTTCAGAAAATATTGCCATTACTTGGAGTAAATTATGGGCACATTCGAGCGAGCGCAATTAGAAATCCTTTGCTTGGGGGGGGGGGGGGGTGGGCATTGTGCCCCTCTTGCCTCCAGTTCCGCTGCCTTACATTGTTGTCGTAGTAATACGGGTACCTGTTTCTACATAAAGCCGCACTGATTCTTTGAAGCGAGATATGGCTCATTAAAAAAAAACCCGAAAACAGTTGGAAACTTATGAGAAGAGGAAAAGGGCACATACTAGATAGTAAAAGGGGCACTTATCAGAAGTAAAGAGGGGGCACTTATCAGAAGTAAAGATGGGGCACTTATCAGAAGTAAAGGGGGCACTAATCCGAAGTAAAGAAGGGGTACTTATCAGAAGGCGAAAATGGGCATTTATTAGAAGGGAAAAGGGGCACCTAACAGAAGTAAAAATGCACTTATCGAAGGAGAAAAAGGCATATATTAGAGAGAAAAGGGGTAATTTTTAGATTCGAAAAGGGGCACTTATCAGAAGGAGAAAAAATAATTATTAAAAAGATAAGGTGTCAATTATCTGACTTGAAAAGGAGCACTTTTGGGCTACATGAAAAAGTGGGGGCACTATAATATATATATATATATATATATGTATATATTACTATTTCCGATCATAGGGGGAATCCTAACAATGCGGTTTATTCCGTCACAATAAAAATTGGGCGTTACGGGGAATTTCAACAATAGGCCGAGGCGGATATGCGGATTCCCCCATGGCCTCAAATAGAGTTATATATATATATATATATATATATTTATACACACACACACACACACCCCCACACACACACACACACACACACACACACATATATATATACATGTATATATGTATATATATATATACAGCCATGGAAAAAATTATTAGACCAAGAATGGTTACTGAAAGAGTTATATTTGAGGTAAGAAGGAAATAAAATATAAAAGTAAGGTACAATTGCTGGAATTTGTTATTCATTCAATGAAATACAATTTTCATTAGATTGAACGCATATTATAGTACCTTAATAACAGAAGCTCGGTCTAATAATTTTTTCCAGGGCTGTATATATATATAGGGGGTCGGGGCCTCATCGCTTCAAAATGTTGAAAAGTATAACATTTTTAGAATCTTCAAATGGATCTGAAAAAAAATTAAACTAAACATTAAAAACCCCGAGACACATCACCATTACAATGAAATAGCAGCAGTGTGTGTGACAGGGTAATGTGACTGATAGTGATACTGATACTGATAAGTATAATTGGCTACATCAAATTACAATGTGATTAGAGCCCGAATCACATTTACTGCGGTATTTTATCTTAATACTCTTATTTTTCCACGAAATCCTTCTACTTTCAGAGTCATTTCTCGATCAAGAGGGCGGCCTCCATCCTAGGTATTGGAACAGATAATCTCATTCTTGTAGAAACAGACGACAGGTGAGTTACCAAGGTAACTGAGGCTTATTATCGAATTATTCTCTTCACATTTGAAAATGGCATGCACGGAGGGTCAACCATTTAATTGGAATGCTGAATGTGAAGATATAACAGATTAAAGTATAATAAAAATCATTATGGTGAACTTTTGAGCAGATATTATGAAACAAGACATACGTTTGAGCTTTATACGATACAATCATAATTTCTTTTTATTACTTTGTAGGCATTGTTTTTAAGGATTGTTTATTTATACGTGGCAGTCATAATGGAATAATTAATCTCATCTAATCTCATTAATCTCATCTATTACTCATACTATATTGTTATTCAACAGTTTTCCCTTATTTATCTTAGGCCTATTGCATTCTTGTTTTTATTAATACATATCCGTCTATAATAATATGATTGCACTATATGAAATAATAGGAATTTTATCTGATGGTCCATCGATGACTCTCTGAAGCAGAGATCCTGCAAAGTGATATTTATTGATAAGGTATTATGCAAACTTGTGATGACTCCAAATGTTTCTTTTAGGGGGAAGATGAGCGCAGATGATCTGGAAAACAAGATCCAGCAAGCCATTGGCAGGGTGAGTTCTTTTCATGGGGAAGATGTAATATAATTTCCAAAAGAACAGTGATAAATAAGCAAAATAAACTTTAGATGTTTAGTCTACTAAAAAGAGTTTCTGCTGTGTGCAATAGACTACTTTGAGAGAGTCTATTTAACATCAGGTTTGGAGGCGTTATGCTGATTCCGGTAGATAGATGGAGAAATAATGTAAGGGAGCGCGCCACGAGAATATATTTCAGTGATTGTAAATGAAATAATATCAAACATTTATTTCTATCGGAACCTTTCCAACCAATGTGGCTACGATAACGTAGATACAAAATAAAACTAATTTGCTAATTACAAACTGAATTAGAATAATAAGAATGTGTACCAGGAGCGGATACAGGATTAACAGAAGAGGCGTGGGCGAAAATTTTCTGGACAATGATTTTCCCAGTAAAAGGCTCTCCAGAAATAGCTTTTTACAAAATAGGTAAGAAAAGAGTCCTGAAAAGTCCACCCCCACCGCGGCAAGGCCGATCCTCCCAAGGTGTGAAGGGGGGTTGGGGGTTGGGGGGGGGGTGATTATATTAAATTTTAGCCGTTAACCTGTTTCCTCAGTAGTGGGGTCGCGTCCAGTATGGCCCTCGAGGTGGGCTTGGCTTTGTGTACAGATGGATGCATTGTGATATAAAATCATATTGTTTTTTAAATATTTTGTTGACAGGGAGACAAGCCATTCTTTGTCAACGCAACGGCTGGAACAACTGTTGTTGGAGCTTACGATCCATTCCACAAAATAGCCGATATCTGCTCAAAGTATAACCTCTGGATGCATGTTGATGTGAGTTCTAATATTCTTACGTAGCAGTGGCGTATCTAGGGGGCAGGGGGCACGTGCCCCGGGTGGCACTTAGATGGGTGCAAAAATACGCAAATGAGAGAGAAAAAAAAAAAGGGAAATTAAGAAAAGTCATAATACTTTCTGATTATGCGCCCCCAAATCCGCTGGGTAAATGCACTAGAAATCGTAATTTCGGGCTCCCAGTCTAAAGTTTTTAAATAGCTTAAAGGGTTCAAAATTTGAAAAAATAATGATGTAATTGTCGTTGCTCGCTATCATGTAAGTTTCATCTGACTCCTGCTAAATATTGCGCCCCCGATATAGGATAAAGTGTATGAAATAGCATTTGCAACGGTTCAAGATAAAATTTGAAAGAAATATAAACTTCAGGTCGCCTTGCTGAATTTCTTTTAGGTGTTAAAGTGGAAGCGTTTTTTTAGGGTTAAAAGTGGACAAATTTACCGCTCTCTCGCTTGTACAATAAAGTAGATAAGTTTGGGAACTCGGGGGAGGGGGGTGGGGGTGTAGCTCTATTGTTTGCCCGGGCGCCAAAATCCCTTGGTACGCCGCTGTTACGTAGTGGACTTTCGGATGATAAAATAAGGCGGTAATTCAGCACAAAATGCCGAGCCTCCTTTACGCTACATAATTATATTTTAGTCAACTCACTTGTCTCAGTTACTGTTGTATGTTGGGTATGCACGCAATAAAACTTTGCCATATTGTGTCTAGCTGACACATTTTGATAAACTCTGTGTATAATTGTTTTTGTTAAAAGGAAGTACGAATAACCTATCGACATTCATAAGAAAAGACCATTAAGATTTCTTTTTTCATTTCTTATCACCGAAGTTATACCAACTTTGGAAAACTGTCACCGCTTAATTCTTTTCCATCTAAGTTTTTTTTTTCCTTTTTTATCCCGAGAGCTTTGTTTGATAATAACATCACTCTCTACGTTGGATCTTTGCATCTTACACTGGACTTCTACTGAATTAATTACTTTTTTCTTCTTCAAACCTTCATCATACTGGTAATAAGATCATAATTCGTATATTTTCATTCATTTTTATTTTTAAACGGCGTGGGGAAGGATATCCACACACTGAGTAGACATAATTGTAGTAAAAGAATCTTCATGATAAAGGCTATTCATATTTCTTCGATTTTCGTTTATTTTGAAATTCAAGTGACTTGGGAAGGTGTTGTATTGGTGTTGCATAAAAGTCGACTATTACATTTTAAAGACGTTTTATCGTATATTTCCTCTTCACTCATTTTGAATTCAGGCAGCGTGGGGAGGGGGCGCACTTCTATCGCGGAAACATCGTCATAAGCTGGATGGAGTTATCCGGTATGTCTTGATTGAAATTGAAAATTTGATTATATTTTATGTTGTACTTGATTATTATATATAAAGAATATATCAAATTGATATAGGCTATTTATGCGCCAAATATTCTTCTTGTATAATACTACGTAATATGAAAACGAGGTTACTTCATCAACGTGTATTCTAAAGTCAGCATTAAGAGATATTACGGATAACAACCATTAAACAACCCCCCAACAAAAAAATAAAATAAATAAATAACAAAATAAAGAATAAAATTTAAAAAAAAATAAATAAAAAAAAAAAAAATAAATAAATAAAGAAAGAAAGAAAGAAAAAAACAAAAGAAAAAAAGAAAGAAAAAAAAGAAAAAAAAAACTTTTACTCAAATATACCTTTGTCATATCTTACAAGAAAAAAAAATTGTACATTATGGTTCCTAGCTATACAATGGCTAAACAACCAAGTTATTGCAAAGGATAGGTTTCATGGCATGGAAAGATAAACACAATTATATTCCTGTTGCAGCGGCAATGATCCGGAATGTCCCCGCCTTCAGTATAATCATCGCGGTCACTTGTGAGCTTAAAGAGTCAATGTCGAGAGGAACTCTTAAGCGATATTTTCGTCTATATTGTTGTATCTTAAGACATAGTAATGGCATTCCTACCAAAATAATACAACACCTTTAAAGTGTTTATGACCATTATTATGAATTTATTTTTTCTTCATAATTTTGTTCTGATTTTTTAATGAATGTGAAATCAATTCATTTTAACTTGAAATTCTGCTCGACAGAGCTGATTCGGTGACTTGGAATCCCCATAAGATGATGGGAATCACTCTCCAATGTGCTGCTATTCTTCTCAAGGAAGACGTAAGTTTATCTAAAAATCCACTGGGGTCTACTCCAAAAATGATTTGTAAATGCTCTTATCTTCTACCTAAAATGTACTAGAAAAATCAGTTTCTTGAATAATTAATATTACATACTTAAAATAAAGACCTATTTGAAATCATATCATAGCGATTTATTTTTAGTAACGTTAAAAAAAAACATTCCACAAAAATACAAACACACACCCCACCCCCACACACACACACGCACACACACACGTTTACATGGCTTTACTTCCGAGGACAACTATTGTTCCTCTATTGTTACTCGTCCTCGGACAGTCGACGGAATAAGGCATAAATTCATTGTTCGACGTTCGAGGACTATTGTCCGGCTTCCGAGGACAATTGTTGTCATGATTTTTTTTTTGTTCTCTGTCCGAAAATGTCCTCGGACATAATGCTAAACAAACGCACATATACGTAAACCTACACATAAAAAAACAACAGGAACGTATTTTTAAAAATATGCTAACAATTAGGCGACGGCCAACGTCATCGCAATAAGTTTCAGTGTTTGAGATCGCAAAGATGTGTGCCATAAGATAAGCTCACCAAAAAATACATTCATGAACAACATTATTCTTTCTTTGATATTTAATCAAAAGACTCTGAAAGGACTTTTTTCAAGCAAATTAATTTTCTAATTCAGAAATAAAGATTTCTTTCACAAAGATGAATTAAGCATGCATGCCTTTTAAATTCCTAATAACTGGGATTACAAAAGTTACAGATGATATTTACTATATAAAAGGAAATAAACGTACATGTACTTACTGTACTTAATCCATAATAAAACAATGCGGTTGGTCCATGCAATTTCGTCGACTGGGCGAACCGGGCGTACATGAAATTCACCGTGAATCCATCAGATAAGAAGTATTTGCAAGTTAAATTCAGTGCTGTGTTTGGTCATTCTTCTAAATTTCCAAGGTTACAAGAATTAACACTTCAAAACCTGTTGATTTAAGAACTCAAATAGAACACAGAGCAAAGACAATACTATACCAAGATTATGTCTTGTTTAACCCAGGGTCCGTTCGACTACTAGTATGGCGATACACGAATATTTCGGTTATTCGCACTAATTTGCAATGTCATTTAACGTATTCCATAATCACCTGTCGCAGGGGTTCGCGATTCGAATTCCAATAATCATAATACTAATAGGGAAAAGATATAGGCCAGGAACCTGTCCCGAGATAGTCAGCCCATTTTACGGATAAGATTTTACCCCTTAAATTTACTTAGACCATCTAAGTCATTGACAAAAAGTTTGTCAGCCTGAACGTAGCTGCTGGGTGTTGCCCCCAAGGCCCCCTAAAGGGACCCCAAAGTCTGGTCGAATTCACTCAATCTCCCCCATGCACCAAACTTTGTAAGTAGGAAGTAGTATGACTGGACATTACAAAACACACAAAGTGACAAAAATTTCCGTCGGGGTGGGGTTTCAGACGGCCCCTTAACATTTTAACATTGGGGTAAATTTTTCCCATTGAAGGCCTAGGACCAAATTTTGTCAGAAGGAAGAGCAATGGCTGTATATTACAAAAATATAGATACTAACGAAATTTTCAATTGGGAAGGGGGTGTCAAAACTCCTCAAACACCAAAGTGCTCCTTGACAAAGCTTTGCTCCGTAAAACGGTGAAAAAAATTACCTTCTGACTGTGATAACTCATAAGTGTTTCATTGAATTCACTTCAAATTTACATAACATAATTTGAGTGTAATAATGTTTGTCAGGTGCAGTGAGGTGTCAATTGATCATTTAATTATGAAGTTAATATTTTGTGAAAACCATATTACTTTTTAATAAGTAGCCAGAAAATATTGTCAGGATTATGTAAACACATCCATTGTTCATCTTCACCTGTTTGACAAGGCATATAATAGCAGAGCTTGTCAGGTGTCTGTGGAATGTGACTGCCAAGCAGAAATGTACTAAATAACAAAAAGCTTGTCGTGTATGCATTTTAAACCGCTGAAAGGGTTTTGAACCCTTGATTTTCTGTTTACGAGACAGACGTCGTAACAACTTGGCCACAAGGCCTCATTTCCTCATTGCTGTCATATTGAATGAAAAGAACTATGAAATAGAATATTAATGTTCAAAAAAAGTTACATACGCAAACGATATGTGCTCAGGCCTGAAAGGGAGTCGAACCCTCGATCTTCTGTTTACGAGACAGACGCCGTAACCACTTGGCCACCAGGCCTTACATGCTTCGTTTGGAATCAGACAAATCTTTCTTTGCACGCCGTCACTGCGATTAAATTTAAACAAAAAAGTACGACGTATTCAGGCCTGAGAGGGAGTCGAACCCTCGATCTTCTGTTTACGAGACAGACGTCGTAACCACTTGGCCACGCCACAAGGCCTCATTTCCTCATTGATGTCATATTGGATGGAAAGATCTATAAAATAGAATATTAATGTTTAAAACAAAAGTTATGTAGGCAGACGATATGTGCTCAGGCCTGAAAGGGAGTCGAACCCTCGATCTTCTGTTTACGAGACAGACGCCGTAACCACTTGGCCACCAGGCCTTACATGCTTCGTTTGGAATCAAACAAATCTTTCTTTGCTTACCGTCACTGCGATTAAATTTAAACAAAAATGTATGACGTATTCAGGCCTGAGAGGGAGTCGAACCCTCGATCTTCTGTTTACGAGACAGACGCCGTAACCACTTGGCCACCAGGCCTTACATGCTTCGTTTGGAATCAAACAAATCTTTCTTTGCTTACCGTCACTGCGATTAAATTTAAACAAAAATGTGTGACGTATTCAGGCCTGAGAGGGAGTCGAACCCTCGATCTTCTGTTTACGAGACAGACGCCGTAACCACTTGGCCACCAGGCCTTACATGCTTCGTTTGGAATCAAACAAATCTTTCTTTGCTTACCGTCACTGCGATTAAATTAAACAAAAATCTATGACGTATTCAGGCCTGAGAGGCAGTTGAAGCCCCGATTTTCTGTTTACAAGTCAGACGCCGTAACCACTTGGCCACCACACCTCACCTGATTCAGCATTATCATTAAGCAACTATCACAAAACTTTAAATCTGAGAGGAGGAAACGGTTTAACAGGTGATGGAATGCAGATCATTCCTCAAAATGTACTGAAATGTTAACTCTCCCATAAAACCTGCTTTTGGGAGCATCAAAACAACTAATAATTATAAAAAGGATCATGAATGCACATAATTATAGTATTCCTGGCGATCAACAAACTCATCTTGCCTTCATGGCAGGTAAAATACCTTTCTCCGAATAACATGGTAAGAACATGAAGAGTGTTTTAAAAGGGAGGGCAGCCTTCGTCGTAACCACTTGGCCACAAGGCCTCATTTCCTCAATGCTATCATACTGGATGAAAAGATCTATGAAATAAAATATTTATGTTTAAGAAAGGTTATGTACGCATACGATAAGTGCTCAGGCCTGAAAGGGAGTCGAACCCGCGATCTTCTGTTTACGAGACAGACGCCGTAACCACTTGGCCACCAGGCCTTACATGCTTCGTTTGGAATCAAGCAAATCTTTCTTTGCTCGCCGTCACTGCGATTAAATTTAAACCAAAAATGTATGACGTATTCAGGACTGAGAGGGAGTTGAATTGAACCCCCGATCTTCTGTTTACGAGACAGACGCCGTAACCACTTGGCCATTAGGCCTCATTTCCTCATTGCTATCATAATGGATGAAAAGATCTATGAAATAGAATATTTATATTTAAAAAAATATTTTTTTGGAACGATGTATATAAAAAAAAATATTTAAGCACACGATATGTGCTCAGGCCTGAAAGGGAGTCGAACCCTCGATCTTCTGTTTACGAGACAGACGCCGTAACCACTTGGCCACCAGGCCTTACATGCTTCGTTTGGAATCAAACAAATCTTTCTTTGCTTACCGTCACTGCGATTAAATTTAAAGTGATCAGGTAACTTTGTGGAGGCTTGACAAAGTCTGAGCTGTCTGGTCTTACATGCTATCAGTGTATGTAATATGGTGTAAAAATGAAGCCCATGGGGAAAAAGCACTTCAAAATCACCATGTGCTTCACAAAAGTAAACATATGCAAATGACCGGAAATGCCAGACTCATTTTCCCCATTGACTCAGTGTTAGACTAAAGCGTATGGCCATATGCTTTCGTAAATGGGAGTATTCAGTCACAGATATCTTAATAATAGCATTATATATTTGAAAACCTTTCTATGCCTTTCCAAGCTTCCACAAAGTTATTGAATACCTTTGAACAAAAATGTGTGACGTATTCAGGCCTGAGAGGGAGTCGAACCCTCGATCTTCTGTTTACGAGACAGACGCCGTAACCACTTGGCCACCAGGCCTTACATGCTTCGTTTGGAATCAAGCAAATCTTTCTTTGCTCGCCGTCACTGCGATTAAATTTAAACCAAAAATGTATGACGTATTCAGGACTGAGAGGGAGTTGAATTGAACCCCCGATCTTCTGTTTACGAGACAGACGCCGTAACCACTTGGCCATTAGGCCTCATTTCCTCATTGCTATCATATTGGATGAAAAGATCTATGAAATAGAATATTTATATTAAAAAAAATATTTTTTTGGAACGATGTATATAAAAAAAAAATATTTAAGCACACGATATGTGCTCAGGCCTGAAAGGGAGTCGAACCCTCGATCTTCTGTTTACGAGACAGACGCCGTAACCACTTGGCCATCAGGCCTTACATACTTGGTTTGGAATCAAAGAAATCTTTCTTTGCTTACCGTCACTGCGATTAAATTTAAACAAAAATGTGTGACGTATTCAGGTCTGAGAGGGAGTTGAATTGAACCCCCGATCTTCTGTTTACGAGACAGACGCCGTAACCACTTGGCCATAGGCCTCATTTCTTCATTGCTATCATAATGGATGAAAAGATCTATGAAATAGAATATTTATATTAAAAAAAATATTTTTTTGGAACGATGTATATAAAAAAAAAATATTTAAGCACACGATATGTGCTCAGGCCTGAAAGGGAGTCGAACCCTCGATCTTCTGTTTACGAGACAGACGCCGTAACCACTTGGCCACCAGGCCTTACATACTTGGTTTGGAATCAAAGAAATCTTTCTTTGCTTACCGTCACTGCGATTAAATTTAAACAAAAATGTGTGACGTATTCAGGACTGAGAGGGAGTTGAATTGAACCCCCGATCTTCTGTTTACGAGACAGACGCCGTAACCACTTGGCCATTAGGCCTTATTTCTTCATTGCTATCATATTGGGTGAAAAGATCTATGAAATAGAATATTTATATTAAAAGAAATATTTATTTGGAACGATCTTTCTTTGCTCGCCGTCACTGCGATTAAATTAAACAAAAATCTATGACGTATTCAGGCCTGAGAGGCAGTTGAAGCCCCGATTTTCTGTTTACAAGTCAGACGCCGTAACCACTTGGCCACCACACCTCACCTGATTCAGCATTATCATTAAGCAACTATCACAAAACTTTAAGTCTGACAAGAGGAAACAGTTTAACAGGTGATGGAATGCAGATCATTCCTCAAAATGTACTGAATGTTAACTCTCCCATAAAACCTGCTTTTGGGAGCATCAAAACAACTAATAATTATAAAAAGGATCATGAATGCACATAATTATAGTATTCCTGGCGATCAACAAACTCATCTTGCCTTCATGGCAGGTAAAATACCTTTCTCCGAATAACATGGTAAGAACATGAAGAGTGTTTTAAAAGGGGGGGGGGGGGCAGCCTTCGTCGTAACCACTTGGCCACAAGGCCTCATTTCCTCAATGCTATCATACTGGATGAAAAGATCTATGAAATAAAATATTTATGTTTAAGAAAGGTTATGTATGCATACGATAAGTGCTCAGGCCTGAAAGGGAGTCGAACCCGCGATCTTCTGTTTACGAGACAGACGCCGTAACCACTTGGCCACCAGGCCTTAGATGCTTCGTTTGGAATCAAGCAAATCTTTCTTTGCTTGCCGTCACTGCGATTAAATTTAAACCAAAAATGTATGACGTATTCAGGACTGAGAGGGAGTTGAATTGAACCCCCGATCTTCTGTTTACGAGACAGACGCCGTAACCACTTGACCATTAGGCCTCATTTCTTCATTGCTATCATATTGGATGAAAAGATCTATGAAATAGAATATTTATATTAAAAAAAATATTTTTTGGGAACGATGTGTATAAAAAAAAATATTAAAGCACACGATATGTACTCAGGCCTGAAAGGGAGTCGAACCCTTGATCTTCTGTTTACGAGACAGACGCCGTAACCACTTGGCCACCAGGCCTTACATGCTTTGTTTGGAATCAAACAAATCTTTCTTTGCTTACCGTCACTGCGATTAAATTTAAACAAAAATGTATGACGTATTCAGGCCTGAGAGGGAGTTGAATTGAACCCCTGATCTTCTGTTTACGAGACAGACGCCGGAACCACTTGACCATTAGGCCTCATTTCTTCATTGCTATCATATTGGATGAAAAGATCTATGAAATAGAATGTTTATATTAAAAAAAAAATAATTTTGGATCGATGTTTTCAAAAAAAAATATTTAAGCACACGATATGTGCTCAGGCCTGAAAGGGAGTCGAACCCTCGATCTTCTGTTTACGAGACAGACGCCGTAACCACTTGGCCACCAGGCCTTACATGTTTCGTTTGGAATCAAACAAATCTTTCTTTGCTTACCGTCACTACGATTATATTTAAACAAAAATGTATGACGTATTCAGGACTGAGAGGGAGTTGAATTGAACCCCCGATCTTCTGTTTACAAGACAGACGCCGTAACCACTTGACCATTAGGCCTCATTTCTTCATTGCTATCATATTGGATGAAAAGATCTATGAAATAGAATATTTATATTTAAAAAAATATTTTTTTGGAACGATGTGTATATAAAATAAAATATTTATGTTTAACAAAAGTTATGTAGGCATATAATAAGTGCTCAGGCCTGAAAGGGAGTCGAACCCTCGATCTTCTGTTTACGAGACAGACGCCGTAACCACTTGGCCACCAGGCCTTACATGCTTCGTTTGGAATCAAACAAATCTTTCTTTGCTTACCGTCACTGCGATTAAATTTAAACAAAAATGTATGACGTATTCAGGCCTGAGAGGGAGTTGAATTGAACCCCCGATCTTCTGTTTACGAGACAGACGCCGGAACCACTTGACCATTAGGCCTCATTTCTTCATTGCTATCATATTGGATGAAAAGATCTATGAAATAGAATATTTATATTAAAAAAAAAAAAAATTTGGATCGATGTTAACAAAAAAAAAAAATATTTAAGCACACGATATGTGCTCAGGCCTGAAAGGGAGTCGAACCCTCGATCTTCTGTTTACGAGACAGACGCCGTAACCACTTGGCCACCAGGCCTTACATACTTGGTTTGGAATCAAAGAAATCTTTCTTTGCTTACCGTCACTGCGATTAAATTTAAACAAAAATGTATGACGTATTCAGGCCTGAGAGGGAGTCGAACCCTCGATCTTCTGTTTACGAGACAGACGCCGTAACCACTTGGCCACCAGGCCTTACATGCTTCGTTTGGAATCAAACAAATCTTTCTTTGCTTACCGTCACTGCGATTAAATTTAAACAAAAATGTATGACGTATTCAGGCCTGAGAGGGAGTCGAACCCTCGATCTTCTGCTTACGAGACAGACGCCGTAACCACTTGGCCACCAGGCCTTACATACTTGGTTTGGAATCAAACAAATCTTTCTTTGCTTACCGTCACTGCGATTAAATTTAAACAAAAATGTATGACGTATTCAGGCCTGAGAGGGAGTCGAACCCTCGATCTTCTGTTTACGAGACAGACGCCGTAACCACTTGGCCACCAGGCCTTACATACTTCGTTTGCCGTCACTGCGATTAAATTTAAACAAAAATGTATGACGTATTCAGGCCTGAGAGGGAGTCGAACCCTCGATCTTTTGTTTACGAGACAGACGCCGTAACCGCTTGGCCACCAGGCCTTACATGCTTTGTTTGGAATCAAACAAATCTTTCTTTGCTTACCGTCACTGCGATTAAATTTAAACAAAAATGTATGACGTATTCAGGCCTGAGAGGGAGTCGAACCCTCGATCTTCTGTTTACGAGACAGACGCCGTAACCACTTGGCCACCAGGCCTTACATGCTTTGTTTGGAATCAAAGAAATCTTTCTTTGCTTACCGTCACTGCGATTAAATTTAAACAAAAATGTATGACGTATTCAGGCCTGAGAGGGAGTTGAATTGAACCCCTGATCTTCTGTTTACGAGACAGACGCCGGAACCACTTGACCATTAGGCCTCATTTCTTCATTGCTATCATATTGGATGAAAAGATCTATGAAATAGAATATTTATATTAAAAAAATAATAATTTTGGATCGATGTTATCAAAAAAAAAATATGTAAGCACACGATATGTGCTCAGGCCTGAAAGGGAGTCGAACCCTCGATCTTCTGTTTACGAGACAGACGCCGTAACCACTTGGCCACCAGGCCTTACATGCTTCGTTTGGAATCAAACAAATCTTTCTTTGCTTACCGTCACTGCGATTAAATTTAAACAAAAATGTATGACGTATTCAGGCCTGAGAGGGAGTCGAACCCTCGATCTTCTGTTTACGAGACAGACGCCGTAACCACTTGACCATTAGGCCTCATTTCTTCATTGCTATCATATTGGATGAAAAGATCTATGAAATAGAATATTTATATTAAAAAAAAATATTTTTTTGAAACGATGTATATAAAAAAAAATATTTAAGCACACGATATGTGCTCAGGCCTGAAAGGGAGTCGAACCGTCGATCTTCTGTTTACGAGACAGACGCCGTAACCACTTGGCCACCAGGCCTTACATGTTTCGTTTGGAATCAAACAAATCTTTCTTTGCTTACCGTCACTGCGATTAAATTTAAACAAAAATGTATGACGTATTCAGGCCTGAGAGGGAGTTGAATTGAACCCCCGATCTTCTGTTTACGAGACAGACGCCGGAACCACTTGACCATTAGGCCTCATTTCTTCATTGCTATCATATTGGATGAAAAGATCTATGAAATAGAATATTTATATTAAAAAAAAAAAAAATTTGGATCGATGTTAACAAAAAAAAAATATTTAAGCACACGATATGTGCTCAGGCCTGAAAGGGAGTCGAACCCTCGATCTTCTGTTTACGAGACAGACGCCGTAACCACTTGGCCACCAGGCCTTACATACTTGGTTTGGAATCAAAGAAATCTTTCTTTGCTTACCGTCACTGCGATTAAATTTAAACAAAAATGTATGACGTATTCAGGCCTGAGAGGGAGTCGAACCCTCGATCTTCTGTTTACGAGACAGACGCCGTAACCACTTGGCCACCAGGCCTTACATGCTTCGTTTGGAATCAAACAAATCTTTCTTTGCTTACCGTCACTGCGATTAAATTTAAACAAAAATGTATGACGTATTCAGGCCTGAGAGGGAGTCGAACCCTCGATCTTCTGTTTACGAGACAGACGCCGTAACCACTTGACCATTAGGCCTCATTTCCTCATTGCTATCATATTGGATGAAAAGATCTATGAAATAGAATATTTATATTTAAAAAAATATTTTTTTGGAACGATGTGTATATAAAATAAAATATTTATGTTTAAGAAAGGTTATGTAGGCAGACGATATGTGCTCAGGCCTGAAAGGGAGTCGAACCCTCGATCTTCTGTTTACGAGACAGACGCCGTAACCACTTGGCCACCAGGCCTTACATGCTTCGTTTGGAATCAAACAAATCTTTCTTTGCTTACCGTCACTGCGATTAAATTTAAACAAAAATGTATGACGTATTCAGGCCTGAGAGGGAGTTGAATTGAACCCCTGATCTTCTGTTTACGAGACAGACGCCGGAACCACTTGACCATTAGGCCTCATTTCTTCATTGCTATCATATTGGATGAAAAGATCTATGAAATAGAATATTTATATTAAAAAAAAATTTGGATCGATGTATATCAAAAAAAAAATATTTAAGCACACGATATGTGCTCAGGCCTGAAAGGGAGTCGAACCCTCGATCTTCTGTTTACGAGACAGACGCCGTAACCACTTGGCCACCAGGCCTTACATACTTGGTTTGGAATCAAAGAAATCTTTCTTTGCTTACCGTCACTGCGATTAAATTTAAACAAAAATGTATGACGTATTCAGGCCTGAGAGGGAGTCGAACCCTCGATCTTCTGTTTACGAGACAGACGCCGTAACCACTTGGCCACCAGGCCTTACATGCTTCGTTTGGAATCAAACAAATCTTTCTTTGCTTACCGTCACTGCGATTAAATTTAAACAAAAATGTATGACGTATTCAGGCCTGAGAGGGAGTCGAACCCTCGATCTTCTGTTTACGAGACAGACGCCGTAACCACTTGGCCACCAGGCCTTACATACTTGGTTTGGAATCAAACAAATCTTTCTTTGCTTACCGTCACTGCGATTAAATTTAAACAAAAATGTATGACGTATTCAGGCCTGAGAGGGAGTCGAACCCTCGATCTTCTGTTTACGAGACAGACGCCGTAACCACTTGGCCACCAGGCCTTACATACTTCGTTTGCCGTCACTGCGATTAAATTTAAACAAAAATGTATGACGTATTCAGGCCTGAGAGGGAGTCGAACCCTCGATCTTTTGTTTACGAGACAGACGCCGTAACCGCTTGGCCACCAGGCCTTACATGCTTTGTTTGGAATCAAACAAATCTTTCTTTGCTTACCGTCACTGCGATTAAATTTAAACAAAAATGTATGACGTATTCAGGCCTGAGAGGGAGTCGAACCCTCGATCTTCTGTTTACGAGACAGACGCCGTAACCACTTGGCCACCAGGCCTTACATGCTTTGTTTGGAATCAAAGAAATCTTTCTTTGCTTACCGTCACTGCCATTAAATTTAAACAAAAATGTATGACGTATTCAGGCCTGAGAGGGAGTTGAATTGAACCCCTGATCTTCTGTTTACGAGACAGACGCCGGAACCACTTGACCATTAGGCCTCATTTCTTCATTGCTATCATATTGGATGAAAAGATCTATGAAATAGAATATTTATATTAAAAAAATAATAATTTTGGATCGATGTTATCAAAAAAAAATATTTAGGCAGACGATATGTGCTCAGGCCTGAAAGGGAGTCGAACCCTCGATCTTCTGTTTACGAGACAGACGCCGTAACCACTTGGCCACCAGGCCTTACATGCTTCGTTTGGAATCAAACAAATCTTTCTTTGCTTACCGTCACTGCGATTAAATTTAAACAAAAATGTATGACGTATTCAGGCCTGAGAGGGAGTTGAACCCCCGATCTTCTGTTTACGAGACAGACGCCGTAACCACTTGACCATTAGGCCTCATTTCTTCATTGCTATCATATTGGATGAAAAGATCTATGAAATAGAATATTTATATTAAAAAAAAATATTTTTTTGAAACGATGTATATAAAAAAAAATATTAAAGCACACGATATGTGCTCAGGCCTGAAAGGGAGTCGAACCGTCGATCTTCTGTTTACGAGACAGACGCCGTAACCACTTGGCCACCAGGCCTTACATGCTTCGTTTGGAATCAAACAAATCTTTCTTTGCTTACCGTCACTGCGATTAAATTTAAACAAAAATGTATGACGTATTCAGGCCTGAGAGGGAGTTGAATTGAACCCCTGATCTTCTGTTTACGAGACAGACACCGGAACCACTTGACCATTAGGCCTCATTTCTTCATTGCTATCATATTGGATGAAAAGATCTATGAAATAGAATATTTATATTAAAAAAAAAAAGATTTGGAACGATGTATATAAAAAAAAAATATTTAAGCACACGATATGTGCTCAGGCCTGAAAGGGAGTCGAACCCTCGATCTTCTGTTTACGAGACAGACGCCGTAACCACTTGGCCACCAGGCCTTACATACTTGGTTTGGAATCAAACAAATCTTTCTTTGCTTACCGTCACTGCGATTAAATTTAAACAAAAATGTATGACGTATTCAGGCCTGAGAGGGAGTCGAACCCTCGATCTTCTGTTTACGAGACAGACGCCGTAACCACTTGGCCACCAGGCCTTACATACTTCGTTTGCCGTCACTGCGATTAAATTTAAACAAAAATGTATGACGTATTCAGGCCTGAGAGGGAGTCGAACCCTCGATCTTCTGTTTACGAGACAGACGCCGTAACCGCTTGGCCACCAGGCCTTACATGCTTTGTTTGGAATCAAACAAATCTTTCTTTGCTTACCGTCACTGCGATTAAATTTAAACAAAAATGTATGACGTATTCAGGCCTGAGAGGGAGTCGAACCCTCGATCTTCTGTTTACGAGACAGACGCCGTAACCACATGGCCACCAGGCCTTACATACTTGTTTTGTAATCAAAGAAATCTTTCTTTGCTTACCGTTACCGTTTAATTTAAACAAAAATGTATGACGTATTCAGGCCTGAGAGGGAGTCGAACCCTCGATCTTCTGTTTACGAGACAGACGCCGTAACCACTTGGCCACCAGGCCTTACATGCTTCGTTTGGAATCAAACAAATCTTTCTTTGCTTACCGTCACTGCGATTAAATTTAAACAAAAATGTATGACGTATTCAGGCCTGAGAGGGAGTCGAACCCTCGATCTTCTGTTTACGAGACAGACGCCGTAACCACTTGGCCACCAGGCCTTACATACTTGGTTTGGAATCAAAGAAATCTTTATTTGCTTACCGTCACTGCGATTAAATTTAAACAAAAACTGTATGACGTTTTCAGGCCTGAGAGGGAATCGAACCCTCGATCTTCTGTTTACGAGACAGACGCCGTAACCACTTGGCCACCAGGCCTTACATAATTCGTTTGCCGTCACTGCGATTAAATTTAAACAAAAATGTATGACATATTCAGGCCTGAGAGGGAGTCGAACCCTCGATCTTCTGTTTACGAGACAGACGCCGTAACCACTTGGCCACCAGGCCTTACATACTTGGTTTGGAATCAAAGAAATCTTTATTTGCTTACCGTCACTGTGATTAAATTTAAACAAAAACTGTATGACGTTTTCAGGCCTGAGAGGGAATCGAACCCTCGATCTTCTGTTTACGAGACAGACGCCGTAACCACTTGGCCACCAGGCCTTACATACTTGTTTTGGAATCAAAGAAATCTTTCTTTGCTTACCGTCACTGCGATTAAATTTAAACAAAAATGTATGACGTATTCAGGCCTGAGAGGGAGTCGAACCCTCGATCTTCTGTTTACGAGACAGACGCCGTAACCACTTGGCCACCAGGCCTTACATGCTTTGTTTGGAATCAAAGAAATCTTTCTTTGCTTACCTTCATTGCGATTAAATTTAAACAAAAATATATGACGTATTCAGGCCTGAGAGGGAGTCGAACCCTCGATCTTCTGTTTACGAGACAGACGGCGTAACCACTTGGCCACCAGGCCTTACATGCTTCGTTTGGAATCAAACAAATCTTTCTTTGCTTACCGTCAAAATGATTATATTTAAACAGAAATGTATGACGTATTCAGGACTGAGAGGGAGTTGAATTGAACCCCCGATCTTCTGTTTACAAGACAGACGCCGTAACCACTTGACCATTAGGCCTCATTTCTTCATTGCTATCATATTGGATGAAAAGATCTATGAAATAGAATATTTATATTTAAAAAAATATTTTTTTGGAACGATGTATATAAAAAAAAAATATTTAAGCACACGATATGTGCTCAGGCCTGAAAGGGAGTCGAACCCTCGATCTTCTGTTTACGAGACAGACGCCGTAACCACTTGGCCACCAGGCCTTACATGCTTCGTTTGGAATCAAACAAATCTTTCTTTGCTTACCGTCACTGCGATTAAATTTAAACAAAAATGTATGACGTATTCAGGCCTGAGAGGGAGTTGAATTGAACCCTCGATCTTCTGTTTACGAGACAGACGCCGGAACCACTTGACCATTAGGCCTCATTTCTTCATTGCTATTATATTGGATGAAAAGATCTATGAAATAGAATATTTATATTAAAAAAAAAAAATTTTTGGATCGATGTTATCAAAAAAAAAATATTTAAGCACACGATATGTGCTCAGGCCTGAAAGGGAGTCGAACCCTCGATCTTCTGTTTACGAGACAGACGCCGTAACCGGTTGCCCACCAGGCCTTACATGCTTTGTTTGGAATCAAACAAATCTTTCTTTGCTTACCGTCACTGCGATTACATTTTTAAAAAATGTATAACGTATTCAGGCCTGAGAGGGAATCGAACCCTCGATCTTCTGTTTACGAGACAGACGCCGGAACCACTTGGCCACCAGGCCTTACATGCTTTGTTTGGAATCAAAGAAATCTTTCTTTGCTTACCGTCCCTGCGATTAAATTTAAACAAAAATATATGACGCCGTAACCACTTGACCACCAGGCCTTACATACTTTGTTTGGAATCAAAGAAATCTTTCTTTGCGTACCGTCACTGCGATTAAATTTAAACAAAAATGTGTGACGTATTCAGGCCTGAGAGGGAGTCGAACCCTCGATCTTCTGTTTACGAGACAGACGCCGTAACCACTTGGCCACCAGGCCTTACATGCTTTGTTTGGAATCAAAGAAATCTTTCTTTGCTTACCGTCACTGCGATTAAATTTAAACAAAAATGTATGACGTATTCAGGCCTGAGAGGGAATCGAACCCTCGATCTTCTGTTTACGAGACAGACGCCGTAACCACTTGGCCACCAGGCCTTACATACTTCGTTTGCCGTCACTGCGATTAAATTTAAACAAAAATGTATGACGTATTCAGGCCTGAGAGGGAGTCGAACCCTCGATCTTTTGTTTACGAGACAGACGCCGTAACCGCTTGGCCACCAGGCCTTACATGCTTTGTTTGGAATCAAACAAATCTTTCTTTGCTTACCGTCACTGCGATTAAATTTAAACAAAAATGTATGACGTATTCAGGCCTGAGAGGGAGTCGAACCCTCGATCTTCTGTTTACGAGACAGACGCCGTAACCACTTGGCCACCAGGCCTTACATACTTCGTTTGCCGTAACTGCGATTAAATTTAAACAAAAATGTATGACGTATTCAGGCCTGAGAGGGAGTCGAACCCTCGATCTTCTGTTTACGAGTCAGACGCCGTAACCACTTGGCCACCAGGCCTTACATACTTCGTTTGCCGTCACTGCGATTAAATTTAAACAAAAATGTATGACGTATTCAGGCCTGAGAGGGAGTCGAACCCTCGATCTTCTGTTTACGAGACAGACGCCGTAACCGCTTGGCCACCAGGCCTTACATGCTTTGTTTGGAATCAAACAAATCTTTCTTTGCTTACCGTCACTGCGATTACATTTTTAAAAAAATGTATAACGTATTCAGGCCTGAAAGGGAGTCGAACCCTCGATCTTCTGTTTACGAGACAGACGCCGTAACCACTTGGCCACCAGGCCTTACATGCTTTGTTTGAAATCAAAGAAATCTTTCTTTGCTTACCGTCACTGCGATTAAATTTAAACAAAAATGTATGACGTATTCAGGCCTGAGAGGGAGTCGAACCCTCGATCTTCTGTTTACGAGACAGACGCCGTAACCACTTGGCCACCAGGCCTTACATGCTTTGTTTGGAATCAAAGAAATCTTTCTTTGCTTACCGTCACTGCGATTAAATTTAAACAAAAATATATGACGTATTCAGGCCTGAGAGGGAGTCGAACCCTCGAAATTCTGTTTACGAGACAGACGCCGGAACCACTTGGCCACCAGGCCTTACATGCTTTGTTTGAAATCAAAGAAATCTTTCTTTGCTTACCGTCCCTGCGATTAAATTTAAACCAAAATATATGACCACTTGGCCACCAGGCCTTACATGCTTTGTTTGGAATCAAAGAAATCTTTCTTTGCTTACCGTCACTGCGATTAAATTTAAACAAAAATGTATGACGTATTCAGGCCTGAGAGGGAGTCGAACCCTCAATCTTCTGTTTACGAGACAGACGCCGTAAACAGACGCCGTAACCACTTGGCCACCAGGCCTTACATGCTTTGTTTGGAATCAAAGAAATCTTTCTTTGCTTACCGTCACTGCGATTAAATTTAAACAAAAATGTATGACGTATTCAGGCCTGAGAGGGAGTCGAACCCTCGATCTTCTGTTTACGAGACAGACGCCGTAACCACTTGGCCACCAGGCCTTACATGCTTCGTTTGGAATCAAGCAAATCTTTCTTTGCTTGCCGTCACTGCGATTAAATTTAAACAAAAATGTATGACATATTCAGGCCTGAGAGAGAGTTGAACCCCCAATCTTCTGTTTACGATTCAGACGTCGTTACCACTTGGCCACGCCACAAGGCCTCATTTCCTCATTGATGTCATATTGGATGGAAAGATCTATAAAATAGATTATTAATGTTTAATTACCGTCACTGCGATTCAATTTAAACAAAAATGTATGACGTATTCAGGCCTGAGAGGGAGTCGAACCCTCGATCTTCTGTTTACGAGACAGACGCCGTAACCACTTGGCCACCAGGCCTTACATACTTGTTTTGGAATCAAAGAAATCTTTCTTTGCTTACCGTCACTGCGATTAAATTTAAACAAAAATGTATGACGTATTCAGGCCTGAGAGGGAGTCGAACCCTCGATCTTCTGTTTACGAGACAGACGCCGTAACCACTTGGCCACCAGGCCTTACATGCTTTGTTTGGAATCAAACAAATCTTTCTTTGCTTACCGTCACTGCGATTAAATTTAAACAAAAATGTATGACGTATTCAGGCCTAAGAGGGAGTCGAATCCTCGATCTTCTGTTTACGAGACAGACGCCGTAACCACTTGGCCACCAGGCCTTAGATGCTTCTTTTGGAATCAAGCATTTTTTTCTTTGCTCGCCGTCACTGCGATAAATTTAAACAAAAATGTATGACGTATTCAGGCCTGAGAGGGAGTCGAATCCTCAATCTTCTGTTTACGAGACAGACGTCGTAACCGCTTGGCCACCAGGCCTTACATGCTTCGTTTGGAATCAAACAAATCTTTCTTTGCTTACCGTCACTGCGATTAAATTTAAACAAAAATGTATGACGTATTCAGGCCTGAGAGGCAGTTGAAGCCCCGATTTTCTGTTTACGAGACAGACGCCGTAACCACTTGGCCACCAGACCTCACCTGATTCAGCGTTATCATTAAGCAACTATCACAAAACTTTTAGTCTGACAAGAGGAAACGGTTTAATAGGTGATGGAATACAGATGATTCCTCAAAATGTATTGAAATGTTAACTCTTCCATAAAACCTAGTCTTTTGTGATCATCAAAACAACTAATAATTATAAAAAGGATCATGAATGCACATAATTATAGTATTCCTGGCGATCAACAAACTCATCTTGCCTTCATGGCAGGTAAAATACCTTTCTCCGAATAACATGGTAAGAACATGAACATGTTTTAAAAGGGGGTCAAGCCTTCGTCGTAACCACTTGGCCACAATGCCTCGTTTCCTCAATGCTATCATACTGGATGAAAAGATCTATGAAATAAAATATTTATGTTTAAGAAAGGTTATGTATGCATACGATAAGTGCTCAGGCCTGAAAGGGAGTCGAACCCGCGATCTTCTGTTTACGAGACAGACGCCGTAACCACTTGGCCACCAGGCCTTAGATGCTTCTTTTGGAATCAAGCAATTTTTTCTTTGCTCGCCGTCACTGCGATAAATTTAAACAAAAATGTATGACGTATTCAGGCCTGAGAGGGAGTCGAACCCTCGATCTTCTGTTTACGAGACAGACGCCGTAACCACTTGGCCACCAGGCCTTACATAATTCGTTTGCCGTCACTGCGATTAAATTTAAACAAAAATGTATGACGTATTCAGGCCTAAGAGGGAGTCGAATCCTCGATCTTCTGTTTACGAGACAGACGCCGTAACCACTTGGCCACCAGGCCTTACATGCTTGGTTTGGAATCAAAGAAATCTTTCTTTGCTTACCGTCACTGCGATTAAATTTAAACAAAAATGTATGACGTATTCAGGCCTGAGAGGGAGTCGAACCCTCGATCTTAATAATAATAATAATAATAATTTGATTTATATAGCGCTTTTTGCTAGAGGTACAAAGCGCTTTAAACATAGATAAATTTACATTACACTACTAAATAATACTCGTTACATTACAGTACATTACATTACATTAGACATAAATGGAATAACTGGACCTAGAAATCTCATGCTTTATGTTTAGACTGAGGGTAAAGTACTTTTTTCAGTTGAAGTTTAAAAGAATTAACAGAATTTAAATTTCTCAGATGCTTTGGTAATCGATTCCAGCATTTAGGACCTGTGACAGAGAAAGCTTTGGAACCTACATTTGTGCGAGTACGGGGTACATTGAGAACAGTTGCAGAATCAGACTGGGATCTAAGATTGTATGAAGTAGGGCGAACATGAACAAGATCAGCTAGATATGAGGGTGCTTCATTGTGTAGGGATTTAAATGTGATCAGAGCAGTTTTGTATTCAATTCTTTGGGGAACAGGTAACCAATGCAAATCATGGAGTAAAGGGGAAGTATGGGTGTTCTTCGGCTTTTTATAAATAAGGCGAGCAGCTTGGTTTTGAAGGAGTTGGAGGGTATGAACATTCTTTGTTGTGGTGTTGGACAAAAGACTGTTAGAGTAATCTAATCTTGATAGAATTAAGGCACGAACAGCCGCATGAGTGGTGTTGTCATCCATATATTTCCTTATCAGCCGCAGGTTTCGGAGGTGAAATTTGACAGTTCTAGAAACATTTATGACTTGTGCATCATGGCACAATCTACTGTCAAATATGACTCCAAGAAGTTTAAGGGCTGATGAAGGTTTTAGAGTGACATCACCAAACCTGATTTCAGTTAACGACAGTCGCTGTTGGTAAGCCTGTGATGAAACAATTAAAAATTCAGTTTTAGATTGATTGATTTTGAGTTTATTGAGAGTCATCCAAGCATAAACATCATCCAATACTTCTGTCAGCTTTGCCACCACAGACTGGACAGATTCTAAGGAGCAGGGGTCGCATGTCAGGTAGATCTGAATATCGTCAGCATACATGTGGTAGTTAACGTTATGCTTGCTGAAGATGTCAACAATCGGTTGCAGATACATGGTAAAGAGCACGGGGCCTAATACCGAGCCTTGGGGGACTCCATATTGAAGCTTGATATCAGGAGATTGGGCGTCGTCAACACAAACTGACCATGTCCTGCTGTTCAGGTACAAGACAGACGCCGTAACCACATGGCCACCAGGCCTTACATGCTTCGTTTGGAATCAAACAAATCTTTCTTTGCTTACCGTCACTGCGATTAAATTTAAACAAAAATGTATGACGTATTCAGGCCTGAGAGGGAGTCGAACCCTCGATCTTCTGTTTACGAGACAGACGCCGTAACCACTTGGCCACCAGGCCTTACATACTTGGTTTGGAATCAAAGAAATCTTTATTTGCTTACCGTCACTGCGATTAAATTTAAACAAAAACTGTATGACGTTTTCAGGCCTGAGAGGGAATCGAACCCTCGATCTTCTGTTTACGAGACAGACGCCGTAACCACTTGGCCACCAGGCCTTACATAATTCGTTTGCCGTCACTGCGATTAAATTTAAACAAAAATGTATGACATATTCAGGCCTGAGAGGGAGTCGAACCCTCGATCTTCTGTTTACGAGACAGACGCCGTAACCACTTGGCCACCAGGCCTTACATACTTGGTTTGGAATCAAAGAAATCTTTATTTGCTTACCGTCACTGCGATTAAATTTAAACAAAAACTGTATGACGTTTTCAGGCCTGAGAGGGAATCGAACCCTCGATCTTCTGTTTACGAGACAGACGCCGTAACCACTTGGCCACCAGGCCTTACATACTTCGTTTGCCGTCACTGCGATTAAATTTTAACAAAAATGTATGACGTATTCAGGCCTGAGAGGGAGTCGAACCCTCGATCTTCTGTTTACGAGACAGACGCCGTAACCACTTGGCCACCAGGCCTTACATACTTCGTTTGCCGTCACTGCGATTAAATTTAAACAAAAATGTATGACGTATTCAGGCCTGAGAGGGAGTCGAACCCTCGATCTTCTGTTTACGAGACAGACGCCGTAACCACTTGGCCACCAGGCCTTACATGCTTTGTTTGGAATCAAACAAATCTTTCTTTGCTTACCGTCACTGCGTTTACATTAAAAAAAAAATGTATAACGTATTCAGGCCTGAGAGGGAGTCGAACCCTCGATCTTCTGTTTACGAGACAGACGCCGTAACCACTTGGCCACCAGGCCTTACATGCTTTGTTTGGAATCAAAGAAATCTTTCTTTGCTTACCGTCACTGCGATTAAATTTAAACAAAAATGTATGACGTATTCAGGCCTGAGAGGGAGTCGAACCCTCGATCTTCTGTTTACGAGACAGACGCCGTAACCACTTGGCCACCAGGCCTTACATGCTTTGTTTGGAATCAAAGAAATCTTTCTTTGCTTACCGTCACTGCGATTAAATTTAAACAAAAATGTATGACGTATTCAGGCCTGAGAGGGAGTCGAACCCTCGATCTTCTGTTTACGAGACAGACGCCGTAACCACTTGGCCACGCCACAAGGCCTAATTTCCTCATTGATGTCATATTGGATGGAAAGATCTATAAAATAGAATATTAACGTTTAATTACCGTCACTGTGATTAAATTTAAACAAAAATGTATGACGTATTCAGGCCTGAGAGGGAGTCGAACCCTCGATCTTCTGTTTACGAGACAGACGCCGTAACCACTTGGCCACCAGGCCTTACATACTTGTTTTGGAATCAAAGAAATCTTTCTTTGCTTACCGTCACTGCGATTAAATTTAAACAAAAATGTATGACGTATTCAGGCCTGAAAGGGAGTCGAACCCTCGATCTTCTGTTTACGAGACAGACGCCGTAACCACTTGGCCACCAAACCTTACATGCTCTGTTTGGAATCAAACAAATCTTTCTTTGCTTACCGTCACTGCGATTAAATTTAAACAAAAATGTATGACGTATTCAGGCCTAAGAGGGAGCCGAATCCTCGATCTTCTGCTTACGAGACAGACACCGTAACCACTTTGCCACCAGGCCTTAGATGCTTCTTTTGGAATCAAGCAATTTTTTCTTTGCTCGCCGTCACTGCGATAAATTTAAACAAAAATGTATGACGTATTCAGGCCTGAGAGGGAGTCGAATCCTCAATCTTCTGTTTACGAGATAGACGTCGTTACCGCTTGGCCACCAGGCCTTACATGCTTTGTTTGGAATCAAACAAATCTTTCTTTGCTTACCGTCACTGCGATTAAATTAAACAAAAATGTATGACGTATTCAGGCCTGAGATGCAGTTGAAGCCCCGATTTTCTTTTTACGAGACAGACGCCGAAACTACTTGGCAACCAGACCTCACCTGATTCAGCGTTATCATTAAGCAACTATCACAACATTTTTAGTCTGACAAGAGGAAACGGTTTAACAGGTGATGGAATACAGATGATTCCTCAAAATGTATTGAAATGTTAACTCTTCCATAAAACCTAGTCTTTTGTGATCATCAAAACAACTAATAATTATAAAAGGATCATGAATGCACATAATTATGGTATTTCCTGGCGATCAGCAAACTCATCTTGCCTTCATGGTAAAATACCTTTCTCCGAATAACATGGTAAGATGAACATGAAGAGTGTTTTAAAGGGGGGCAGCCTTCGTATTGAAAAGCTCGATCTTCTGTATAAAGAGATCTTTATCAATAATCTATTGCTTTTAAAAGGGTGAGCATTAATTTTCGTTAATATTTATCCCCACCAATAATTTAGAAATTCTCACCCTTAGAAAGCATAAAAAGCAAAAAGAAAGTTATGTACGCATACGATATGTGATCAGGCCTGAAAGGGAGTCGAACCCTCGATCTTCTGTTTACGAGACAGACACCGTAACCACTATCACAAAACTTTAATTCTGACAGGACGAACCAGTTTAACAGGTGATGGAATGCAGATCATTCCTCAAAATGTACTGAAATGTTAACTCTCCCATAAAACCTGTTTTTGGGAGCATCAAAACAACTAATAATTATAAAAAGGATCATGAATGCACATAATTATAGTATTCCTGCCGATCAACAAACTCATCTTGCCTTTAAAATACCTTTCTTCGAATAACATGGTTAGAACATGAACATGTTTTAAAAGGGGGTCAGCCTTCGTCGTAACCACTTGGCCACAAGGCCTCGTTTCCTCAATGCTATCATACTGGATGAAAAGATCTATGAAATAAAATATTTATGTTTAAGACAGGTTATGTACGCATACGATAAGTGCTCAGGCCTGAAAGGGAGTCGAACCCGCGATCTTCTGTTCACGAGACAGACGCCGTAACCACTTGGCCACCAGGCCTTAGATGATTCTTTTGGAATCAAGCAACTTTTTCTTTGCTCGCCGTCACTGCGATAAATTTAAACAAAAATGTATGACGTATTCAGGCCTGAGAGGGAGTCGAACCCTCGACCTTCTGTTTACGAGACAGACGCCGTAACCACTTGGCCACCAGGCCTTACATACTTCGTTTTCCGTCACTGCGATTAAATTTAAACAAAAATGTATGACGTATTCAGGCCTAAGAGGGAGTCTAATCCTCGATCTTCTGTTTACGAGACAGACGCCGTAACCGCTTGGCCACCAGGCCTTACATGCTTTGTTTGGAATCAAAGAAATCTTTCTTTGCTTGCCGTCACTGCGATTAAATTTAAACAAAAATGTATGACATATTCAGGTCTGAGAGGGAGTCGAACCCTCGATCTTAATAATAATAATAATAATAATTTGATTTATATAGCGCTTTTTGCTAGAGGTACAAAGCGCTTTAAACATAGATAAATTTACATTACACTACTAAATAATACTCGTTACATTACAGTACATTACATTACATTAGACATAAATGGAATAACTGGACCTAGAAATCTCATGCTTTATGTTTAGACTGAGGGTAAAGTACTTTTTTCAGTTGAAGTTTAAAAGAATTAACAGAATTTAAATTTCTCAGATGCTTTGGTAATCGATTCCAGCATTTAGGACCTGTGACAGAGAAAGCTTTGGAACCTACATTTGTGCGAGTACGGGGTACATTGAGAACAGTTGCAGAATCAGACTGGGATCTAAGATTGTATGAAGTAGGGCGAACATGAACAAGATCAGCTAGATATGAGGGTGCTTCATTGTGTAGGGATTTAAATGTGATCAGAGCAGTTTTGTATTCAATTCTTTGGGGAACAGGTAACCAATGCAAATCATGGAGTAAAGGGGAAGTATGGGTGTTCTTCGGCTTTTTATAAATAAGGCGAGCAGCTTGGTTTTGAAGGAGTTGGAGGGTATGAACATTCTTTGTTGTGGTGTTGGACAAAAGACTGTTAGAGTAATCTAATCTTGATAGAATTAAGGCACGAACAGCCGCATGAGTGGTGTTGTCATCCATATATTTCCTTATCAGCCGCAGGTTTCGGAGGTGAAATTTGACAGTTCTAGAAACATTTATGACTTGTGCATCATGGCACAATCTACTGTCAAATATGACTCCAAGAAGTTTAAGGGCTGATGAAGGTTTTAGAGTGACATCACCAAACCTGATTTCAGTTAACGACAGTCGCTGTTGGTAAGCCTGTGATGAAACAATTAAAAATTCAGTTTTAGATTGATTGATTTTGAGTTTATTGAGAGTCATCCAAGCATAAACATCATCCAATACTTCTGTCAGCTTTGCCACCACAGACTGGACAGATTCTAAGGAGCAGGGGTCGCATGTCAGGTAGATCTGAATATCGTCAGCATACATGTGGTAGTTAACGTTATGCTTGCTGAAGATGTCAACAATCGGTTGCAGATACATGGTAAAGAGCACGGGGCCTAATACCGAGCCTTGGGGGACTCCATATTGAAGCTTGATATCAGGAGATTGGGCGTCGTCAACACAAACTGACCATGTCCTGCTGTTCAGGTACAAGACAGACGCCGTAACCACATGGCCACCAGGCCTTACATGCATCGTTTGGAATCAAACAAATCTTTCTTTGCTTACCGTCACTGCGATTAAATTTAAACAAAAATGTATGACGTATTCAGGCCTGAGAGGGAGTCGAACCCTCGATCTTCTGTTTACGAGACAGACGCCGTAACCACTTGGCCACCAGGCCTTACATACTTGGTTTGGAATCAAAGAAATCTTTCTTTGCTTACCGTCACTGCGATTAAATTTAAACAAAAACTGTATGACGTTTTCAGGCCTGAGAGGGAATCGAACCCTCGATCTCCTGTTTACGAGACAAATGCGTAACCACTTGGCCACCAGGCCTTACATACTTCGTTTGCCGTCACTGCGATTAAATTTAAACAAAAATGTATGACGTATTCAGGCCTGAGAGGGAGTCGAACCCTCGATCTTCTGTTTACGAGACAGACGCCGTAACCACTTGGCCACCAGGCCTTACATACTTGGTTTGGAATCAAAGAAATCTTTCTTTGCTTACCGTCACTGCGATTAAATTTAAACAAAAACTGTATGACGTTTTCAGGCCTGAGAGGGAATCGAACCCTCGATCTTCTGTTTACGAGACAGACGCCGTAACCACTTGGCCACCAGGCCTTACATACTTCGTTTGCCGTCACTGCGATTAAATTTAAACAAAAATGTATGACGTATTCAGGCCTGAGAGGGAGTCGAACCCTCGATCTTCTGTTTACGAGACAGACGCCGTAACCACTTGGCCACCAGGCCTTACATACTTCGTTTTCCGTCACTGCGATTAAATTTAAACAAAAATGTATGACGTATTCAGGCCTAAGAGGGAGTCGAATCCTCGATCTTCTGTTTACGAGACAGACGCCGTAACCGCTTGGCCACCAGGCCTTACATGCTTTGTTTGGAATCAAAGAAATCTTTCTTTGCTTACCGTCACTGCGATTAAATTTAAACAAAAATGTATGACATATTCAGGTCTGAGAGGGAGTCGAACCCTCGATCTTAATAATAATAATAATAATAATTTGATTTATATAGCGCTTTTTGCTAGAGGTACAAAGCGCTTTAAACATAGATAAATTTACATTACACTACTAAATAATACTCGTTACATTACAGTACATTACATTACATTAGACATAAATGGAATAACTGGACCTAGAAATCTCATGCTTTATGTTTAGACTGAGGGTAAAGTACTTTTTTCAGTTGAAGTTTAAAAGAATTAACAGAATTTAAATTTCTCAGATGCTTTGGTAATCGATTCCAGCATTTAGGACCTGTGACAGAGAAAGCTTTGGAACCTACATTTGTGCGAGTACGGGGTACATTGAGAACAGTTGCAGAATCAGACTGGGATCTAAGATTGTATGAAGTAGGGCGAACATGAACAAGATCAGCTAGATATGAGGGTGCTTCATTGTGTAGGGATTTAAATGTGATCAGAGCAGTTTTGTATTCAATTCTTTGGGGAACAGGTAACCAATGCAAATCATGGAGTAAAGGGGAAGTATGGGTGTTCTTCGGCTTTTTATAAATAAGGCGAGCAGCTTGGTTTTGAAGGAGTTGGAGGGTATGAACATTCTTTGTTGTGGTGTTGGACAAAAGACTGTTAGAGTAATCTAATCTTGATAGAATTAAGGCACGAACAGCCGCATGAGTGGTGTTGTCATCCATATATTTCCTTATCAGCCGCAGGTTTCGGAGGTGAAATTTGACAGTTCTAGAAACATTTATGACTTGTGCATCATGGCACAATCTACTGTCAAATATGACTCCAAGAAGTTTAAGGGCTGATGAAGGTTTTAGAGTGACATCACCAAACCTGATTTCAGTTAACGACAGTCGCTGTTGGTAAGCCTGTGATGAAACAATTAAAAATTCAGTTTTAGATTGATTGATTTTGAGTTTATTGAGAGTCATCCAAGCATAAACATCATCCAATACTTCTGTCAGCTTTGCCACCACAGACTGGACAGATTCTAAGGAGCAGGGGTCGCATGTCAGGTAGATCTGAATATCGTCAGCATACATGTGGTAGTTAACGTTATGCTTGCTGAAGATGTCAACAATCGGTTGCAGATACATGGTAAAGAGCACGGGGCCTAATACCGAGCCTTGGGGGACTCCATATTGAAGCTTGATATCAGGAGATTGGGCGTCGTCAACACAAACTGACCATGTCCTGCTGTTCAGGTACAAGACAGACGCCGTAACCACATGGCCACCAGGCCTTACATGCATCGTTTGGAATCAAACAAATCTTTCTTTGCTTACCGTCACTGCGATTAAATTTAAACAAAAATGTATGACGTATTCAGGCCTGAGAGGGAGTCGAACCCTCGATCTTCTGTTTACGAGACAGACGCCGTAACCACTTGGCCACCAGGCCTTACATACTTGGTTTGGAATCAAAGAAATCTTTATTTGCTTACCGTCACTGCGATTAAATTTAAACAAAAACTGTATGACGTTTTCAGGCCTGAGAGGGAATCGAACCCTCGATCTCCTGTTTACGAGACAAATGCGTAACCACTTGGCCACCAGGCCTTACATACTTCGTTTGCCGTCACTGCGATTAAATTTAAACAAAAATGTATGACGTATTCAGGCCTGAGAGGGAGTCGAACCCTCGATCTTCTGTTTACGAGACAGACGCCGTAACCACTTGGCCACCAGGCCTTACATACTTGGTTTGGAATCAAAGAAATCTTTCTTTGCTTACCGTCACTGCGATTAAATTTAAACAAAAACTGTATGACGTTTTCAGGCCTGAGAGGGAATCGAACCCTCGATCTTCTGTTTACGAGACAGACGCCGTAACCACTTGGCCACCAGGCCTTACATACTTCGTTTGCCGTCACTGCGATTAAATTTAAACAAAAATGTATGACGTATTCAGGCCTGAGAGGGAGTCGAACCCTCGATCTTCTGTTTACGAGACAGACGCCGTAACCACTTGGCCACCAGGCCTTACATACTTCGTTTGCCGTCACTGCGATTAAATTTAAACAAAAATGTATGACGTATTCAGGCCTAAGAGGGAGTCGAATCCTCGATCTTCTGTTTACGAGACAGACGCCGTAACCGCTTGGCCACCAGGCCTTACATGCTTTGTTTGGAATCAAACAAATCTTTCTTTGCTTACCGTCACTGCGATTAAATTTAAACAAAAATGTATGACGTATTCAGGCCTAAGAGGGAGTCGAATCCTCGATCTTCTGTTTACGAGACAGACGCCGTAACCGCTTGGCCACCAGGCCTTACATGCTTTGTTTGGAATCAAACAAATCTTTCTTTGCTTACCGTCACTGCGATTAAATTTAAAAAAAAATGTATAACGTATTCAGGCCTGAGAGGGAGTCGAACCCTCGATCTTCTGTTTACGAGACAGACGCCGTAACCACTTGGCCACCAGGCCTTACATGCTTTGTTTGGAATCAAAGAAATCTTTCTTTGCTTACCGTCACTGCGATTAAATTTAAACAAAAATGTATGACGTATTCAGGCCTGAGAGGGAGTCGAACCCTCGATCTTCTGTTTACGAGACAGACGCCGTAACCACTTGGCCACCAGGCCTTACATGCTTTGTTTGGAATCAAACAAATCTTTCTTTGCTTGCCGTCACTGCGATTAAATTTAAACAAAAATGTATGACATATTCAGGCCTGAGAGAGAGTTGAACCCCCAATCTTCTGTTTACGAGACAGACGTCGTTACCACTTGGCCACGCCACAAGGCCTCATTTCCTCATTGATGTCATATTGGATGGAAAGATCTATAAAATAGAATATTAATGTTTAATTACCGTCACTGCGATTAAATTTAAACAAAAATGTATGACGTATTCAGGCCTGAGAGGGAGTCGAACCCTCGATCTTCTGTTTACGAGACAGACGCCGTAACCACTTGGCCACCAGGCCTTACATGCTTTGTTTGGAATCAAAGAAATCTTTCTTTGCTTACCGTCACTGCGATTAAATTTAAACAAAAATGTATGACGTATTCAGGCCTGAGAGGGAGTCGAACCCTCGATCTTCTGTTTACGAGACAGACGCCGTAACCACTTGGCCACCAGGCCTTACATGCTTTGTTTGGAATCAAACAAATCTTTCTTTGCTTGCCGTCACTGCGATTAAATTTAAACAAAAATGTATGACATATTCAGGCCTGAGAGAGAGTTGAACCCCCAATCTTCTGTTTACGAGTCAGACGTCGTTACCACTTGGCCACGCCACAAGGCCTCATTTCCTCATTGATGTCATATTGGATGGAAAGATCTATAAAATAGAATATTAATGTTTAATTACCGTCACTGCGATTAAATTTAAACAAAAATGTATGACGTATTCAGGCCTGAGAGGGAGTCGAACCCTCGATCTTCTGTTTACGAGACAGACGCCGTAACCACTTGGCCACCAGGCCTTACATACTTGTTTTGGAATCAAAGAAATCTTTCTTTGCTTACCGTCACTGCGATTAAATTTAAACAAAAATGTATGACGTATTCAGGCCTGAAAGGGAGTCGAACCCTCGATCTTCTGTTTACGAGACAGACGCCGTAACCACTTGGCCACCAGGCCTTACATGCTTTGTTTGGAATCAAACAAATCTTTCTTTGCTTACCGTCACTGCGATTAAATTTAAACAAAAATGTATGACGTATTCAGGCCTGAGAGGGAGTCGAACCCTCGATCTTCTGTTTACGAGACAGACGCCGTAACCACTTGGCCACCAGGCCTTACATACTTGTTTTGGAATCAAAGAAATCTTTATTTGCTTACCGTCACTGCGATTAAATTTAAACAAAAATGTATGACGTATTCAGGCCTAAGAGTGAGTCGAATCCTCGATCTTCTGTTGACGAGACAGACGCCGTAACCGCTTGGCCACCAGGCCTTACATGCTTTGTTTGGAATCAAACAAATCTTTCTTTGCTTACCGTCACTGCGATTAAATTTAAACAAAAATGTATGACGTATTCAGGCCTGAGAGGGAGTCGAACCCTCGATCTTCTGTTTACGAGACAGACGCCGTAACCACTTGGCCACCAGGCCTTACATGCTTTGTTTGGAATCAAACAAATCTTTCTTTGCTTGCCGTCACTGCGATTAAATTTAAACAAAAATGTATGACATATTCAGGCCTGAGAGAGAGTTGAACCCCCAATCTTCTGTTTACGAGTCAGACGTCGTTACCACTTGGCCACGCCACAAGGCCTCATTTCCTCATTGATGTCATATTGGATGGAAAGATCTATAAAATAGAATATTAATGTTTAATTACCGTCACTGCGATTAAATTTAAACAAAAATGTATGACGTATTCAGGCCTGAGAGGGAGTCGAACCCTCGATCTTCTGTTTACGAGACAGACGCCGTAACCACTTGGCCACCAGGCCTTACATACTTGTTTTGGAATCAAAGAAATCTTTCTTTGCTTACCGTCACTGCGATTAAATTTAAACAAAAATGTATGACGTATTCAGGCCTGAAAGGGAGTCGAACCCTCGATCTTCTGTTTACGAGACAGACGCCGTAACCACTTGGCCACCAGGCCTTACATGCTTTGTTTGGAATCAAACAAATCTTTCTTTGCTTACCGTCACTGCGATTAAATTTAAACAAAAATGTATGACGTATTCAGGCCTAAGAGGGAGTCGAATCCTCGATCTTCTGTTTACGAGACAGACGCCGTAACCACTTGGCCACCAGGCCTTAGATGCTTCTTTTGGAATCAAGCAATTTTTTCTTTGCTCGCCGTCACTGCGATAAATTTAAACAAAAATGTATGACGTATTCAGGCCTGAGAGGGAGTCGAACCCTCGATCTTCTGTTTACGAGACAGACGCCGTAACCACTTGGCCACCAGGCCTTACATGCTTTGTTTGGAATCAAACAAATCTTTCTTTGCTTACCGTCACTGCGATTAAATTTAAACAAAAATGTATGACGTATTCAGGCCTGAGAGGGAGTCGAACCCTCGATCTTCTGTTTACGAGACAGACGCCGTAACCACTTGGCCACCAGGCCTTACATACTTGTTTTGGAATCAAAGAAATCTTTCTTTGCTTACCGTCACTGCGATTAAATTTAAACAAAAATGTATGACGTATTCAGGCCTGAAAGGGAGTCGAACCCTCGATCTTCTGTTTACGAGACAGACGCCGTAACCACTTGGCCACCAGGCCTTACATGCTTTGTTTGGAATCAAACAAATCTTTCTTTGCTTACCGTCACTGCGATTAAATTTAAACAAAAATGTATGACGTATTCAGGCCTAAGAGGGAGTCGAATCCTCGATCTTCTGTTTACGAGACAGACGCCGTAACCACTTGGCCACCAGGCCTTACATGCTTCTTTTGGAATCAAACAAATCTTTCTTTGCTTACCGTCACTGCGATTAAATTTAAACAAAAATGTATGACGTATTCAGGCCTGAGAGGGAGTCGAATCCTCGATCTTCTGTTTACGAGACAGACGCCGTAACCGCTTGGCCACCAGGCCTTACATGCTTTGTTTGGAATCAAACAAATCTTTCTTTGCTTACCGTCACTGCGATTAAATTTAAACAAAAATGTATGACGTATTCAGGCCTGAGAGGCAGTTGAAGCCCCGATATTCTGTTTACGAGACAGACGCCGTAACCACTTGGTCACCAGACCTCACCTCATTCAGCGTTATCATTAAGCAACTATCACAAAACTTTTAGTCTGACAAGAGGAAACGGTTTAACAGGTGATGGAATACAGATCATTCCTCAAAATGTACTGAATGTTAACTCTTCCATAAAACCTAGTCTTTTGTGATCATCAAAACAACTAATAATTATAAAAGGGTCATGAATGCACATAATTATGGTATTTCCTGGCGATCAACAAACCCATATTGCCTTCATGGTAAAATACCTTTCTCCGAATAACATGGTAAGATGAACATGAAGAGTGTTTTAAAGGGGGGCAGCCTTCGTATTGAAAAGCTCGATCTTCTGTATAAAGAGATCTTTATCAATAATCTATTGCTTTTAAAAGGGCGAGCATCAATTTTCGTTAATATTTATCCCCACCAATAATTTAGAAATTCTCACCCTTAGAAAGCATAAAAAGCAAAAAGAAAGTTATGTACGCATACGATATGTGATCAGGCCTGAAAGGGAGTCGAACCCTCGATCTTCTGTTTACGAGACAGACACCGTAACCACTATCACAAAACTTTAAATCTGACAGGAGGAAACGGTTTAACAGGTGATGGAATGCAGATCATTCCTCAAAATGTACTGAATGTTAACTCTCCCATAAAACCTGCTTTTGGGAGCATCAAAACAACTAATAATTATAAAAAGGATCATGAATGCACATAATTATAGTATTCCTGGCGATCAACAAACTCATCTTGCCTTCATGGCAGGTAAAATACCTTTCTCCGAATAACATGGTAAGAACATGAAGAGTGTTTTAAAAGGGGGGGGGGGCAGCCTTCGTCGTAACCACTTGGCCACAAGGCCTCATTTCCTCAATGCTATCATACTGGATGAAAAGATCTATGAAATAAAATATTTATGTTTAAGAAAGGTTATGTACGCATACGATAAGTGCTCAGGCCTGAAAGGGAGTCGAACCCGCGATCTTCTGTTTACGAGACAGACGCCGTAACCACTTGGCCACCAGGCCTTAGATGCTTCTTTTGGAATCAAGCAATTTTTTCTTTGCTCGCCGTCACTGCGATAAATTTAAACAAAAATGTATGACGTATTCAGGCCTGAGAGGGAGTTGAACCCCCGATCTTCTGTTTACGAGACAGACGCCGTAACCACTTGGCCACCAGGCCTCACCTGACTCAGCCACATCATTAAGCAACTATCACAAAACTTTTAGTCTGACCAGCGGAAATAGTTTAACAGGTGATGGAATACAGATCATTCCTCAAAGTGTATTGAAATGTTAACTCTGCCATAAAACCTAGTCTTTTGTGAGCATCAAAACAACTAATAATTATAAAAGGATCATGAATACACATAATTATGGTATTTCCTGGCGATCAAATAAACTCATCTTGCCTTCAAGGTAAAATACCTTTCTCCGAATAACATGGTAAGATGAACATGAAGAGTGTTTTAAAAATGGGGGCCGCAGCTTTCGTAATGAAAATCTCGATCTTCTGTATAAAGAGATCTTTATCAACAATTTATTGTGTTGCTTTTGAAGGGTGAGCATTAATTTTCGTTAATATTATCCCCACCGATAATTTAGAAATTCTTACCCTTAGAAAGCAAAAAGTTTACTGCTGAGGAACTTTGTTTTAATTCAAATTATTAGAAATGCAAAAAACAAGCAAACAACAAACAAGGGGTTTGATCAACTTAGTTTTAACTGCACGCAGTTGAAAAAATATGACGGCATTTAATGATGATGATGATACTATTTTACATTTAAATAGTGCATTATGGAAACGCCATCTTGCTGGAGTGCTTTATAATATTTATTTGTTTAAATTTATTTTTTAATATAAATTGGAGCTTTCTCAATGCACCAATTAAAACATGAATACATTGTGTATTTATGTTTAAAATCTAAGAATTTTATAAAAGTTTTTTTCCAAGAGGCAAACGTATTTTAAGTAAATTATACGTGAGAAAATTGAGTAATTACGCTAATGGTGTTTTTTCCAGCTTATCTTTACTATTACTACTACTACTACTACTGTTTACCCGGAATGCTTTAAAAAGTACTGTTTAGCCTTTTATCATGGGTGCGAATGTGAATTACATCACTGAAAGTGTTTAGACAAAAACCTATTAAATTAATTTTTCAAAATTGTAATTTTCAACATTATTTGGGAAAGTGCATTTGAGCAAAGATAATCTGAGTTGTATATCTGTTTTCCCCCTTCTTCACTCCGTTACGAAAACACCCCATGAAATACAGAGAGTGAATGCACAACCTAATTCTACACGTGATTTCTTTTTCTATTTTAGGGGCTGTTGGAGGACTGTAACTCGATGCGCGCCCCCTACCTGTTTCAGCAGGACAAGCACTATGATGTCTCTTTTGATACAGGGGATAAGACCATACAGTGTGGGAGGCATGTTGATGTCTTTAAACTCTGGTTGACGTGGAGATCAAAGGTGACTAATATCTGCTTTGAATTATCTAAATGATAAGTAATGAAAAACCTAATTACATGTATATTGAATATAGTTAGCACAACAGAAACAATATTAAAGACATTATGGTACGTATACAATGCATACTAACAAGTTAATGAGTTAATATTTCAATGACCAGAAAACAAATTGTTGACATGTTTCAATAACCATTGGTAGATAGTGTATCCATTCATTGAGTTTGGATGAATATATATTTTTATTGTGTCTAGGTATTTAGGTATTGAAGCTTTTCAGTTCTGTTTTGTTTTTGTTTTTTAAGGAAATTTTCCCCTGCCTTTAAGAAAAAAATTCCATAACGGTCACAGAGCAAAATAGAGAGATAAAATAGATAGATAAATAAATATATTCTTACACCTACCTGATAGGAATTAGGGCGTTTGAACCGCTGGACTGAGAAGCACACTTGTTGATCGCGGGTGGGGTAACGGGGCAGATAATTTTCCCCTCCCCATGACTCCCTGTTCCATCGCCACTGAACCAATAACTAATACCCGAGATATAAGTTTCCTATCATGGATACAGTTAAGGGCAAAAACCCGGCCAAGGCATAAGGGTAAGGGTAATGTGGGAGGGGGTGATAATATGTGTGCATTTACCCCCCCCCCCCCCCTCTTCTTACCACCATTGAACATTATTAAAACTTCTTATTTTGCCATGACTCGTTTACAATTAAAGCAAAATCCCGTTCCAGGCATATTTGAGCTTATGATAATGTAATTTTTATCTGAAAACATCATGAATAATTTCGTGATATAGATGATAGTTCACATTGCATCTACATGAAGATAGGTGAGGAAAATGTCACGTAAACAGCTGAAATTCAGAGTCCGAAAGCGTGTGGTGAGAATGTCACCCCTAACTTTTACACCTTTTTGTAGATTTACAGCTAGTTTTATAGAGGAAGACCCACCATTTGTAGAAGTGAGTGTTTCCTATTTCAAAGCAATAGGAGAATTTACGCAGTGAAAAGATAAATGATTTCACAAGTAGCTGGTGCTACTTTATGGCGGAAAACAACAACACATAAACCTTCTATGGAATCGATGAGGTAGCCATTTTTCATGAGCAAGCTGGGATCGTTGAAAAAGATTTATTAGTAGTAGATGTACCGAGGCACAAGAGTATTCACGTGGTCTTTGATAAATATCATCAAGTTTTGGTATAAAAGTAAGCATCTTCCTTCTGATGATTTAATTAAAATGAACTTTCACAATATTTTTTATAGTTTAGGTGGATATCAGCAATCTTATTTTAGTAAAAATCCACTTTCAGTGAGTCTGCAAGGATTTATAACCAATGGCTGGAAAAGCAGAACCAATTTCCCTATACTTTCATAGGGATTATTTGAATATTCTCGAGGGCACTTGGTAGCATTTTCAGCAACAAAACAATTTCCTTCTTGCAATTCCGTCTTGTGCATTAATATGGTAGTTATATAGGGGTGTCGTAGTCAAGTGACTTGACTGGAGATGTAAAGGTCATGGATTCAAGCCCTAGGTGACACAAAATGTCCTTTGCCTAGGGAATATTATCTACACCTGCCACTCCTCATCCAGGTGTTGGGTGCCTGTAGGAAGAAATTCGTTGAATGTTGTGAGTACCACAATAATGGCAGCCATAATTTCTATCCTTACAAGGTGCCGTTTAATCACTATGATGTGCCAATAGCGTAGCGTAAAGGTTCAATCATGGGGGGGGGGGGGGGGGGGGGGGGGGGGGGGGGTAATGGTCTTAATATTAAGTGAATGAAATTCGACGGAGCGGAATGACCGAGCCGGGAGAGTTATGCCTCAGTCACAATTGGGGCCGGCGGCCGTCCGATAATGGCCTCTGGAGGTCACCGCCCCATTTTCAAAATCGTTGGGTCACCGGCGAGTTTTGCCGATGTTTGGAAGACGTCGGTCTAGCAGTCACAAGAAATTGCTCCACTTGCAGTCACCGGGCGCATACCGGTCGACACTTATGAGAGAAAAACTGACGGACATCAGAAGGAGATCGGCAGGATATCTTCCGGGCGCCGGCAGGAGACCGCAGGGAAGCAGGACGGTCACCTTGCGGCCATCTGCCGATAGTAGGTCATCGTGCGATCATCTGGAGGTGGCCCTGCGGTGTCCTGGCGAGAGGCCTGCGGTCTCGGGGGGGGGGGGGGGGTAACTGTTAGTGTTCCCGACGAGTGACCGATGATTATCGGCCGAATTTGATTGTTTAAGCGTCCTTTTGGTTTGTTTAGATCTGCCGATGTCTGAAATAACTCGCTAGCTTATAACTCCGCGCTAAAAGTTGACGATGCCTCCAACGATGCCCCCAAAACACAACGATGACCCCGATTAGCGTCCGGTTGTCCGCCGGTCACCGCACGAATGCTCCGATGACCGCCCGATTTTAGACAAAAAAACTCATCGGACGGGGCCCGTACATGGCATCGGAGCCTATTGTGACTGAGGCATTACGGTGGGTAAATGTGTGGGTGTGTTTGTGAGTGGGGATTGTATCAGGACAATTTCAAAGTATTTGGTCATTTGATGTCCCATATATACGGGACCTCAAACTGTGGAGTTATATGAACTTTGATAGATATCAAAAGTGTCATTTCACTTGATATGTAATTTCACTTGATTTCGTAATAAAATCATTAAGTATACCAAAATCTTAGATGCTGTCCGTAATGTATGAGGCAAAATGAATAGCTTGGACTTGCTCTGCCCTATCTATTTTTACCCCCTCTCTCTCCTCCTCTTTATCTCTTTCCTTTTATTCAACTGAGGATCACGTGTCATCCTAATATACGCCACGAATGACATTAATTGAACTGTATAGACAAAAACGAGGAAACGGGACCCTCTGAGATCTGCATATCTCAGTCATTTTGTCGTATCGGGGCGCCATGTTGTTTTAATTGAGTACTTACACGCATTATAATTTCGAGAGGTGGGAGTGATTCATTATACGCCAATTTCAGACGGGGAGGTTAAACTGTAATTATCTCCACCTTATTAAAACGTTTCAATCCTTCTTCGTCTAACAGGGAACAAGAGGATACGAGGCCCAGATCAACAAGCTCTTCGACTTAGCTCAGTAAGTAGGCTAACAAATGGATGCAAGATTAAAGAAAACATTCGAGTTTCTCGAAGGGATTTCCCCTTCAGAAGAATTACTTCGCTGACGTATTTATATTAATCTTGTTTGATTAATGTGCCAGCATATGTGTGTGTGTGTGTGTGTTTTCTAAATCATGAAGGTGGGAGTAATAATAAAGAAATGAAAGAAAGAATGAAAGTCAGAAAAGAGTACAAAATGTGGAATGTGGAATTTTAAGAAGCATTCGTTTTTCTCAGCGAGAATTGAACTTCTTTAACAATTCAGTTTCAGTTCAGTTTCAGTTCAGGAAAATATCTTCAATACTTTCAACAAAAGAAGAAGAAACAATGCAAGTGAACATACAGAGACATAGAGCAATATCATTTTAAAGTTGGGATAAGACAAACTAATTTGGCGTTAAATATGAGGGAATCTAGTAAGAAGCTAGGCTTGTAATATTGTAGATTCCCTTAAGAAAAAAAAATGTCTTTGACATTATTACATGTATATGAGAGATGATCTCATGAAAGTGTTTTGAAAATGGGGGAGAATATAACAATATAGTACATTACATAACTAGGATGGATTGCGTAAGTATAGGGATATTTTGAATTTGTGTTTAAATGTGTACAGTGAGCCAGTATTATTAGTTAAGTCTGGGTGTAGGTCATTTCATAATTTTGGTCCTCTACAGTGCATCCCAGAAAAAAGTTAACAGTTGGAAAAAAAATTTCAAAATATTTTAAGGAAATTTTTTATACCTGTGGATAGTTTAAGGTCTCTTCTATCAAATGGCACCAAAATATCTCAAAATATTTTACGCTTGAGTGAGCAAAAGCCAATAATGTGAAAAGGTGCAAAATCCAGTCTTGACAAGAATTGAAATTGGCTCTGGCTGTAGCAGCCGAGCTGACAGTCATGTAAAGGCTTAGAAATTTCCATATTCTGATCAACTAAAGACATTTTATGAAATAACAGGCTATGTTCTCTGTATATCCTTACACATCCCATCAACATGTTATGCTTGGGTTAATAATTAACTACTTTGCTTGGTGTTTCAGTATGCTACTTTTGCATGGGAGTCTTTTAATTTCATGTGGCTTGCTCAATCAACCATAAATATTTGATGGGATATATCAGGAAATACATTGAACAAAGTTTTTTTCTTTCATAAATAGTCTTTCAATGATTGGAATATAACATTTCGAAGTCTTTTCATGACTATCAACTTGGCTCATACCAGCCAGGACAACAACAAACATTTTTCAAGAACTTCTCCCAACTGTCAATTTCAAACGGTTCTCAACTTTGTTGATACTAGTCAGAACAAATACCAATTCTTGTCAATTCTGAATTTTGCACCTTTCCTCTGAATTTTGCACCTTTCACAAAAATGGTTTGAGATCACCCAGGCGTAAGAACTAGTCAGGGTTTTTTGTGTTATTGTATAGGAGGGACCCTAAGCTACAAGAATTAAAATATATTGAAAATATTCAGAAACATTAATGTGGTGAGACTTTTTCCAACTGTTACCTTTTTTTTGGGGGGGGGGCACGCACTGTATATATAATTATATTGTGTGCAAAAGCTGTTTGAGTACGTGGAAGGTGACAAGAATGACAATGTCTGGTTGGATAGGAGGGAAGTGAATAATTCATAACGAATGGGTAAGAAAACTTGTATTATTGTTTATAGATATGGCCAGTATTTGTACAAGTAAAAGTTATAATAATAATAATAGTGGCTTCTTATTAAGCGCTCAGGTCCGTCACAAGTGACGCTCATGGCGCTGTACAGAGTAGTAAACACATAATTATATATTTATATATAAACTACAACATTGAATGTCAAGCTACATTGCATATATATAGAGTTAAAGTTTAAAACAGGTAGGTTTTCAACATTTTTTTAAATGAGTCAGAGGACGAAGCCAGACGGATATGAAGGGGTAGACTATTCCAGAGAAAGGGGCCAGAGTGAGAAAAGCTGTGGTCACCCCAAGTTAATTGATAAGGGATTAACCACTATTCCCCATGCAAGGATTCCCTAGTTTAAGTATGGTAGGATTAGTTTAGAATATAAAGAGAGTAAGACATGAGTAGGAAATGACGCTGTGAGTTTGCCAATATATTTCTCGATATTGGTTTACTAATGTTATTTATGTGTGTTTTCTAAGTTAATTTGTTGTCGATGTATATTCCTAGGAATTTGGTTGTTTCAATTGGAACAAGAATTGTGTCTTTTAATAAGATTGGTACTGGTAGATGTTAGATTGATTTGTTCAATAAAATGAAGTTTGTTTTGTTTATATTAAGTGACAGTTTGTTTGCTTGGATCCAGTATAATACAAATTTTAATTCGTAATTTATAGTATTAAAGAGGATTTGAGAATGACGATTTGAGAAAAATGTTGGAGTCATCCCCAAATAAAAGAAAAGAAAGATTATTTTAACAATATTTCAAAATCATTATTGTAGAGTATAAATAACAGTGGACCAATTAACGATCCCTGCGGCACTCCGCATGTAACACTTTTCATTTGGGATTCATGACCATGTATATATGCTTACGGTCTATAAGGTAATTCCCGAACCACTCCAGGACTTTTCCACGAATTTCGCAGTGGGAAAGTTTATAGAGAAGAACATCAGTGATCGATTGTATCGAAAGCCTTGAAGAAGTCCAGGAAGATAGCTGTAGCTACTCTGTTAATAAACATTAGTAATGCATGGGTAATTGAGGTTTTTCGGAAGCCGAATTGGGATTTGGACAAAATGTTGTACTTAACGCCAACAGTGCGAGAATATACTATATATACTTTCGAGAATCTTAGAAAATTAGGTTAATAGTGAGAAAGGGCGATAGTTTCCAGTATCTTGCTTGTATACCTTTATTTATAAATTGGAATTACCTTAGCTCTTTTAATTTTATCCGGAATCATTCCGTTTGTCAAAGAAACATTACATATGAGAGCTAATTTCGTTATGTAGCCAGTATCACTAAAGCGTAAAATATTGTCAGAACTCATAGTGTCATCCGATGGACCAGACCCTCACCCATAATTGCCAAATGAATTTCTTGATCTTTGCTTGAAAACATAATTTGGGTTGGCTTGAGGTGGCTTGTAAATTTCTCCGATGATTATGTTTCTTTTATGTGGGGTAATGAGTTCAATACAAACAGTTTCTGCGACATCTGACATATGATTTAACTCTTCTAAAGTTTTGTTTTGGAATTTGTTCGATGTATATATATATATATCCCTCCACCACCTCTTGATTTACGATTGATTTATTTCCGGTGTACGTATAGCTATCTAAAAATCAAAACACTTGATAAGCGTGCGACCATAATACCTCGAATGATCCTGCGGACTTATGGTAATGTAGAGACAAGATGTACGTGATATTAAGAGTAAGTACAGGTCGTCTATCTAGATTCCATTTTCCCTGAGGATTCCGATGTACATGCTACCAGGTAGCTTTAAGTCTAAAGCCATAGATCCACATTGAGTCATTATAATCTCAATCTCACTCTCATTTCCCCCTCATTCCCATTTCTTTCACTCCCTCTCTAATTCTCTCTGTCTTTCTTTCTTCGTACATTTCTCCACTATGTTATCTGATTTTCTTAATTACTATAATATCTTTCCTTCTCATTGTGTTCCCACTCTATATTTCTTGTTTTAAATCTATTTCCATAGATACCTGGTGGATAAAATCAAGTCAAGGGAAGGCTTCGAATTGGTGTATGAAAAGGTAGGTGAATTTTGTGCCATGCGTAACCCATAAGCCTAATCGCAAGGAAATGAAAAAATAATAAATTCAGAATGATATATAGCCTACGATTAGTCGGTTAGCCCCTAGGTGATGCATAATCTCCTTTAAATCATTCCTTTGCAGCCGGAGCTAACAAATGTGTGTTTCTGGTACTATCCACCCAGTCTACGGGAGATGGAAAATTGCCAGGAAAAACAACTTAAGCTTCACAAGGTGAATTTGATTTATTTTGTACAAAATCGAGTAAGGATAAAACTGTAAGAACGTAAGAATTATTCATGGCTGTACATCCACAGTACAATTTTAGACATGCCTTACACAATGTCTGGTTTTACTAACAGATGATATAGGGTATCCGCAATGCTTGCAGTTTCAGATTCATTCCCCTTCAATGAATCACACATGTTATCTATTATGATGGGACTGCCCTTCTCAAAAAAAATATGTGTATCGACGTCCTTGTCTATGTTACCACAATGCCAATACGTGAACTACTTATATGTATATAAATTTGAATTGGATTGACTTGATTAATAAGTAAATAAACAAATATTATTCATCATTGTCTAGGTTGCCCCTGAGATCAAGGCGATGATGATGAACAAGGGAACAGTGATGGTGGGCTACCAGCCACTGGGCAGCAAGGTCAACTTCTTCAGAATGATCGTCAACAATACAGCGTCTACCAAAGCCGACATCGACTTCATGTTGGACGAAATCGAACGACTCGGAAAACCGCTGACGTGGGATGCGTAATGATACATGAAAGAGTAGTTGACATGGGGGATGCTCGTTAATTCATGATTCAATATATGGAATACAATTCTTTAAGTTATAGATTATCACGGTGAGATTCATCGCACTTTTTTTATCTGCGCTTGCCAGTCGAAAATTCAAAACAAGGAATAAGAAGAGGAAAATGATTCTAATACTTACTAATAATTTTACCTAGAACTTGGAATAATTATTTAAATGACATTTCAGGTTTAGGGAAACTCTAGGGAATTTAGGGAATTTAGGGAAAATCCAAATACAGGTTTAAAAAAAGACTTTTAGAATATACTTGCATTTCGCACCGGATATTCAATTTTGGCTGATATTTGGAAATGGCAAAACAATTTTCAGTAACTTTTACAAAATGATTGATTGCTAAGGATTTTTGCGATATGATGCATTAGTACTATGATTAAGGGCTTGGATAAATTCTCTGACATATCTCTTTGTTTTTCTGCGTTACATGGAGATGGGTAGTATCTCCTCTTTTTCATTTCATTATTTTTTTTTTCTCTCTCTACTATGATGAAATCATAGGTTCGTTAACAGTGAACTCATTCTTATCACCAGACTTACATGGGATACAGCCCACAAGACGGGCACGATCGGTCTCTTGGGTCTTCTTCCTCCACAGTTCACCAAATCGGGGACCTACTAAATAGACATTTTCTTTTCGGCCTCATGTATTTCTTTGTGTTGTCGGTCTCACGGGCTGTTAAATCCCCGGGCTGTCATTTTCTATCATTAGTCTCTTGGAGCTTTTGGAACAGTTTATCTTTCAATCTATTTTATGAATTTATCCGTTTTGGGGGTGCTGTCCGTGGGCTGTCGGTTTGCTGGGATGCCCCTCCGCCCTTAGGAAAATGTCCTCTTGGTATCTCGTAGAGATGAAGTAACTCTTACTCTTTACCACATTATCAAGATTTTTTATGATAATGGGTTAATTAAGAAACATCAACTTCAACTGATTTACCATTATATTTCTCTTTAGAGATTTACATGGAATGTAATTCTTTATGTATTATCACTTTGTTGAAAGTTTCCTATTAATCAGTCAATATTGAAGATTATTCAGCCTACAAGACGATCGATGAGTCTTTAACTGAGTATACACTTTGGGCCTAGATTGACATGGTAGTCATGGGCAATGTTACGTATAATGCAGACACGTGCAATAATATTGCGTGATCAAAAATCTAGTGATATCAAAAGAGAACTACAGAATGTATATATCGAGATCATATCTACACATTTGTACACATCGGAAGTATAATGATAGTGAAGACTATGTACATATAAATATTATATTCAAAGCTTAATTGTCTATTTGATATACTCAATTCTATATGCAATAACGCGTAAGATTGATATATTGATTTTGTTTTATGCAAGAGTATACTGCCGCCCTATACTTTAACAAAAGAAAGCAACTCTGAAATTGAACAGATTTATTCATTTATTGATTTCAATTAGTATTCTTTTAACCGGGTAGTCCCGTCAGTAATTGTAACAATGTTATCCGTTTATTTATAAATATTTTTTACAATTTATTTTTCACCTTAAAAATACACAGAAAATTACCAAACACTTAACTAGTTCTGCTCACAAAGTAAAACATGGACATGGCTTCCTGAGAGAGTATTACCATAATTTTTTTTCCTGTTTCCAGGTGATGTCCCATTAATTTCGACAAATTTTCAGATGAGAGTTGCTTCCTTTTGGTCCAAATCAGGCAGTATAGTAATATGGAATGATTTATGCCATAATCAGTTAAATCAACGATTGAAAATTTTGGCAAACCAATGAAATTTGCGTGTTTTATGAATATTATTTTTCCTTCTCTTAAAGATAAAGTTGAGTTCTGGTCATGTGATGACATTGTGACAGAAACTGTCTCAAAGCAATAGGGAAAAGTCGATCATGTCTACGTAAGAATTGTTTTTGACCTAGTCTCGCTAAAAAGCAGGGGTCGCGGAGCGTTTTTGAAAGTGGGGGGGGGGGGAGGGGGCTGATCTGATTTCACTCAATGAACATTTTCGAACCTTTTTCCCGATATTTTGTAAACCTGTCTACTCAACAACAACAACAAAAAGTTGGGGACTGCAGCCCCCAGCCCCCCGGTTCCGCGGCCCATGAAAAGGACATGCACTGGGCACAGAAATGGGTATGTGGGACTGTACACTCATGTAGCATGAATGTTTGAGCTATAACAGCTCAGCTATTTCTTGTCATATTTTGAATATTAGGTCATTTGAAGAGCAATACTTTTCAGTGGACATTGCTACTATGATACTCTTCAAACCGAACAAAAAAGAATGAGAACGCTCACAAATTATTTTTTAACTTTAACAGTACTCAACCTTCTCTTTAATGCATTTTGTCAAAAGATGCTTAAATGTGCACCTTAACCCTGTTTATGATAGTAAGGTTTGACCAGGTTTGACCAATGGGAAAGATCTTTCTTCGTAACAAACTAGTATATTGTTCTAAAATTGGTTAATCTTTAGTCATTGGACGTTAGTAGTCTAAAGCCAACAGGCTGATTTCGGCTGTCATAGTGTTCAGGATGCAGCGTAACCTAGAATTTATATGAGCAGCATGTTTTTTTTCTATATTTTTCAGGTAAATACAAATAAGCTCTAATATGATTCGGAAATGAGAGTTTTGATGGTTATCGTTGTCCTCACACTAACCAATGTTGTTATTGTTGTTGATAGTTGCCCTAATTACATTTTGTTGCTCCTGCTGTTCCCGTCTTACCTACATTTCAACCAATCCGTCCTGACATCCTTTTGAATTTTAGGATTGTTTTATTCTTGATGTATGTAGTAGAATCACCTCTTTTTTGATCGACAACTGTATTATGAATTCAAATGTTGTTCTATAAAAGCCTAATTACAGTGTACGCTAAAAGTGATACATGTATTATAGTGCAAGTTATTATATATTTAGTAGTCGTATGTAATAAAAATAATAAGAATTACTTTGTTTAAAACTTGTCATTAATCCATTGGGTATGACGATGTGATCATATACTATGCGTAAAGTAATTGTAGATATTGGTTTTTTTTTTTAATGGACTCGAAACCTCGGTTATACGTAGACTGGAAAGATCATTTGAATTTGTGATAAAAAATGCATTAATTTGTTTCTGGCTATTCAGATAGATTATATACACAATTTTAAAAGTAACAACAACAGCAACAAGAAAACATGTTATTTGTTCAGATGTTATTTTAACAGGGAAAGTTTTTTTTTTCAAAAGAGTGTAAGGGACAGTGATTGTACGTATTACTAAAAAAATTGCATTACATTGCTCTAATTTTTCCCCAGGAATTTTTAACTTGGCCTATGTTCTAAAATACAAACAATCATCTTCCGTCCCCTGCTCCATAACACACACACACACACACACACATACGCACACACGTTTACACGGCTTTACTTCCGAGGACAACTATTGTTCCTCTATTGTTACTCGTCCTCGGACAGTCGACGGAATAAGGCATAAATTCATTGTTCGACGTTCGAGGACTATTGTCCGGCTTCCGAGGACCATTGTTGTCATGATTTTTTTTTAGTTCTCTGTCCGAAAATGTCCTCGGACATAATGCTAAACAAACGCACACGCACAGACACGCACACATCCCACACACACCCACACACGCCCACTTGCCCTTATCGCACATGACCAACGCACAGGTGCCTCGTAGTCAGAAAATGGTCTTATAAAGCTTTTTTACCGAACCCATTACGTCTGCCATGGTGTCTTAGCTTTTAAAGTTCACACTCGTTCGTCATTCTACTATTTCAATTAGAAAAGTGTTATTACCTTTCTCCCTTTGCGGGATTATAATTTAAACCCAATTTATTTGGAAAAAAGTAAAAAGTATAGAATGTTCATGTTTTTAATTTAAATATATCAATCTTTATGAATCCTAAGAAGGGGGTGATGCTGAATTGCATCTTAAAGATAAAGTTTTGTTCCAGTCTCGCAAATCTTACATTTTTAAAGAAACTATTTGGTAGCAATCGGGAAAGGCTGATTATGAAGAACATTGAAAAATGGTGAGCACTGTGAGGTTTTGAAATCATCAAAATGATAATGAACTGGATTCAATTCTGCAAAAGGTCACGTGCACATGTGTACATGTGACTATACACACACACACATGGCATAAAAGTTTCGTTAAAACACTTTTCATGATTAGAATATGGAGGAATTTGGAAAGCAACTATATTCAGGGGGTATTTCTTCTATTGCATTCTTCCAAACTGGCATAAAAAGAAATCTCACAAATTATTTTTCACCAAAGGTGCAAATAATTTGTGAGCTTTCTCCATCCTTTAATACCAGTTTGAAAGAACACCATAGTAGACATGTCCCCTGAAAAGGATTGCTCCCCAAATGTCACATGCCACATGTGTGTGCAGTCTCATACACCCATTTCTGTGCGCAGTCCATGTGTTTTTCAGAGAGATTTGGTCACTTTCTTATGATTTTGATCATTCCAAAACCTCACAGTATACACCAATTCTCATGAACACACGATCAACATTTCCTAATAGCTTTGAAACATTTTCTTTCTCAGTGTAATCTTATGACCAGAACTCAGCTTTATCTTTAAATGTCTTTAAACCATAGCATGGTGTATGATTTTTAGAAGCCTAGCTGTATGATATAGTCTTTTGAAAGAATGTTTACATATATTTTTTTGAGAAACTTGACATTTATCGATGAAAACTATAACTATAAGCTTTCATTTAACAAACTTTTGTTCAACAGGATATAAAGAAAGTAATCCACAAAATGAATCACAAAATGTTAAAACCAAAAACGTCAAATCCCTATAGCGAATTGTGATATAGAATGTCATTGTCACGTGGACTTATAATTCCACCTAAGAGACCCGAATGTCATTATGTTGAAGTAATAATTACATTTCTTCTCCTTAGGGCTCCATAATATACAATTCTAAAGATAATGTTGAGAACAGGGGAGCGTTTCATCAAGCGTTTTGTCAGTGATTTTTACCGACAACTGTTATAAGCTACTGAAATCCTTGCATCTGATTGGCTGAGAGCAAAATTGTCGGTAAAAATCACCGACAAAACACTTGATGAAACGCTCCCCAGGTCATACTGTTCTACTAGGAAAGAAACAGTCTACAATGTATTGATGATAAGGCAGTAAATAGGAGTAATCACGTATTATGAGATTTTGGAATCAGTGCAATGTCATAACATATTGCCAAAAAAATTGCTGAAAGTCGCAAACATTGAACAGCACTGGACACAGATGTGGGTACTCGGAACTGTGCAAGAATGTATATGGCACTTGAAGTTGGTCCGGAGTTGTAAACTTTGTCCTATTCGAAACATAAAAAAACATTTCAAGATCAATGCTTTTCATGAGAAATTGCTACCTTGATATTTATCAAAATGGGAACACGAAGCGAGAAAGCATTCAAGTTGTTTTCAACCTTTCCCAGAATTCACTCTTCTCTTTAAATCAAAATGTATTCTACTGGTTCAGCTTCCTTTTTTTAGTGTGTGTGTGTGTGTGTGTGTGTGTGTGTGTGTGTGTGTGTACTATATGTGGGCTAAAGCGTTATTCTATAAATGTAAATGTATTTTTTTTATTAGCAGATACTACAAAGCAATTCAATAACTGCAGTATAGTTCTGTAAGTCAGTGTGCATATTCGACTGGAAAGCTTCGTTAGGCAAAGTAAGTTTGTTGGATTTTTTCACCATCAAATGTGGAATAGAGCACTATTAAAGCAAAGTCGTAATAAAAGTCGTTTATTACAAATGACGATAGTGAAATCGTTTGCGGCAAAATTATAAACAGGTGCACATTCCCAGTAAGTACACTTTTAACATTATTAGTAATCATTATTAGTTATTAATGATAGCAATAGACCTCATGATTTTAACTGGGATGTTTGAATAAATGGAGTCACAACAGATCGCTTTACTTTGAAGTGTGTTTGAAGCTGCCGTAACAAAGTCGACACTTCGGAAACTTCTTGTATAATGAGGAAGCAAATAGCATAATCTTTCAAGTATATTAATCACTTTGATATTTGAAGTGAAGGATATTTTTATACAGGGATACTGATAATGATTAGGAAACCCCAAAATGCAACCTTCTGAAAGTGTGGAAACATGTTTTTTGTTGTTGTTTTTTTAACTACGAGCGAATTTAGAGTCAATTTATTCAATAGAATGTTGATGATTTTCTTGACCAGGTCCCCATTTCATAAAAATTTTGCTCTCAAAAACAACTGCCCCATTTCTATGACAAATTCGCTCTCAGCCCATCAGATGCAAATATTTCAGTATTTTATAACTGTTATTGTAACTTATTATTAAGAATAAGTTTTATGAAAGGGTGCCCTGGTATGTGCAAGCATTCATCTGCATCGGGTGTATCATTATTAACAATAATTATTTTATATCAACAGGAATCAATCGAAAACTGCCATCATCCTTTATTGTGCCTTTGAGATTTGAGTTTAGTTTTACCATACATGAACTTGTTTAGTTGCAGGTCCATTTTCTTTATTATCAGATAATGCCCCAAAATATCTCCCTTCTTACAACAGAACACCTTTGGAGTTCCTGAACAGTACGAAAATTGTTAGAGAGTGTACATTGTAACGCTTATTTCTTAATTATTTAAGAATGAAATTTTCAGAATGAGATCTTTTGATCTTCTGATCTTTTGATAACAACGCACTTTTACTTTAGGTGGTTATCATGAAATCAATACAAATTTAGTAAGCTTATCACAGGATTTAATTCCAATTACAATTCTTTTAAACCTTTTCGATTAAATTTGAAAAGCTAACTTCAAAACAACCAAATTATTTTAATATTAATGCTATTTTGTAAAGACTGATGAATTTTGTATTACTTACTGTTGGTTTGGGACTACATCTATTAATACCTCCTTTGATAAGAACAATAACACGGCTCAGGATATGTTAATCTATACTTCATCCCAGAGAAGTCTCACGCATAACCTACATAATTCAATCATTCAAAGAATCGAAAGAGGATGAAAACGGTGTATTAAGAACGGGGTAAACGGGTGTGAAAAGAGAGAGAGAAAAAAAAACTGTTGAGAGGATAGAAACGAGCAGAGTAAACTTAATGCCTTAACACGGAAGAGACTACGTCAACAAATCGATCGCGAGAGGACGTGATCGATCCACGATGTTATGCTGGATCACGCACTCCACTCAGCCGGCATGAAGCACGGATGTGAACCCGACACCAGACCCGCCACTATGTCGTGATTCCAGGGAGCCCAAGTCTTTTTGTGATGGTGCTAAAATGACATGTTCCCGGTTTCGAATTTGTCAGGCGGTCGCCTAGCTGGATGGCGTAGCGGGGTGATGGTTGACGGCGAGGTTCTTCGATTGTTTGCAGCCCACGGTCATTCCTCCCACCTAAGAGTAGGGGACGATGCAGTGACGGCTTTCTCTTCCAACCTCTACCCCTATTAAGGCATGCAGGATAGGGTTTCGAGGAGAATTCACCTCACCCCTCCGTTTGTATTCGCCTCTCTTACACCCTTACCTTCCACGATCGTGTCTTACATTTCACCTTTTTCAATCCAATTACAAATCGATCCCAGTCCTGGGGTGTCAAAATTATATCCGAGGGAACACTTTCAATTGACGGCACAGAATGTGCCGTGCTCGGTGTTCACAGACATTTCACGTCTTCATTTGGAGCGAAAAGAAGGTCATTTTGTACCAAAATAATTACACTCAATCAGAGAATACCCATACAGCTGCCAAGAGTAACCTAACCATCGAATAAGCATACGAGCCGATCATGAAAATGCTATAGTTGTTCGATTATTTGCAAACAAAAACACAACAACCCCAGAGTATTCTGTACTGATGTAAGATACTGCCTGTATGGATTTTTGCTGCAGGAATACACTTCTAAAGTTCACATCACCAATTTTCCTTGTGAACGAACATTGTTTTTAGAACATTCCGTCATGACGCGATGTGTAAATGTTTATTTTACCTTGATATGGGAGCCCATGCAGATTTCACAAAATTTCATAAGAAGAAATGACAAAGATCTGATTTCATACATTTTGGTAAACTACTCTATCGGCTGACATTTTTGTCTAAGTAGTGCTCTTTCGGGCTCGATTGTATTGGCCTACATAAATATTGTTTTAGAAACCAGATATAAACGTTACAATCCTGAGGAGTCGTTTAAGGATAGGATGTCAGGAAAAAGCGATTTCCATTTGAAAAGTAGTAACGCATTTTTGTTTAAAAGATGCTTAACTTTTCGTTCATAATTGGCCTGGACGCGTATAAATATTGAAAATTGACAATTTATTAGGGATTACGCAAACGCATGTTAAAAAGAAAACGGCTGTTTCCATTATACTTAAAGAAGGGTTTTTCCTCTTAATAAACACCTGTGTACTGTTATCTCGTTTAAGATATAAATTCATTACTGCGCAATCGTCGTGTGGCAAATATTATTTGAAAATGATTGTTTTTATATTGCATAGTTACATAACCATATAACATTCTGTCATAAACGATGTGTAAAAGCTAATATTATTTTGATATGTATAGCCTGTGCTAATTTGTCAGAATTTCTCCAAAACTTCAGAATAAATGAAAAAGATCTGATTTCATACATTGTAATAAAATTGACTTTGCTTTCTGTTGACATTCAGGCGAACCATTGTTTTTTCAGCCTCCATGGTTCATTGAAAGTGTTGACCTACATTAATATTGTTTTAGATAGCTGATATACACTTTACAGTCCTGAGGATTCGTTTGGGGATATAATGTCAGGAAAATTCTTCACCTTTCCTCCATAATTGATACGTGTTGAAAATTGACAATTTATTAGGGATTCGAGAAAGTCATGTTAAAAACATTTGCCATATTTTATATTTAGTTCTTACCTGAACGATTTAAGCAATATGGAACCTTATAAAAAAGAAATGTTTTCATTATACTTAAAGAAGGGTGTATTTTGCTTAATAATAAGGGCCCGTGTTATCTCCTCTAGATATGAACTCATTACTGTGCATTTGTCTGTGTGGCGACAATATTTTAACTTGAATGTTTTCATATTGCGTAGATCTCAAATATACAAAGTAGGGTTGTTGTGCCATAAAGGGTGCGGTGATCACACAATGATCGGAGGATAATACCTTCTACAAACACATGTCAGAATGAAGAAACGCATTTACTTACTGAATAACAATCTTACGACAGTCCCAAAGTATTAATGTAAGTGTGTTCCATCAATGACTCGCCCCTCCCCCGTAAAGAAGAAGGAAATGAAGTCCCATTATGATATCGTGATCATCTAGCAAATTTGATCTGAAATATATTGCTTTTAAACTCATCAGGGGAGCGTTTCATCAAGCGTTTTGTCAGTGGTTTTTACCGACAAATTTGGTCTCAGCCAATCAGATGCAAGGATTTCAGTAGCTTATAACACTTGTCGGTAAAAATCACTGACAAAACACTTGATGAAACGCTCCCCTGGTTCTTATAATTACTAAACGGAATTCAAAACCTATCAATAACTGGGCTATTCCATTTGGAGGGTTACGGATGTTTTTGCTAGTTTGGAGCAAGTCACGAATTCAACTAACGTTACCGTTGATACAATGTACGGTTAGGTGTAACACATGCTGGCAGATGAAACATATTTTCCACGCCTTCATGTTTTATTCATCGGCTTTCTTTTTACATAACTCTTTACCCGCCCCCGTCCCCTCACATTTTACTGTTTAACATGCCTTAACTTGGATCTAGAAATATGCCGCCGGTAACGTGCCATTCGACGATTATTAAAATACAAGATGATCAAATGATGGCGACACCAACATTGCTGCACTGAAACTCAGTCTAGACTGTTTTCATTTGAGGGTATAATTACCTCTCAAATATGATTGATTTTGTAATGGAATTAGCCCAATATTTCCTATTCATATATCCTTTAAGCTGATCATTTTTTTCTTGGATAAGCAGACGTGGAAGCAGACAATCTACTTTATTTATTTTCTTGAGTGTACTCGGAGCGTCTTAATCTCCATGTACACAAAATGGCGATTAAAAAGTCAAGGTAACGCAATGAGTCTAAAAATTCAAAATGTAATTAATACCATTGAGAGAGATTCTTTTTTTAAAATAAGTCATTTTGTACTCAAATAATGTTTTCAAGGAAAGACTAATAAGTGATGTTCAGGAACCAAAACTAAATTTCAATGAAGTACTAGTGTTATCTTCCTCAGTTTTGTGTTTATTAAAAACAGGTGCGTCTCAGAAATATCTCCGTAAACAACTGAAAATAATATTTCAAGGAATTTAATTCCCCCATTGAAAACAAATTTGATATCAGATTTCCAATGCTACAAACATTTTAGATAAATCATTAACAACACTAAGGAAATTCCGTGCATGCATTCACTCTCTTAGGATTCCCATGCAAGAATGGGGCAGGGCGAATTTGACTAACTATTCAGAAATAATAATATTTAAGTACTAAATAATATAGTGATGAAAATAATAACACAAATAGAAGAGTGATTCAACATAAGCCTCGCCCTCCAGCTAAAAGCGTCATGAAAAGAACCATAACACCTGCAAAAGATTTAGCTCAGGTTATGCCTGTTTAACTTGACAAAATACCTGTTATGCCTTTTTAAAAAATACTCTATACCTCTTGCAAAAACACTTTTTGTGGACAGCCATACAGTGGCGTATCCAGAAAATGCTACACAGGGAGCGGAATCCTAGCCAGAAGAATTATTTCTGGTCCTTCAAACGGGAGGAAGATGTTTTCCGAAGGTTCATAATTCTGAAACGCAACATTGCCATACCAGGAGGCTCATAATTCCGAAAATGAAATAAGGTACATAATTCTGACGATTCGTTATTCCAAAAGGTACGTTCATCCGAAGATACATAATTCCGAAAATGAAATAGGGTTCGTATTTCCAAAAGTGAAAAAGGGTTCATAATTCCGAAATTTAGTCCCCCCCCCCCAAAAAAAAAGGATTTATGGAGGGCTCTATTACATTTTCAAAATTGTGAACCTTATGAACCTGCGCAATTATGAATCTGTGGAGTAAACGTACCTTCTGAATTATAAACCTTCGAAAGGCTGCACTCTACACAGGATACACCTCTGCTTGGATTAGTTATCAATGTAAACGTTTACAATCCACTTCGATACAAATGTTCAAATTAAATACCTGCTTGAATCATAAATACAGAAACACAATATGAGCACCTTATTTCATTGTACTGAGGAATGTTTATTTCACAAACAAGAAAACTATGTAGATTTCAATGAAAAACTCCTTACACAAAAAAAAAAAGAAATGAAAAAAAATATCTAGGAGTATCAATAGTTGACATTAAACAGTTTCACCTATCAAAGTCATAAAAGAGAAAACGTTTAATATTTTCTTTATGTCTATCCGAAAATTTATATTTATGTATAATATATTCACTTATGTTAAGGTCACAATCCATTGAGAATTGGAATTTATTATATTTCAAATCATTTTCTAAATAGAAATTACTGTCTGCCCATGAAATTGTATTTTAATCAATCTGAAAAATACTACTTTTGCATAACTAGAAAGCATAAAACTTGATCATCAATGACATCCTAATTCAACGTCACGTAGTTGGGCAAAAGCAACATGATTTTTTTGTTTGAACACACAAATTGTTATTTGTTGTTTTTCGACTAATATGTCAAAAATACGTACATCACAGCCCTCGTGATTTACTCACTACTCTATGGCAATGTAAGAGATAACAGGGGATGTTCTTCATTGCCGGATCGACTTTACATTTCAAATCATAATTTTACTATTTTTTTTATCGAATTCATACTTGTCGATATTTCTCTGTGATCCCTTTTCAACAGAAAGAACTGTTAATAAAGCATATCTAACCGAAGATAAGATTAACGGAAAATGGCAGAATACGTATATCTACATCCGTATTTGATCTATATAATTGTCAACAGTATTTACAAGGAGATTTACATTTATAACCTAACTTCAGTTTTTTCATTGACAGAAAATTGGCGCCGGATTGAATGTGATATATGAAATAGAAATACTAGATAAGAAACTTTATATCGCACTTCATCAAAAAATCAATTACACTATTATTTTCAGCCGCTATCATATGGAGATTAGAAGAAACCAAAGAGGAATGTGTCTGGAAAGCAGACCAGTAAAATCTATAAAAATGCTGAATTTCATTTCGGTTTGACAAGTTATGATGTTTTTTTAAAGTACTAAAATGCAGAGACTTCCACGTCATTTCTCTAGGCAATGTTTTAATTCCCTTTTTCTATATCATTCTCAGCACTGGTTACCCATTCCCAAAGACGATTAAATCTTTACACACACGAATAAATTGACTGTGGAAACACATACCACAAAAATAGAAACTTCTTTGATCTCGGTTCGAAAGTGCATTGACTTGTGGACACGGCACCGTCAACATCTTTGTGCATAATTTCTTTTGAAGTCCGGTAAGTCCGTTAAGAAGGGATGATTTCTTTTCCGACAGTATTTCCGATAGCTTGCTGCTTTAATCAATAAAAAATGTTTGATTCTAGTGAATGGGTATTGTCCCCTTATGATGTCCCCATCCATTAATAACCACCGTTTTCTTCTGCCTCTTCAAGCTGAGCGATAATCTTCTGTATGAGGGGTAAATTTCGATATTTGAAAGCTTCGTCGTCGTATTTGTCGGCACCGTATACGTTGTCGTCTAGCATGCTGGGTGGCTGCCACGCTCTGCCGTACCTGTAACCGATTCTGAACTGTTTTGTCTTCATTGATTCCCGTCCTGCAAAGAGAGAAACAAGAAATCAATATGTAAATAAGATATACTTGTCCATTACTGATGATTATTGTTGTCTGACACTACTTCTATTTGTAGAATATCCGTCATAAATAGGTTGAGTAGTCCATTACACATCATGTGACAAGAAATAGTACCCACAGGCCTAATGTAAATGGACATTCGACGCCACATCCATTGTATATGATTTTACTGTACACTGCCTATGACATCATTAACAATAAGATTCGGGCTACCCATAGGTTTTACGCGAGGTTAACAATGCTCGGTGTTGTAAATTACGCATTTATTAGTCTTTCTGGTTTAAACGTTTTTTCAGCTGAGCTAGTAATGAATATGCCTATAGTTTTCATATACATTATTTCCTTTATGCTTATCGAATTCATAGACCCTATACCAGATTCTGATTGAAAAAGACAAATATAAAGAATCTTTTTCGAGTCTCTAGAGAAATTTTGGCGCCCTCGCCAAAACGAAAATTCCTTTGTATTATTCATGTCACCTCGGGTTTCATAGCTTCAACCAAAGCCTTCCATGTCAATATAAAGTTGCATACCACCTTTCACTTGTCAGAAAAAGAAAACTATTATACTTCACTCATTGGCTACCACAACGTGGATTGTGCCACCAAAATTGAATTCTAGACATTTGATAATCTGCTTGGTAGATGAAGGAAAATTAGTCTTCTAACATTTCTATTAAAAAAAGACCAACAAACAACAACACACAAACGTCTTTTGATATGGAAACTGAAGTGTATTGATTTGTTTCAAGGATTTAGTAAGGCTAACTTCGTATGAAAGGTTTTTTTTTCTTCATTTCTTCATGCATTCAACTACTTTGACGTAATTCTACCTCTGAAAGTTTTGAATATTTTTTTAATCAACATAGTTAATCAACTAGCGATTAACTATGAGTAGTCAGAGAAATGGCCTCATTCATTTGCAGAGTATTAATTTTATATTCAAAGCACGAATAAATACAGAGAGTTGCAAGTTATTATCAAGTATCATTATGCATATATGGCATTAACGGCTTTATATCATATAATTGGATGCTTTAATAGAAATCTGTTTAGGTTTATCTGTTTGAAGAAAAGAGTTTGACTCAGATTGCATGCGAATTAGTAGATTTAAACATCTATAAGATAAGGTTTAGCATTGGTCATGCGTTTGCGATGAGAAAGAAACTGTCTCGAAGTTATTCGGAAAGGCTGATTATGTAGTACATAAAACTAATCGGGTATTGTTTTAGTATCAACAAAATAATTATAAAGTGACTCAACCTTGCTTTAAAAAAAATCATTGCTCAAATCGTATATGGAACCACAAGAACATTTGGTGCAAACTTTAAAAACATTATGATTTTTTTTTATAGTTCGAATAAGGGGTAACATCATTTTCATGAGAAATTGCTACCGCAATATTCTTCCTCATAAGAAAAGATTGAAAGAGCTTATGAATGAATTTTTACTTTATACGGGACTCATCAATTTAATGTGGGAGTAGAATTATGGAGGATTAGAACACACATTTTCATTTTACAATATAAACTAAATACTTTTTGTTGTTCAAACTCCATACAAAATGTCTGTATTCATAACGAAAACCGGATGAATTTTTGCCACAAATATGTTATTCAAGAGGTCATTATTTTATTTTGTACTTTTTAAGAATTATTTTAAATAATCATTTATAAGATGAATAATGCAAAATCATTGATAGGTAATATCGTACAAAGAATGAACCACAAAATTATTGTTCAGCTGAAGAAAAAAAGAATTTGCTATAATAATGCAATATATATATTTAAAAAATAATGCTATAAACTCGTGTACCATACTTTGATTTATTAGTCAGTCATCTTGATTTTTTTTTTAATGTTATATTTTTAAACAATGGTGCAGCTTAATCACAAGTAAAACGTTATGAGGCTGAAAGCTTTCATATTGCGAAGGCATGAATATCAAAGAATTCTATAACTATCAATGAAATTTATAACTCCTCGAAATGGTTTCAAGAGGACCGCATGTCAGTTTCCCTTTTCCAAAAAAAAAACGTGAATCAAAATGCAATGCGAATTGTTCTGATTTATGTAAAAGTCATGATTATTTCCCCAGATTCGCTATTGACGTTCTGTGAACTATCCTGCTACTATCAATTATCTTCTTACAACTCTTTGTTTCATCATTATTATATCATGTTGATCGCGTCTTGTACCTACCTTAATAAATACAATAGAGATCGAATTATCGTCGTTTTTTTATTGCATATTGTGTGTGCACACACTCCGCTTTGATTTTTTTTGCCTTATTTCGATATAGGTAGGAACTATTCATTCGTATTTTATGAGGAATAATTAGTTTTAAACAAGACGTTTAACAAGCCCTATACATATATTTGCCCTCCTGGAAAAATTATCTATTTACGGATTAGCTGACAGCGATGCAGATTTTGACAATTTCATGTTGAATCTTAACTGGGGGAATATACTCTCCCAGGCCCACTTACCGATGTTCAATTAGCTTTATGTGAATTGCTTAGAATACATTACATACCAAAAGTACATTCATACATGAAATTTGCTTATGACGTTTGGAAGGGATTTATATAAATACATGTTCATGTTTTAGCGCCCATAAATGGTATGTACTTAGGAAGGCCATTAGTAAGCTCACTGATGCAATGTACACTTAAAACCTATCAACAAAATAGCATAACCAAAATAATTCCACCATGTTCGTTTTCACAGCAAATGAGAGAAGGGTGAAGAGTTCAGTCAACTGTAATACAGGTTAAGGACCTGCATGATTTTTTTTTATATTAGCTATCAAGTCGAACTTAGAGCAAGGTTATTAAAAAAAACTGAAGCATTAATCATCTAACAAAAGCAACATCAACCCGTGAATAATCTACTTGACAAAATGAGAATCGTTTTAAGAATGTCATTATCTAATCGGAATTAACCCTCGCTAATTTAGAGAGGGATGTGGTATACCATTTTATAATCATTTCAACAGTATGTATCGTCATGACTGCAGCGTTCTCAGCTTTTTTTTTCACGGATATACGTCTCCTTGTGGTCATGATTCACAGAAATTCTTCCCCTCGTCAATCCAATCTCAATCTACAAGCCATGATTAGTAAATCAATGAATTCTGATTCGAAAAAAAAACAGTTTAATTGATCGCTTCCCTTTTGTACTAGTCAAAGCTCTCTCTTTCTCTCTCTCTCTCTCTCTCTCTCTCTGTCCATCTTTTTAAAAACTATTCCTTCTTCTCCTTAATTGCTCTTTTCAGCGCGTCGGATCGCATCATTTCGTAGACCGGTCCCTTATTAACGACGCCGTTTGTACCCTCTTTACTCCTCTTTAAGAAACCATTTTGCTGGAAGAATTGTTTTATTATGAGGGTGGAGACGTTCTTTCGCCAGTGGGGGATAATGTATTGCAAATTACCCACTTGGATAAATTGAGGGAACTCCAACAGGGGTGAAATAGATTCTCCCATGGGGGTAACGTAAACGTTCTTCTTACATCGGGAAGATGAAGAAGAAAGAGTTCACATCTGGCGGTTGAATACCATGTCCATGAACTTCTCGGATAAAGAGTATACTAGCTACCGCATTAAACTGCTATATAGAAGTTGACCATGTGAGATGATTAACAAGGGGAGCTTCCCCCTTATATCAATCTTTTCTATTAAGGGGTTAATGTAAACACAAAATGGGTAGGGTATCTAGGGTCTACAAATCATTATAGTCCCTGACATAATTGTTTAAACAAATGGGAAATGATTGTTGATTTCGCAATTTGGATGGGAGTAATAATAAAATGTCACACTTTCAAGTTGCTAATTTCTTAGTATCTATTAATGTATATTTCCACTTTAATACAAACACTTCTTTTCACACAGTCACGTAAAAAAGTGTTTTGACAATCCAAATATATTAACTATTAAATTCAGTACTAAAACTTAGCAATAATGATAACAATAATAGCAGTTATGACATAATATCCGGTCTCTTGTGAACTTTTTAACTCCCTCTCTCGACTCAGAGTCAAGATATTGAAATCGGAGTTATAATTTCATTATATTGGCAATTCGTCGAAACTAGGACATTACCATGATTACAGTAGAAAATGCCTGACAGGACATTAATCACTATTCGTGCCATGAGTGTCATTATATTGACAAGGCGCGATATGAATAGTAAGAAATATACTATGATAACGATTATTACTAAAGCAATCATTGTAATGAATATTACGATCAAGTGCTTATTATGGTCTGGGCGTTGTGGTGTGCGCCTGTAATCCAGCTAACAGTGGAAGTTATAAACTAATTCAGCGGACCCAGGTTCGAGACTGAGTCACGTCTTTCGGATGGTGACGTTAAAGGTCGGTCCCCAGACGTAAATAATCATATCTGATTGATACACGTCTGTAAAAACCCAATTACACACACGCGCGCCCGCGCACACCCACAAACACATTATGGTCTAAGAAAGGGAAAATAAAAAAAACGGAATATTAAATAATGTCGTAAAAATTCAAATCGAATGTAATTAGCCTTCCTGTGTGCTAAGTGAAAATATACGTCTTTTAGACACTGTAAGCGCTGTAGAATGATAGCAGAACTGCTATGTATTCATTTTTTTAACTGTCCAAAGAAAAGAAAATCCGTTCAATATTGGAATTATAAAGAGACAACAGAAGGAATTTATATACGTTTTAATTTCATTCTTGTGTCAATATGGGACCTAGTCAACAAAATACATCATTTTCGAACGTGTAATCATACTGAAATGTGTTTCATACATACTCATCTCTCACAGATACAATAATTAACTTCAATCTTGTTATTATCTATCTAAATGTGTGGAATCAGGTTCTTCTTTTTAACTCTGGCTTTTTTTTTCAAGAACAAAGATTTGTTATCTTAATTGCCAAACTTATGATCATTTTGGAAGAATGATAACATAATAGCGGAAAGTAAAAGGACACGAACCCGATATATCCTTGTGTCAGATATAAAATAACATAAGGAGGATAATTATCGGAATAAAGGAGTATCGTGAAAATCCTCGAAGGCAAAGACGTATTGTAGTATACGACTGCTTATCAGTGACAGTTGACTTTTAGCTTTGTTTATTTATAAACTCACTTAAGTAGACGAACTGCACTTCCATTTGGCATTCATAAAGGATGCCCTGGATCAACAGCAAGTACGGTATACATAGAAGAATATAGAACGCCAGCAACTCTCCGTCTTTTTTTTAAAGGAAAGATAAAAACTAAACGAAGGCCCTTCTCTGATTTTCAGTGTAATGTAAGAATGGACCAGATTGTTTCATTGCTTGGGTTACAGGCCTACATATACCTAATTGTAGGTTATTTTCGGAGCCGTAATTTTCTTTCATAGTAGATCAATAAAACTGAATATAAGCCCCTTATTTCATGGAGCAAAATTACAAACAGAACAATGCAATTACTGTAAGACAAGAATCTCACGGAAAAATGAAATATTATACCGCGGCCCATTACACCAAGCTGACATCCAAATTGTCCAAATCTTATCGTCGCACCAGTGGCGAGGGATGTGGGATGACATGTCATCAGGGGTATGGCCCCCCTTCAAGAAGACTTATTAAAGGGAATTTGGAACGTGCCACCCCCCCCCCCCCCCCGCTCCTTTGAAAGGCCAACATGGGGAAAGACGATAAAGAAAGAAAGAAAAGGAAGAGCAGGAATATAAGCAACAGAAGGAGATAATACAACCCTTCTCTCGGTTTAATTTTTTGTTTAATGGCAATGCTCGAACGATCGCTTTGCTTTCTCGATCGATCTCTTTGCTCCCTCGCATTTCAACCATCAGTAAGACCATGATTCTTACTCCCTCCCCCTCCCTCCTCCCTCCCCGTTCCTCAAAGACTGGACCGCGGTGCTATGCCATTGGCCTTTTCTACATCTTCGCAACATTTCAAATCATCCCTCCCCATCCCCAATCCAACAATACTGTTTCCACCATGCACACAAGGGCAAGCGAGAGAGTATCCCACGTAGCCATCACATTACTTCCAATCAATCCTGATTGGCTTAACGTCAAATGACGTAATCGATTCTCGTTCAATTCGCGCTAGTCATTTTCGTCTAATCTATACGGGTTATCGATTTACAACACGACCAGAACAGACGACCCATCGTGCCTTGCCTCGGGTGACCGCGCCAAAACTTGAGCTCATCACGTGACTCCGCAATACGTTCAGCCCTAATTTCAACAAGATGTCTTCCGGATGCTCAATGTTCCCGCTAGGATGAAAGAAGTACGTGTTCATCCTGATAAATACAGGTACCACTACCAGGTATCACTAAAAATACTTCCTGAAACATCACTCCAGAAAACATGGTTGTTTGCTAAAGTAAACACGAGAGGGTGTATGATTGAAGGAACACTACGTGATACATTCGCCATTTTTAACAGTCTGAATACATGGTATATCAACAGTATAAACTCTATTTGAAATCGACTCATGCACGAAATCCAAAAAATTTCGAATAAAATAATGAACTTTTAGAATAGGCGGCACTGACTCTTACATTCATGTCATGTGATTTTCTATTGAAATGCTTAACAAAAGCTAGATTAAATACTTTAGACGCTTGACGTTCAAATGGGAAGTTTATGAATTGGTAAAAATGCTACGAATTGCAATGGATGCTAGTTTTAGTCACAATGTCTGCTGCAACTGAGGCATCATTTTGATTACGTTATTGCCTAATCAAGCATATGAAGGATATTAGTGAATGTGCCAGTAATGAGCCAGTTCGTAATTGGTACATGCTACTCAAATGACCCTTAAATGGCCCATATTATTTTGTACGCGCATCTGTCTTGGTGGCGTGGACGCGCTACTTCTTTCACACGTAAAAGCACGTGCACACACAATGAAAAGCGTATAACGGTCAACTGTATTCCGTACAAGTAGAAATCACCTTTATCTACACATGTCCAAATTGTAAGTACGAACTGGTTTAGCTTTAAAAACCGAATATGTAAGCACTGTTTATTTTGTATTCACTCTGTTTATGATATCACTCCCACATAGCGCGTCAAAACCTACCTGAGGCACACCGCCAAACCCTGCGATTGACGCTTCGCGTGCAACGGGCATGATGAAAATTAGCAAGACAACGCTTCTATAACAAATGAGGAATATTGTTTTTGTTTTTCAAAACTTATCCAAATCTGTCATAATATATAAGATGTATCCTTTAAACGTAAAATAATGTCAAGGGTTTATTGAGAACCGGAAGGTAAGTTCTGTGTATATACCAAGAAAAACGTAATACCAGAGTCATACCGACGAGACCTACATCTTACCGATAGTAAACCGAACACAAAATTACATACCCTGAATGGCCCAGATTTAATCGCTTGTCTGTCGGTTTTGAGGCGGTCTAGAAGTGTGACTGGGGTATGATATCAATAATGGCTAGTATAGGAGGAAATCAATAAATTCAATAATAGCATTCGCCTAATAAATTGGATAGTCTATGCCATTACGGAAATCAATTTTCACTCTCTGCTCCGAGTGCACGATGAGCCATCGATGTTCCGTGTGGCATGCATTAAATGATCAACTTTGCCCTATGTTTTAGGCGGTAAAGCAATCACAAAATAAACATCGATTTAATGCTGTTTGATGAAAACCCGTGCTGTTATAATGTAAGATATTCGTATTATTATTATTATTACGTTTTGTGAATACAAGACGAAGAATTCTCTGTTGTACCGAAAGACCTGTTCATAATGACGACAATGGCGGGCATTTTATATCTTTTGTTAGGTTAATAGCCTTAAAGTCCTGTTGTTGATTTATATTGTGGGTGGAAAAGGCGAGCAAATATTCACAGTAATCCAACAATTTGTTTTTAAATGGCTCATTTTAGGATTCCTGAAATTCTTGTTAGAATTTCGGAATTACGTAGGGTAATCATGATTTGCTACGGAATTAGTTGATGGGAGAGAAAAGAAAAAAAATAGGGATCAGAAAAAATTGTGATGATGTATTACAAAAAAATAAGAGTCGGGTTTTTTTTCTTCCCGCTGGAAAATTTTTGAATCAAGGCAGGATGTGGTGACATTTTGACAGATAAAAAGAGCAAGCTTTCAAATGGGGTCCCGACCCATGCATAGGCTGATACTTGACTCGGGTTTACGGTGTAAATGAATAACGAGAAGAGCGCCCATTTTCGAATGACGGATGACCGCCGCTAATGGTATGATAAGAATCAAATGCTTTCTGTCGATATGCTTTACGACACCTTTCCCGCGTTTCGAAGATAATTCATTTTAAAGAGGGGTAGATCATTGACGAGGGCTCTACTTGGAGATGCAAAAGGATGGCTAGCGGAGTATTGGCTCTTCATTTAACCTGTAACGATATTATGTGAGGGGTGTAGAACGAGAGTTATCACTTAATACACTCTTGCGGTGAAAATGGATGTATTCAATTACAGGATCAAAAGGTTTTTCATGTGTATCGTGTATATTTTAGTTGAAAACGCTTTTCATAAATATTTTATGCAGCGCCATTATAGTTCTTTGTCTGTCAGACGGAATAGTGTACCTTAAATCAGTACATTAATTCATGCAGAGATCAGTATACCTTACCTGACCATATACTACGAATAAAATATATCATACGGTATATTGTTTTTACAATTAACAAACTTTTCAAACAATTATTGGAATATAATGAATAATAAATTATTCTGAACTATAAGTTGTATAGCGACAGGAGAAGAAAAATAAACTCTAGTAGGAGTATGACTGATTGCAGAACGATATCTTTGCAATGATTCGGCAGTGCATGTGTCTAGATAAATAACATAATGTAACATTGCACTTAGCTCACAACAGTACTAGTAGTAGTAGTTTTAGTAGATGAAATAGTAGTAGTTAAAATAATATGCCCATTAGTAACTTTTACTTATTTTTCCCATGTAGAATTTACTTAAAAACATAAATTTTGCCACTTACGCACTCGATTTAAATAACAACTCAAATTTTCAATTTAGTAGAATATATATACGTGAAAATTTTAAGTAAAATTAAATACAAAAGAACATTTAAGTAATTTCAACTTGTATTAATTTAGTATTGTTAACTCAAAGTAAGAAAGTGTACGTATTACTCAAACAATTTATGTTGATTGTACTTATTTTTAAAAGTAAAGACTGGCGCAGTGCGTAATATAAGTATTAACATAATTCATGAATATTCATTAAGACCGAGTTAATCTCTTTTTTAGAATTAAACAAATCTATTTTTTGGTTGAATGAGAATTTAAGGAGTTTAAAATATTTTCATTTAAAGCAAAAATAAGAAGATAAGACAATTTTTAAGTTGTCACTCGATTCAAAACAAATCAAAACTTGATATTTCAGAAAAATTGTCAACCATTTTACTTTTTAAGATGCTACGATCAAGTATATATAAAATGGTTGTCAACTTAAAGCGTATGTAATAGTGTTTGTTGGTGATGGTGGCAGATATTTAATTAAATCCCAAATCCTAAATTGAAAGAGTAGAGTGTCAGTGAATGTTAGATGGGTACAAGTATAATCATGTCATAATTTTTTTTTTTAATTGTTATCTATCATGATTACAATACTTAAATTATTTACGTTAATGTAACTCAATTTAACTGAGTAAAAGTTTATTAAGAAAAATAAGTAAATTCTACTTAAAATTCCCTGTTACAAATACTTAAACTAATCAAGGCAATCCGTTGACGAACTTTTTTGAGTAATTTCAACGAATTTTTTTTACAGTGTAGTAGTAGTAGTAGTAGTAGTATGTTTTGTTGTTGTATCCTCTCAGAAATTACAGGTCCAAAAGTGCCCTGCACTCAGCATCTGGACAATCTTGAACTGGTAAAAGTTTCTTCATTTGCTTTATAGTTGGACCTTTAAGCTACTCAGGAAAGGTTTGCCATAAAATGATGCCATGTAGGTTTCAAACATTGAGAGGTACTTAAATTATTCAAGTATTATTTGAAAGATGATTGGTAGCAAGAACAATCTATAGTATATAGAACCTATAGGAGGATTAACGAAAACGTGGGAACTGCGACAAAGTGGTATTGACAGCGTTGGTAAAGTGATAATACAGGAACAATGTTAACACATTCTAGCAGATAATACATAGATAACAAAATAAAGGCAGGTAAGACTCTTTAGAAATTATATAAGCCAACAGGTTTGTGTGCACTGCACGTTTGCTTTTAAGAGTAATTTTGCATTAAGCGTTGTACTAATAACATTGAGCTCTCGGGGCAAGAAAACCAAAAACAGGCACTGAGTGGGCTGATCGATTGAAGTAACATTTGCGTTGGACCATTACTGTTTCTAATGGTTGTTCCTAGATATAAAGTAAGGAAAATCGTGATTTAAAACGAGATTATACTGACAGTGACAAAATTAATGGAAAAGCGGTGAAAAGAACAGAATAACACAAAGAATTACCTCGCTAATTTCTAACTGAAGTAGAAGTGATATTGATGTTTTCGTTTCGCTAATGATCTATACGAGACTTAATTCAATTAATCATTTTATTCGATGTTTTCCTTACAGGGCGACATAGATGGAATCAAACGAGAAAGGTTAAAAGGAAATTGTGAAGATGTGCTTGAGCGCTAGTTACTTTGGTGTCTCGGCTATAACCAGGATAATAATGCCTTAGAAGCGCCATGAGCGTCACTGCGTGACAGATATGAGCGCTATAATTGGCCATTATTATATTATTAGTAATATCATTAAGAAATCCATCCAATGAATATCAATCTTAATGATCAACCTATAGCTTTGATATTATCAATAGCATACGTTCGAAGACCTAAGCCGACGCCCTCCCTGTTTTGTGAATTCAAGATACGCAGATGTCATATTCTTGTACATTTTTGTCTATTTTTATCTCGATTTTTACCTCGTAGATTTCATTTTATTTTCATCTACATCCACCCAGCTTATAATTAATCATGTGGTCTAATCAACGGTTGACTAAATTAATAAGAAGTCTAATTAATATGTGGGCGACTTTTTATTAATTTCGTTAATTACCATTTTTATCCATTCGGTTCCTCCATTCCCAGAAATTTCGAACTTTCTTTTAGATTGATCAAAAGATAAATCATTTTTGCTGGTCTTTGTGGCACTTCATGTAGCCATAGGACTGGCGTCTCCATCCTATGGACGTATTTAAAAGAAGAAGGAGGCATGTTTCGTATGAGGAGCAACGAGAACAACAACAAACTTCCATCATTTGGGAAACTTAATTGAAACATGGTTACAGCAAACTACCGTCATTGTGAGTTTTTGTGACAATTATTAATACAGCTTCCTTGGAAGAAATGTTCTTCATTTACATAGGAGTTCTAGAGTTAGCCAGAGAAAAAGTGAGAAATCACAATCATGACCTTGCGATAATATGCATTTTCAGCCTTTACCCCAAGCAGCCTGCCTTGAATATTTGCCGCCTAGAGAGATTAGAGAGAGGAAAAAAGACAGGAGATAAAGAGAGAGAGAGAGAGAGAGAGAGAGAGAGAGGAAAAAGGTTAAGAAAAGAGAGAGAGAGAGAGAGAAAGAGAGGGTGGGGAGACGGAGATAGAACGACAAACACATAGGCGACGCAGATCCACTGACGGTAATCATGCAATCAAGAGCAAGATTTGAAGTTCTGGCTAGAACTAAGCATGCTAAGAGGGAGAGAAAAATCTATTTGTATTGTGTTATTGCATAGGTCTGCCACAGGACGTTCGGCCATTTCCTGTTTGACGAAGGTTTTACTGTATCAGGTTAAATCAAAAATTCACTGTGAAACAAGGGGGAATGTACACCCAAAACTCCTTTCTTCGGAGCTCAGCGGCTTGAATTGAGTGCATGTAAGTATATCTGTCAATCAATATCCCATCCCAGTCTCATTTGGGACGGAGCCTGCATATCACTTTCCCTCATTTCCCAAAGTGACTTCCCGGCTGCGAATATAGCATCAAAATGCAGAATTTTATCCTAAAAAAGAGGGAAAAAAACGCCCACTGCTAATCAGTCCACGAATCGGCAGTGTTATACAACGAGTCAAAGGAAGGACTTCATGAACATAAGAAACATGCCACAGTATTTTTTTTTTTTGCACGCGAGGCAATCTGCGTTCTTAGTCGAAATGTAGTACATTTTTTTCTCAAAGTCAAATATGTATCTAAGCAACGTTCATAAGAAAACACATTCACATTCTAGCATTGTTTTTATTGCTGAATATTCACGTACGTGTTTGTAATTTTTAGGTACGGTAACTTGCTTAAATGCTCGCTGCAGTTCCTGTAGATCTGTAGAGATTGACAAAGTAATTCGATTCTTCCCTGTCTAAGTATCTGCAAGGAAACTGAGTGTCTCCATCAAACCATGCCTCTCTCTCGAATTCTTTCATATATTTTTGCTCGAAATAAAATTAAAACAAGCACAATCGCGTCTCTTTCCCTCATATAAATGATTTCTTAACCTGAGCAATTACGCCAAGTCGTGTTGCAGTAGGATGGAATTTGACATGTTTGTTAAACCAAAATCTGTTTTACAGAGCCTACTAACGTACAGCTTCATCCTCTTTTATATAACATCATTCTCATAATGTGTCACCTTGGAAAGCTTTTCCATCCACAATAGTAAGCGGCATTTAAGCACTTTTTCATGCGAGAAAAGTAAATTAAATGTATTTCTATTCGAACATAATTAGTAACGTATAGGGGAAAAGATTTAAACGTCTAATTATCACAAAATTCTTTTCAATGATAATATATATACGGTAAAAACATCGCTGGCTGTTTCCCCCGGACAGGACATGAATGTCTAAAGATAGAGTTCATATCATTGAATATACCTCATATTATATATTCAGTCGGTACCTTGTATTTCAGGTTAATGCACTGACTACCCATTTCAAATTCAATCGTGGATTTGGTTCTCTCAAATATCAGGCAATCTGGGAAATCGTCTAGGAGTATAAGATCAAATTTTGCGGTGTCTCCGCCAAGCCACCTAATTTTTCGCTCCCCAAAATTCTGCGTCAGCACATGATTCCTTTCTTTGCAAGCCTTCCCGATCCTGCGAATGGCGGAAATGGAATAATCACGCACTCGCTGTCTTGTTTTTAAACATGTAAATTTGACTCATTTTGGCATGAGAAATTCCTGCCAAATATGGATGGCATTTAAGGAGATTTTTATGGTCCGATATAGATCTGGCTGTTTACAGTGTGCGGAGACGAGATGAGAGATCTGAATTTACCATCTACCTAAGATAAGATCTAATCACTCAAACATCTAGCAATGTACTCTTGTGATTAAAATTAAAAATGTTTTAATGCAATTTACTTGGGTCTCTTGTGTCTGTTTCTAACAGCTCCATGGTGTTGACGAATACTGAAAGTGTTTTCCCTTTTAACACGGTTTGTTTTCACAGCCAAAATAAGAGAGTTAATTCTCTCGAGATCACACTCCGGGATGTTTAATGATGAGATACAGCATTCTTGTAATACTTTGATTCGGAATTTTTACAGGGTATTAAACTCATCTATCGGGGGAAATTGATGTACTCTCAGGACTCTCTCAACCTTAATTGCAAATGTAATTAACTTTTTCATTTTTTCAATTTTTACTAACATTAATTTTGTTGTATATACTGGTATGTATTATAAAACATTTTTTTTTGCTAACAAAATTTATTTCATCATTTCCCTTTTATGCCTAAAACTGCATGCAAGCGAAAACATTTCATGACAGACCAGGAGGTAGCTGATTTCTAATAATATGTACGCAGCACTAATAGAATAATCGCAAAACAATTCCTTAAATGTTAATAATTTAGCAACTCTGCCTTCCCTTTCTCCAATTATTGCGTATTAGGCACGTAGTCCATGAATCAATTAGATGATAGGTGCATTACCACAGACCTGATAACGATAACTATGATTCTCTACTGAGAGCCAAAAGGATATTTACTCATATTCTTTTACACAAAACTAACGCCCTTCTGGCTCCCAGCAGAAAGGTGCTACTAAACATTATTGGACTACCACGTAATATTCATCAAAAGTAACATATTTCTCTAGAAATTAAATTTATGGATGATTTTGGCATTTTTGCACCAACTGCGTTGCTGAAACGCACGCAGGGATAGAGAGGGAAAAAACAGGAAGTATAATTTGTCTTCCCTCACAGTAAAGATTCGTTATTTTTCGAAAGAGACAAACAAGGTCACTAAAATTCGGACCGATATTTTTTACTGATTCGTCCGTTTGCTTGTTATACCTATTCCTTTCAACAAAATATCTAAAGGCCAGTTCACTTTCCTATGAAATAATGAAATACAAAAAATAACCATGAAGATTAAAGTTATTTTTCCATTTTTGGTAACGTGGAAATCATTATTGGAATCAGATAATATAAAACAAATATGCAATTTATATGTAAATCATAATTGGGCTATCCATCAGGTAATATCTAGCTATAATCAGATAATATCTTGCTATTATATTTGATTGACCTAGTTTTCAGCAAGTCCGTCCTGAATAAATATTAATCGCGTCCTGTGTATCAAAGGCAAAAACTGTACGACAAACGCTCCGGCAATTACGGCTCCAAAGTCAATTTTCTTACACAAATCGAATTCCTAACTTTAATCCTTGACTTTTTCTTATCCTAACCATAAATCTAACCTAAAACCAAAATCGCAGCCATAACCCATACCAAATATTTGACCAAAATACAGCCCGTAGCATGTTTCGTGTCACTGCTCGGAATGTATGGGATCACTGTTTAAGTTGCTCCTTAAAAACCACATGTACTTCTTTAGGAAAATGTAAGTTCAGATCCCTGCCTTTGGCTGCAAACTGATTCTGTTCGGACCCAGGTTCGAAACTGAGTCACGTCTTTCGGATGGTGATGTTAAAGGTCGATCCCCAGACGAAAGTAATCATATCTGATTGATACACGTCTGTCTGTCGCTAGTAAGTATTGTTCTTTGTTCGCAGTGTCGGTTTTCCATTATCAAGATACTGTTTTGAGATTTCTCATAATATAATTATCATTTTGGTACGTTTTACAGCAATTAACACATAGTCAGAGAGTGCTCAATTCGCATCAATCACACCCAGGGACGTCGTTATAGACAATTTTGCATTGGTAGGTGAGGATGGTTGGATCAAATAAAATTGTCAAGAAAGTGAAACAAATACAAAAAATGTCGAAAAAGGATTTTCATCAATTCTTATGATTTCCGGGTAAGGCTTTAAATATTCCAAAATTGCCGACGAAACAATGAATGGGGATGTCATACGCCCGCGCCCCTTCGAGCAACGCACTAAATTTAGATTGAAAACATAGCTGTTCCATGACATCTGAATGACTAAACGGAGAACATCTATTTATTTTGTGTACGCTTTATTTCAATTCCCCTGTGAAAATTTCGATTATAGCCCAAAGTGGACTGCTGTCCAAACAGCCATGAATGTAAGACCGGTGGGTGAAATGCTCACCGACGAAAATAATAGTCAATCACCAACCACGTGACTGGGTAGTCTATGAACGTCATCACGCATCGCAATAAGCTTAAATGGGGGAGATGTTTCGTTTCCTGTTTGTGAATATTTCTCCGATTTTTATTCTGTCCGTCCATCAGGAAGGTGTTTATGCATACATTTACGCACATATGGATGCTGGCCATTATTTTTTTCTTCTGTCCAAACGTATGTGAAAACATAAAGGAACACATACATGGAAGGGGGGAAAGGGTTCCAGCGCCTTTGGCGGTAAGACGTAGGTATCATCGGTTATCGGATTTTTAATTCAACAGCATTTAAACCTAATGTTGGCGAGTTGATGGTGCGTGAGCGTGAGTCAATCAGTGGGTTAAAACGTGCGAGAGAGAACACGTCTTATCAGCTAGTAATCGATAATTGCCTGGAATTGCTCCACTAATGCTACAGACTTGATTTCCTTTCTTCTGATGAGTGTGCAATAGCCTTGGAGACATTGCCCCGTTCTAAAGCGGTCGGAACATGGAGACATATTAACCATGACAGTAACTTATATTGCACTACCACAATTAGTGATAACACAATTAATCAAAGGTCATATCTGTGTATGCGGTCACATATTAATTAGTTCTAGACCAGGAAAAGTAATTTAGACGGGAAAAGTCTGCATTGTCTTTCTTTTTTTTAAATCATCGCTTGTCCTTTTAAAGGTGAACAACAGCATTCCGATGTATTACAGTGTCCTTGCCAAAGTGAGACATTCGGGTATGACCTTTTTCAGTCCGAATGGCAATTGTTTCATGACTTGTGCAATTACCTAAGATATATTAAAGAGCCTTTGGGGATTACAAAGTCAAAAGGCTTCCCAAGCTAATACGACCAAGTGTGTCTCTTAATCGCTTTATTTGCATGGATGCCCCGCTGTCCGTATCATAGATCAATATAACAAGGGGGTTGTGGGTCTCGTTGTATGCCTAGCGTCCTCCTGTCGCTGAACCGCGGCGGACATTGGGCTTACAGCGAAACGCTATCGATCACTCGACTTCTGCCCGTCCGTGGAATGTTTGCGTTATCCTATCTTCCCCAATCACTCATGACCCGGTCCTAGCGCTCGCCCAAAGTGGCTTCCCAATTTACTGGCTATAAATCCGAGTTTACGTGCAGTTTACCCTGGTAGTTTAAACATTACTCGGAACATACCGATGCAATCTGGTTCCGCTCAATTATGTAGGAGCCATTCCGGATCATTTTCGGGAAAGACGGGTCGCGTATCTGACGGTATGTCTTCTTACAACCTTTGTTCTATCCAAGCGTTAATTGCCCCAGTCAAGGCTGATTAATGGGACGAATACATTAATTTCTATTATCGGTTATATATTCTTTGACTTCCCATAAACATGGAGTTCAACAAATCTCTGTTAAATTATTATGGGCGAATGAAAATAGAGAAAAGAGTTTTACCCAGTTAAATATCATGTTCTAGTTACTTTTGATTTTCTAGAAAGTATATATTATCATGGCTGCCCCTGTTATACCACGGAACTCGAAATGCTACCTTCTATGATCCAAAACGAATTATAACAACACATGAATTAAACCATTGCCTCGGCTTGCTCTCCCATTATTTATACCGGTCCTGCCTGACTAACAGTTGAATTTTGTCAGTCACACACAAAAATCCGGTGAGAGAAAAGCTGGTGACACGACGCCCTCATGAATGGTCCAATGGTATGGTTGTATATCTTTTGTTCATATCCAGTTGACTATCTTGTAAGATATCGTCATAGAAAGTTAGATGGAAGTCAAGGGGCCAATTCATATTTAACAGAAGAATGGTTTGAAAAGAAAGTTGCGACGTCTGTGGTTAGCTAAAATCAAGCACCGAATACCGTTTACATTTTATCTGATGAAATTTCCTTGATATTTACTTGGACGCATTCTTTGAAAAGGATTATTCCCCTTAACAGGGTCATTCATTCAAGATTGACTAAATGTCGTCATCTTCACGGTGTAAAATTTAACCAATTAGACGTGTTGAAAGTGAGTGTACGAACCCTCTTAACAAAAGGTCATTTCTTTCAAGAAAAGTCACCACTCTATTTTCAGAAAGCGAGGAAGGTCCTGGTATTGTTTGCGCCTATGAGGGGGTATACCAAAGTTTGCTCAAGGCAAGCTCTGTGAAAATTCGTATTTGCATGTTCATTGAGGATTTAAAGAGAGCACGGAGAGTTATGTCAGTGTCATTTCTGACAGGGAAAGATTACCGCATGCGATAAAGGATATCAAGACATTTCTAGCAGGTAACAAGTCAAGCTGTCAGCAGAGAGTAAATATCAATTCCGGTGAACCTGCAGCTCAAAATATGAAAATAATGCCCCTGATGGACCCTGATGTTATTGATGAGAAGTTAATTAAGGGATCTCAAGAAATACTTTTTTTCAACATAGCTCCGAGTGTGGTTCATTTAGGCACGTTTTAAAGGCTTCGGTGTTTGAGCATCTAGAACACAAGCCTTTCATAACTTAATGATAAGATCTCTTGGGGTAAGAATATGGAGAAAGCCTTGGCTAATGGGTAGCAGAAAGTCGGGCATACTCAGGACGGAGGAAAGAGTGAAGGCGAAAGTTCCCTGGCACTTCATGTTTCTGACTTGCAAATGAAATTATCCTTTCAGGTAAATGATCTTGTTGCCGATAGCGCGCAGTAGTCGGTGTCACATTATCAAATGAGATAGCAGTGCGTCTATTGTTAAGCGCCAAAATCGCCCAAAGCGTAAGGATATTTAGAAATAGACTGGACGTTTAGGGTGAAATACGCAAAGAGGACCGACAAAGAAACGCAAACAAAATAACACAGACCGATAAAACCATGAGGCACTCTAATTTTTTTTGTAATCAATAATTTGTTGGCCCAGAAATATAGTTTTTGCTCAACTTTGTTGACATAGCCTCTCACCTTTTCGTAGTATTCACACATATACGTGCAAAGATTGTGCCACAGATCCTATGTAAAATATCAAACTGATAGTTTGTATCTTAACAGCAAGGACCTTCATTTTTCAAAGGAAAGGGTGCATGTAAGGTTATCTTTTATATTCAATGAATAAAATGCCGCTTTGCAAGGTAATACCCGCGACCGGGCTTACAATATGCTAAATTATTTTTCAATTAGGCAGTGCGGAATAACTAAAACTTCAAAAACAGCCTCTTATTATTCATGGAATCCTGATTTCTCATGAGTCGACATCCTTGTACTTATATTCTGTGCCACGGCATATAAAAACAAGAATCGAGAAAATGATTAGTAATTAATAGCAAGCCTACTGGCAGGATTAGATGAAATGGCATTGGCATAACGATTCGTTCTACTACCTTCGGTTTCGTCCAATAATGGGATTGCCTGTAGGATTTGGCGTAACAGAAGTAGGAAACACTGACGTGAAATCATTCAGTCAGAATCGCAGATTTTCCCGAATACATTACGAGCTTCATGACATTTTTATTACCATTTTTGAGAATTGCTACTTGATTTCATATGTACGTTAATTCACCCATCACGTTATCAATAATAAAATACGTAACCTTAGGACACGATTTATGTACCAAGAAGGGAAAAAAAGTTTTTATACATTCCGTGTTTAATTTTTCTTACAAATTTGTTTTAAAATATATTCTTTCATCACAGAAAAAGGCAGCTGCATATCGTTGTGAGAATAAAACCCCCTTGTTCATGTTCAGAAGATTGAAGCCACAGCTGGTCGGGCAAATGTCTTGATTAGTTTACGTTGTGCAGGACCTCCTTTGGACCGCACAGGTAGTGAACGATGACCGATGATGTCTTTTCTTCATTACAAGCCTTGCTTCCTCAATCACCTGTTTTCATCAGAACATTGCTTTAAGTAATATCCTCCATGATCAAACGATACTGATGCATTAACTAAAAGGTCATGACAGAAGGTCCGATTTTGTAAAGTTAACATTCTCTACAATTCAAACAATAGCGCCTAATGGAAGATTATGCATGTATCCGTACTATTGAATATAGGAACTTAATGTCGGCAGTTAAAATGTTAAACGAATGCTTGCGTAGGCAATACAGATGAGATAAATGAAATAATGGAGGACATGATCCAAAGCACTTAGATTTGAAAATCATCTGGGCAAAGACGAGACTAACCAACTGTTGCTTTTCTCTCAGGGCATTGTTCTGGCAACATCCCACTGTCTCCTAGTGGGTTCCATAAGAAAGCCTTGTTATTGATACTCCTATCTAACCTTTATGATTTAACTTGATCAACAAACAGAGTGTAGGGCATGAATGCTTGGAGGATGCAAAATCATAACACTCACCAATATCCCTTTTTGCGGGGGAGGGGAAATTTTCCTGCCTAAAGGCACGGTAAGGATATGAAACATCGTGCAAGGCGAACATGGTAATCAGATTGCAAAATCTTACTATTTCCGTTTCCATTGTGTCACTAAGGCATTATGAAACCCGATCCCTTCTATAAAACAATTTTCACCTACTATACTAGCGATCTACGTTAAATCTTTCCTTCAAAGACAATGCGTTGAACTGATTCCTGGAAATAATTTGCGATTAAAAAAAAAAAAAAAAAATCTTCCAACAGATTTAAGTGATTTGTTTTGCTCCGCACATATCCGATTATTCTTTATTTAAATTGTAGCAGTAATGTAATATCCGGTTAATGGGCTTGAATATTTACATTTATTTTTTTTCTTAGTAATATGTCACGTGATGGTTAGAAGCACGTTCTTAGGAAATCATTTCCAGTATGCCTAAGTTCGTTTCTTCAGAGTACAAAAATTTATAGATTTACCATCAAAACTAATATTTTATACATGGGTTGAGTTTAATAAGTTCTAAAAGAGCTTATTCTAATTATTGTATATAGTTTTGTGTTTTATTTTAAATTTTTATATCATTATCATCTGACAATGGAATATATCTTTATACATATATTTTAAGGGGAATGGTGTTGATTGTTGTACAAGGAATTTAGAGAATGTGATTTGATCATGAAAATATTAGCATTTAGATACTTCTGCTATTAATCGTCACATTAGCCAAGACAATTCTATCAGAAAGTTCACATCTACAAAAGATGAAGATATAGCATATTGAAATATGGGGTTTTCCGATTTTTATTTAAAATATTAAATTATCGATGAAAATTATTACCCGCAAAAGAATCTACGAGAACATATTTCCAGTGGATTTGTAGAAATGGTTACAAGTCGTTTTTCCAACGGTTCGTATTTCCGAAAAGTTATTTAGGTCTCTATTTCATTGTCAGAATTACGAACCTGCGGAATTATGAACCCTTTTTTTTTTTGGAATTACGAACCTTCAGAGTAATGCATCAGATTCATCTTCGGAATTATGAATCCCCTACTATGGGAAAGTTGTGTTTCGGAATTACGAACCTTCGGGGAAAATGAGTACCCCGTAAAATCTAGTGATATATGTAGGTTTGGTAAGATTAGAGAATTGTGGAGATTGTGTTTTTCTTCCTCACATCCTGATGAACAATTGTACATGGTTAACATTAATGAAAGTCTGTTTATACGTATAACAGTTCGCACATAAAACATTTTGTCCCCCTCTAAGTAAGAGCTATTTATTATATATACTAACTCTAACTGTTTAATTTTAAAAATGCATACATGACATAATTCGGTCGGTTTTTATGAAATTTCACATATACTTATTGGCATAACTTCACTTTCTAATCATGTAATCGAGTTAAATGGATCATTTACAGTAACAATATTTACACAGGGTCTTATTTCAATATTCACATAAACGTTAAGCATATGAAAATAGGTGGCAAGGATAAAGATTTATTCGCTTATTTACGTTCTTTCAAAGTACAGACCATTGGGAATCTAAACAAAAAATCAGATAGTGTATTCCCTTTGCCCATTTTTGTCCATATGTAATAATTATGAATTGGTCTTCCCATACCACCTTTACACTCACTTCGAAAGTAACATTTATTGTCTGAAATTGTCAGGTTTTTAGAAGCATAAATGAAGGTGAACTACAATTTCACGTAGATGCCTTTTTAAGTGTGACCCTTATGGTAGGAATGATGCTCGCTTTATCATCTTTCAAATCGAATTACTATCCCTTGAGAGAAAGTTCCCGAAGACATAGACTTGGACAACATTTAAAAAAAATACCTTTGTCTCTGAGTACTGGGTTGGTTGTCCGTCGTTCTCGTGCGTGATTGGCCGGAAGTGACGCAGCAAGGGCGCAGAATAGCACTACCAGGAGAAATAACCTCAGCTCCATTGTCGTACTGTATACAGAGAAAGGGGGAGAAAACAGAAGTTTCATTTAAGGAACGGTTGAATAGCTTCGTACAAAACGAACGGCGGGGAAACACAGATATAGAAATGAGGCGATGTGGGTGGTTGTGGAGCGGTGATAAAGTTAAATGTTGAAAATTTGTGTGGCGTTACTTTATTTCTGGGCCCGTTTCATAAAACTTGCTATCAGTAACAACTGGCACATTTCTATGACAAATTTGCTCTCAGCCAATCAGATGCAAGGATTTCACTAGCTTATAACAGTTATTGGAACTTGTTTTTTATAACAAGTTTTATGAAACAGGGCCCTGGTGTTGTTGTGACACGTTTCTGTGATTGAACATGCCGCAAAACTGATGAATCTCCTCAGTTTGTGGTATCATGACTTTAAACAAATCACATCTCTATTGTCCACCGGAATACGTCAAATCAGATTAACCGGAATTTCTTTTCAAGGCAAGACGTGCAGAACGAATCAAGATATAAATAGAACTTCCGATAACCTCTATTTCTGCTGATTTCGTTCTCGATCTAATAATCTTTTCTTATTTATGGCCTCCATCAAAATGTAGATGGTCTGTGTAAATCTATGGCATCTTTAATATGGTTATCATGATCACATTTTCAAAATGCATGAAGGTAAGTAAAAAAATTACATTCCTATGATCTTTTGCTTCATGTCTTTCTCTCTTCCTCCCTGCAATCTCGCCCTCGTCCCTCTCCCCTCTATGTCCTTATTTTTTGTTTTTAGTTTGTCTTTGTCTTTCCGCTCTCTCTCTTTCTTAAAGTTGAAATTAAAGTTAAAATTAAAGTTTTTCTTGATATTCAAGAAGAAAAAAAAGACGTGGTTGAATTGTGCAAATATCAATCACAAAATGCATTTGAAGCACGGTAAAATTAAAAGCGGCTATCGTTTAGGGTGTAAAAGAAAATGTGTGCTATTCCTATATTTCTATTTTCGTTTAGCAAACACGTGTATGCAAACATGTTTGAAATCACGTTGAGAATTAATTCCTTGGAGAAATAATGCATTCGTAATATTTATTTTCTCGTTCCATTTGCTGTCTGCAAGAATTTGTATCGTTCCTCCCACACAGGTCCCCAAAAGGTAGTACCTTTAAGCTAGCACAATACGAACACACCGTTTAAGAACACATTACCGTCAATCGAAGGACAACGGCCCATTTCTTCGAACTGTTTAAAGCAGATCCTTAGTCTTCTACTTTGTCACGTTATCAGTGATACTTTTTATTCGCAAAGTACTGGTAAAGACGTGCAAAAGCAAAATCATTAGTGCAATTGCAACATGATTATTGTTAGTGACATCCAGACCGTTTCTATTAGCTTACGTGCCTGTTTGAAGAAATAATAGATTTGTATTTGATACCTTGAGCCAATCTAGTTTACCCAACGCCATCAGCTACTTAGCACTTATGTTTTCTCAGTGTTCTCTTCTTTCTTTTTTATTCTTCAATTAGCCATATTTAACTCAAACCAATGCTGGTGCAGGATTGTTGACAGGAAAGATTAGGTTTTCAAGCTAAAATCCACTGAAGATATGGTATATATTTCAGATATCATAATCATCCATCGGCCGAAACATTTGTTTCTCACTAGGGATTCACAGAAAATGGTTGCTTTCTATCAAATAAAATGTGAATTTAAATGACAGCATTTTGTGCATGAGCATTTCTGAATATGTTGTACAATGAGTGAGTGGAGACATGATACTAAAAAAGGGTTCATTTGATGTGCTCGTATGGATGTGGTTTAAAAAAAAAGAAGATGACGATTCCTGAATAGTTAGGTTTGCTGGCTCCCCCATAATCATACATATTGTCATAATTTGAGCTGTATGGAAGGTCGACTATAAATCCCAGTGCGCTGGATTGTCCAGGGAAGAACTTTTTGACATTGATCAATGGCGGGGAAACCCCTAGCAATCGGTTAAGAATATAATGTGTGTTGTTTGTGCGTGCGTGTGGGTGTCTAACACCCACACCAAATGAAAATAGGTAAATAAAGAAGAAACGAAAACAGAAACAGGAACAAATAATACACAAAACAAAAATTAAAATTACGGGTCGAAAAGAGATTCAAGAAAAGAAGCGATAGAAAGGAACGCCAGCAATGAAGTATTGATATTTGTAGTTTGTGGCTACTTTTATGTTTAAGAATAATTATTTGGAAAGCATCACTTTTTTTTTTTTATGTGTTATAATATTATGTTTCATTCATTTTACGACAGAAGAACGGTAAAAATAATCGAAAAAGTGATTAGAGGAAGGTCGCAAGTACTTGAACATTGAGCAGGTTTATACTTGACGATTGATCCTTGGGTGCGCAATTTAGAACATTTCACTTCATAAGACTAAAACATTACTAAGCTGAATTTCTTTTAATATTTTCTGTTTTTGCAACATTTTACTCTTATGAAATGTTTTGCGTCCCAGAAAACACGAAACCGAGATTTATCGATGTTTGATCATATCTTAATCGCAATTATGATTAATAAATGACACATATTTTTCAAGCTGGGATTGATGCCACTCATTATGAAACATACTTCACGCATGAGTAAATAAAGACAATATGAAGCAGGGCTATCAAAAGTCGTTTGGCCAACGATATCTGAATTTCAAATAGATAATCACATTTCTAGAAAGTTCATTTCCTTCCCTTCCATATGACACCTAAATCAGGAAAAATGAGCCAGGGGTGACAAAGCTCTGTTGGTGTAAATTGATGTTTGCATTTCCATGATTTATTAAAGGCTCCCAAATCGTCTCCATTCTGTTACCAGAAATACTCGTTGCTCTGTTGTTAACTGCATGGTTAAGTAGAAAACGTACCTATCACTATTAATCAGTTTTTGACATTTTGCACTGACCACTCCCTTTTGTTGACGATCAGCCATGCATGAAGACTTGTTTGTTTATTGCTAGGAAAGGTAGCCATTGCAAACGGACTAGTGTAATAAATCATGGAAATGCGAGCATCATTTTACACCAACAAAGCTTTGTCATCCCGGCTCACTTTTCCCGATTGAGGTGTCATATGGAAGGGCAGAAAATGAACTTTCTAGAAATGTGATTATCTCTTTGAAATTCAGATATCGTTGGCCAAATGACTTGTTGGTAGCCCTGCTTCATATTGTCTGTATTCATTCATGCGTGAAGTATGTATCATATGAGTGGCATCAAATGAAAGTAGAGGATTCATGCTTTACAAATATGCGTCATTAATTTATTAATCATAATTGTGATTAAGATATGATTAAACATCGATAAATATCGGTTTCGTTTTTTCTGGGACGCACTGTATAATACTGATGAGGCTACCCTGGGTAAACGAGATTAGTAGTAGTATAGTAGTACTAGTAGTAGAATTATTATAGAAATGACGCACGCCGTATGTTATAATTAAGATTTGAGTGATTATGTTTGGGCAAGATGGGACACGGCAATTCTGGGCTGGATGGGACAGTATATATTTGTGTGTTGTTTTCCATCTCTTTCAGCCATGAAATCTCAGCATCTGTCTTGTATCATCCTGTCACAAGCATACCTGAACATTCACAAACTCACAATTTAAGAAATGAGCTACATTCATTTTAAGAAGCATATCCCCAAAATAGATAAGTGCGTATTTACTGAAAAACACTTTTTTTAAAGTACATGCAATACGTAATCAGTCTCCTGTAATCACCACAAGATGGGGTATATAATACATCCCAGATTTGGTTTCTTAAAATTAAAAAAAAAATTACTAAAAAAAGCATATTTTCTCATATTTTCCCCATAAGTGTTATTGCAAAATGACAGGGAAACACCATACACATGCATAGTGTGATAATCTTATGTAAGGTCTTCAGCATAATGAATCGAAAAGCGTCTAAGGCTTTGATGTATTCTAATCATCAATAATCATAGAAAGAAGTATGAATAAAGCAATACTGAGATCCCTGTTTTGCTGGGCCTGCGGCTATCGGGAAAGAAATTAATTTCCTCTAGGATAGTTGGCCTATTACTCTTCTTCACTTTTCTTTCCTATTCGTCATGATGAATATACAACAACGCAAACATCGCAAGCAGTTATACAAATCATAGGTCTATCAACCGGACGTGAATAGTGTACATTTCATTTTTTCAGATTAAGTTTAAATAAATTTATTTCCAACTTTCCAATATAAGTATGCAAAGTAGTAAATGAAAGAAATGATGTACATGTGTTTTTAACCCAAAAATAAAGCAAACAAATTTACGTATACAATGTTCTTTCATTTATTTCCACCTGAAAATATCACTCAGAGCTTGTAAATTCATATACTGGCTTTGTAATATTTTATATCATATAATAACAGACACGTTATTTTTATGTTATATATTTTTTCTTTGATTTAGAGGTATAGCATTAAGATTAAACTAATCATGTATGAAAAACGTAAGATAATCTATATAAAATACAAAGTTGTGAATACAGATATTTTTACATACATAAGTTTGTTACCTTCTTTTTTGAATGATTTATGCTGTCTTCTGTTACATGTTGTTTATTTCATAGATATTATTTATATTTCTTTTTTTTTCTTTGGAAAAAGAATATTTTATAGCTAAGGTTTTAATATTATTACAGTGTTACAATTGAAGTAGGAATTTGGGTCAGAAAATGTTATTTTGAAATTCAGGTTTTTTGGGGTGATACATTACTGATACATCACAAATGTGACATAAGATAATTATGTATCTTCGTCGTCATGGCGACAAACTAATTATGAATATGGACAGACTAGGATTCTAACGTTCAGCAAGTTTAGTTCCAATGATATACAGTTAATGATGTCTATCGTCAAGGATCGCTAATTCTCAAATTTGACAATTCTTCTTTGAAACCTTGGTCATTACATTATCCGCTTTGAGAAAGTCACTGATAACAAAGGCAACATAATTATTCCGATTATATTTAGATAGCTACGCGACTGTAAATTAGTGTGTTGCTCCTTGATAATTATGTCATTTCATGTTCACGCAAACTCCACACACACACACGCGCGCGCGCGCGCTCACACCCACACACACAACACTTATATATATATATATACAGGCATCATGCTTAGCTTCCAACAGTTTGTTGATACAGTGAAATTATTAATATGCATAGAAACGTATATTATGCGATATATTTTCTCTCTCTCTCTCTCTCTTTCTTATTGTCATACAATTAATTCACACATAGATGCATTTTGGGGTAATTGTTTTCCTATTTTTTTCCTCTCTCTCAACTATTAATCAAAATGTTCCTAATCTTCTTCATCTTGATCATTCCGTCATTTTTAAAAGGTTATTCATAGTTTATTCACGATACTGAATTAGTAGTTAACACACTCTAATGCCCTTACTCAGCTATCGATTTTCTTATTCTGTATAATCTCCCAACGTCTGGAGAGGAGATTACAGGAGTTATTGGATATTCTGTGGTCTATCGCGGCTATCAGCGTTCAACAACCCTATCGCAAAAATAATAAAATGGGCATATACTGTATCTATAACTCCATTGTTACATGGCGAATGCATTATGACAAGTGTAAACCATTGTTCGCAAAGACCGACAAATAAAATTAATCTAATTAACATCATGTAAAATCATATAATGTTTATAGTTTACGTATAACTCATAATTATATTATGTCTTTCAAATCACGGCAAGGCAAATTATATTTTAATTGGAAATATATCTTACCGTCTGCACAATCAAAATCGGCTCAGAAATAGAGCCAGTGTGGTTTAGTAGAAGCTAATTTAGATCATATTAACTATTTTCGAAAGGTAATTTTGGAATGGAATGGAATGGAATCTACCTTAACCTTTAAGAAATTTTCGGATAAAAGGGGGCTGAAAGAAAGCTGTTTGTGTTCATAAAGTCACATTACTTTTGAAAGCCCTGTGATATTCCAATATTTTTCATTTACTTTTAATTGTGATGTCGTCATTAGTCTGGATATAATCTAAGCGAAAATTATCGGCATACAATTTGATCTCAATATCCATTTGTCATATTATGTAATGAATTTAAAATCCACAGTATGTATTTCTTTTAAAAAACACTTTATCACAACCTTCTATTTATCTTGCATCTTTTTTCCACTAATGGATTTAAATTTCATGAATTAGTAGATAGCCTAAACCTCATCATTTTATTTTACTAATCAACTTTTCAATATATAGGAATTATTTACATGTGCATTTAACCTACTTTATTTTCATGTGCACTTTCTCACAGGACACATAATCCAGTCAGATGCGAAAGCAGAAAGTATATTTTTTCTCCAAAAAAATCATACAGCCTTTCTCAACTACATTTTTTTTTTCAGTTTTAGACACAGAGAAAACATTTATTAAAATGAATCCAAACTTCAGAATAAGCGAGAATAGTATCCACAAGAAATGGCGCGAAAACCATTGCTTATCCTTGATTGATCGATAAAAACTAAGAAAGAGCCAACAACCTACAACCCGATAAGATTTCACCAATAAATTGAGATACAGCTCACTCCGTGCAACAAGAAAATTGATTTTTCTCCCGGTGTGGAACAGTTTTGCCTCGTTCCTACCGTAATAGAGCAGATAAAAGTCATCACATTGCCACGTGCAACATGCTCTTCCTGCCGAAGATTGATTGAAAGTATCGGCCGAGTGAAAAAAGAGGAAGGGAAGCTGTTTCTCCTTACAGATCCACCAACCATTTGAAAACAGACCCGTTTGAAGCTTTTTTCTTTGAAAGAATTAGGCCGCCCTGGTGAACAAAAGCATGTCTTATGTCGCACGAAACACAGTGTTTGAAAATGCCCTCGCTCTACTTACTTTAATTGTCTGAAAGTTTGAAATAACATTTCTAAGGAATTGCAATAATATTGTAGCAATTTAGTACACTTATGACGGGATTTTCTCACAGGCTGTAACGCTTTTCACCGATGATTTATGGCATCTCAGACATAGACAACTGAAGGTTAACTCTTGATTCCGAAGTTCCTAAATTCTGAAAATCGATTATGTCTGCAAGTGATCTCTTCGGGTGAATGGTTTAACATATTCTAAGATTTCATTACCGTTATAGATATAGCAGGAATAGCTTGGCTGCCGCTAAGGGATATTTAATGCATTCATACTGATGCTGTGATGAATTTACTACCCGAATGATGACAAGTTCATTGAGGCGACCAGTACTCAGTAAATCCATTGGTAATTCGAATATTTTGAGGGATTCGTTGTATTAAATTAGAGATATCGAGCATCGACTTTCAACATGGCCTAGTCGGTGAATGTGATAAAATAGATTTATAGCAAGCGGGCCAGCAAAGTCACATTTTTAAATTTAAAGTGTACCAATACCCTGAAAAATAATTTTTGTACAGCTAGCACGTATAAAGTTAACCTAAAAACCCTTTACCTGACCTATGGGTTAAGGAGTATGAAGAAAGTGATGGAAAACATGAAACCCCCTCGCGACAAAACTACGGTGTGAGTGGTTCGTAGAGAACTAGGGTGACATATATACGCTTTCGAATCTTTCGAACTTTATCCCTTGAGTTTATTTTTAGGTTTTATTGTGCGTTTGTTTTGTATATAAATATATATGTATGTACATATATATATATATATATATATATATATATATATGTACATACATATATATATATATGTACATACATACAATATATATATATATATATATATATATATATATATATATATTGAAGAAAATCAGCAAGTTAATGGCTCTTAGATTTTAGTTAGTAGGTCTGATTTTAATGCATATCATGCTTTTGAAGAAAATGCCTTTATCGCAGTGTGGCTGTCAGGTAAGTTCACATCTTACCTTGATGACGTGTACAGAATATTGGCCACAGATATTTCAAACAGATATCAGAAATGAACGATTCAAATTACAAGGAAAGAATAGGTCACTGCATTATGTCTAGACAACCTTGACATTGATTATTCTGGGGTTTATTCTCGTCAGCATTGACGAAGTGAGATTGAACGATTCGATTCCTGGAAATGAAATATTTGGAGTTCTACGTTGAAGAAGGCAAACCTGGCAAATGTGACACACGCTCCTTTCTATCTTAATAGGAGTCGAATGATGGTCTGAAAGTCTCGAGTTTCTTTATCTCTGAAAGTCTACACACAACCCATTAAACAAACGTCACTGATATACGTTTGTATACACCATGACTCTGTGAAGCTTTTTTTGTGGAGGGGTATCTTTCATTGTGTCTTCTGCTTGAAGGAAATCAAATCTACTTCTCACCGATAAAGAAGAATTTACAATGGTCCCACCACATATTACCAACGTTATCATTACGATCGACTGGAGGTGAAATCACAATGCATGAGAGATGGCAAATAGAGAAAATTGAATATTTAAGGAACGATGCTTAGCTTACCGGCCTTATAATTTTATGCGATGCACTGCAATCGTTAAAAGCAATTTAATGTACGATTGGTAAAATCAAAATATTTCTATGGACATAAAGTTAACAATCGTTATAGGTTGTTGATAGATTTGTGTTCGAGGACAATTTTGTATTTTCGGCATAATCATAGTAAGTTGCTGTGTTGATGAGAACACAATGTAATGTACATGAATATAGCTGTTGTACATATTTGACGTTCAATGTCGCTTCTACGGCAGCAGAAAAATTTAGATGTGTAGACATGTAGTTTCTGTAGTTCGGCTAAGCATGCTAAGCAAGAAGGCGCGACAAGATTTAATTCGATTTCTGTATGTACGGAATGTCAAATATACAATTAACATGTCGTTGGAACTTCCAGGTACGTCTAATGCCCTTTACTACCGGCGCTAATCACTTCTGTAAATGCGAGTGACCCATACGTTAATAATCCAAGGCAGTATGTGCACTTTTTCTCTTTTTGCAATCATTTTTAGTAACTACACCATCGACTCATGCTAGTCAGTAGTTTATCCAAAATTGTCAGTATGGGAGAAAATACTCCAGATTTTTGACATCAGTAAACCACTTCCTTTCGGTAATGATGAAAATGGACATACCTTGTCATCTCAAGCGGAATACATGGGAATGGCCCGACATTATCCGTCGACCGTGCACATGATCAATCTTTTAGAGTAATTGAGGATAAAAACAGACGTGCCCCGATAAGGAAGATTGCTTGTGTGGACGAGGTATCTTGTGACTCGTAAACTTAACTCTTCCAATTCACCCTTTTCTGTCAGACCATCTCAATAGATCTGCTGACAGATGGTGGAACGGCCATGTTATATCTAAGCTTCCTTCCATTTATGACGTGAGGTCTATCTCCATTTGCAGATACCCTATTTGATATCCTTTCCAAAGCACCCTTTGGACATATATATTTCCATGAATGCTTCATTGAAGAGGAAAGCCTTTCTACGCCTTTCAGGCTGCAGCAAGAGCTTTACAACGAGCTATATACCCTTATTCAGCTAGATGCACATACTTCCCGTCTCTGACCTAAAATCTGTCCATCGACACTGTATGAAATATGAATCAGATTCCGAATATAATTAAGCCGTATTTAATCATGGATGATAGATTTTCAAATGTTGAAAAGGTTTGAAGAGCAGTATCATCTTTGCTCATTGATGTTTTTTGGGGAAATTTACAATATCATATAGCATAATTATAGAGATATAGTGACATAAAAATATAATTCGTGTTTTATTATATTGATGCGATATTATTGAGTGTAATGGTTATCATATGATACGTTTTTAAAGAAGTAAAAATGTTGTTTCAATTTAGCCCTCGGACTGTGATGCATATTTTCGAATGAACCAAACCATCAACATTACTAGATGAGCTTCCCAAAATTGTGATAACAATGACATTTTAAACAAGGTGCTTTAAAAAAAAGGATCCAATATAATTCAATCAAAGGCTTCATAGAAATATTTCCCCCATCTTTTTATATAATGCAAACCTGCTTGATGAGCTGCCCTGTGAATGAGCAAATAATTCAATGCCGTCAAAGTCATCTTTGAAAAGTGCAATGGGTCTGTCATCTGGAAGGTCAACGGGGAGAGGAAAGCTTAATAATTATCCAACTTCTTACTTGCACCCGGCCTCTACTAGGAATAGAGTCCGCCGCGCAATTATTAGAAACGAACCGCTATGGAAAATGAAGATTTATTTTTGTGAAAGAAATTATTGTCTATTTGCCAACTGACATCCTTCCGTTTGCTTAGATGGTGGCAATATGACTTGGGATATTAGCTCCCGTAGGAAGCCTTTGTATTCTTTGACATTCAGCAATATTTGCAATGTCATATGATTTAGCTGTCAGTAATAAAAAGCGAAAGTGACTATATTCATATCATTTGTCATTTCCATCTGCACTGCAGGAAACTTGGTAACAGGAAACGATTCTAGCTGAATAAATCTTAGAGATGGAGAACCCTCTCGTATCAAATGGCGTATCTGAGCCTTTGCATAATATGTTATAAAATATACATTGCGCGCCAGAGGAAGTATTTGTCTTAGTTATCTCTAAATCAAAGGAACATAGGTTAAATAATAAGCCTGTATTACTTGTATTTTGTGGAACAGCAACACATATGCATTAGCCAGCATAATGCCACACCAATCCAAACCAGCGGATAATGTAACCGGTCGACTGATATTATGGCACCTGCGAGGAAATTACAAGTATAGGGTTTCCAAATGTACTCTCATCTTGAAATTGACCCGTCGATGTTTTTTGTATATATTTCTTCCCAATTCGTATAATCTTCACCTGTTTTTTTTATCTCCTATAACTCCGAAGTATTGACGGAATCATAACGATCACAATGGGATGTCATCCTTAGGGAACAAAAGGCCTAGTTTTTGTTAAAATTCCAAGCCAGAGGGTCTTATATACGTACTTTCTACAATTCATACTAGGCGTCCCACAAAAGCTTCATTAGTCGTTAAGAAACTGCAGGAAAGAGAGAGAGAGCGAGAGAGAGAGGGGGAGGGAGAAAGAGAGAAAGAGAGAGAGAGAGAGAGAGAGAGATAAGTAGCGCAGCCCAGAGGAGTCATTCGTTATCAATTTGAAGATCTCTGTGTTGACGGTGAACTTTTTTTTTTTTGCAATGTACATTAAATACCGAAACCGATATTTTATCCATCGCTCCATTTGGACTATTTTTTTCTCTACAGAAACAGGTGAAAATGGGATTTAGTTTCAGAGCGTCTATGGTGATCTTTGCCTCAGGATTTGGGGTACATGAAAGCCCGTATTACCCTTAACAGATCCCCAGTGGAGGATAAGGCCCTTTTGGCTTTCGGTCCATTAAATATTAAAGATCACTCTGCGGATGCCCTTTAACTTTTCCCGAAAAAAAATCATATTTCTGAGGACAATGCATGATAAATTCGCCATAAATATCCTCCATCGGACGGATTATGATACCGGTTATACAAATCCGTATCGAATGGTATGTTATGAGGCTATTAACAATTATATTTCCTTTTAGTCCATTACCCTACGATCTGACTGGCTTTTGGTCATTTGTTATGATTCATGTGCTGGGATTATTGCAGTGCCAGGTGATCGAAAATTAACGAATCATTCACAATTCACCTGCCATCTGCAAATCTATTGATTGTTCTCCATCAAATCGAGCATACATGTACATCTTTGGTAAATATCAAAAAGTAATATATCGGATTTGCTGATAGAAGCTTAATACCCACTATGCTTACCTGTTTTGTGGTTGCTGTTTTATCTTCATTGAAGTAAAAAGCGAAATGATCAATGAAAAACAGATCCCAAGCCTTGGAGAGAACTAAATTGCCTGATCGTTTACTTACCCGTTTGTTTATATGCTCAATTTGACGCTCTTTCGGTCCCCACCTTTTGGTACCCACGGCCGGGGAATGGTTCTTAGAGGGTTGGAAGGCAATTTTTAAGGGCTGACGTACCGTCCATATTTCATAAATTCATTTCTAAACATTCAATTTCCGGAGGGAGTAATAAATCTGCCGATGGAACAGCGCACTGCCGTACGTACGAAAAAGTGCCTTCTGTGATGCCCCAACCCATACCCTTTACCTGTGAAGGGGAGAAACCTCAATTGGTGTACTGCCAAAGAACAACGTGACGTGTATACTCCAAGGCCATATCCGCAAGTATGGCTTCAATATATACGGCGCAACAACACACGCGTTGTTCGTTCGCACCGCACACGTGCACATACTTCACGCACATAGTATGTAGCTTCATGGTTAATAGTGTGTATGTAAGGTTTCACGGTGGTCGCGGGGGGGTCTCATTGAGGCCGGTACATCATCCACGTGAAAACGGATAAAAAGGGTACATGGGGGGGTATAGTTCGGTAATGTGTTCCAAATTACGTAACATTTCTTTTACGGTTCCTTTTTGTCTAAAAAGAGTCTATAATAATGATGTCGGCCTAATCCTGAAATATAGGATGTAAAATACCAAGTAAAATATAAAATCGCCGTTAATGGTATAAAAGTCAGAGATAGACGGGTTTCGCTGTTTAGGGTATCAAAATCTGCCCCAACTTCAATCTGCTTTTCAATTCAGCAAGTGATTTACGCGGATGATATACAGGTCTCAGTGAAACACCCGAGAATAGAATTCAATTTCGAGAGAAACTTTCTAAAAAAATAGTTTCTGACTTTTTTCAATAGATCGGTCGATTGAAACAGGAAAATATTTTAATCCCATTATATTTATCCCAAATCTCATTTACACATTATAGCCCACCGAGTCAAGCACAGGGGACGAGACGACTGCCTCAAATTCCCTATCGCAAAGTCGTTTGGCACAGCCATTCCATTTATTTCTAGTCTTGAACATTTAATATACATTTCGTTTGATTTTTTCCTTCATCACTAGAACTCAAGATTTTATGTTCAAAATCTCCCGAGCATTGCCTCTTTCTATCTGGCTGTTGATGGCACCCATTACATTTAAACAAAATGACGTTAAAGAGTTTCATGCGATAAGGAATAATAAAAACAATGATTGATGTAATCACAATATGCCTAACACACAAACACACACGCACGCACACCTCCCCCCCCCACACACACACCACATCCCCACAGTTAAAGTTAAGCGGTGGTATTTTTAAAGATATGTTATATTTTATTTAGTGTAAATATGTTCATTGTTATAACAAATCGAAATTAGGCCAGTAGGGCAAGCCATTGCTTAATGTGTGCGCAAAGTTGACTGCGTTTGCGTATAGTAAAGAGAGACATCTTCCTATAAGCACCAATAATAAGTGTTCATTCCACACAATTGTTGTGACAATTAACACACTACAGCAGTTGTAGATATCAGACGCCATTTTGAATACTGCGATGGGACAAAGCTTAAGCATACATCATCAATTTACACTTTGCTTTATTTTTGGAATTAAGTGGAAAACGAGCTGGTCCCCGTTTCATAAAACTTGTTATCAATAACAAGTTACAATAATGGTTATAAGCTACTGAAATCCTTGAATTTGATTGGCTGAGAGCAAATTTGTCATGCAAATGGGGCAGTTGTTATTGATAACAACTTGTATGAAACAGGGCCCTGTTTTCCACATTCTAAAATGAGTTGCGCAAAAGTTTACCCCATATTGGGTAAGAAGGAAACATGCATGCTGGCTAGGTACAATGTTACACAGTGGTAGATAAAAAGCACTAAAAAGTGGGTAAAATTTACTAAATATTGGGCAAGACTTTACCCAAATAACATGTATGTTTCCTTTTAACCCAATATTTAGTCAGATTTTATCCAACACTTTTACAGTGCATGTCTTATTCTCAGTGTGTTCCTTTTCCTGTGTGTCTGAATGTTTATAGTCGTCTAGAACGTGTACAGTAATAGCATTAACCAGAGCCGACAAGGTTTATTTTTTCAAATGTCATCAAAGCATCGAAAAGGATTATTCAGAAGGGCAGACCAGTCCATGGGGTAGAGAATGATTACTTTAAGCGTTTAGTTGCAAGGAAGCGTGAAATAACAACTAATGGGGTGATTGGAGACAGATTCTTGTCTTCTTGTACTTAAATATATATTACTAACGATGTATGTGCATGAAGCTATGTGGCGTGAATACAACAAACTGCGCATACGTATAGAGGATAGTTTCAAATATGTCATCTGAAGTAGGTCACTAATAAATACTGCCCTCTTATCCAAAATAGTATTTTCATATCTTAGAATGATAAAAGACTTTAAACGAGTGGAAAACGGCGTCTTTGCGCGTTTACAGAGTTTGTAAAGTTTATCTTATTATAGAGAATATCTATTTCAGATAATATATTTGATTGCCATGCCTTGATTGTTTTTTTTAAATATTCATTCCAGTGTCCTTGTACCGAACACTTCATTCACGGTTTTCGTTACAATATACCCTAATACCCGTAAGATGAATAGTTCTTTTTTCCAAGAATTGAATTATATCGCTGGAGGTAAGACGTCAAGAGTGTATTTGTCTCATAAAGCCATCACAACTTCGTCTTGTCGGAGGCACAATTACGATGCTGATTTGAAATATACGGATTCATTGCATCTCCACCCACCTCTGTGCTAGGAATTGTAATCTTGCTATCAATAACATATGCCAATTATTGTCTGTAATATAAGTATTGTGGTGTAGGAAACCTGGTGCCTTATCAAAACGGATGATAAATCCAAGCAGAGAACTGATCGTGACATATGCATTCATGAAATCAACTCCATAAATCGCATTAAAAGCATGTCCTTTGCATGGGGGATTACATCTAAAAGCGGGTTTGTAGGTGCGGGTGAAATCTGATTGTTCCAAATGATACCACTGTATCAAAATTATATTTATTTGAATTTAATTGTGGTATGCATGATTCTCGGTTGATTGAGGGTGCACTATTGTCCTTTTTCTATAACATATTTTTTCGAAGGTTTCATATAGTTGTTCTTGTTGGCGTCAAATGTTCAGAAATCTATTTAAACAAATGAGATAGACAATATTTATTCGACATCAAGAGAGCTAGGCAGTTTTGAAATGCGATTTTTCCTAGGCTCTTACAGAAACCAACATTGTATTCCTAAAATCTTATTCTAGGATCCATTTTCTTCAGGATCTAGACTCTATTGAACTAAATTTGGCATTTCCAAATGTTTATACATTAGGGAGCAAGATGTTATTCCATTGCTTTGACTTTCTAGTGAATCGAACCACACAACCTATTAACTACCTATATTTTGCGACATAATACTTTGACAAAAAGCCATTAAAGGTAATATTGTTATACGTCAAAGAAAAGTAAACCCACGCACCGAAACCACAGACATTAAATCATTACTTAACTTTAATCTGCGGATATGAAATAAATACAATACGGTTCTGCAAAACGTTTTTAAGAGGAAAAGCCGAACAAATGGACAAATGATCTGTGCAGGAATCTGCGAGATAAGTAGTTATCATTATTATTTGATTGTCCATATTCATTATATGAGAGACCTTGTTCAAAGCGGCAAATTTGCTAAATTACGTTTGAGAGCAGTATGAAATTTCGTTATTTGCCCCCAAAAGGCAGTAAACAGATACAATATCGGAGGTTCAAGGTACAGATATACGAATTTAAATACATAAAGATTTACAAATACAATTACAATCCTCTGTGCATGAAAAAATTCATTCTTTCGAGGACGCAATCCATCCGAAATCATTCAAAATTTAAAATATTGTCCCCCAGATCTTAGAAAATGTCAGTTACTAAAAAAATTCTCTTTTATATTTCTTTTATGGTGAGCATAATAACAGAGCATAATTTCTATATTTGTGCGATAACAATAACTTGAGATAATTTTATATTTTGATTAACATTCTAATTTGAGAGAGAGAAAAAAGAGAATGTAAATTCTATTTCCTAATATTCATAACTGATCTTAAAAATGTTAAAGCTCTTTAAGATCATATATATTAAATATATATATATATATATATATATATATATATATATATAATATACAGTATTTTTTCTTTTATAACAGAGCTTAATTTTTATATTTGTGCGATAACAATAACTTGAGATAAATTTATATTTTGATTAACATTCTAATTTGAGAGAGAGAAAAAAAGAGAATGTAAATTCGATTTCCTAATATTCATAACTGATCTTAAAAATGTTAAAGCTCTTTAAGATCATATATATTAAATATATATATATATATAATATACAGTATTTTTTTCTTTTATAACAGAGCGTAATTTCTATATTTGTGCGATAACAATAACTTGAGATAATTTTATATTTTGATTAACATTATAATTTGAGAGAAAAGAAAAGAGAATGTAAATTCTATTTCCTAATATTCATAACTGATCTTAAGGGTGTTAAAGCTCGTTAAGATCATATATATATATATATATATATATAATAAACATTATATAATGCATTTATATTCACGACGGCATTCCCAATTAAGAACAAACTTATAACTGTCTTGGAATTCGATTGAAATATCGATTGAAGTTCCGAGTCTTGAAAATCGAACAGTGTTATTAAAAAAAAATTCTTCAATCTTTCTTTTGTGGTGATCATAATAACAGAGCACACTTTATATAATATTTAGGTGATAACACTGATTTCAGATATTTTGATATTTTGATTTCCATTCACATTTGAAAGAAGAAAACAGTGTTAAAAGAAAATGCAAATTTTATTTGCTAATATTCATAACTGATCTTAAAGATGTTAAAGATCTTTAATATCATATTTATTGTAAGAAATGTTCCTCGAACGCATGAAAATAAATGTACTAAATAAATATGTGTATAATATATACAATACATTTATTTTCATGAGGGCATTCCCAATTAAGAACAAACTTATAACTGTCTTGGAATTTGATTGAAATATCGATTGTAGTTCCAAGAAAACAGGCATTGTTGACAAAATGTAGTTCCAGGTGAGATATTCTAAAAAATATGTTATCGAATGAAAAATGTCTGTGTTGGAAAAAAAATTAAACCATTCAGATTAAAGCCTTTGGCAATAATTAGGCAACTGTAAAATAGGGCACCATGTGCTATATAGTATACAGAGAATTGCAAAACTCTTCAGAAAACCAAATGACGTCAGTTTCCACAGTTCCGTGACGTCACGTTACCTTTCTTTCATGCAGGAAGCTGACTTTCGAGATGACGTCAATATGTTCTTCTTCCGGTTAGGAGGGGGGGGGGGGGATTTGGATATTGTTGATATATTGATTTTTGCATTTATCGATTTTGCAAACCTTCCAGAAAAGAGGCCAGTGTAAATGCGGATCCATCCAATCAGGTACTTTCGAAGTAGGCTATATCGAGTATTTAAATATCTTTAAGTCTACACTGCAATTTTGGTTGAAAAACAATGAAACTCAGTTATCTACAGTATAATGATTTATATTCGAACATAACACACAAGCCATAGCTTTATATATTTGTTGCAGTAAACCTAATAATCAACATTTGTTAAAAAGACATATTTTCATAAAGTAACAGGAAAATATCAAGTCATGGCACTGTTGAATATTTTAGATCAACACTCCACGATTTCTGGAGAGTATCCCCTTCCATCTTTTGAGTCAAATAGATTTAACACAAACATAAATCACAATGAACGAAGCTATAGCCATTAATTCGGCAGTTTGTATAAAGTTATTGGTTTCCCTTCCTCCTACAAATATATAAAATGTGAAAATTAGCCGAAGGCTTGTTTAATGATGTTTAATGCATTAGGTAAAGTTTGATCATGTACAATATTTGGAGTGACAGTTTGATCGAACGATATCTATTATCATCTTGCCTTTATTATAATTATGATGGCATATTAAATCATTATAATTTTTATTGCACGTATGTTATAGAATAATGATCCTTGGATGCTGAATACTTGTATTCGGGTCCGCTCGCTATTCATAAGGACCGCTATTCATAGAAAACTGCTATCCATTTAACACGCGTTATGAATAGCGGTCCTTATGAATAGTTATGAATAGTGGTCCTTATGAATAGCGAGGTAATTTGTCTATGGTTTGCTCGCTATTATGAAGGACCGCTATTCATTTAGTCACGCGTTATGGATAGCGGTCCTTATGAATAAGTGGTACTTATGAATAGCGGTCCTTATGACTAGCGAGGTTACCCCCTTGTATTACCTGCCTTATGCAGTACTTGAGATATTAAAGCTGTCGGATCTAGCACTATTTTTTATTTTACTTTTTCTTACTTTACTTGGATTATACTTCTTATAACGGCAAAATTGCATTGTTTTATTCAACAGATACTCAACCCTTTCAAGACAGGAATTATTTAAAGGATTCGGTAACTTTGTGGAGGCTTGATTTAATAAATTGTTGAATTTTGATATCTGTCATGTATAATGATGTTCAGAAGGATGAATAAATAGCCAGGCATAGAAAGGAGACAATTTACGAAAGCGAATGGTCATACGCTTTAGTCTAACACTGAGTCTATGGGGGAAAATGAGTCTGGCATTTCCGGTCACTTGCATATCTTCACTTGCATATCTTCACTTTTGTGAAGGAAATGATGACTTTGAAGTGCTTTTTTCCCCGTGGGCTTCATTTTTACACCATATTACATACACTGATAGCATGTAAGGCCAGGCAGCTCATATTTCATCAAACCTCTACAAAGTTACCTAATCACTTTAAGTGTTAAATCGATCACTTGTTCTTCAAATTGGCAACCATACAACATTTATTTTAGTGCTACATAGTTATAATACGGTGTAATGTCTTGGAAAACAGAATATATGGTTTAAGAATTTTGTCCAAAAGTTGAAAAGACTGCCAATTGTGATTTTAAAAAATGATTTTGAACTTCTCAGTGTATTGTTAATTTAAGGATTTTCAGGCTTATTCTTCTGTTTAAAATTCCTGCCATCAAACGCAATTTGGTCATGCAACAAAATGGACATTGTATGTGCAGAGATTTTTGCACTTTCTACTCATGCATCTGTTAGATTTTTAGAGCTCTGCAACAAAGGTTATTGAGCCAAATGTGGTTAATTGTCTTGAAAAGTTTAAGTGAGTATTGACGGATAAATGTTAATTTAACGTGCATGAAATAATCCAGCTTATAGAGCCATAGGATAACGATAGGTACATAGAATGGGACGCGATACTTGACTCATGAATTGAACTGTGCACAATTTTGACTGACAAAATACACGAGGGAGGGAAGCAGTGGTGCATCGGGGACAGGTCTTGTCACAACTCGATGTAAGCACATCTTCCTCCGTCGGAATCATCTTCCATCATTTAATGTCCTCGATGAATAATGGAAGATGCGATTCAACATGGCCTCGGGCCAGAATTTAATTCTCCTCCCAAGCGATTTTATGCTTAAATATTATCCTTCACCATTCCCGACGTAATATATATTAGGAGTTATACTTTTCATTTAAATATGACTGTAAACTTTGCAGTATGTTTTTCTTTTAAGAAAAGAGAGAGACATACATCGGGTATTTCAAAAATGGTCCCGTCACTTCCTCACGTAACTCAGTGTCTTGTGCCGAGAGACAACATTACCATATTGTTTTTCAATGTCAGAATGAATACAACACGACCTTTATAGACGACAAGCTGCAGACATTGTTCTCAGGGAATCAAGATTACGTCTCTATATTATTACATCATGAATTAATCTTTTTAATGAATATCGATGAATTTTGAATGTCATGAGCTATAATCACCAAAATGATTTCTGCTGTCATGTCATCACGGCCATAATACCCGTCAAACAGTAGGTATATCTTTTAGAAATCTATTATAACTGTAAGATTTAATTGCTTCCAGTAGCCATGACACACTTGCTTAGAGTTCAGTCCACATTTACCAAACGAAAACCAATAAACGCCCCTTCTAGATGGGGATGGGTGTAGGGGTTGGCAGTTCAAATTAAATGAGATGGCAAATTATAGATCCAAGCTAATTCTTCCTTGCCTCATAAACATTTTAAAGATGTACTAGTCATCCATGCATAGAAAAGAATTTTTACTAACCGCAACATATTTAACAATCCCAAAACGTCATCAACATCTTTTTGTGTGTGTTGAATACGAAATAGATTAAAACATATTAGCCAGTCCTACTCGTTAGGATTGTGTGAGTTGGTCTAGTAATCATGTATCTGGTCTGCTAATAATAAATGACCGAGGTCCGAAGCCAAATCATTTCTTTCAGATGATGCCATGGAGTACGTGACTGATACGCGTTTCTTAACACCAAACACACGCAATGTCACCCTCATCCACAACCACACACAGCCACACACGCCCACACTCTCACCCCCGCACACCCACAATCTCGTCACAAATCGACAGCCCACATATGTCTTTGAAGTATTTTCTACTAAAATGGTAATTAGTCCTACCAGGACCCCAAATATCTGTTTAGAGATGTTGTGATGCAATGGATTAGTCATTGGACTGTGGACCACAAGGTAAGGGGTTGAATCCCTGCCCCAGCAATTACGATCTTTGGCAAGACATTAATCTACAATTTGCCACACTCTACCCAGGCGATGTAAATAGGTACCTGCACTGTGCGCTGATAACGCGGGGTAATAAATGTGTCATAATGTGATATTCGCTAAACAAGAACGGAACATTATTATTCATCATTATGTACCTCATGCATAAACCTTAGAAGTATAATTGATTAATATGTTGTCTTGGTGGACAGCTGACTGGACTCTCAATAGGTCTAGATGCAATTTCATTCAATGCGAAATATTCGTAATACCAACTATCTTCACCATCAATAGTGTTTTATATAGATATATTAAGAGTTTATTTTTGAAAAGTAAGAAAGCAAATGCCCCTCTTGTCAACTTTTACAATATCAAGTTGTAGTCATGATCAGACAGCACCGTAAGGACTTTAATATTGCAAAACCCTCAGTAACTCCTAATGAAAATGGCCTTTAATCCATTGACCACTGAATTATCTAACTCCCATAGGCTTAATACAAGGGCCACCCGGTTCCCGTAGACAATGGGCTAAGATTTCCATAGATACTATCAAATATGACAAAAGTAAAATATGGATACGATAGTAATAAGCTTTGATGGACACTCTATTATACCTAAAACTAATTTATAGGTATGCAACGAGCATGCTACCTACTAGACTAGGTTCTGATAAAAACAAGTATGTTTAATTCTCCTATTTTGCATTATCGATTTGGTCTTATTGTAGTCCTGTCATTGTGATAATAAAAAATACTCTTTAAACAACCTAGGCCCGTTGACAATTCTCATTAATTAATTACTCTTTGAAAATCTGCGAGTAAAGGATGTTTTGGGGCTGAGATCTTATCCATTACGCATAATGACGCAAATAGTGCAGCAAACCAACTTCGATTGTGTTGGAAACTGAAGGTCGGCCGTGATTATTTATGAATGTTGTGTTGCTTTGTGATTGGCTAGTTCCCGGAGAAGTCCATTGTTATATGGATGAAGCGTATTGTGGAACTAACCTAAATATGGATTTAGCATGTTATGTTCTGTAACTAGATTTTTTTGTATTGGCAGATTTTTAAACATATATTTTTAACTTTCCCATGAGGAATTTCAACTTCCTTGACTTGTCTGTCACAGTGTATGTAGCTCCTGGAATTGAGTACATTCACGCGAAAAAGGGTGATAAAGGGATCATGGCTGAATTCTTCACATGTAAATGCTAAGAAAGCTGTGTTTTTTTAATTACCAAACATATCATAACCAACACAATTCAAGAATAGCTCTGGCCACCAGATTAAACAATTGTTTCGAGTATGTGCGTAGAAGAAATGACACAATGAATGAACATAAGAAGCATATTTTTGTACCTCCAGTACCACCCGACTTATTGACGTATTCCTAAGATCAGAAGATAGGTAAAATGACATCTGTTATCCATTTATTATTCCCACAATTTCTAGAATTAATTCATGAAATAAATAAAACCATAAAACAGAGCTTCGTCTGTGAGAAATTATATTTCTACATTTTATAAATTGTATATGGTAACATCGAATAGTTACTGAGTGGACCTGCCTTACAGTAGAAAACATCAATTGAACAAATGCTTTTTGTGGGTTCTCAGACCATATGGGAACCTAATTTAAGGGTTTTTAGAAGAAGTTAGGAAAGAGAGAATAGGATATGAGGAGAAAGAATTGAAAAAAAAATCAGAAATTTTGTCGGTGTTTAGGCCTTTAACAAAATACGACGAATATGAAAGTTGTAGACGGAAAGTGAAGGAAGGGCAGTAATGACAGCGAGCAACGAGAGAAGACTTGTATTGTTCCTAAATGAATAATGGAAGAAGGGCGTTTCGAAAAAGCCCAAAATGCGTCAAGACCGACACGCTTTCTTATCTAAAAAAATCATAAAGAAAGTCTTCAATACATCATGAAGATATAAATACGTTGTCATTTCCTGGACATCCTGCCGGGTTACTTACTTGATTCTGGGGTCATTTCAGTGATGGCATATAACAACACCCAATTTTGTAATTGCGAAGAGAGCGTGGAAAATTATTTCGTAATAGGCTGTAGGGTATATCGTTTCTTGCAAATGTCATCTTTTATTTCCTTTTTTTTTTTCTTTGGAGGGATGAAACGTTGGACATGAAAATAATCGGTAGGCATACTGATCTAGGCCGTGCTTCAGAAGGACACTTAATGATAAGAAATTGCTGGGTACTTGGTATTTGACCTTTCATCCACTTTTATCTTGATCATAGTTTTACTCATAGTTCGGTTATTACATATTATTACATAACATTACATATTACACGATTACATATTTAACAACGGGGGTTGTGCCTAATGCTATGAAAATAGCCAAAGTCATTCCTATATTCCAAACAAATGATTCATTTAAAGTCAGTAATCACTTTTAACAACTTTTTCAAAGATACGTGACAAAAATTATCCAGAAGAGACTAATCATATTCATGAATGACTTTGACATTTGTGCAGCATTTAATATGGCTTGAGAGTAAAAAAAACACAGCACGACACATGCTCTTTTAACTCTCTTTGAAAAAGTAACTAAAGCATATAATAACAACTCACACACAATTGGTATATTCCTGGACCTCTCCAAGGCCTTCGACAAAATAGATCACATAATTCTTTTACATAGATTACATCATTAGGGAATTAGAGGCAAGGCCTTGGAGTGGTTCAGGAATTACCTTACAAACATAAGACAATTTGTCTGTATCAATAACTACGAATCTATAGTCATAAGGTTATCAACTCCAAGGTTCGATTCTCGGTCCCTTACTTTTTATTATATACATTAACGACTTTTATAGATCATCTCATGTATTATCTTTTATATGACTCGCGGACGACTCAAATATTTTCTTTTCAGATCGAGATCCACACCAGATAGTACAATTAGTTAGAAAGTGTAGCTAATTGGATTAGATCGAATAGACTTTCCTTGAATCTTGAAAAAAACAATTTTATGCTTTTCAGCAATACATCACATACTTTACCGGGGATTGTTATCATGAACGACTATTTCGTAAGCAAATTTTTTTAGGTGTGGCCATCTAAAATCAACTCTCATGGAAACCACATATACATGACCTTTGCAAAAAAAGTATCAAAGAAATATTGCTATTTGGTATCAATAATAAACGAAAACATCTTTTCCCTTGCAAGACCACCCCCTACATTATACTGCATCCCTGTTTTATGTCTCTTAAACTATGGTATTCTTTTTAGGTTAACTGTATCAAAATCAACCTAAACAGGGTTTATCTTTTACAGGAAAGAATAATGAGAATGATTTTTAACAATAGTTACCGGGCACACACCAATTATTGGGGGTAACCTCGCTAATCATAAGGACCGCTATTCATAAGGACCGCTGTTCACAACGCGTGACTAAATGAATAGCGGTTTTATATGAATAGCGGTCATTCTAAATAGCGAACAAACCATAGACAAATTACCTTGCCATTCATAAGGACCTCCATTCATAAGGACCACAATTCATAACTGTTCATATGGACCGCTATTCACAACGCGTGTTAAATGGAAAGCGGTTTTCTATGAATAGCGGTCCTTATGAATAGCAAGCGGACCCCAATTATTGTTCATTGAATGTAAGTCCCTAAGAATATAATTATGATTTATACTCCCTACAATCTTCAAAATTTTATGTATCAACTTAACAGAAATGACCTACCAAAAGCACTAGTGCAAATGTTTCTTTAAAACAATGAAATTCACAGATATCAAATCTCTTTCACCCTGCAGGTACAAAAAAGCTCGCTATACAAAAAACATTCATAGACTGGACCCCGACTTTGGAACTCACTGGACACGGCCTTGAAATAAACCCCAATATTTAACACATTTAAACTTAAATATAAATTGTCCTTGTTGGATATTTACAACAACCAAGAAAAGTAAATGTATACTCGAAGACTTAAACCAAATGTATTAGACGGCCTATTTCATCTTGGGTTCCCCTACCTCTTTCTATTCCTCCATCATTATTTTTAGTTATCACTGCCTCTTTATCTTTCCCCTGCATTGCTTGTTCACAACATTTTTTTTTTTCTCTCTCTCCCCAGTACTATTCACATCCCCCTTCTTTTTCCTCTCTCTCTCCCTCTCTCCATCTCCTTTTCCCCTCTCTTTTTAAAAACTTTTTAATAGTGCTCGGACGTTTCATTCATTATTTTGAAATTTATGGACTGTAACTCTGTGAAATACAAGCCATGGTTTCTTAATAGACTCCTCCACTTATTTTTTCCTTAACAATTATTGCAATGTTTACATTATACCAATTATCGCTTTATTAGTGTAAAGCATAACCAAGTCCATTGCATTATGATCTGTTATAGGTATGTGTCAATTTATTGTTATGTTCCTGTTATATAACATTACCTGTTTCCTGTTTCCATGTACGTCATCATCTCAAGAATAACAACGCTAAACAGAGAATAATGGAAAATCCACTTATATTGAATTTGTGAGACGTTATAGAGCAAGTGTCATGAGCGCCCAGCAAAGGCTGATACCTGCGCTATTCAAGAAGCCATAGAGTCATCATCATTACAAATTCTGTTTATTTCATTTAATCAGACAATATTGTTCAGTGTAACTGAAAAGATGTTTAGTACTATAGAATCGGAAAATGGCGTTGAAGAGAGACATACTGAAGCTTTTCGTCTTGCACTCATCGGAATATACCGCAAGAATGAACAGAAAACCGAATCGAACAATATACCGGAAACTAAAGGGACAAAGCGCGCGAAATATTAGACAGATTTTGATTGGCTGCCTGAACATAACGGGAATTAGGCTTATTGCCAGCCGGTTTTGTGTATAGGTACAAGACTCGATTACCATTCATGCTATTTTGTGGTTCTTTTATCCTTCAACGTAATTGTATGCTACTTTTTATATCATTTGTTATGTTTTTGTCAGTGCATTATAAATTTGGGATGCACGGGAGATCGAGAGGGTGGGGAAATAACATGGATGAAATAAATATAAATACATAATTCTTCGTCACATCTTAACCCTTAACACAGCATACAAGAGGCAACAATGAAATATACCTTCGACCTAAAAATGTTGCTGATATGAAGAGAAGAACTGATAAATATAGAGAAACAAAAGAAAACAGATATATCAAATGAGTATATTTCACCCCAATCCTCATGGTATATTGTTGGCTTTTTTTTTTTAGATAGCTGCATGGGGACAGCAGAAGCAAAAGGACAATCGAGAGTAAATACGAGAGAAAATAATGGGGGAAAGAGAGATAATCTTGTTTTAAATCTTAAAGACTATAGATGTACTGCGAGTGATGACTTCGGGAAGGGGTTTGTATAATGGCATATCGCTGTGATATCATCTTATCCTGATAAGCGACAGTTTCGTTTAAACCATTATCGCTCGGATCAATTGACCTGATTCTTTCTTGCGATAGAACTAGCACTTTTAGGACAAAAAGTCACCTTAAAGATCGTAGTATACACTGCGGGTTTCTTTAGCGTATAGAGACTCCAATATTTTGTTATTTAATGGTTTGGGTAAGTAGATCTAGATCGTTTCTTAACCCTACAGAGGTTTCATCCGTTTGTTGATGTGTTTTTTTTTCATGCATAACTTACCCGAAACAGAACGTTGCTTTGAAATACACTATAAAGCTATAATAACTACAAATACACTCAAGCTCAGGAACCAATTTTGTTTTTTTCATGCCGTAAATCTTACCAGCTTATTGATTGGAATCCTCCTAGAAGTTCACAGCTATAGCCCAATCCATTTGATTATTACAATTTCGTTGACCCCCCTATGGAAAATTATTATCTTTAGATTAAGGTAGAAGATATGTATTCATAGAGTTATCTCTTTAATAAGGTCCTTCATTACTCAACCTAGAAAAAATAATTGAAGTTTACTTCGTTTCTAATACATTCATGAGATAGGAAATGAAATGATCAATGGGTATTAGAAACTAGATAATATTCGTGCCAAAATGACAATACCGACTTGAAATGTAATCTCGTCGTATTTCATGAATCTCTTTTCCGTATAAGCCAGTTCGCAATTACAATATGCGCATGTGCAGATAAATGATTGACCTTTGTACACTGTCATTTTGTGCGCACCACGATGCGCACCATGCGCACACCAGTATGATTTTACTTGTTTAACAAGTAGCATCCGTCAAAACAAGTGCGCGTACGCGTACAAATTAGCCAGTTCGTAAATAGTTCATGGTACAAATGACCCTGAAATGACCCCAATTTGTAAGCGCCCACGCACTTGTTTTGGTGGACGTGGAGTATGAAGGTCAATAAACTTGCACTCGGTAGAAATGACCTTCACCTGTGACGTATGCGTAAATTGTAATAGAGTACCGAAGTGTGACGTCATCAAATTTTGATTTTTGTATTTCAGTATTTTTATGACCATATTTAGGTAGAGCATGAAGGAAAACGTTCACACATCAAATTTGACATGAATCAGTTCATGGTGGCCCAAGGTATGGCTATATGAATATCTAATTAGCCCCATTGGAGTCAGTGTAAATTGGCCTGGTTCTTAACAGTTTAGAACCAGGCCAATTTAACACTGACTTCAATGGGGCTAAGGAGGTATTCATGCGGCCATATCTCGGGGCCCAATGAGCCAATTGCCATAAAATTTGGGATCTGGATGTTTTTCACAATATTCCTTTGAGGTATGGTATAAACAATGTAAAAATGAAAAAAATAGCTTTTTGTGACGTCATCACTTCGGTACTCTATTAGGAACTGGCTTGTTGAGTGCAGCCGAAGAAACATTCAGAAGTTATTACTGGATTGGACGGTTTTAAGTTCCACAATACATATATATATATGGTCCGAGTGCCCATGTCTGCGCAGCGTCCTTGTCTTTGCACACGGTTATCTGCGCGATTCTGGAAAAAAAAACTGTTCGTCTTCATTACAGCGATAATGCTGAAAAAAAAAGGAAGACAAAATATTAAGAAAAATGTGTTATTTCAGTCATTTTGTATACAAACCTCGAAATACTGTGGTTCTTGTCAAAAATCATGATCTAGACTATGTGTAAAATTAATGAGTGCGCAGACATAGGCACCTTTGTTTTTTCATTGTCAAAATGACATGGCCGCATTTTATGTTGAAAAATGGCATAGTTCTTGGTCAATTTTTTGGACAAGATTTTTGACACACTCTTGACAGCCATGAGGAATAATGTAGAATTAGGCCTCCGCATAAGAGGAAAGAAAATAAATTCTAGTTAAATTTCAAGTCCAATCTTAAGTGCACAGACAAAGGGCTCCCCATCAAAAAGAAATATTCAAAATTCATGCATACTTTGAACATAGAATGAAATAAATAAATAGTCCCATGCGTAATTTCAACATCATCAGTTTATACTTAGGAACATGGTTAAAACAGCATTTCCAATTTTGTGAACAATGTGAACAATAAAGATGTAGAAGTCAATAAAGTATATATCCCACTTGTTGTTGGAAAAAAATCTTTTGATTTGAATGTGTTATAGGTTTTACAATGTTTAACAAACTTTCCATGTGAGTTTTATTTTTGTTTCATTGAAGTGGTGTAATATATTCCCCTTCATATCTTTTAAGATATATCAAGTTCACTGTCAATATAATACTTTTTTCAGTTTTGCCTACTTTTCACACCGTATATACACGATCTTGTTAATAAGAAGCTATATTTCCGCTAACAAATTGAAGATAAAATGGATATCACTTAAATATACATTATATTTATTGACAATTGTGTTTCTATGATATTGAATGGCATGGTTTGTTTGTGACAAAAATAGTATTCCCTAAAATACAAATTCTTTAGATGACAGTCGGAACAGGAAAGCGGAATGGAAGCAGAAACATGACATCATTCAAAGATATTTCCAAAATATGTGGGCCGAAAATTCATACCCCTAAGACCGTTACATTTCTACAACATTATACAAAATACGAATCTCCTGTTTTATACGACTCCCGATAGCAGTAACAATATCGACAAAATAATGTGCAAATTTGTCGAGATCAGTTTACGAATGTATAGGGGAGAGGGTATGACACCCTACTCCCTTCTGGCGACGTAATTCCTTCCAGGGCATGACATGAATATTGGTGACAGATCTTGTGAAGAGGGGATGACCCCCTCCCCATACCTGAAATCATACCCTCTCAGGGTGTGACGATTAATTGGCCTGTTCCTGATATTCCAAATGTCTTCTCGGGCTCTCTAAACGGCTTCCTCTCTTCCTAAGACATTTACTTATTTTTGTTCAAGAAAAATTCTTTTTCACCATAATATTGATAGAAATTATTATAGACGCTTCATAGGTCTGTGCTAATTTATATTGATTATCAGCTATGTAAAATAGGATTTAGGGAATACAGGAATACAGTACAGTAGATTATGAAGAAATAGATAAACTCGCTCCGCTTTTTCTGCTTACCATTTAGCTAAATTAACCCATTAACAGAAATTTGTATGAAATGAGCCTACTTTAAAATAAGCAACAACAAAAGAGTGCACGAATTCTTCGTGTTAATGTATTATCACCCTTCGGTCGGAAAGAGAATGAAATAGGAAAGCAATCATAAAACGCTAGCAAGTAATTGATCTGTCGCATGTCGAGTACTAATTCATCTTGGCGGCGAAAATGTATCGCCCAGCTTATGATTTCCCAGGAGATGAAGTCTTACTTTGCCTAGAGACGCCCAATCCAAGCCTGGGCTATTGTTCTCTACGGTCAATCTGGCGCGATGTGTTTACCCTCCCTGGTGTTGTTTTCCTTCGAGGAGATGATCATGTAACCTCTTCACTCACAAGTAGACGTACAGCCATGCTTTACCCCCAAAAAGTCATAAAGTCACATGGTGTGTTGAAATGTCAAAACTCTTTGGATACTTGTCTACTTCCCTTATTATTATCAAAAAAGTCTTCGGCGATAGAAATACCCATCATAACATCCTGTACGTCACAATACTGGTTGTAATATTTCCTCATGCACGCACGAAGAACTAAAGGATTCAACATTCATTGGAGCACCGTATTTAATCCGAAGGAGCGCATTTTTAACAATTTTTTACCCCGTAATGTGCGCCATTAACCTTAATGGTGCGCCCATTTATCAATTTAGGTATAATATCCCAGTCACACCAACCAGAACGACACCGGGGGGGGGGGGCGTTCCATGAAAGGACTTGTCAGATATTTTATCTGGCAAATTTGCTCTCAGCCAATCAGATGCAAGGATTTCAGTAGCTTATAACACTTGTCGGATAAAATATCCGACAACTTCCTTTCATGAAACGCCCACCAGAACGACAATAGACCGAGCAAAATACGTTACCCCTATAGTGGTCAAGATATCAATCGGTTTAGAATCGGTTGGGCAGTGTGACTTGGGTACGAAGGTTCACTAATTCAACTACAATGACTACAAAGAAGGAAGGTATTAGAAATGCACCCTGTCGAAGTACTTATTGCATCATTAAAGGTGCTTCCACTTAGATATTTTCATATTTCGAAAACCTAAATTCGTAGTCTATAGTTGCAAGTTTGGCACTGTATGATTTTGGTACACTAGTTTTACGCATTTTGTGCCCCTGATTATTATTTGAATGTTGTCAGCATAATGGTGTTGTATAGACTAATGAAATGCATTATGTAGAAATTTGGGGAACGGGGAGCACGGAAATATACAATACACCAATTATAATTTAACCAGCATTCGAAGAGTCTTAATCAAGGCCGCCCTTATTTTTAAAGGAGAACAGAGCTTGCACCTATAGATTTCATCTATCCATTATAGAGACATTTCAAATATCTAGCGAGAATATAGGGCTTTATTGCTTAAAGCTGTCAATTAATAAGGGTCATTTAAAACCTACGCATTGTAGAGTCATTAAAACAGTGTAAACGTATAACACAGCGAGAATGCATAATTAAATAATAATATGTATGTAAGTGTGATGAAGAAATTAAGAAGTTTTAGGATAACAACTCCCTGATACGGATTCCCCAATCGACTATGAAGCATCAAACTATCAATAAACCGTAATATAACGACTTGTTTTCGTTGTTGAAAGACAATAATTCAAGCTACTCTAATACCCTCATAAAAGTATTAGTATAGATGGGCTTAGATACACACATCCATGATCAACTTCAGAATATTTAGTAAGATATACGGTAACGAGGTGATTTCATACTGAAATACACGTAAATTAATATTTAAGCTGCTATACAAGCGAGAAATATAATAATACGCCTAAACCATGTCCATCCCATTCAAGAAAATTATGATCAAGACTATATCAATGCTATAAATTCATATGTATTCTATAGTTTCAGGAATATATGATAACTTTTATTTCAAATAAAGTATTCCCTTTAAGAGAAGTGATAGAAAAGGTTTTGGTATCACACTCTCGTTCCTTATTTGCTTGACATATAAACAAGTATAATGCAAAGTTTGTGAGCTATGATGAAGTGCTTATTGATGTTATTGAGAACTTCAGAGCACAGTAATAAGAAATGATGAAGAAAAGCTAAAGACTTTCTATATGATCCTACCCCAAGCGGTTATTTACCTACAATCACGTCTATATCACTCTTTTTGCATCGTAATCTTAATTTTGCCACATAATGTCTATGATGTTTTTGTAAATATGAATGTGTATCTAATTGTATACAGAATCGTATTTTACTGTGAATTTTTTTGAATGATGTATTTGTACTACATTTGATTGAGCTATTGAGCTGCAATATGGTTTGAATAAATAGTGTTTCATCAAGCTTTTTGTCAGTGATTTATACCGACAACTGTTGTAAGCTACTGAAATCCTTGCATCTGATTGGCTGAGAGCAAATTAGTCGGTGAAAATCACTGACAAAACGCTTGATGAAACGCTCCTATGGTTTGAATAAATACCTTTTCAATTCAATTCAATTCAATTAAAACAAGTATTTAGATTAGATTAGTAGGCTTAGATTAGTAAAACTTATATTTCTTTAAATTGAAATTTCGTCTTTAAATCATTTTAATTCCATCGACTGCCATTATGGGTGCATATACATGAAAAACACGTGACATATACATGTATTTCAAGACTAAGTCATTAAGTGCGTCATGTAATGTGTAAAGCACGTCTCAAGTTAGAAAAAAAAAACTTGTTAAAAAAAGATAGACTTCAGGAAATATAATCATTGTCATTGAAATAACGTCTCTTCCACTGAATATTAAGCGCTTTAAATTTCATCCATGGATCAGCATAGGATTTAAAACAGAATTTAACCAAGCAGTAACTATGTTCGATGATTACATAATAGTACTTCAGAGTAAGTGACCATAATCACCTAACAGATTTTTAAAAAATAGAGGAGGAGAATAAAATTTGCCACCGGCAATATTTTTCATTATTATTGCTTAAATGTATAACACAAACAGATTTTTTTAAATATTATGTAATCATTTCGAAGATTTGGCTGAGCCAAATTGGCTCGAATTGTTTTATCCATTTCCGTTCTAAAAAGTAGATGACATCTCTGCCCCAGATGTTAACCGAAGCAATCTTTAAACATCAATGTCCAGATGCCAGCCGATGCAAATAATTCATAGATCTAGGTAGGCTTCTGCGCTACCTGATACCCAGATTTGGAAGAAATTCACCACTGTCTGTTTGATGCATGCTTATTCCTGTCCCTTTTATTCATTGAAGATGCTCTGAGTCCGATCAAATGCATGCTAATTGATTTCGCGTATGCTTCGGGCATGGATTCAAGAAATAGATCCCATAATTGCTGCTTTTGTTATTCCAGTCTCATCGCATTACATTTTACTACATTATCTGCTTTAAGAACTGGGTGTGTTCTAGGTAATTGTGTAGATGCTTCTTTGTAATTATGAACTATCTGTATTAAAAGGGTTATTGTCTGGTCACTTTTAAATGTTATAACTAAATTGAAGTCCCCTATTTCTATTTTTCAAGAAGACTTCGAGTTTAATATACTATAACGGATTAGAAGTATGTCATTATACAATTAAGGAGAGAGAGAATATGTGTGTGGGTGGGTGTGTGTGTGTGTGGTGTGTGGGTGTGTGGTGTGGGTGTGTGTGTGGGTGTGTTTGTGTTTGTGTGTTTAAACAAATTATGCTATCACGTTTAATTGCCAACAATGCTGCTCTCACATGGCCTATATATTACAGGTTCCATTACTTTCTGAATTCATGCTAATGAGGGTAATAATGCTGGTTTCAATCCGTTGAATATGATGTCCATATTTCCAAACAAAGGAAGATAAGGAATTAGATGCTTACTGCCAACCATTCTCAACTGCCAATAAGACTGAAAATTAATCCTACGTCACTGAAGAGCTTAATAATGAGATTCAGAAGGGGAATAACTTATATCTTGTAACAGAGAATTAACAAACTGCTGAGTCTTAAAAGATTATGGTAAGATTTACCTAGAGTAGCCTCATCAGTTTTAACACTGCTTTTCCTGAACGTCCTGCAATTATTATTACCTCAGCAGTACAAAGGTACCCCGAGTCGAGAAGGACAAATGTGGGTAAAACACCTTGTCAAAGAATATAAGCACCATATAAGACCATCACAAATCTACCCAAACTCCTTCGCAGAGAAATATACTTCGGGTTCCTGGTAGAAGGTCGTTAGCTGGGAAACTCCTAATATTTTGTTAGTAGAATTTTTTCCAACGAAGTCCTTCTGTCGGGCATCGTACAAGTTACGCTACATCTTTCGCAAGGGCGGGCTCATATACATAGCACATTTTGGTGCCCTTCGCCTGGGATGTTGGTTGTCGGGTACCAGTGACTGTTTTTTTAATCCACCCATTATAGCTGCCTCTTCGCTGTCACATTTAATGAAGAGTCTTGTTAAAGTATATTTTGATTGTGTTTTAGAATTCATCTCACAACTGTACCCCACTTTATTAATAATGATTATATACCTCAAATGACAGATTGCCAGTGAGTTAACCCCCAAAACATAACATCATTTACTACCACATCATCTCGTTACAATTGTGCCACGAGCAATAATCGACGATAGTCTTTATATAATTTACCGAAACTCGAGAAACATTTATAAATATATTTTATTACATACCTCGTGGTCATCTTGATATGGTGTAAATTATTATCTGCTTCCCGGTTAAACTGCTGTCACTGTTTTGTCCGGCAGGCAAAGTCAATCTCTTTAATCTAATTTTTGCGTCGCAGAAACCGGGTTTTCCTGTCTCTCTCCGATCTCCGTCCAAAAAAGTCAGTCAGATTGTTTTCGCGCCGTATCTCCGTATCGTGTCACTACGATGTCTCAACACACGTATCGCTTATATACACATGTCAATTGCGAGCAGCACGACTCCAGTTTGAGTCACAAAAACATAGGAAAAAACTTCTTGACAAACGCATGCGCAAAGTGTCCTAATCTTATGTAAACCAATCACGTGCGCTGGAGAAATTGGTACCATGCGATTGGTTGATAAGCATGTCGTCATTTCCCATTTACGCACTCTTTGACATAGAAGCTCCGTTGAGTTAAGAAACGCTGATGAATGTGGTACACTATTCTTTTTGTAATGATTACCAGTAATACATTTTCTTTTTATAGTAATTTAATTCTAAAATTATTTACATCCAGTACCGTACTGTTGAATAAATATTCATAGCAAGCTAAATGAAGTAATGTTTTCTATGCATAAATATTTGTTTATTCCGTTGAAGAATAATTAACTCTTACTGAATTATTGAAAATACGACATACGGATTCATTGTATGAGAAAAGAACTAATCAAAATACTTGATCTATTGCAAGAGACATGTCAAGGAAACTGAAACTCTAGAAGATCTCTTGCTAATTAATAGGGTGGGTTTTTTTTCGAAAGATTGTTATGCTCGTTCTAACTTAAAAATCGGAGTTAGACAGCAAGTTTTAATATCTTCCTTCCTTTTTAAATGAAACATCGGCCAGCATACGAACACGTGTTTTTTAATATTGTAAAACATTTTCCCTTAATTTTACACAGCAAGTTCTTTCACCTAAATCAAATATGATATCGTAGCTTTGAAAGATTTTTGTTGGACGGGGTTTTTGTTTGCAAAGCTCCGTCATTCTCTGCCCACGTTCAAATGCTTAGATCATTGTCATGATTGTCTTCATGTTGTAGTGATGGTGATGGCTGCGTGCACATGACAAATTGTAGAAGGGATAAGTGAAACTCAAAACATGTCTTCGTCCCACGAGACGTCGTCATCAAAATATGGTTTCATGCACAGAACACACTGTTCAGTGGTTGGGCTGAACCTAAAATACCCTAATATCAGGAAATCGGGAAAACAAGCTTCATGTTCCTTCTGCAGCGGATCCATTTGTTTCCACTCATGGGCATCGATGTTCTTCTAATACTACTCTTAAGAAATACACACGAGAATCATAAACATTACCTAGATAGCCTAAAAATACAACAGAGAGAATATCTCTGAATTGGATGAACAAGGATATTTTCAACACCTGAACATCTATGCATTATGCTATTTTCGACATTTGTATACCGATGGAAAAAAAAAAAAAACCACACTACCTATACATCCTACCTTCCAATCATAATCATAATGTCGTTTTATATGTATTACGGTTGACAAAAGTTGTGTTTTCAATCCTTTCCGTAGTCACTTCATTAATTTTAACGCCATGGGGTAAAATAAGAATATATGAATGTCCAGAATGCAAATTGTTGTTGATATTTTTGTTTTGTATACAATAATTTCAAAACCCCGTAAGCCTAATTATACTCTGTTGTAAGAATGATGTTTCACATCCGGAGATTAATAATGCGAAAATTATGCTGGAAATCAATTAGCTACTCCTTTTCTCTGAAAAAGCAAAATGAAAATCGAACTAATTAGGCTAACTCATAAAAAAAAAGTGTGACTTAATATTAAGATTACAGTGCATGCGCACCTGATGTTACAGCCATGTGCAAATTTAGGGTTCAGGTATAGAGGAGTACGCGCCCCACAATGTCTTGTTTAACATAGTGGTTCCATGGTCATAATTAATAACAGGCATAAGTCTTTAAGAAATCCCTTCCTCATCTCCTCTGGGGTTAGGGGGAGCTCTGCCTTTTTTATGCCTATTTAGGAGCTACTTAAGATATGGTTTCAAAGGGTACATAATTTACTGCGCACCTGCGAAAAATGAGTTCTGTAACTTTACACAGCATTCATCGCGCATAATATTCAGATCGGCGTCTGCCCAAGTAAGTGTTGTTTTCATAAGTCAACTCTGTAGTTATCTTCCAGAAAGTCATCGCCTTTCGTTACACAGTTGGCAGCTGACTGTTGCTTCTTCTTGACGCTATCGTTAATTGATATAAAAGACCAGCCTCCATGCTGGAATTATTTCGATGTCCCAAAGTTTTCCTCCCACTTAATTCCTTTCACATGAGTAATTATTTGTCTTCCACCTGCCACCATTCCATCTTGTTTCTAGTCAAAGTATATATTTGTTTCTTTTCAGTGAATAGTGTCATTAACGATTTCTAGTTGTTGAGTTTTGCTATTTGTTAGTAACCTGTTGTCATTATTTTCAAAACCTTTGAAGGTATGACTTGTCTAATTTTCATTCTCGTCATTTTTCTTCGGAAACATACCTCTAACACATTGACCATCTTTTTCCATTTCCTTGCATGTGTTTAACTCACACAAGTCATCCGTATTCCATATGACACATACCAGTATTCACACTCCCAGTCTTGATACCACGACGGTATTTGAGTTTAACAGAAAGGATATCTCTCTTCTTTGAAAGCTCATCTTCTGCCACTGGACCCCTTTTCTTAATCTCCTCCTCACTCTTACATTCAGATGAAATCAATCTTCCAAGATAGTTTGAATTGATGAGGACCTAACTCGTCTGATTTCTGTGTCGTTTACCCAGATATTACACGGAGAACGCCATCTTATTTTACCGTCTAAATTTGCTTATAATTCATATAATTATATATATATATATATATATATATACCTGTGTGCCAAATGTGGTGCTTTCATCTCAAAATGCACAATTGATCGGCTATGCCGCTCCACTATTATTTTGATTCTTTTCTAATTCTTTTGGGTTCTTCTTTATGTTTCTTAAGATCATCTCTCATATACATGTAATAATGCCAAAGACTACGTTTTTATCTACAAATACAAGCCTAGCTTTTTACTAGATTACCTCATATTTCACGCCCAATTTGTTTGTCTTATCCCAACTTTAAAATGATGGAATATTGATCGTGTCTCTATATGTCCACTTGCATATTTATTTCCTGCGTTGAAAGTATTGAAGCTGTTTCCTTATAGTATTGTAATAATGTACTGGTCATTGTCAACCTTCCATTCATGTGATATGATATCAAATATGAAAAACACTGAAAGTGAAACCCTTTTCTATCTCAACAAACTCACCCACTTCACCATCGATTTAACACTTACTGTGCCATTCTGCTATTTGGCACAGACTCTACACACAAATCCCATTGAAGTGTGTTTTATGTGGCAAACAAGAAGTTAATCTGTTGCCTCCAACAAAAGCTCCTTATTATTCTTAGGACCAACGTGACATCTTAAACCCAATGGAAAATAAGAAGTTTTGATTGCCCAATAGAAACTAATCGAATTACACAGGAGGATGAGTAAAAAATTTCCATAAAATTAGACTTCAGCGGGAAACCATTCAGAATCTGTACTTCTGGGCCCCGTTGCATAAAACTTACCATTAATGGTAACTCTGCTATCAATGGTAACTACCATGGTAACATCACTCAACGGCCAATCAAAATCAAGGATTCCATGGGAGTTACCATTGATGGAAAGTTACCGTTAATGGTAAGTTTTATGCAACGGGGCCCTGCATTGGTAACTACTTCACATTCACCATTTTTGCAACACCTCTAGATCTAAGGAAATGGTTTTAATTTGTCTATGTTCCTCACAATCGGTACCAATTCACGTCTATAAATAGGTGATGCTATGATCCAGTTATGGTGATCCGGCTTTGATGGGTTACTAAAACTTCTACAAATTATGGTGTCGTTCTAGTGGTATTTGCAATTTTCTTGTGATAAAAGATAGAGAGAAGAGGAGAGAGGGGGAGAAAGAGGGTGAAATAGAAAGAGAGAGAGAGAGAGTTAAAGGGAGAAGGAGAGGTAACGGTAAATGAATTTGACACGACAATTATAAAACCTCAGCCACACCGCCACACCACCACACCCAAACCGATCGATTCTTGGCCATTCGTTGTAAAGTAAGGTTTGGTCGGTCTGTTGTAGGGCTCGTGTCGATCTTGTCGGTTTGGCTAAGGTATTACACACCCTTTCTTCACTCACTTCACTAACTTTGTTCTCTCGCTTTTCATTAACTTTATAGTAAGACCTGTGCCCCCACCACCCCCCCCCCCTCCCTCCTCTCCCGCCCCCACCATTGACAACGGTGCCCTTTCTATGGCTAGACCCACGCTGCTGCACTCACTTTACATTATCAGGTGGCAACATATTTCAACCAAAGCTATGCCAGACCGCACTGGCCAGACCTTAAGCCGATTTAGTCATATCAAATTCTTCCTTCCCCGTCAATGAAAAATGGGAAAAAGAAATAAGGTGCCTCAGAGACAGCTTTTGAAAAAACACGATACTGAAGTAGTAGAACATAGAAATAACAAGGTCATAATAAACATCCTATGTTACCATGGAAATAATAACATCTATTTCAAGCAATTTGCCGTAGTAGGTAGGTATATATGTTCATGAACAAAAATGGAATCGCTAGAATGTACTTTGGCAGATAAGACAACACAACAAAATATGATGATAAACAGCACACCTTGGGCAACAATTAGTATGATTGCTAATGCAAATATTGCCCTAATGGAATTTTCACCATTGTGTTTAAAAAAAAATCAAAAAAGAAAAGAAAAAAAAATGGTTGTGATCAAGTACTATATAATTCTCTAAGGTTGCAATTCTATTTTTGGATTTACCGAAATGCCAATTTGTGTTCATGGAGGCCTTGTTGATTCTAATTTGTTGGTAGTAACCCTCGTTAATATCACTCCTGCTGAATTTACATGGTCAAATTAAGAATAAATGATTCATTATCAAGGAAGGCCTCTTTCCCTCGTTATTCATTTCTCTCTCCCTCTCTCCCTCTCTCTCTCTATCTCATTCTCTCGCACTTCCTCCTCATCCCTACTTTTCTCCATTTAAAAACAATAAACAAACGTTTAAATGAGCCGCTACCAAATATATTTTTACCCTCTCTTTGAGCTTAAAAGACCATTATTATTTTGTTTATCTTGGATCAAATAAGAGGTCGGAAGAAAAAATGGCGGAATTGTAAGCTTACGCTTATTCTTTAAGTTTGGGTAGTAAAATTGCTCATCAACCAATAGTTATTTGTTCAGTTCAAAATTATTTGAACTTCGTCTGTTAAATTCACTACTGATTGATATTAATCTGTGAGATATTGGAAGATTGACATTTGGCACTTAATAGATCAGTGGTCTAATTTAAACCAGATTAAAGCTAATTACATGTATATGAAGTGTGGTAACTGTACTGCATTGCGAGGGAAATTTGCTTTAAGTAATTATCAATAGTTTATTATGGATGGGTTGTAAAGTCAAGCAAAATAAGCGAACTGTAAAAATAGGAAATGTAGTTATGCTTAATTATTAAGGGTGCCACTAAAGGTAATGAAAGTTGGTACAAATTTGATGCCTTGGTTATACTTATCACCCCTTTATTTATGAAGGATCGAAACTCCGCTCTACCACACAATTTGGAGTACATTATACATGTACACTGTAAGTGTGACAAAAGTCGACTGTAGCAGTTCCCTGTTTGTTACTTTGTTCGACCAAAGTCTGTAAATAGTTAAGATTAAAATCCACAAAATCTTCAAAGTCAGGCACAGTGATAATTATGATTATACTTAACTGATGAGGATTTTCTTTGTAATTCTTTCATTGCTTGGGTCATGTTTGAGATATAACGATTTGATTGTTTAAGAAAATAACTGTTACTTTCATCTTATTTTGAGTCCACTACATGACAAGCCAATGACGAAGTAATATAAACCATTACATTTTGTTGATCATCCGGGGGGGGGGGGGGGTACTCGTTTTTGACGAATTTTCATAATTCTAAATGTACGTAATTCCGAAACACAAATTTCCCATAGGAGGGGGTTCATAATTCCCAAAAGTGAAATAGGGTTCATAATTCCGATTTCCGAACATTTGCTGCAGTATCCGAACGTTCGTTACTCCGGAGATTAAATAGGGTTCGTAATTTTCGAAAAGGAAAAAGGGTTCATAATTCTGAAGGTACGTAATTCCAAAAATGTAATAGAGCCCTAAAAATCTTTTCGGAATTACTAACCTTCGGAAATATGAACCCTTTTTCATTTTCGGACCGACGAACCGTCAGGGTAACGAACCTTCGGAAAAACGTTCGGAATTATGAACCTTCGGGGAAAAAACGACACGGAACCTACCATGCAACCTCTTCACCGACTACCAATGGATTCCATTGTTCAGAATTAGAATAAATATTGAATGTAGAAACAATCAATCGCATCACAATCATATGAGGTCCTGCAGTCTATTTGTCAATTGAATATGTCACATATCAATGAATGTTAATCCCTAATTGCTGCCTGATAACATTGACATTTTGCATTTCCATAAAGCGGCATGTTTTATTAGGCAGACGTTCCATTAGGCGAGATTTGGCGCCTAATTTTGTCAGTGTTCAATGTCATCTAATTGATGGGGGATTAGAATACTCCGATGACGTTTTGCCTTTATTACTTTAAAGTGTGTTGATGAAGGTAGGTGCAATTATTGTTTGTATTTCAAGTCGATCAAGGATAAAAATTCAATGTGTGTACCCAGAATATTCTGAACCACATCGTGGGATGATATATTGGTTATACGATATTTCCTTTTCCCTTTTTCTTCCTTCAGTAGTACATGTAAAAGGAATAAATGTAAGTGATAATTTTCAGCTCAGTAATTATTTGGATTTATTTTTTTGTTTCGGTGAGTCTCTTCGTTCTTTTAAAGCACGATGATTTTATGTAAAACTGGCATTTCGTTAGCGTAAATATGTTGATTACTTTAGATAGTCGAAATTTCAACAACCTCTACGATTTAGGCACCCCCATTGAGACTCACCCATTCCACTTATTACGCATCACTTTTCAAAATCGCTAGTAAAAATTGAATAAATTTGGATCCAGGTTCATCCGAATTTCCCTATTCCACAGCATTATAGCTAATCCCACTCTTAAATTGGAAGTTGGTGTTACCGTCTAAGAACCATATTTATTGAAAGTAATTTTTCGATTTCCCATGACAGCAGAAATTGAAAGGCCGATTACAATACTGCCCTGATCAACATCTAAAGATAGAACCGTGTTGTCGTCATGGAACAGACCGAACCGTACTGGACGATTGGCCTGATTTGCCTATTTCATGAAAATTTTAGAATCATGATTGAGATCTTATTGTGTGGTACCACACCACCGCTCTGGGCTAGCCAATTAGCTTGATTGCCAGTTGATAACGGGGTGGTGTATCCAGAAATTAATCAACAGGGGAGGGGCGGTAGTTCACCTTCTGTTTTGCCCCGTATGCCGTAGATTCATAGCAAGTTGTATCAAGGAGGTACTAGGCAAACTTGCCTAGTACCTCCCTGGTTGTATTTATCTTATTTCCTTGGCCTTAAAACGGGGGAAGTATACGAAGGATACCGGGTTCCCTAACCATTTCTTCTATAAGATCGAGGGACAGACCAAATGGATTATGTTGATTGTTCTTGTGTGCATATTCGATATTTATATCTACTAGTGGTTTTTATTGTTATCAGAACTTATTCTTTGAGGCTGACTGATGTCAGCAATATATGCTTTCATTAAAGTTATAACAATCGCAAGCTCAAGTTTAATGACGGGGTATTACTTGGAACTATAGAGAAAAAAATCCCCTATAACATTAGCGATATGGGTGTATTGGGTATAGTCTGTATATCTATCTGAATAAGGTGCGACAAAAATAATTTTGACAAGTTTAGCTGTGACATTTATCAATCTATCAATCTAAAGCACACTTAATGTGAGAAAAAGAAATATTATTTTGCACTCGAATTTGTGGATTTTCATATCAAGATGAAAATGACAATCATAATACTTCCCAGACCCTATACGCACCCTTTGTTCCAATAATGGGGGTGCCTCGAGGCATCTCTAAGCTTTGAAAGATGAGGGAGCAAATGCCCCTTAATTCAACCTATATTCAACGATATCATAATGATCATGACCATGCAGCGGTGTAAAAACCTCTTTACAATGCAAAATACATCCACTCCTGTTGATGAAAATGGCCTTTATAATTTCAATAGAAACAATTAAATATGACTTGAACAATGACTACAACATGAATAACATATCATAAGCACTCACTATTGTTTATTGCATGACCGAGTTTTTCAGTTTACAACGTGTAGGGAAATGTGTATCTGTTATGTGGTATGGTAATAATGTCATTTTTTCCTTACATCTCTTATCATGTCTATCATTCTTTCTATCTTCTCCCAATTGTTCCAAGATGATTTTGCGGGCTGTTGTGTACTGTGATAAAGGGGGGTATAAAGAATTAAAGGTCACAAAATATCTCCGAACGAAGTGAACCAGAATACTTGTAAATAATGACAATCTTTTCGGTGAGTGATTTTGTGAAAAAGTGTGTAAATGCACACAAAAAATAACAAATGAAATTTCTCTTTTAACACACAAAACTTCCAAATATAAATTAAAAATGCAACCACTAGCGTTTTAACCTGCAGTCGTTGAAAATACACAATAATAATTTTAAGAAATATACTATAAAGCACCCCACCTGTGTACATAATTATAAGAACATAACGAACAAGCAAAATACAGATTTCGATCCGAATACAAACTTAGCAAACAACGTAAACTACGTCGATGTTTTCTCAGACTATTTTGAAAGGAAACTAATTTTCAGACAAGATTAGCCCCAATCCTGACTAAATTGCTCTAATCCATTAGGTTATGGTTCTTGCACCAAAATGGGTTTATGGATTTGAAAATGTTAATACGCAATTTCTCGCGAATTACAATATTATGAGCAACATCTACAAGAGGGATGCGTTTCCTTTCATGGAAAAAGAAAGGCCCACGACAGGAGGATATTGTCTGGTACTGTGTTATGTTACCATGACAACTTTATGATATTTTTGTGTCGAAGATTAGACTGCAGACGTGCTAATGGAATACGTTAAAAAACGATAATTCATTATGCATAAATTCCCCTCTGTTCGTGATCATTTCAGATATTTCTATGAGGCAAGAGTAAATAATGCAAAAAATAAAATTGGGGATATGTAACAAATGTTTTCGGAATGAAGTCGAAATGCGATACAAAATCAGATCTATAATGTAAAGAACAAGACGCATAAAACTTAGAAAATCAAGATCTTCAGTAACATAGTCTATATATACATGCAGTTGCAAAAACTTGTTATATTTTCAGAGCAGAATATCAGTATTTCAAAGTTGTAGTAAGTTATTTGGAAATTGGAATACAACTATCTATGACTCTTTGAGCCAACACCGTGTGCCGTTTCCATACATTCTTCAACATCAAGAGTCTATCGTCTTCGAGAATAGATAATCATTATTATTATTATTATTATAGCTTCAAGGAGGGGTGGGGTGGGGGGGGGGGGTAGGCGATCCTTGTATTTCCGCAAGAAAATCTCAATCAAATGGCCGTTCAGTTATACTAGTGCATGCATGACTGTTTCTTAAAACATATGAACGGTGTCACCGAAAAAGTTACATGTTTGGAGAAGAAAAAAGTCAGTAATGGATGGATCGAAATAAGCTTGAAAACATATGACCGGGAAAGAGGAAAGAATTCTTTATCCTATTTTTTCTTCTTCCTTTGTTAATACCGTAACAACGATAGAATTCATTCAAGAAAAAATAAAAACACACAATGGCCATTGCACGAGGCAACATCTACTAATCATCAAGTTGTCTTATCAAAGACGGATTTATCGACCTTACCATCTTCTCAAACGGATGTCTCTTCTTTTGTATGATATTACTTCAGCTTAATGATTATGACAGAAGTAAGATGGAATTTAACAACTGAATACTACGTATTGCGTTTCCCGAATAAAAGTTCAAGTTCCTTTCTTTCTTTACATGTTCATTGATTTCCGACACGATTTAAACCAATTCATTCATTCGGTCCAAACTTTCGATTCCTTTTATTTCTTGTATATTTCTCTGCCCGAAACCTTTTCTTGTGTTGTGCTTTATGAGAAAAGAAGAGATAGAATGGGAGAAGCGAAGATTAACTTTACGTTGTTCAAAGTCGAAGAAGGTAAATAGATGGCAGAATGGGTGTAAATAATATGGACACTTTAAAGGAGTACGGGAGAGATAAATAGCCTTCTTAAAACGCTTGTGAGTGTGATTGAAGGCGAGAAATAGGGAGGGCAATGTCAATACGCATTTGGGTACAATTAATTGCGTCTATGCCTTGAAAGAAAGTCACGACCCGGGATCACCTTCTAAATCACTCCCTGACGTCGTGTCGTTAGTCGTTAGATACTTGTAAACAGTATCGACAACGGGATGGTGGTGCACGCCCGCTCGAAGATCAACCGACGTGTTGACTTTCAATCACGGGGATTTCACACTACGCACGGTTGTATACTAAACTGGACAGAAATACCCAGGTTTTATCCCAGCTTCATTTGGCGGGATTTGGTCAGGGGTATTGTATTTGCATGTGCATTGCTGGTGAAAGTGTACACATAAGAGACTAGAAATGTACGGCATAATAAAGATTTAAAATTTGGGCGATATTAATATTGTCAACCCGACATCAATCCTGTGGGTCACTTGGGGTTTACTTCTAAATAAAAATGTACGAAGTAGTTATGAATAGACATTAGTTCATAATTTCATTAGTATCTAATTTGAAAATATGGGTTATCTTATGCTGAGCTTCTATTTTATATTACACGTATATAAATTATGCTAAAGCGTTACAAATGGAATAGCTTGCCTGGCCTTAAAAAGGATAAGCATGCAACACGTCACGTACAGCGGAACGCGGAAATATTCTTTATGCATGCGTTAAAATTCGTCTAAAAACATGGGCCAAAGGATAGGCTAAGGACGCAGGCTTACCACTCAATAGATACACTCCAACTATACATCAGTGAAAAAAACCCAGGAAAGACCACACCGGCTGTGGAATGGCTGGTATGTTAGGGGACAGGTATGACGTGTAAATTTCCGTAATGCCCGCTGCACGCGATGTATCATTACGCTTCTGTTATTATCTAATTACAAATGCACGCCCCACCAATGCAACATATTGTTTGCACCGTTCATTTTGCATTCACTTTTTGCATGATGACATATTGCCTGGATGACACTTTCACGATTTTTGGTCCCGCACTGCCCCGCATTGAATGCGTGCCAGTGCGTGACAGTGCGTGCCACTTCAGTGACACGCACTGGCATGCATAGTTCCCGCATAGTTCCCGCATTGTTCACGCATTGTTCACGCATAGTTGACGCATAGTTCACGCATAGTTCACGACTATTTTACAAGTAGTTTGCGCATTGTGTTAACTATCAAAAAAAAAAACAACAAAAAAACAAGGCAGACGCCCGGCAGACGTCTATTCGCTCTCGTGTTTTCATTAATTCAGCATAACTATCGTCATTAAGATGTTGAATTCTGAAGAAGCTAATTTAGAAGAGAGAAGGTGTTTATATGTAGCTGCAGGAGCATTAATAGTTTATCAACAAGAAAGAGATCTTGAAGAAAGACGAGAAGAGGAGAAAAAAGTAAAAAGAAAAAGGAGGACATTGTGGGTGAAAGATTGGCTGTCAAGACGCCACATCTACGGACATTTTGATCATTTACTGGCAGAGCTGCATAGGGAGGATCAAAAGAGCTATAAGAATTTCTTGAGAATCACTCCTGATCTGTTTGAGGAAATGGTTGAAAAGCTAACGCCTCATCTGGAGAAGAAAACAACGTTTATGCGAGAACCACTAGAAGTTGGAATGAAACTAGCCGTCACTCTCCGTTTCTTGGCAACGCATCACGTGACTGATATGCGCGGTCCTTGCGTGAAAGTGCGCGAAGGATGCGCAACCACTGCGCAAATTATGCGGGACCATGTCGTGAACTAGTCGTGAAGTGCGTGCCACATTCCCGGGGGTGGGGTACCCACTGTTTTTACGCCACGCACTGGCACGCATTGGCACGACTTGTTTGCGCATAGTTTGCGCACAGTTCACGCACTGCTGCAATGCGGGAAGTGCGTGGCAAAATTTTCAACATGTTGAAAAAATTTTTTCGCTCTTCACGCATTGCCGCGCATTGCCGCGCATCGTCCCGCCCCTTCCCGCAAGTGTCCACGCATTGGCACGCATGATGCAATTTCAGTGCGTGAACTATGCGGGAACCGAAAATCGTGAAAGTGTCAACCTAGCTTATACTAACAAGGCGCGTCAAAAGACCGCGCCAATCGCTGACACAGTCCTATACGTCAGTCCATGACACGTCGAGTTCAACCCTATGGTTCAACCCGGGCATTAAAGCATGTGTGCTTTTAAAACATTGGACGTACAGATTAATGGTGGATCCTATGACTCCGATTTGAAGTGTTTTCACTTTGCCATTATTTGTGGTTAGGCATTCAGTGTAGAGCAATTTTTTCACTAATGAATTATTGGAGGAAAAGGGTTGTGTTGACGTCTGTGTGTGCTGTGAAAAATAACATGTGGGTGAATATTGTGTGGTGGGTGTGTGGGTTTGTGTATAGTGGGCGAGGAGTGTGTGGCGCCTTTTTGTTTGTTTATAATGCGACACTTCATCACTGGTTTCATTTTAGAAGCTTTTCGGTTTTGGTTTGGACCTGGAATTGGGCTTCTAGTTAGCTGCCCCCTTCAGGATTCTGAAGCCTCCCCCGCCCCGCTTCCCTTTTTCTTAAAGATTTATTATGATCCTCTTACCTCTTAACTTTGACATCTTTACTCTTATAAACTGCAAGAAAATAGACGGGGGACTGTAATGAAAAGCTAGCATTATTGACAGGCTTTGATTAGATGTTTCCCGGACGAGGTATGAAATCAATCTTCATCTACACTCATAGCCAGAACATTACCGCCTCCAATTAGCTTCTTCGATAATTTACTAAGGTTAAGACAGACTCTTCGGGGGAAACAAGTATATGAAATTTCCCTACCAATTGGTCATCGGACGCAACGCCTACGCAGATAACAATCGCTTCAGACACTGCAGTTGGAAAAGTCTAGGCCGAAATATTTCAAAATATTTGCAGGAAATTTCCATACTTGTGGACAGTTTAGGGTGTCTTCTATCAATATGACACCAAAATTCTGGCAATATTTAAAGCTCGGGTGAGCAATAGCGACCTCTGCGAAAGGGAGCAAAATCCCGACTTAAGGAGAATTGGTATTTGTTCTGGCTGGTATTAACAAATTTGAGAACCTTCAAAAGTTGACATTTGGAAAAATTCACCCCAAATGAACATTTAAAAATATGTTCATGGAATTTTCATTGCTATGAAATCTCTCCTATCAAATGACACCAAGACATCTAACCATAATTCACACCTGAGTGAGTAAAAGCCATCGAACCTTTTTTTCGGATGAGGGGGGGGGGGGGCAATGAAGGTATGTACATGTAGTGATGATTATTTCATGATTTTAACGCCTCTTAATTTCCAGCTTCTCCACGGTTACATGAAGCAGGGAAAAAAAATTGGGGGGGGGAACCAACTGCCCCCTGACCTCTCCTCCCCCCCCCCCCCCCCGATCAAAACCCCTGAAAACAGATACCGAATCTTGTTAGTCTGGATTTAGCACCTTTTCACAAAAAACGGAGATTTAAACCAACCTTAAGAAACCCTGCAAGAAAATAGATTGCAACATTGAAATTAAGTTCCAAGTCAAAATGTACAGTCATATCTATTTTACTTTAGCTTTTGGACAGGGATTATACAAAATATATGTCGTTCAGTGTATCTCTCCCACACTCTCAACATCAAATAATTTCATCCTCGCAGATTCTTTTTTTCTCCAATCAAGTAACGAGTAGGAACAAAGGACACGATTGCCAGGTGACTATCCTGTTTAATCTGCTTGTTCTCATCTGAATCTAGCGAAGATCGATGAGTTTTCTGTTTCGTATCGTCATATCGCCATATCGATTCAAATCGACTAAAAAAAGAAAGCGCAAACCCGTCCTTCCTTTAGGCAAAATATAAAATTATCTAAATGCAGGATAAAACTTGATGAATTATCTCCCTCGAAGATCCAAACACGCTGTAAGCAGCTGGACATAATTAATCACCTTGAAAATATCTAAAAACATTGAGAAAACTATGATATCATCTTATTGCGACTTTTTTCTTACGGAAGCTGTTGGACAGCTCTGAGTTTTGCTCGTACCTCCTTATCGAGCTTTAATTTTCTTCGATGTCAATGTTTCTGATTCCCGCCGTCTTGAAGCAGCTATACGTTTAAATAAAGCAACATAATCAGTTTTCCAGGCGTGGCAATTGAATATAAAAAGAAATGCTTACAGATGTTTGAAAAGTATTGCTTATATTACGATTCCAACGAAATTACTTCCCCCAGTCTATTCACACACAATCACACTCACCCACACATACGCACGTAGGGACGCGTTAAAAGGAGTAGACGTTTTAAAAGTGGTATGCCATGTTTAATGCTCTTTTTGTTATAATTTTTCCACTCAATTCTAGAAACTAAAATTGATTTTCCATACATAAATATTTGCTGTGCGTTTGATCTACCAGCATATAAGATTCCCTTATAATGCCTATACGCTATACATGTTTCAAGCTATATATGAGCAGTCCCATTCATGCCGTCGAAAAGTATGAATTTTAAAGGGTGTGGCAAGTCGTAATCCATGGGCCTAACCAGTTGGCCTGACTCGGGGAAATTCGGATCCAATCAGGTCCAATCGTGCGCTACCGAAGGAATGTTATTGCCGGATTCCTCGTGCGATCGTTAACTCGAATCCCTCCATACGCAACCGACCAATAAGATTCAAATACTGGAATAAAGAACGCGCGATCTTGTTTACTCAAATTTGGGTCAGTGTGCGAACTTTTATTAGCTGCGCACGATAAATTGAAGTCGCTCTGAACTTTGATCCAGAGAAAGGAGCAGCCAACTGTAAAAGCGCCCTTAGATTGCGACTTGTCGATCCCTTTAACTTGCAAATATGACACAAAATCTTCAAAAAGTGCTTTCCCTCTTGACCTAATGATACATCACAGGAGAATTCTAGAAGGCATCATTCATCAAGACTCTCCTAAATGACTTATGCTTGCGACAGGTTTTTCTGCCCGTTTTACACCAAATCGGGTGGAATATCGAATTCCAGTTTAACCTACATTTCTGATTTCCCTAGCGAGATTTCGACCGGTCTAGCTTGTTTGAAAGTACTGCTCCTAAAGTGATCGATCATCTTACTCTCCTCGCGGATAAATTGTGGAAAACTCATCCTGTCCTCAAAGAATGTCGATAGCCATTGTTTACTAAGGAAAACATTATAAAATATACATTTTTTTCGAGTCGGGAATATTATTATTATTAATCATTGTATAAGATAATGTGTCTCTCCATATTTTTCGCCCAGTGATTTCTTTTCAGGTTGGTATTCGTCTGTTTTTGTTTATTTTTTGTTTTTGTTTTCGGGTTGTCGAAAGAGGCTTTTCTTTCACATATAAAACTCGCTAAGATCGGGCTGAAGTGCGAGTTTTAAAATAAGTCCAGGTTTTTAAGAAAAATCTCCACGTTCTTTGCCTTCCTTCCTCTTGGCTTCATCAGGTTTGCTTTTGATCGATGCAGCAAGCTGGTTGTAATATAGGGATGGAGACTGGTGCTGTCATTGATTGTTTAACTAGCTTTGAGTAGGAATACAGATGAGATTCGATAGAACACTCTGATTCGACAATGTTCGATGTAATAGAAGGATGAATAATTTAGGGCCGTAATGAAGTGGAATAAGCGTGCGCTTATAAATGGTATAAAGAATATAGAATGATATCAAAACACCCAAATAATTGTGTTTTCCGTTATTCTATTGGGGAATTCATGATCATGATCAATTCCTTTCTTTTTTAGAGTGCATATGCTTTATAATTATATCCACTATATCTGATGTATGTCCAGGGGAGCGTTTCATCAAGCATTTTGTCAGAGATTTTTACCGACTATTTTTATAAGCTACTGAAATCCTTGCATCTGATTGGCTGAGAGCAAATTTGTCAGCAAAAATCACTGACAAAACGCTTGATGAAACGCTCCCCTGCTCTTCAAGGGACTTCTGTTTAAAGAGAAGATTGAGTTCTGGGAAAGGTGAAAAATAATTTGTGAGCTTTCTCATTCCTTCTATGTCATTTTGGGAGAACATCATTATAATAGAAATGTCCCCTGAAAAGGATTGCTATTCAAATGCCCTCATATTCGAAATACGACGAGAAATAGCTGAAGTGTTGGGGCTGAACATTCATACGAAATGTGTGTGCAGTTCCATATACCCATTTATGTGTGCAGTGCATGTGATTTTCAGCGAGATTGAGAAAATATCTTATCATTTTGATGATTCCAAAACCTCGCATTATACTACATTATACATTATACGCTAATTCTTATTTAGGCATGATTAACCTTTCCCAAATTGCTTTGACCTGAAATCAACTTTATACTTAAGCTTATATCTCATAGCAAATGAACTGCCGAGAAGAAAACTAATACATTTCATTCGAAACGTATGATAAATAGGTTATGAACGATTTTATTCATGATACAAAAACGTAATATTCTTTCTCATTTACCTTTTTGTCTCTCACTTTAAAGATGCAGTGTATATATAATGGGTTTTTTCCCCTTTAATGTCCAGTGGTGAGCTACTAGATAGAACTTCATTCAATTTTAACCACGCATTATTTGCTGACGCTGGTCTTTTATTTTACCACGTCATTCGGTCCTTTCAGACAAACTACAAATTTCATCTACTACTGTCAAAGGAGCATGCTATGAAAATTAATAGACTAGATAAGACTCATTGAAATTGTAATACAGGTCAATCTCACGATTTGACGTGCCGATCTCTAGCGTAGAACTTTCTGGCGCGAATACGATCGATAAAACGGTTAATTGATGCTATTTTAAACATCAGGCATTTCCGGAGAGCATCAGTTTAGCAGGTGTTCAAACATGTGGAATGGGGAAAGAAATTAATCATAAATTTTGACACTGACATGCATTCTTCATGTAATTACTCGTTTAATTCTGTTTTCGTTTGCTGTCAGGATCTGAGATTAACTGTCATGTCGACATCAAAGCTTATTGCAATCTCGAATATGATATTATAATAAATAGAGAACTGAACTAAGAGCTGTATGTAGGAAAGCTTTTTATACTCTTTACGTGCCTGCAGAGTTTCCAAGCCCTTATTTATAAAGCAAAATCGAGTTAAGTTTTGATTTGAGAGAGTTTAATGGTCAATGTACGACATTAAACTTTTAGTTGCTTCATGAATATTATTTTTTTTTTAGGCGATAGACATTTGGAATTATATAACGTTAATATAATTTACATAGTTATATAATTTTCCTTTTTGCTGTATGTCGGTGTCAAGTGATGTTGGCTTTTACATTCCTCTCATAATAATTGGCTATCGAGAGGGACTCACGAATCACGATCAAACCTTGCATGAAAATAAATTTAGCTCTATAGTAATTAAACTGACCTTTCTTTTAAATCTAGGGGTTGAACAATCATGAAGCAATACACGTCATTTTAAAAAGGATATCTGTGAAATTAGACTGATATTGAAACGCCTCTCATATGATCGGAAAACTGTACTCTATGAAGAAAAAAAAAATGTCTGAAGCAAATATGATAGATGTTTGTTATTCTACTGTCTAGGAGGGTGTTATTTCTTAAATCTCTTTGAAAATCATCCCTCAGACTAGATTAGGTTGATAAGGGGAATAGAAGTACGCCCAGCATAAAAGTGCATGATATTTGTATCTGATAATCTAAAAAGAATCACCATTATTTCCATAATATTCCACAACTGGTTTAATTTTCCTGAAAATCCAATTATGTATCGAATATGATTTAGGAGGGTTCTAATTTTTTTCAAATGTCAATTTCTGAGACAACAATCGATCTTGCACAATTGCCGGCTTTCAGTTTTTTAATTCAGTTTCTTTTTAACGGTATACAGGGGTTGATGATAGTATTTTCCCAGTTTCTTTACATTTTAATAACCTTCCTTGACAGGTGAAATTGGCTCCATCCATCAATACTTTGAAGAATCTGCTAAAGATGCATCAACCTTATATCAGTGATTCGACACAATAGTTTGTTTGTCTGTAACATAGAAGAAATTAAAATAATTTTATGTGTCCTACAGGCATGACGATTTCACACCGTTATTATTTTGCAAATAATTCTGCTTCTTTTCTGGGGGAAAAGGGTTATTTCTCATTAAGCAGCACCGCTGTACCTTCAGAAAGATAATGATGAAAACTTCCCATACCAACCACTGAAATAGAAACGTTGCATCACTAGAGATATTGCAATTATACAAATCACACCCTTTTCACCTTTCGGAACTACTGATTCATTAATATTGCACTCAGCATGTTGAATATTGCTGAGGATTATGATGACTCTACTCGTGTGAGAAAAAATAAAGTTAATCCTTTCTTATTATTGGTAGGTTATAATAAGAACCAACTGTCTGAACGGTTTATCTCTTAATCCCTTGCCACACGACGTGTATATTTTTTCAATTAGTGGTCAGCGCGATAGTATACGTTGAGTTCAGTTCAGTCAACAACAACAAAAAAGGGGATACGTGCATACAGGTTATTTTGGGAAAGATATATGCTGTACTAACAAAATCCTTAAATCGTCAATCATTAGTAGAAAAAGCGTGTTAAGAGAAGAAAATAATATGAAATAATTTTCTTAAAGGGCAAGTATTTGAATTTATACTGGTAAAGATTAATTTATTTTTCGTCCCAATTCGTAAAAGATGCTATAAAACGAGTATTAATTATCATAGGTTTCGGAAATGAGTGGGTGTGTGACTTAGATATTTTCTAAAGATAATAATCACTTGTATTTCTTTTTATTTTATAAAACTAAATTATTACTTTATTATAAATTGTATATGCTCTCTATACCCCTAACGATATCTTTACAGTACATTTTACTCCTTTCAACATCAAAGTCCTTGAAATCCCCAGAAATAGACAATGTTGGTCACGTTATTCCCAGTACGTGTTAAGCTCTTGCTATTTACTTAATACAATTGAGAGATCACCAGTCGACCCTCAAAAGTGACAACCATTATATCATCCTTATACTTTGCGCAGAACTTGTCCAAATCTTCCAACTTTTGCAGGCACTTCTCCCTTCTCTCTGTTCCCCTTTCTCTCTCTCTCTCTCTCTCTCTCTCTCTCTCTCTCTTTCTCTCTCTCTCTCTCTCGCTCTCTTTTCCCTTCCTACCATCCTTTCTCTCTGTTCCCTTTTCTCAAAGGTCACTTAAGACCAGTGTCAGTGGCTGCTATAATCGTGTTGAACACGATCTTGAACAAGATAATCAAGTCGGTGGCATTTATATTGTTTGTAAATCTTGTCGGAAACACATTCATTGGCATTTCTTGAAATTGACCAATTTTTCTTTGTTTGTTGAGTGTACTTTGTTATATTTCGAAAGAGGAGGAGGTGCAAGCGACCCTCCTCCTAAATCTAAAAATTAATCTTTCTCTCTCTCTTCTCTCTCTCTCTCTCTCCCAAAGACGTTTGCTCCCCTTGTTCCATCTTGACATATATACATATGCAATTTATGATATCTAAAATGATACCAAGAATCATTTTAAGCAACACACTTTCAAAATAAAATGATATTGTCATCTATAATCATGTCCTAATTAGCGAAGCTCGTGAAAGCAACAACTGAAATATGAAATATGATGTCGAAAATAGTAAGGTTTGATTGGAACATTGAATTTGATAACAACACTCCCATAAGATTCAGAGTGGTCTTCAGTTGAAAGGTTTAGTGTCAAATTTTTGCTTGCTTGCGGAATGGCAATTATGTCGCCATATTACGTAATCATCATAGTTCATTAATCAAAAGTTTGTAAGGGTTTTTTAGGCTACTCCCTCCTTCTCCGGCTTGAAATAGTTCTGCGTTTACCTTTCAATCCCTTTATCTTTAACAACACAATAATGATAGTGTATACAGATCTAAAAAGCTTTGAAACAATGAACCCATTGGCTACTGGAACCGGGGAAGCATTTCATCAAGCGTTTTGTCTGTGATTTGTATTGACAAATTTGCTCTCAGCCAATCAGATGCAAGGATTTCAGTAGCTTATAACAGTTGTCGATAAATATCACTGACAAAACGCTTGATGAAACGCTCCCCAGGTCATTGCATTAAGTCTATGAGAATGAGAGAATTCTGTAGTCAACGGGTTAAAATGAAGAAGAAAAAAACCGTGGTACTTATATACGTTCATAAACACATTCCCACCGACACGCTCACACACACACACGCGCGCGCGCACACAGTCTTGTATTGCTTTACTTCCGAGGACAAGTATTGTTCCTCTATTGGTCCTCCGTCCTCGGACAGTCGACGGAATAAGGCACAATTTCATTGTTCGACGTTCGAGGACTATTGTCCGGCTTCAGAGGACCATTGTTCTCATGATTTTTTTTTGTTCTCTGCCCGAAAATGTCCTCGGACATACGGCTAAACTCGCCCTCATTCACAGCCACACACATCGACTGTACGATGTCTTTTAAAATATTTTTTTTTACCCCATACAAGGTATTTATTTCAATCATACATTCATACATTCAACATTACATAACATACAGAAGGAAATGAAAATTACATTATTCAGCATGTCAAGTAATAGAAATAAACTTACAATTTACAAGATGTGTAACAAATGCTGTGGAAAATTATGACATTTTTTCTTACATTTCATATTTTCTTCAATTCTCTTACATATTTCTCTTTAAAAAAGCTATTAAAACTTAAAGATAAAGTTGAGTTCTGGTCATATGTGATTGAATTGTCAAAGAAACTGTCTCAAAGCCATTGGGAAAGGTTGATTACATAGCACATCATAATTGGTGTATGCTGTAAGGCTTTGAAATCACCAGAATGATAAGAAATTGACTCAGTCCTGCTGAGAGTCACATGCACTGCACACAGAAATGTCCATATGGGACTACGCACAAAAGTTATAGGCCCGAACATTTCAACTGTTTCTTATCATATTTTGAATGTGAGGGAATTTGAAGAACAATCCTTTTCAAGGGACATAATCTACTATGATAATCTTCCAAACTAACATAAAAAGAATTAGAGAGCTTACAAATTATTTGTTACATTTCCCAGAACTCAACCTTCTCTTTAAACTTTCGATTTTCTTTCCCTGACATATTTCGGGGCAAAATATATTTATATATGCACCAACAGGCAATTGTCAAGATTTGATTTAATTACGTCCATCGACTCTATAGCGATAATGATGATTGTGCCAATCAGGCAGAAGGCTTTTGATCAAGTTTTCTGAAGTTCATGATATCTAAAGAAGGTTTCGAAGCCATTTATCCTTGCCAGATATTCCTTTTCTTGTATTAATGGAGTCATTCAATATATGGGCTGACGTGAATGCTATATCAGGGACAAAATCTGATTTAAGTATCCCATCACGCCCTTCCTATAATCGACTATGTACAACTTCATGTATAAATTTGTAATGAAATCATTTATAAGTAAAAAATCTCGATGATTTGTATCTCATAAATTATGTACGCAGTGGAAGCCCTTATTATATACAAGCCAAAGAAATCAGTGGTGTAGCCGAAAAAAAAAGGAACAGGGAGGGGAAATCCTCAACGGAAGGGAGTTGGTTTTGGCAAATGAATGTAGATTGTACCCCGGTATGCCGCATGCCATATACCTGCCCGCAGCGAGCGGTATCATGCGCCACTGAAAGGTCCCCAGAAATCCAAATGCAAGTTAATTTCTGTTGATGTGCGGGCATGCATACAACTCATATTTTGTTATTAAAACATCTAAAGATGTTTCATAGATTTTTAAATATTTTTAGAAATATTTTTTCCCAGCCTCTTAAGCTCCACCCCCCAAAAAAGCTCCAGATCTTATTCCCGAGATGACGTCATCTGCCAATCATTAGTCAGCCATACTAACATTCTACAATACAGAGTGGAATGTAACTTCCCCCAGCTCAGCACATGCTCACAATAGAATTGCATGCTTTCAAACAATACCTCCTCATTACCCTTCTTTTCGTGGTGATGCTACAGCATGTCTGGCATAGCAACTCCTATGTCGGCATTGTATGGTCCATTAGAACAGATGGTTATCTCTGGCAAAGCTACATACCACTTTCTCTCCTTAGCTCACTAATGATTGACAGATGATGTCATCTCGGGAATAAGATCTGGAGCTTTTTTGGGGGGTGGAGCTTAAGAGGCTAGGAAAAAATATTTCAAAAAATATTTAAAAATCTATGAAACATCTTTAGATGTTTTAATAACAAAATATGAGTTGTATGCATGCCCGCACATCAACAGAAATTAACTTGCATTTGGATTTCTGGGACCTTGAAATCAGATAAATTGGATGATGGTGGTCATGCAGGAAGGAATAGGATAGGATAGCTGAACATTGTGTTATTGCAGAAATGTTATTGCAGAAACCCATATCATATCAAAAGCTAATGCGACAGATTGGTGTCACACCAAAAGTTAAAACCCGTCAAATATCTTTATTTTGGAAGAATAATTCCTTTGTTTAAACATAAGAACTTTTATCACGCTGATTCTGAAATATCAAGAAAATGTCACAGTATGTTTTGCCTTTTTTTTATATGAGATATGATTTCTCTCAAATTTGTTATTTGTTCACAATTGTTTCTGCATTGCAGATTCGTTCTTGCGATGTCGTCATCATCAGGATGCACAACATTGTGTCTCCGAGCCTTACAACAACTTTGATGTCGTCCGCCCATATTAATTGTTGTTAGAAACCTTTTACCACGGCGCCCTTCATTTTGCATTCAGATGAGCAAGATAACATAAACTGAAATAATTTTAAGTTTTAATAAACCTTCCATTGTGCAAGCAAATCGAAAAGCAAAAGCTCGTCTCTCAATTCGCGCTGATTATGAGCGATGCAAAATTCTCATTGAAGAATGATAATAATAATACCGATAACATTAATTTAATTTTCCCCGGGGAATTAGTCCTCATCAGCATTGTTCTTATATAAAAAAATATTGAGGGCCCTGCAGTTATCATTACCCCAGCATTGCCACCCATTTACAGCTGGGTCAAGAAGGACAAAATTAATGTGGGCTAAAGATCTTGCCCAAGAATGTAAGCACCCAAGTAAGGATGGAACCCACGACCTCTCGTATGAGAGTCATAAGGACCGCTATCCATAACGCGTGACTAAATGAATAGCGGTTTTGTATGAATAGAGGTCCTTATGAACAGCGAGCAAACCATAGACAAATTACCTCGCTATTCGGACCTCCGTTCATAAGGACCACTATTCATAACTAATCATAAGGACCGCTATTCATAACGCTTGTTAAATGAATATCGGTTTTATATGAATAGCGGTCCTTATGAAGAGCGAGTGGTCCCCGACCAGTCAATACGTACCGTATCAAGAATGGAACACTGATCGCGAATCAATAGACCGCCTCAGTAATGTATGCAAATTTTATGCATACCTTTCGAACAAAGGTTGTTCTTGACAACCTGTAAGCTTGCCGGAGGCTTGCCTAACATAGCTACAGATAATGTATGCAAACTGGATTCCAAGCATTGAGGCTCATTTATATAAAGCAGGTTCATGGAATAGCTCGTCACTAGGTGCGCAGAGAATATTATGTGCATAAATGTGTATACATTACAGAAGCGGTCTATTGTCAAATAAATGAGAACTGGTTTCAGAGCGAATGGTTAATTAATCAGCTAATTATAACGGTTCAATAGGATAACATTACCTCGACAAAAAGATCAGTCGTCTACGGATCCAATCGGGGGCTCAGGAGGCACATACCCCTTTATACGACACCTATTATGACGTATATAATATGTATGACGTGCTGTGTGCACACCTTCTGTTTCAAAATCCTAGAACCGCCACTGCCATGCAATGAAAAGGAAGAAACTAATCAAGTCTCTTTCTATATGATTTGAATAGAAATCTATTCGTGTCGGGCAATATCATAATGAGAATGTAAGTTGTAATGATGGAAAGGGAGAGAATCATTATTAAGAGAAGGTTGAATTATGGTAAAGGTGGGCTTTCTCATTCTTTTTTGTGTCAGCTTAAAAGAATATCATAATATTATTAGTTACACCCTGCTTGTTATAACGGAATACGGGAAATATCTACGTTCTGGTTCCATATTCCATGAGGCCGGAGGCCGAATGGAATATGGAACCAGAACGTAGGTTTTATCCCTTAAAGTGTACACATATAATTTATTGGTCAAGAATACGGAATTATCTCTCGGACAAATCAGATTACAGAATTCATGAAAAAAAGAGCCCACTATATAAGAGATAAAAATTAATGTCCCCTAAAAGGATTACTCTGCAAATGCCCTCGTATTCGAAATATGACGACAATTAGCTGAAATTAACGTTTGGCCCATACTTCCATGCCACATGCGAGTGTAGTCCCATATACACGTTTCTGCAGTGCATGTGATTTTCAGCGACATTGAGTCAATTTCTTATCATGTTGATGATTCAAAAACTTACATCACTTTAATGTAGTATATCATCAACCTTTCCCAATTTATTTGAGACAGTGTCTTTATCATTGTAATTGCACAACCAGAACTCAACTCTATATCTAACTGTTTAAAGCCATATTGTATTGGAGATAATTACTCTACTAATATAATCATAGATCTGACGTTAATTCTTTCTAGGTCCTGCTGGGTTCATGATAGTAAGTTGATGAGTGTGTGGCCATAATTCAGATCTTTGCACATTTGCACAATACTAATCAAGAAAGCCAGCAATATTTATATGATTACAATGCTTTTTTATGCGCATAATTATACATCAGCTGTCTCTGTTTGAGGTTCTCCTTTGATATTTGATATTCAAAACAACACGAATCACTTTAACTGTGGGTGATCCTTGAATTCATTGTAAATTCATTTCAACGCGTTATTGAACGAAATATCCACCAGAACAGTATTAAATTAAAAGTGTACTCATAGATTATTTGGTTATAGAAGTTGAAAAATGTTCTGTTGTTACGGGGGGTATGGTCTCGTTCTAGGAGTACAAATTTCATGATCTTCATGATTTCGTCTTCACACTAATGTCAACTGCCCCCTCCCCATTTCCCGCCCTGAATGTGAACGCCCCAAAAATGACTGCCAAGTTTTGGACATTATTCCAGCAGTCGTCCTCGCCATTGGGTCCTCTTGACCCCTCTTAAGCCGGATCGTGACACCGCAGCTTGGTTATTTCTAATTCTAAATTCATTCCTGATTTTCTCTCTTCGCCACCTATCTCATCCAGGAGAAGACTAAGTGTAGGGGCGGATATCAAATTCTTCGCCAACCGCCCTATAAATTCCACTCGCTGCAGGTCAGATGTGACCTTCCCGTGGCGCACGAAATGAGAATGTACAAAGAATGTTGTCGTCTTGCGTCAGGCTTTGAAGAGAAATGATATTGACTTGCATGGCTTCATCGGAATGGAGGATTCACGTACTAGTCATGATCATAGAGCAACGTTCATGACATTCTATAAAGTCATATTTCCAGTAATGTTTATATTCAGTATAGTGGCGCATAAGGGGGCACAATAAAGCAGGCACGTGCCCCCATTCGAATTGAAAGAAAACAGAGGAAACCAAAGGAAAAGGATTAAAAAAGTGAGAAAATGAAAGAGGGAAGGGGAAAGGAACGTGAAAAGAAGAAGGGGCACCTCCGACATCAAATCGCTGATCTTGTTAATCCTTTCAGCACAGGAATTATTTTAGAGCTAAATTTATCAAATTTTGTTCATCAAATTGGCAACACAAATATTTCTCTTTTAGTGCTACATTTTTCTAATATGGTGTAATGTCTTTGAAATCAATATACATGGCTAGAAATTTTGTCGAAAAGTTTTAAAAATTGCCATTTTTTTATTTTTAAAAAAGACAATAATATTGAACCTATCAATGTGTAGCCAAATTAAGGATTTTAAAGCTTATTCTCGTTTTAAAAATTCCTGGCACCAAACACAAATAGGCTATGGTCTTGTAACCAAAATGGACATAGCCTACTGTGTGCATAATTTTTTTATCTTTCTACTAATGCTTCAAGTATATTTTTTAGAGCTCTGAATCAAATGTTATTGAGCCAAATAACAAAATGTGGTCAATTGTCTTGAAAGGATTAACATGCATTTCATGGGCATTGTAAGACCGGTGCCACCCCAACGACTATAATGCCCTCTTTGTCATGTGTCTGGACCAACGCAATATGCTATACTGCTTCAGGCAGTGGCGGATCTACATGGGGGAAAAACCGGCCCGTGCCCCCTCTTTTGAAACCCAACTGGCATATACCTTAAGTACACAATGAAAACAAAATTGCCCCCTTAATTGTGTACTTTTCCGGCTCTGTGCCCACTATTTTACAAAATCCTGGATCCGCCCCTGGTTTCAGGATACCCCCAATATCTTAATTAACATACGTATGATGTGCACGTCATGATGTATCTAATATAGACACAATCTTGATTTACCCAAAGTTGTGATTCGTACAATAATTTCTTTTAAGGATCTCATCGCATTTATTTTGGAGTATAGCTGCCTTATGACCTTTTAAATGAAATGCATCAAGTTCGTGTGTAATCCGTAGAGGAATTGAGATATCAAATTAAAAGTATTTTTATGATATATTCTACCCAACTGTGCATATTCTTAATTATAATTTCAAGGAAAATTTAATCCAATTTGCTTTGTCTGCCCTTTCCCTCCTTTATTTGGGGGAGTGGGCAATCCAGATTTGGAAACGACATGTTTATCCTTTTCCAATCAATATGTTTAGCTATAGATTTCAGCAGAAGATTGAATTTACTCCGTGTTTATCAATATTGAACCCATGATATTGGAGATGTGGTTGTTTGCTAAACAGAATTCGCTGACAAGTAGTTTCGTTTAGTTAATTCATCAAAATGAATTGATTCGTTGAATTCGAAATGTTGATCAACATAATCCACGACTCCTGCCGGATGCGCAATAATTTGCAAAATTAACAGGTTCACTGCCGCGTTATACCAGAGTTACACCAACAAGACCGACGCTAGACCGACAACAGACCGAACAAAAAACTGCGTTGCCACCAATGGCCAAGAATAGGTCGGTTCGGCGTTGTGACAGTGGTATACATTCCATTATGTCAAGTTAGTATATACGGCTCCCCCTTTATTTCTCTCTTCCCTCCCAACCCCTCCAATAAAGCATTCAAATAATATTTGAATTCAAAGCTTATTTCATTACATTTAGTACACACTGTCTTATCGTACTTTATCTTAGAAATGTATATGTGTAATAATGTACTTTATGTTTTGTATGATTATTTTGAAAATAAAAAAACTCTTCATCTCACATGGCCTAATCCTTATTATTTAAACTACTATATTTAAGACTATACATTGTATCATATCAAAATTTCGGTTTGTCTTTTACTAGGTTGACGTGTGACATTATCATGAATTGAAAATAGTGTTAACTCATAGACTACTTACTATACAGGAACCGGGTGGCACCTGTATCAAGCCTATGAGAGTTAAAGTATTAAGTAGTCAACGGGTTAATATATTGCTTCATTCTTTATTGCTGCCTAGTTGGCAAAATGTCATTTTAATGACCATTTTTCACAATTTGTCCAGTTGGAGAATATCCGGGGCTGTCACAATCAGGACAAGGTTATTCATGCATAATTTTTCTCTCTTCTAACACGTTTGCAATTAAAAAAAAAACATCAATGGCAGATGTATACACGACACTAAAAATTCAGTAAAACCACCCGCGATGAGTTTGGAATTAGTCAGACTTGTTGTTAATCGTGATGGAAGTGGTTGGTACAAGAGTGAGGAAGGCCGCTGTGAGGAAATGCCGTTATGGATGCTGCAAGGGGAATAAAAAATCAAATGTTCAGACACGTTTGCGGAGAAAGACATGAAGGCGCGAAAAAAAAAATAATCACAATTCACAACTCACATAGCAGACGATGGATGATGTTCACCGCAGGCAGCCAACCACTTAATCGCTGCGACTATCGTCACTTTTTACAACCCCCGAGCGCGGGAAAAAAACGGGTCGTTATATAGCGCGACGATGTCAGTGTTATAAATATCCCAAGAAGTTTGTCTTACCGACCGTAACAAAGTTAGAAACGAAATAATGTAACAAATTTAAAATGAAGCAAAATATGTCAAAGAGAGGAAAGAATCTATCTGAGAGGCAACCGAGATTCTAGAAGTAAAGTAACAAACAAGGCCGGCAAAAAGAATAAGTATATTGAAAGAAACGTTGAGATAATTTTTTTTTATAGGTATCATTACCGCGATCGCAAAGAAATCAACTAAAGGACAATTTCAGTATATACCATCAATCGTGCATAATATAAATCACGTTCGGATTCCGTATACGTCACTCTATATTCGTACATTTCAATAGATGATTGACAATGCTATTAAAATTGCCTTAGCTTGATTTTTCGCGAAGTCTTTGCGGTTCATGCATAGATGCCTACAAAACTAATGACTTATAAGACTTAGATCTACCATTGAAAATTAGAACCAAAGCCCACCGCACATTATGCGATGCGATCCGATTTCGGAAGAAAATATAATGGCATTTGATATAAACATTTAAACACATAGCAATACACAATATATATTAAAATCGAAAATACGGCCTATATTGAGAGCTTAGTCGGAGGAAAGGCCAAATCGGCTCCTATATAATTATAGTCGTAGTGACGTCTGTCAGAGCAGTCCTATGATTGTCTACGATTTTAAACTGATTTGACCTTTATTCCGGGTATAAGGCTGACAGCGCACCAAACTCTTATTATAGTTCATATTATTGTTCAGAACCTGAATCAAATAGATCTTATTTGTTCAAATGCCCACGTTTAGTGCTGCATGTGCGATTTATTTTCAAAATTGGATCGCAGTCGATCGTATATGGTGCGCGGTGGGCTTATCATTAATAGTTGCTACAAAATCAGTTTTGATATAAAGCTTTTGAGCTTTGATAAACATGGGGTTTTAATAATAAAAATAAGTGTAATTTAGAGATTAAAAAAGGGGGCCCGGGGCCGGGGGTTAAGCACTAAGCTTTAATGTTAGTTGAACATTTTAATTGCGATTATGTGAATGTAGCTTCAACACAAAAAGGGGGAATGGGGTTCAATGAAAGAGAGAGTGGGATCGACTCAGAGCAATTTCAAGAGTGGGAGGAAATGATAAACAGAGCTACAGAAAATGGAAGAGAATAATGAAAGTGAATGAGAGATTGATGAGAGGGAAGGGAGAGTTGTAGTATAAAGTGTAGAGATGGACAGAGGAGAGAGAAAGAGTTGCATAGAGAGATATAGCAAGAGAATTGTTTAGTTGATAAGCTTCCAGCACTATCACCCAAAATGTTACCCATAACTTTCTTTCTAAAATGATGTCCATCATGATCATTATATGCCACAAAATTATATTGATGGCAATCTCATTCGGAATCTGGAATTAATGTTAATCATAAACCCATATATTCTCTTTTATTTTCTGTTTTACTTACATGTCATTAAAATATGTGATGTGATTGAAATATTTTGATATATTTGGAAGAGGTACCGTATAACTCTTTGGTATGAAAAATGTTCAACAATGATGCCAGTGATAGAATGTCGACACCCGAAATTTACTCTAACTGTTAGGGGTAAAATAGCTCTCCCATCAATTTTGAAGACAGTGTGAATACATGTACTGTAGTTAAAATGAATATTATATTATCAAGTGCATTTCCATGTATCGTTTACTGTAGGCCCCTATGAAAATAATGAATTGAATCATCGAATCAAATCCCGGGGAGAATTCCATTGCCAGAAATTCGCAGAGCGATCACGGCTAGGCCATCTAGGCTGCAAAAACTTGCGAAGCCCTCTATCGACCGCAGCCTCTGCAGTCCAGCCTATGCCAAAGATGCTCCATGCCTGCATTATGACTTAGTGAACTTTGATCAGATGTTAACTAAAATTGTAAGCACTTTCTTTTTAAATGAAATGTTATGTGATATTGAATGGAAGTGGAATAAAATTTGAATTTGTAGTTCGATGATGTAAAAGAACGGTCTTGAATAGACGTTATATCGAGGCCGGGATCGATTGAAACAGTGCCAGCTGCTCCGACAGCGCAACTTCACTGTCGTCTCTGCCGTAGCAGCCCCGGGAGCTGAGCAGCCCATCCGCAGCGCGTATGCTATCGCAAATTCCTGGCGTGTTGTTTGTTGACTTGAGAGTTGAGTGCAGTGCAGAGATTTGCGTGCACTGAACTAAACCGCGACTTGCAGGGTGATTTTGCAGTGTTACGCTTTCGTTGTCATGGCAGAATGTAATTTCATATTATTCCTCAGAATTTGGTCTTCATTTTTATCCATATATGAACATAGGGGCCTAATTCATAGTTTAACTTAGTTTAATTTGCACCTTGGCCTTAATGTTGGCACATGCACCCAACCCTTGACTCACACACACGTCACTATCTCATAAAGTTCTGTAAGAATCTTTAAGCTTGAAGGAAGCAGACTACTCCGAAGAAGAAGCATTCCCGGGAAGGGGGGGGCACTCAACCTCAAAAGTGGTGGATATATGTGCCGCCAGCAAAACAAAAAAGGGGGGCTTCAGAATGAGCGTATCATGAAAAGGATGGGTCTTCGGAACTACTAACATTTTTGAAAACGGGGCTCTTTGGAACTGGATTACAATATAAATATGATGCTAGGAACTGAGCATCGTTTCATCAAACCGTCATAAGGACAAGTTCGCCGACATCCCATTGAAACGCATGTTAATTTTGATACACGCGTTTCAATGGGATGTCAGCGAACTTGTACTTATGACCGTTTGATGAAACGCTACCCTGGTTCCCACACACAAGCTCCAATTAGCTAAATACACTGTGTGTCATGGCAAGTCTATGGTGTCCCCCCCCCCCCCCCCCCCCCCCCCCCCCCCCCCCCCGGGAAGCATTATGTTCACAACCTGAACTGACTGTAATTTTGCCTCCTTATCATCAGTGATTTTGCATGTAATTTTTGCTCGTCTTCCTGACCCTGGTATGAAAGAAAATCATTTGATTTGAACAGTTTACCAGAGTAAACAAATCTAGTGAACAAAATATGTCAAATTTAAGTTGACACAAAAACGTTTTCTTGGAAATTGTTGAGTAACGATTTATCATAGAAATACAAAATATTTAAGTTTTAACCTGAAATAACCACCTTATCAATTGAATTAAGCAGGCGCAAAATTATGCCTATTGCATGAAGTTTTATTTGTATCGGGACGCGGCTGACTCTTTTAAGAGCCTCGGGGCGGGATTCTGAAAAACTGTTGGGTCTCTTATATTGAATACGAATTGAATATGAATACATTAATTAGTAAACTGGCCTATTGCACAGTCTGAGGCTCCACTGGTTTTATTCCAGAACCCTTGCTACAACCCCCAGAACCTTCCTCTCAGCATGTGGGGCTGTGTCAATATCGGCAGCGGTCGACCTCTAAGTTGAAGAGGTGAAAACACTAGAATACTCTGCAAAATTCTGAGAAAATACTTCCTTTTAAATTTTAGGTGATAGAATGTCTGATTTCCAAACAATTCCTTCGATTGGATCTTTATAACCTTGAGTTGATCAAGGGAAATTATTAGTATTTTTTTTTTGACTGGCGTTCTTGCTCCTTTGAAGCTCTCACAAGAGCTTGAGAATGCACACTCGCCTGTGGGAGGCAATTTTTGGCGGTACAGATGTCTGGTGTGTAAAAGGTTATTTATAAATAACCTCGCGAATGTTTAGACAAGAGTCAAAATAACTTTTTGACTCTTTCATTTTAATACCGGATACTCTAATTAGAAGGGCTAACTAATTTGATAATAAATTGTTCAGTCTTATTATCCCCTCTTCATGCTGTGTAGGAAACTCGGAGATAGCAGAAGATTTGTCAAGGATGATGTCAGAACTGTCAACCAGGCAGAAAGTGGCCCTAGCCATTGCTTTACCTGCTTCCATGGTCCTCATCTATCTTCTTTTCAAGAAGAGGGATGATTGTGAGTACGAGAGAAGGCTACATTATCATAAGATATGATCATGATCTCAGCCAATCAGATGCAAGGATTTCAGTAGCTTATAACAGTTGTCGGATGAAATATCTGACAACTTCCTTTCATGAAACGCTCCCCAGATCATCTTCTTCACTTCCTGTGTAGTACCCAGTTTGAAAGAATAAAAACAAAGTTTATCATTAACCACTTATCTATTTAAATTATAAGCAATTAAAAATACGATACACCTCATCTTTTCTTCTTCCTGTCCTGCTTACCGATAATTTAAAAATGCTTCTGATTGAAAATACACTAAAGGAAAAAAGAAACTTATAAAAGTTCAAGAGATCACCAAATTAAATTCTCTGCATGGAAATGTACCAAATTTGGATATAATGTTGATTCAATGCATGGCTTTAAATGACAGTCAATAACAAAAAGTTTTCTTCAATGCCACAAAAGAAATGTGCACTGAAGCAAAGGACTCTCTAATCCCCAAGTCACAAAGACAAACTGCAGCCTTGTACACCATATGCATGTCAATGAATGAAACAAAAGAATTTCAAAAGGGATTTGCAAGTTCATATCCAAACAGATTAATAGCCAGTATGTCCACCTCTAGCTTGCTGGCAAGCTGTACACCGTCTTCGCATGCTTCCGATCAGATTCGCGATGGTAGCCTGGGGAACATTGTTCCATTCCTCTTGCAGTGCTGCAATGAGCGTCTCCCTATTGATGGGTTGATTGTCACGCCTTGACACACGTCGACCAAGCTCTTCCCAGAGATGTTCAATTGGGGAAAGGTCTGGTGAACGGGCGAACCATGGCAGAACATCAATATCCTCTTGCTCGAGGGGTGCAAATCCCTTTTGAAATTCTTTTGTTTCATTCATTGACATGCATATGGTGTACAAGGCTGCAGTTTGTCTTTGTGACTTGGGGATTAGAGAGTCCTTTGCTTCAGTGCACATTTCTTTTGTGGCATTGAAGAAAACTTTTTGTTATTGACTGTCATTTAAAGCCATGCATTGAATCAACATTATATCCAAATTTGGTACATTTCCATGCAGAGAATTTAATTTGGTGATCTCTTGAACTTTTATAAGTTTCTTTTTTCCTTTAGTGTATATCCAGTTGCAAAATTTAGACAATTTATGAATGCGGTGATTATGTCAATGGCCCATATTCTGAACTCTGGTTTAACTTAAACCATGGTTTAAATCTGGTTTAACTATGGGTAGCCCACAATGTCAAAACTTTGTTTACACTGTATGTTCCTTATGTTTACTGGATTCTGGTCTCATGCTTTAATGGTCAAGAAAACTATTGTACTAATCATTCCCAGACAGTTTTTAAAAGTTTGAGTACCAAAAATGCTGATAAATTGAATATCTACTGCAGGAGGCTTGTGTCACATTTGGCTGCCCATAGTTAAACTACACATTTAGACCATGGTTTAACCCTATTCCAACTGGGCTATTTGACCCCCTGTTTTTACGGGGGCATCTCGTTTTTCCGAAGGTTCGTTTTTCCGAAGGTTCGTATTTCCGAAGGTTCGTATTTCCGAAACACTAATTTCCCATGCCTGGGGGTTCATAATTCCGAAAATGAAAAAGGGTTCGTAATTCCGAACATTTGTTGCATTATTCCGAAGGTTCGTTATTCCGAAGGTTCGTTTATCCGACGGTTCGTTTATCCGAAGGTTCATAATTCCGAAAATGAAATAGGGTTCATATTTCCGAAGGTTCGTATTTCCGAAAATGAAAAAGGGCTCATAATTCCGAAGGTTCGTATTTCCGAAAATGAAAAAGGGTTCGTATTTCCGAAAATGAAAAAGGGTTCGTATTTCCGAAAATGAAATAAGGTTCGTATTTCCGAAAATGAAAAAGGGTTCGTATTTCCGAAAATGAAATAGGGTTCGTATTTCCGAAAATGAAATAAGGTTCGTATTTCCGAAAATGAAAAAGGGTTCGTATTTCCGAAAATGAAATAGGGTTCGTATTTCCGAAAATGAAAAAGGGTTCGTATTTCCGAAAATGAAATAGGGTTCGTATTTCCGAAAATGAAATAAGGTTCGTATTTCCGAAAATGAAAAAAGGGTTCGTATTTCCGAAAATGAAATAGGGTTCGTATTTCCGAAAATGAAAAAGGGTTCGTATTTCCGAAAATGAAATAGGGTTCGTATTTCCGAAAAATGAAATAGGGTTCATAATTCCTGGAAAAACAAGCAAATTCATCAGGAGCAGAGGTGTAGCAATGGGGGGGGGGGGGGAGAGGGAACGCCCCCACCCCTCCCTCATCGGATGGCGAAAAAATAAGAAAAAAAGAAAGAAAATGGAATAGGAAAGAAGACGGTTGGACTGTACAAATGATTAATGGTTTTACTCATAAATACGAACCTACCATTTTTCATTGACATTTATTATATGACATTCAAATGTTACATAACACCATACCCGGGAATACACACACATTTTGTATCAAAAGATACATTACACTCTAAAGAAAAAGTCATAAGGTCGCGCGGCAAGCCCTTTAAAACTATCAGCGGTGGGGGGGGGGGGGGGGGGGGGGGGGGGGGGGGGGGGCGCTAATTGCCCTCCAGTCCTATTTGGATTAAAAGAATGTGAAAGAAAGATGAGTCTCGTCCGGGTCTGAGATACAAAACTGTATTTGGGCAGCCATGTTCATCGTTAATCTCATCTCAAAGTTCTTCTTTCTTCATCCTGTCGCTTTCTTCTTTGTTTTCCTTTCGCTTTTTTCTTATAATCTATTTATTCCCATATGCATATACGAATTTCAGTGTTGAAAAAATCGGAATTAGGTTTTCTGTTTTCTTTCCTTTTTTCTTCTTTTTCTCTCTTTTTTCCCTTCTAACCTCTAATGAATCTTTTCACCTTTTTCTTTTCTCCTTTCTCTTCCCTCTCCCTCCTTTTTGCCCACATAGTGGCGCATATATTATATACTGACAGCAATGTTGAATATGAAAGGGGGAGTGACATCCCAACACCCCACCCCTGCCCCAACCCATTTTAGCAAGGCCCATGATAGGGGTGGGGTAGGAAAATTTATATATCTTATCATAAGTCATAAGCCTGATCATGTGATCTCACATTGTGCAGTACGCAGTTATCTTTATAAAGTTCATATAATGGAACTTAATACAATAACTACGTGTATTTGAGGGCCTCGTGTTTGAAACCAAGTGGATGCGGTCACCATGCCCCTCGAAGTGACTTAAAACCGTCGTTCCACTGTTTGCTTACTTTATACAAACATAAATTATCGAGTAATCGCAGATATAGGTTAACTATAATTCTTATAATTACAGGGGCCGCATAACTCCCTTTTTTTAAGTAGGGGGGGGGGGGGCTGACACATCTTTCCCGAAAATCCACCATTATGTTTCTACATTTTCTAAATTTTATGAGCGAGCGAAGAGAGCGGGGAAAGAATTAACCTACAATGTTATTTTGTCAAAGAAATACACGAGAAAAGTTTATGTACATGATCACCTCCTATACTTGATAATTATGTCGGATTTCGGGCAGTTTGCAACACGAATATGTGTATATTTGCTGAACGAGGCATCCAAGAAAAGTTTAAGTTTTACGAACGAACGAGAAAAAAGGACACTTTATCATCTTTAAATGCTATCAACAAAAGACACTTACAAACATTATTCTAAGAAGTATATATGTGCTCCTTAATATTTTACCTGAAATGATATATCTTAACACTCTCATTTTTACGTATAAGTTACCCAGTTTATTTGATGACAGTCATGTTCACTCTTAATTCATCTGTGTATTCATATAATACCCGTCAATCTGTCAATCTACAATGTTTCACCAACCTAAGGTTTTCTCTACTTTAAATTCATTTGGCATTAAAGCTATGGTCACAACCCACAAAATTAGCCTGCAATGGGAGTAAAATATGATGTTATGTTTTGCATAATGAATTTATATAGTCAAATAATTTTACACATTCATGCATACTAAATGAAAAAAATTACGTGTTAAAAAATTGCCTTATTTTAGTAGCCAGCCTTAGCATAATATGCTTTGGACACTATAACTTTCATTATGGATATGTAGAAATTTGGATCCACTGGATATGTGTTTTGAGGTTGACAGATAGAAATAGGCCCATGGTTACAAAACTTTAGTAATCATTAGGATCATTTGAATGTAATTAAGATTCTATCATCATCTGAAAAGGAAAGTGAGTTCAGCATTATCACATTATATTACTTGTGAATAATAGACGTCATTAATAGACGTCCATATGCACTCGTCAATGTTCATCAAAAGATAATTCTTGTATGAAATGTAAATCATATCACAATATATAACTAAAAAGAGCAAAATAGGAGGTAAAGATCAGAATCCAGAACTTTAGTAACTCCCAGTGTGGGTGATAGCAGGGGCGGTGGAGCGTCTTTCAAAATGGGTGGGGGCACCAACAAAAGGGGCACTTTGGGGGCAAAGGGCACCTACAAAGGGTGAAAAAATTGCGGGAAACGCCACTTTGAGCTGAGACAATAGTATATTGCTTTTGTTGGTGTCCCACCCATTAATACACTATCGAATATCATTTTCGACACATTATTGTTTATGTCTTAGCATGGTTCTAGATGAAAAAGAAAAAAAAAGAAAAAAAAAATATTTTACAGTTGAGTGCAATGATCTGATTATTCATATTGAAGATATTTTGAATAACAGCGATTTTCCTAATAAAGACAATGGGAAATGCGAGCGAGCGTAGCCAGCGAGCTTAAAAAAATTTAGAAAGAAATTGTCGTTCTTCCTGTTTTGATGTAAGGGCACTGCTCATTCTTGTATAACTGCCCCCTGCTCCACTGCCTCTCATTATGCTGATATCAGTAGGGGATCGGAATCTATTATAAGGGAAGCCTCTCTGAGCTAGGTAGGCCTATCTGGTTCTTTTGTGGACTTTATGGCTCAATTTGTAAGCGACATCGGAGTATATACGAACAATATATTAAATATATATATAGGTATATAGGTATAGGGCACTTATCACAAGACAAAGCGGGCACTTATCAATAGCAGTGACTCCTTTATGTACTCTCTGTAATATTATGTTGTTGTTTTTATTGCTGTTGTTGTTTTGGGGACCGGAGGGGAGGGCATGTAGAGTCATCTACAGAGCCATATTACAGACTTCGGCCAACTCGGTTTATTTGGGCACACCATGGCGTATATTCCTTTGTTTAGTGCTTGCCTAACAAAGCAACAAGCGCCATATTGCTACCTACATGGAGCCGAGTTGGCCAAACTCTGTAATAGATGGCTCTGAGGGCTAGGGAAGCAGGACGCCCCCACCTTATTTTTAGTTTACACTTTTCATAGTATACTTTTTTAATCACAATTTATGTTCACGAAGTAATTACATCTTAAAGATAATAAAGTGTCAATGTTTGGCTCGCTGGAATCCAGCAGCGTGGTGCCCGAACATCCTTTTATTTTGGGAAGCGAGATGGTCGGCTAAAATCATTATTCTATAGACAATATCTCCTTTTTTTTACTTGCTCACTAGCGCGTAAGATTTAGAAACGGAATAGTTTGGGACAGGGAACGCCCTTCATTAGGGCGAGTGAAGTGCCCAAATATTCCATATTCGGCAGTAGGGTTCAGTTATATTATTCATGGCTCATTATTACATGTTCTATATTTGTCTTTTGATGGCGAAATTGCACTTCCATTACAATAAAAAAGGGTTTTATGTTTTTTCTAACTCGCTTCGCTCGCTTGCAAATTGTACGAACGGGGAGTATGATATTCTGCCAAGAGGCATCAGCTCCCCCTTTCAAAAACATTACGTGACCATTTTCTGCTTGTAAAGATCTACTTGGAACTTTGGTGTGTCTCATTTTCCAAAGCGGTATATACATTATATAAATAACTTCAAGCCAATTTCGTTGTAGGAAATTTAATCCGGAATCCGATCATTCACTTTCTTCAATACATCAATATGTATTTTAATCACCGAAGTAATATCATTTTATGAGAAATGAAACATTTATTCCTGAGGCGCTCGCTCTCCACGCTCGCTCACAAATATTGGTTATTATAATAGGAACAATTATAATAATGATAATAATATTAATAATAATAACAATAATGATGATAATAATAATAATTATAATAATAATCATAATAATAATGATAATATTGATAGGAATTACGATAATAATGGCTATTTCTCTGGATTTTATTATAATAATTGTTATCATCATTGTTATGATTATTGAGTACGAAATGAATATCTTTACACTTGACAGTCTTTCCCCTCCTCCCTATCCAAAATACGGATTGACGCCGTATTCTCTGAATTTAAACCCTTTTTCATTTTCGGAAATACGAACCCTTTTTCATTTTCGGAAATACGAACCCTATTTCATTTTCGGAAATACGAACCCTTTTTCATTTTCGGAAATACGAACCCTATTTCATTTTCGGAAATACGAACCCTATTTCATTTTCGGAAATACGAACCCTTTTTCATTTTCGGAAATACGAACCCTATTTCATTTTCGGAAATACGAACCCTTTTTCATTTTCGGAAATACGAACCCTATTTCATTTTCGGAAATACGAACCTTTTTTCATTTTCGGAAATACGAACCCTTTTTCATTTTCGGAAATACGAACCCTTTTTCATTTTCGGAAATACGAACCTTCGGAATTATGAACCCTATTTCATTTTCGGAAAAAAGAACCTTCGGAAAAACGAACCTTCGGAAAAACGAACCTTCGGAGTAACGAACCTTCGGAATAACGAACCTTCGGAATTATGAACCTTCGGAAAAACGAACCTTCGGAAATACGAACCTTCGGAAAAACGACATGTAACCGTTTTTACTGGGGGGGGTCAATCTGACCCCCCCTTCAGATCTCGGCCGCTGATCGCGCGATTGCCGCGAAATTTTGCCTGAACATAGAGCCGGATGTAAGCTACAAGATTATAAAGTTAAATTTAAGAAAATTATTGATTTTCTAGTTTTAATTAATTATGCAAATTTAAGCATGGATTTATGTTTTTGCCTGTAACTCCATAAAAAAGGCTGAAAGAACGCTAATTTTTTGTGTCAGTATTCCTCAAGACACATTGAACAATTTCCTTGCAAAAAAAATCCACAATCAAAATTAATTTCTTATGTTTTTTATTGTTTTGCTAATTTCTTATGTATTTTATTGTTTTTTCGATCTTTTGTTTTCTATTGTTTTTTTGCTGAAATTTGTTGGGGACAGTTTTTCAAGCTTATTTACATTAGAATAAATTAATTTCAATGATTTAAATTTGAAATAATCTAATTAATATCAATTTAACCCCAAAACAGAATTTGCATTGGATTTGCACACAAAATCACAAATTTGAGCTGTTTTGGGGCCGACGTGCATGTACAAAACATTATGTAATTTCGGAATGGTCTACCCGGACATCGCAAATTTGGTCTCAAAATATGCGGGAGACTTCAAAGAATAAAGTCATGAAATGGCGCGGCAAAATCTTTTTGCGCGTTGCAGAATTATCGCGCAAAATGTCGAGGGGGGGGTCAAATTGACCCCCCCCCCCCCCAGTAGGAATAGGGTTAAGTTAAACCGGAGTTCAGAATAGGGGCCAATGTGTATTTTATAATGATACAAACCCATTTCTGCTGCTGTCTTTAGACGATGCGCCAGGACCATCCAAGAATGTAGCCACTGTTCAGAGGCAGACCATTGAGATGAGTGTCCCTCATAATAAAGTTGGACCTCTTATTGGGAGAGATGGCACCAACATCAAGAGGGTCAGTATTCTCCACAAACATTTTGTGATGGCCTACTTCTAAGTCATGCAGGCATTGTAAATTAATATTATTGCCCTCTTGTACAATGCATTATTCCACCTGCCCCAAGTACTAACGGACAAGTAAATTAAAATGAGTTACTCAACTTGAGAAGAAAAAGGTTTGAATCTTCTTTGTGTATTTTGGACTTTTGTTCTGGCAAAAATCATTGGATGGAGAATATTATGTTCTTTCCTTCAATCCATACAGTAATGCATTTTGTGTGAAGAAGATGTTTATATTTCTGCATTTTTTTTCTTTCAATATCTCTTATATTTACAAAAAAATAAAGTCATGAAATTTGACAAGGATTTAAAGATCGTCGAGATTCACACTTTGAAATGAAGTCATGTGGAAGCTCTTTCAGAAACGAAAGAAAATGAAACTCGGCAGATTTTGGCTTATCACCTCCAATAGATCCAGGCAGAGAGTGGAGCCCAGGTCAAGTTCTCTGATGAAACCAAGAGAGAGGATACTGCCGACCGACACCTCCATATCCTTGGAAGCAGGGATAGCATCCTGCTGGCAGAGAGACTCATCAAGGACTTCTTGGCAGAGCAACCCGAAATCATCACCAAGATTCTTATGCTTCCCCAACAAGCTGTAGGAAGAATTATTGGTGAGTCACCAGCAATAGGAAAGGTAGACTCCTTATGAAGATAGACATGATATGAAACTCTCTAGATAGATACACAATGTAGAATTGATTTGTGACAACCCAAAGGATTAAAAATAAAAGAGAAACTTTGTATTAATAAATCATTTTGTTGTGACAGGTCACTAGACATTACAAAGACATTCAAGACAGCTGTCATATGCTTAATAATTTGTTTTTTAATTCTATGGGTTCCTTTTATATGCACAAAATTTTATTGTGCAACTCTTAAATTTGTAAGAATAGACATGTTTATCTAACAAAATAAGCCAGTTCTGGCTTATTGTTGACAAACAAAACAAAAATCTGTTTTTTAAGAGAACAAAACATCTCTTTATCCTACATGCTATAAACAAATTGTCATGTATAATGACCGGTTCTGTAGTGTATTCAAATTTACGCACATATCTTCTCTGAGCACGTAGTGACGAGCTATTCTATCAACCTGCTTTTTATAAATGAGCCTCAATGCTTGGAATCCAGTTTGCATACATTACTTGTTACTATGTCTGGCAAGCTTTTAGGTTGTCAAGAACAACCTTTGAATGAAAGGCATGTATAAAATTTGCATACATTATCGAAGCGATCTATTCATTACTGTTTCAAGTTTGGAATGTCTTAACAATAGCTGTTTAAATTTTTGTTTGGTGTGGCATTACAGGATGCTTTCATCCAAAGTGCCATGTGTTTCAAAAATGTTGCCCTTAAAAGAACCATATTGCCCTCGTCTTCGACTCCGGGCAATATGATTCTGTTGCAGTCAACATTTTCGATGTCCCCCTCAAGGCCAGTCAGTATTATATAAATGAATGCGCGTGATAAGCAAAGTGCGCAAATTTCACGCTAGTTGTCATGGTTTAGACCATGGTTTATGTAAATTAACTGAAATAAACTGTGGGTAAATTTACATAAACCATGGTCTAAACCATGGCAAACTAGCGTAAAATTTGTGCACTTTGCTTATCAGGCACTTTCATTATTGGATCTTTCTAAATGTACGTGCGAAATCAAGCGCACTTATACCACAAAATCTGCATAAACCATGGTACAAATCTATTACCACCTTTGTGAATTCGGGCCTGAATGTTCGGTGTCTCGATGCAGGACGCCAAGGATCCAACATCAGGAGGATACAGAACAGCAGTATGGCCAGAGTGAAGATTGACAGAGACATCATGGAAGGTGCAAATACTCTAAGACGTTGTACCATCAGAGGAACTCTGCAACAAGTGGACATTGCTGAGGTGAGTGTTAGTCTCTCCACTTCTGTTGAATGCATTTTTTTGAATTTTAAATTTCCTACTTGTTGGAATGTAAAGTTTACTACCTGTATCCAGTGCTGCAGCTCGCAACCCTGAGTCCTGGTCAGGTCTAGCCTCTTGTCGAGGCCCTGGCGCTGTTGAAATCCTTGGCGATATGGAGGCAAAATTTCTGGCGAGCGAAGCGAGCCAGAAAGACCGAGGCGCTTGCGCCGAGGGCCTCTTGACACCCGATCTGAATTTCTTTCGTATTTCATTGTTTTGACGAATATTCCAACCAAATTTTGGTCGGTGAAAATCATCCAATAAGCGCGAGCTACCATGACGTAATGTTAAATATTCATGACTCGACTGCACGCTAGCTTACATATTAATTAATCGCAGCCCAAAATGGTGTTCAACGTTTCTTCCACGACGAGTGATGACGATATTTGTAAGAGCTTAGAATATGCCGCTAGAATGTTGAAGATTGACAGATTCAAAGATTTGCAAGTTGATGCAATCAAATTTGCACTTAAAGGACAAGATGTTTTTGTGAATCTGCCTACTGGCTATGGAAAAAGTGTTATTTTTCACGCGCTACCGCTCTGTGCTGATTACCTCCGTGGGCCAGGGATGGAGAGTGAGACTGCTGCTTCGCGAGCTAGGGCCAGGCGGATCCCCCGGGGCCTTGCCGGGCAGTGAAGTTGCTGGTAACTCCTTGGTTACATCAGAATTGATGGAGATGCATCTATTGTTGAACGGTGACTTTTATTGCCCATTCTTCATTATTTGTAAATATATGATGATCTCTTGAGAAATATATACATTTGTCTTATTTCAAATTACCATGGTTTGAAAGCTAGAGATCGAATTCTTCATAATGTGCTTGTCTGTGAATGTATTTTGAGCAAGAGATTTACGTAATCCCCCCCAAAAAATAATAGACTAGTTCAGAACTGAAGTAAGAAATCCTTGAGATTTCATTGGCCAATTTGCTGGGCGATCGCCGCGGTTATCTAACTATTCACGTTTTCATGCATAATTCAGTAGGAAATCGTGCCTCATGAATATATAATTCAGGTCGGGTGTCAAGAGGCCCTCGGCGCAAGCGCCTCGGCCTCCATATCGCCAAGGATTTCAACAGCGCCAGGGCCTCGACAAGAGGCTAGGTCAGGTCTTGCTTGGCTTGTTAACTTTTAAATATTCTTACCGGGTTCCGGACCGGTCTAGTAACTTGTTAAGGAACATAGTTAGAGCTATCATCAAAATTTTCATGCCAATAAATGTCTGTTCTTTTCCTTAAAGGGCTTTGAGACACATATTACAATACATATTTAGCAGACATTTACACAGACACAAATATATTTCAAAAATTCATTTTATTGAGTGATAAAATATGACCCCAAATTTGAGCTATTTACTACTCTTTTTCTGCCGGACCTCTGTTACCGAGTTCATCATCTCATTTTGAGTTTTAGTCTGGTTCATGTCTGGGCTGGCTCAAAACCTTCACTCTGGCGAGTTTGAGACCGTGTCTGTATCCTCCATTCTGCCTAAATATGACATGTTCCATAATGTTACTTTACTGTTTCATTTCACCGTTTATACTATGTGACAAAAGAGTAATGATCTTACGTTACCTTGAACTAACAACTTTGGCCATTTATCTGTTCCAGCTTGATATCATGAATATCTTCTCTCACTTTCTCAAACAAGCCTTAATTTTGACATTCTCAGGCCATTTAGGATGCTACTGGCACCTGGGGCTTGCTGCAGGAAATCTCTATTAATTAAGTCTAGGTTTGCTAACAACCTATTGCAACGTGTGTTTATATTTTAACATGTCTTTCAGTAGGATATCGGCGAACTTAGACTAATAATATTTTTTTTTGCAACAGGGTCCCTCAGGGATTGCCAATGTTATGATTTGAATCGGAACAGTATTGATTAATTATAGGATGTCATATTGATTATCCTGTCATCCTTTTTCTCAGCATATGATAAGAGAGGAGATAAATGAGATGGAGGATTATAATCAAAGGTTAGCCGAGGCTGCTGCCAACAGGAAGGAGAGACCTACAGGGAAATCAGCCAAGAGTGTATCACAGCAACCAAAGCTCACCATCAACCCTCCACCAGGTATACAAGAAGAACTCGGTGTAGAATGGAAGGCCTGTGAAACATGGAAATTGATAATGATGATATTTCAAAAATGCATTTGTTTGCTTTGCGAGAAGAGAAGACTTCAGAAAGAAAAATACAAAAGGACATTCTCCGAGATATGTCATAGCATCATTTCAACTTGTAACATAAAAATGAGCATTATTACTAGTGGCAGTTCTTTGCTATTTAAGTTATACATTGTAGGCTACCATGCACATTGTTTGTATGGTTGAAGCTTATAATGTATATAATATATATATATGTGTGAAAGTTATGAACATTTTTGTCTAGAATTTCATGCCGATTCTCTTAGTACACAAAGTTTTTGCTAATTCATTTATTGAGTTTGGTTGCTCTTTGCTGTCTTTGTCAACTTGACTTATTAGCAGCTAACAGCGATCTATCATTTTGGACTGGAAGGGGGGGGACGAGAAACAAATATTTTTGACATTCACTTTCTGTAAATCTGGTTGGATTACAACAAGTTAAAATGCCAATATTGATCATTCTCTATTTGGAGAATTTGAAAACGCATTCTATAGATACTTGACTAACAGTTTTGTTGATCTTGAACTAAGGGGCACGTAGTGCATCGTGTGTAGCTTATGCTAAGGGCAGATAAGAGTGTATCATCTCTCGGGAGCGAGAGAGGCATTAAAAGGGATACGGCACCAGGCGGCCGTGGGGAAAGTCAGGATTGCGTAAGCCCCATTCACTCGTACACAAAGTTTGTGCGTCGAACGCGTCCGTTGGACCAAGTGGGATTACATTTCGACTGCACGAAGCCGACCGAATCTCGCACGAAAGGTCGAGCTCAGGCGGAGCATGCATGTTGTGCGGCGACCACTCTGTCCGAGGTTTGCGCCCCGCGGGGCAACGGCATGATCAGGTAACGATCACAGTGCCCTCTCGCGGCATTAAAACGTCCACAATCTGCGGTTGAGTATCCCTTTAACTCTATATAACAGTGTATGAGCTGATATCCTTTTAGCTCTCAGCAGAAGATATCATCTTGTCATTTGACAGTGCATTTGTATTTGATGTTTTACTTGACATTTGACATTGTCTGTGTACACATCATGGTTATAAAGCTGGAAGAATGAAAGGCAGACAAGATTGTATCGTCTGTTAATTGAGAGCCAGAAAGACATCGACTCTCTAAAGTGTGAGTCCATTAAAAGGAAACCCAGATTCAACCATAAATATCATTGCAAGAAGTACATGTAGATTTAATCTAAGATACTCACATTGAAGCCTATTATGCTTCCTTTAATTTGACACCTTGATGAATAAAATGCGAACATGGACAGCTGCCCAAGTTTTCAATGGTCTCCATTCCAGTTGAATGCACTAACAAACTAGAAAGGCCATCAAAGGCGGCAGACCCACGCCATAGCGGCGCTACAGATCGAGTAGTTGCATTCTTTCCCTAATCGATTCTTTCCTGTCACTATATTTTATATTTTATATTTTTTTCTCCTTCTTTTTTATCACAATAAAGACTTCCAGATTTGGCATAATTTACTATTTAATACATGCATGTAAAGTATTATGGTTACTTATTGTTATTATTACGTAATTTGGCACAATGATACTGCATGTGAATATATTTGTTTGTGTATTTTACCTTGATTATTGTGAAAAATGTTATTTTTAAAAAGGAAGTAATAAAATATTCTTAAAAACAAAAAAAAATATCCGAAATGAAGTTCCTATAACTGGTCATCACCAAAATCTAATCAATTCTTTTCCTAATCGATTCTTTCCTGTCACTATCCGAACATTCCCTGAAAATTTGGTGCAAATCCGTTCACCCGTTCTCTAGTTATCTTGTACACAAACAAACAAACAAACAAACACACACACAAACAAACAAACAAACAAACAAACAAAACATACGGAGCCCTTTACATAACCCTGCCGATTTCATCGGCGTGGGTAATAATGAAAGTAAATCCTGAACATTATTAAGCCCAAACTTGGGCAAAGACGATTTAAATGTTTTTAAAAAATTGGCCAGTGCTCAGTCATTCAAGATCGGATTTGATGAACAGCCTACAAAATTAAAGAAGAAATTAGCAGCTATCATACCATTAGAATACATTTCAGCGAGTTTACTTAGTTTTGAAGATATTGGGGCTTGAATATGGGTTTCCTTTTTATTGATTCACACTGTATAAAAGTATATGAGTCGACATCCTTGTAGCTTTCAGCAGAGGCTATCATCTTACAGAGCTGCCAACCAGTACGGATTTTCCGTATTTGTTACAGAATTCAAACACAAATACGAAAGTACGGATTTCCCCTCTAAACTTATGGATTTGAAGAAATCTGATTATGCACTATTCGTCTTATACGTTGCGCACATTATTTGTTATCACTCATATTATATTATTTTTGCTGTTCCCGGAACTCTGCACTGTCTATGTACCTAAAGTGTGTACAGAAAGGAGACTGCGAACATACTTTCACCGCACACGCAAACTTCTAGCTCAAGCTATGAGCTCAAGCGCTAGCAGTGCGGCTGCTCTTACACACCGAGGCGTTAGGCGGAGCCGGCCACCCTAGCCCGCGGGCGGCGTGGATGCCGCGGATGCCGCTTGGCGTGGAGCTGCTCTGTAGTGGAATCGAAAGGATGAATAGGGAACAGAGTTTTTAGCTGGTTTTTTATGTTTCTAGATCTAGATAATTATCCTATTCCCAATGATAATTATTGGGGTGTCATAATTTTAGGACCTTTTAGATCTAACTTTTACAATTTTTTTTGGCAGTTGCAGTTTAAAAATTTGGTATTTGGTGACTTGCAAAAAATTACAGATTTCATCGCCAAAATACGGAAAAGCTTGGCCAGAGGTTGGCAGCTCTGATCTTATCATTTGACAATACATTTGCATTTCATGGTTCACTTAACATTTGACAATGTCTATGTTCACATCATTTTCACAGAGCCAGAAGAATGGCAGGTGACCACTCCATCCACTGCAGAACCAGAAGAATGGCAGGTGGACACTACATCCACTGCAGAGCCACCAGGCAACAAAGAATTCTTCACGGTCTACATGTCGGCCGTAGAACACCCAGGACACTTCTGGTTGCAGATAGTCAGCGGTAAGGCCAAAGGACTGGACCTGATGCTAATGGACATGACAGAGTTCTACAACGACCCAGAGAATCAAAAGGTAAAGGAGAGAAATGAACCTCTGCAGAAACTGGAAGAACAATCTTGTGTGATTAATTCTTTCCTGGCTTTGGTCGACCAATGCAACAAATGAGACTGCCACACTCGACTTTTGGCACACACATACAGTGTTCGTGTATAAAATACTCTAAACATTATGGCAGTCCAGGGTTTCGATCCTTGGCAGGAAAGACAGGAATCGCTGTTGGAATAAGAGAATAATTTCAGAACAGAGCCAGGAAGTTTTTGTATGAAATAGATACTGGATCCAGGATATTTTCATGTTGTCCTACACTGACTAACATATATACCAACCAGTATGCTCATTATTGTTACCATTTTATTATTGTCACCATTTTATTATTGTCTCAAGAACCAAGTGAGAGATGAACTTGAAGACTGGTGTCTTTGTTGCATCATAAGTGGTAGGAGGTATTATGAATACATTTTGTGGTCACGGGGTGCAAAGGTCACGCAGGTTACTCTCTGCATGTATTCAAGTGGAAAAGGCGTGTTAATCCTGTTATCGTGAAGTAATTCCAAATTAACTAAAAGTTCATAATAGAGCTCACTGAAATTACATACTGGTAGTGCTATGATACTGTTGCTTGATCAAAGAATCAGTATAAACTGAGGCTGTTCTACATGTATTATCACTCATCATCATACGTTTATCCGGCTCTTTACAGGCCTTTCAACCCAGCGGTTTGCAAACGGGCGAGATCGTGGCTGCTCCCTTCTCTCATGATCAGATGTGGTATCGGACTCGCATCCTAGCCTTTCTTGACGATGATATGGTCGATCTTTACTATGTCGATTATGGCGATTCTGAAGCCATTCCCAGGTCTTCTGTGTGCACTTTGAGGTAAGTGTAAAGTTAGGCCCCTTGATGCTAAACATTGCTGTTGCATGTTAATAATACGTCCAGGGGCGGTATTCTGAAAACTATGTTATCTTTTATGTTAAGGAAAACTGCGCGCAAAAACCATTATCATTGGTGCTTGCACAGATGTTAACTTTACGCGGGCACAGCCATCTTTGCGCAATCATTAACCAATGACTTGTCCTGATTTTGATTTGTTATGACAATTAACATTGTTTTACTAAGATAAATGTTAACATAGTTTTCAGAAATACGGCCCCAGTATTGTTAGCCCATTCTTGCCCACCATATTTTGGGATGATTGCTTTAAATGGACTTTCAAAAGCATTTTTTTTGATATGCCTCCGCCCACCGAAGGTGGGTGCCGGAGGCATTATGTTTTCGGGTTGTCCGTCCGTCCGTCCGTCCGTCCGTCCGTCCGTCCGTCCGTCCGTCCGTCCGTCCGTCCGTCCGTCCGTCCGTGCGTCCGTCTCACTTCTCGTTACCGCGATATCTGAAGAATCATTTGAGGTAGGAACCTCAAACTTGGTACTAGTATGTATCCCCATACGAAGATGAACTGATTAGATTTTGGGGTAAGTAGGTCAAAGGTCAGAGGTCACAGAGGTCAATTTACCTGAAATTACATAAAAATTCTTGGTTTTTAGCACCGTTACCACGATATCTCAAGAACTGTTTGAGGTAAGAACTTCAAACTTGGTGCTAGTATGTTTCCCTATACGAAGATGAACTGATTAGATTTTGGGGTAAGGAGGTCAAAGGTCAGAGGTCACAGAGGTCAATTTACATGAAATTACATGAAATTCTTGGTTTTTAGCACCGTTACCGCGATATCTCAAGAACTGTTTGAGGTGAGAACTTCAAACTTGGTACCAGTGTGTATCCCCATAGAGAGAGGAACTGATTAGATTTTGGGGTAGGTAGGTCAAAGTTCAGAGGTCACAGAGGTCAATTTACATGAAATTACATGGATTTACTGGTTTTTAGCACCGTTACCGCGATATCTCAAGAACTATATGAGGTGAGAACTTCAAACTTGGTACCAGTATGTATCCCCATAGAAAGATGAACTGATTAGATTTTGGGGTAAGGAGGTCAAAGGTCAGAGGTCACAGAGGTCAATTTACATGAAATTACATGAAATTCTTGGTTTTTAGCACCGTTACCGCGATATCTCAAGAACTGTTTGAGGTGAGAACTTCAAACTTGGTACCAGTATGTATCCCCATAGAAAAATGAACTGATTAGATTTTGGGGTAGGTAGGTCAAAGTTCAAAGGTCACAGAGGTCAATTTACATGAAATTACATGAAATTCTTGGTTTTTAGCACCGTTACCATGATTTCTGAAGAACTGTTTGAGGTAAGAACTTCAAACTTTGTACCAGTATGTATCCCCATAGAAAGAGGAACTGATTAGATTTTGGGGTAGGTAGGTCAAAGTTCAAAGGTCACAGAGGTCAATTTACATAAAATTACATGAAATTACTGGTTTTTAGCCTCGTTATCAAATATTTCTAGTTTTTTATCAGTTTGTAACTTGGCCCCTGTATGCATATGGGAGGGACGATGAACTGATTAGATTGTGGGGTCTCAAGGTCAAAGGTCGAAGGTCACAGAGGTCATTATGTACATAAAAATGGTTCGTTCTCCCAATAACCTCAGAACTGTTTGACAGATCAGCTTCCTACTTGGCCCATGTATGCATATGTGAGGGACGATGAACGGATTAGATTTTAGGGTCTCAAGGTCAAAGTTCATTATATACATGAAAATGGTTTATGATGTATGGAGTCTAGGCCTACCTATTTTAGAAATTTCAAGGGGACAGTGGTCTATTTGCTATAATATTTCCTTGGTGTATTTGATGATTGTAAGTCATCAATGGTAAGTTTTTTATTTGTACGGGATGGAAATGATTGAGAAATGAAATTAATTTTCTGTCTCCAGGGCTTTTAAGTGAAAAGATTTGTAATTTTGTTGGACCAATCCTTTTTAGAGTGTACATATATGCCATACATTTCCAATTTGGTGATGGCGGAGGCATAAATTCCGACCGCGCGCGGTCGAAGAATCATCTAGTTTTGATATGCAAAGTTCTTTGTTCCATAGATGAATTGGGCACAAAATATTTTCTATGGATAAAAAGTTCACATTGAAGGAAACTCTTTCTGTATGTCATATAAATATAATAATAGTCCCAACACATCATTCAGTGCTCCACTCCCTGTGGGCAGGATTAACCACCCCTGGTGTGAAAGAGGTTACATAATGCCATTCGATCAAGGCTTCTCCAAGGTACAAATCGTAATTGCTGCACATAATTAGTAACAGAAAAGACTTCAGAAAGAGAAATACAAAAGATCATCTCCGAGATATGTCATAGCATCATTTCAACTTGTAACAATTATTTGGCTCTGCGGGATGCTCAAAGGTCAACTCAGTCATTTCGGACCAGGCAACAGATAATAAAGAAGGCTAGAACAGTATGGCCATTTATATTGTTTTATATCAGGGATATTCCAATTGGAAAATTATAGTTTTTCAGAAAATGATCATATTGTGCAGTGTGAGTAAGTTGATTGACATATGGTAATCAATAACATATATGATATTCTGCAAGCAAATATAAAGAAGAACTACTTTAGATCTACTTGTATTATAAAATAATTTAACCACGTATGAACAAAAATCTCTATCTGTGTGATTAATGGTCATGTTATCAATTGTGATTAAGGTTTATAAATTTCTATGACCAAAAGTTAACCAAGATGCCATAACAAAAGCAGAAATTATGAATCATATCAATACTACAGCTATGCAAGTGATTCTTAAGTTCTTACATCTGTTTGTCTATATTTCAACGTTTATTTTCCAAAGAAATTTGTGTTATCAAAGTGTTGCATTCTTCTTTTTCCTTTCAGAGACGATTTTCTGAGTCTACCTTTTCAAGCTGTGGAATTCTCACTTGCTAATGCATTTCCAGCTGGTGAGTGTGTTGTATACCAGGGTATGTTTTCTGAACCAAATCGTTAAAGGGAAAATGAAGGTAATATCTAATAGACCGGTCCGCTCCTAACGTACCGGTATATGCTGTATACAAACGGATTGTCTTTTGTTTTCCACTGAAAGTTAAATGAGTGATTGCTCATCAATTTCACAATTTTGATTGCTGAAATAAATGTAAAACAATATTAAAATACTTTCAAGTTTTGCATTTCTTTAAACATATCTTCGTAGAGAAGTGACCACCTTTTCTCTTTCCATAGACCTATATGAATTCATATTGGGATGGCAAGTCACAAGAATTCTTAACGTTGAGAAGGCTTACGGTTCACCATGTGGTTAATCCTGAAGGCTGAGAGTGGAGAAGAGTCTTCTCCACTCTCAGCCTTCTCATCTGGTTTACAGTCCTTTTCAGGACTTCACACTTTCAAGAAAGATTACTTCTACATTCTCTGAATTCTATCTTGCCTTTCCATTTCTTCTCCTCTCAACTTTTCTCCACTTTCTTCTTCTTACTCAATAGTCCTTTTCAGGACTAACCACATGGTGAACCGTAAAGCCTTTTTGGCAGGATTTGCCGCCCATGGCATTGAAGGGGTTAAAGTAATGTTTGTATACTTGCTGTTTTGACACTCGCCATCAGTCAAGGACAGCATTCTTTTTCATGATTTTTATGTCCACATTACAGCTGGTGATCATTGGACAGAAGAGGCTATTGAATACTTTGAGCAGTTGACTCATGTGGCCAAATGGAAGCCTCTTCAAGCAAAAATAGTCGACTATCAGAGTACGGAGATGGGTACGATACCGTGCATTGAGCTCTACGATACAAGTGGAAACACTGTAAGTTTTGTACAACATTATCATTAACAGCATTAGTAATTGTAACAAACTTCTTTTCTTGGTGAAATGAAAATTGAAAGAGCATTGAAATTATATTGACATCTCAAACAGAACTCATTTTGAAATACATTACATGTATTTAGTTGTGCATGTCTTTATGGTCAAGTGACCATCTTTTCTGTTTTTCATAGATATATTATATTCCTTTTTGAGGTGGCAAGTCACAAGAATTCTTCTATGGAAGTTCCATAAAAACCCTATGGAAGTTGTATATGAATCTTGTCACCAATGTGCTGGATTTGTTCACACACATAATTCTTTTTTTTTAATAATAATAATCTGACTTTACGCTACATTATTTCCATTAAAATGATGAATAAAATATTTGTTGTGTTTTTGTTTTTTTTGTTTTTTTTTTTTGTCTTTCCATCCGTCCATCTGTCAGACTATTGCTTTGTTAGGTCAAATGTCATAGAGGTCATTTAACATGTACTTGTAGGCTTCTTATTTTGGTTATCACAATATTTCAAAAATAGTTTGAGTCATGAACCCAACTGAGTTTAGGTGGAGGCATATTGGAGGTGCAGTCACATTCATCTTGTTTATAGGATTTCAATATGATGCTAGCCCAGGACAACATGTTCACCCAACAGGATGTTAATATTGGAAAGCAGCTTCGCATCTATGGATTTGCCAAATCAAAAAAGGACAAGGACAAGGACAAGGAGAAGCCCAAGGAAGTGACGGGACCCGACGCTTCATCTGCCATGTCCAGTGCTGTAGAAGGATCAGAGGGACATGTTGCACAGAATACAGGGAGCTCTGCAATGTTATGATGTAAAAAAAAAAACTTTCTCAACAGGCTAAACTACTACTCTGCTCTTTCTGCTGTTATCACTACTCCGATAAAACCCAAACAAATGTCCATGCTGGGAAACCGAACCAAAATGTGCTAGTGCTTTTTAGTATTAGATATGATTCATGATTGCAAAGCCATGTCGTATGAATGATCTATTCCAACATGGATTATAAACTTAATTGAAATTGGCTGAACTGTGACTGACAGTTGAGATGTGACTGTATCCTGATTACAGATGAAAAAGTTGTGCTTCCCTTTGATTCATCCTGGTTTTACAAAAGGATTCAATTAGCAAAAAATAACTGAAGTTTGATATTTTAGATGAACAATACAGGTGTTCCTACAAATGATTCTTTTGCATTAACCAGTGAGAAGATCTGTCTGAAGTCAATATCTATACTGATAAAGTCTTGAAAGTCGCTAGATATCATTTATGAGTATCATTTATTAATTTTAATTTCAAATGGAATAATTTAATAGTTTTTCTTGAGAAAGTGGAACATATGAAAATTCACATCTGAAATCTTTGAGTGTATTGCAGTTAAAGTTCATTTTCATCATTTGACACGGGAAGGCTATTGTCAGATTTGCAGTGAGTGTGGAGTGTTCACATCTTCAACACGAATGGAAAAAAAAAACCAGAAGAGAATCTTGACCCTGCTCTTGACTTTTTAGAGATACTTTTTCAATGATTTCTTTCTAATACTCCTCCTCCTATTCTTCATAATCTCTCTTTCTCCTTCCCTACTTAGACATTACCAGTGACTTTTAATAAATATATTGAGGGTTTTCCGATACATGTTTTTCGTACCTCATATCATTTACATAAAATATCTCTTCTGTAGTTTAGGACAAAATGGACAAGTCTTTTCAAGGCAATCTATCACAAACTCATGTATAGTAAAGCAGAAAAAAATGGATTTTATGTGATAAATAGCAAGATATTAGCAATACTAAGCTGCTGTTAAGTTTTATATTGAGAGTGAAAAGTAATTTTGATGCAAGCTACGATTTAAATTTCCAGGTGCAAATTTTTATTTTAAAAACCCAATGAGACGGTTATTTGTGTGAATCGTATGAATCTCTGTGTTCTTGCTGGGCTGTAAGCTTAGGTGATGACAGAGTGGAGCTATAGCCTCCATATGAAGTGTCTTTTTGGTATTCATACTAATAGAGGAGATCATGGACAGATCATCAATGCATGTGTATCAAGCACTTGTATTTTTTGATACTTATAGAACAATGTGAGACCACATTTAACAAGATCTATTTCAAGTTTGTTGTCGCTATCAAAACTAGGCATCGGCTTTAAGAATTTACAGGTAAAATTCTTGACTGTCTACCAAAGGTCTTTCTTTTCATTTTATCAGCATGTTTGCGATGCTGTCACATTGCTTGCTTGGTTAGTATGCTGCATGAGGAATGAAATTGAGTTTGCATTTGTTATGTGTGAGGTTTTGTTGTATTTTTTTGCTCGCAAAGAATTTTACAAAAAGAGGAATAATCACTGAAATTGGACTAATATTTCCAAGATTTCAATTTCAAAGTTTATTGTCCATTCAGAACCAATATAACAGCTGCAAAATGAATTCCGTTAACACCTTAACATGAAGCCACACATTTAGGATTTAAAAATGGTATTGTTGAAAAATGCTTTTAGAAATTTGAAGTGTGGATATTTACATGCCAGTCCGATGTCTTTTCAAAGCAGTGCTATTACATTTTAGGTTTGTCAAGTTTAAAAGTAGAATCATAGAGTGAACTTATGTCATATTTGGTTGGATGTGTTAAGTATTAGTCAGCAAAAGAGAATATTACTCAGAGTACTTACTCTGACCTGTGGCAGTATTTTTAGCTCACCTGAGCCTCAGGCTCGAGTGAGCTATTGCGATGGAAATTTGTCCGTCGTCCGTCGTGCGTCGTCCGTCGTCCGTTAACTTTTTACATTTTCATCTTCTCGAAAACCCATGATCGGAATTCAACCAAACTTGGTAGGAATCATCCTTAGGGGTAGGGGACCCAAAGTTGCTAAAATGGTACATGTGGCCCCCAGGGGGGCCCAGGGGGAGGGCCCCCAATTGTAAAAGCTATGTAAGTTTCAAACATCTGCTTCTCCAGAACCAGGCAAAGCTCAGACTTGGTATTGTGTATGGAGATACCTCTATAGATGAAGAATGAATGCTGTTCATGAAATTTCTCTGAGTGGCCCTATAGGGGCCCTGTGGGGGTAACATACTGGAGGGGGGGGGGCGCTGCCAGGCAAAATGTACATTCTGATCTTCTTCTCCAAAACACATTATCAGAATTCAACCAAACTTGTTAGGAATCATCCTTAGTGGTAGGGGACCCAAAGTTGCTAAAATGGTACATGTGGCCCCCAGGGGGCCCAGGGGGAGGGCCCCCAATTGTAAAAGCTATGTAAGTTTCAAACATCTGCTTCTCCAGAACCAGGCATAGCTCAGACTTGGTATTGTGTATGGAGATACCTCTATAGATGAAGAATGAATGCTGTTCATGAAATTTCTCTGAGTGGCCCTATAGGGGCCCTGTGGGGGTAACATACTGGAGGGGGGGGGGCACTGCCAGGCAAAATGTACATTCTGATCTTCTTCTCCAAAACACATTATCGGAATTCAACCAAACTTGGTAGGAATCATCCTTAGTGGTAGGGGACCCAAAGTTGCTAAAATGGTACATGTGGCCCCCAGGGGGGCCCAAGGGGAGGGCCCCCAATTGTAAAAGCTATGTAAGTTTCAAACATCTGCTTCTCCAGAACCAGGCATAGCTCAGACTTGGTATTGTGTATGGAGATACCTCTATAGATGAAGAAAGAATGAATGTTCATGAAACACTGAGTGGCCCTATAGGGGCCCTGTGGGGGTAACATACTGGAAGGGGGGCACTGCCAGGCGAAATGTACATTCTGATCTTCTCCAAAACACATGATCGGAATTCAACCAAACTTGGTAGGAATCATCCTTAGGGGTAGGGGATCCAAAGTAGACCATGGGTGGGGGGGGGGGAATTATGTTAATTTCTAACATTATCTCATGTACATTCTCCTAGTTGTTTCAATTTCTAACATATCTCCTGGTGGTGCTAGAGAGAACATGCACCAGATATGAATTGGTCCACATCAGGTGAGCGTCGTGCCCCCTGGGGCTCTTGTTTATAAAAATACTAGAAATCTTGACAACAAACTTTAAGAGTGGTGTGCTGTCTGTTCATACAGAGGAAACTCACTATAAAGAACTCCGATATAATGAGGTTCCTGATATAACGAGGTAATTTTGCTGGTCCGAGGTCTTTATGTTCTTTTGTTTTTGTTACCCTGATATGAGTTTCCTGATCTAACAAGGTCATTTTCATGATCCCAAGGTCCTCATTATAGTGGGTTTCCACCGTATATATTTGTATCTGTTTCTCTATTTCGAACAATATGCCATCAAGTTGTATGGATGATTCCATAATATTGTGTGTGTGTAATAGATGTATGAATGTATGCAAAAGATTTCACCCTGTGCAATATAAAGGTCAGCAAAGAGTTAAAGCATTGGAATTTTAACATGAAAGTTAAAAATTTTATTTTTTCCTACACTCTTTCTCCATGTGAGGAGAAATAAATTGTTGCTTTACAGGAATGTGAACATTACTATCTCATGGATGCATGTTATTTGTTACTCTTATTGTCACTGCTAAACTTAAGTGCCAAAAGAGAATTTATGTTACCTATTCCATAGGCATAGCACTTTACACACCCAGGCATAGTAGTTGTATATGTATAGCAAAATATGTATAGCAAAAGTAGAAAGAATATTCAAGAGCGAGTGTTTCAGGAATTTGTTATTTCCATCGAAGACACCAACTCGGGAGAAACCATGACCATACTTACAAATATTAAGTGAAAGCTGTGTATTTGTGTGCACTTTAAAAACATAAAAGGAATATTTCTAGCTAGACAGCTATGAGCTTGATGTACATCTTTTACTAGCTATGATTATCTAATAGTATGTATCTATGTCACACGTGTAAGTTGAGCCCATCACACACTATACGATCTTTCTGCACTCAAAGATAATGTAATATCATTTGATATAAACATTTAAACGTGTAAAATCTTATTAATTAAGGTACTGAAAGGTCGAGAATACCGCCGATTGCTAGCTTTCTAGTCGGAGAAAAGGCCAAATCAGCTCCGGGTCGTAGTGACGTCAGAGCAGTCCTACGATTGTCTACGATTTTAAACTGATTGGCCCTTATTCAGGGTATAAGGCTGACTATTAAGTATTCATGTTATTGTTCAGAACGTGAATCGGGTAGATTTTATATGTTAAAATGCCCATATTCAATGCTATTGCGATTTATTTCCAAAATCACAGTTGATCGTGTAGTGGGCTTTACAGACCTATGTGATTCATATTAATGTTTTGAACAGAGTAATGACTTGCAAAATGTCAATACTATCTATCATCGTGAAGAGGCTGAAATCTTTTTTATCTCAATATGGTTATGTAATTGGTAAAGATACAACAATGTAGGAAATTTTTGTTTTCAGAATTATTGGCTGTACAGGAAAACCTAACTCTCCTGAATACAGTATTTAATGCTTGTCCTGTTGGAAAAAATGAAAAATCATTATCTTCATATTACTTATCTTTCGCTTTCTGAGATGTGGGATTTCCCAGTTTCCTGTGTATTGTGGAGTTGTTGAGTATAGCAGTCACTCCAAAAGGATACATTGCACTGTATAAATTATATTGCATGATATCAGAGTATGTTTCAACATTCTAGAAATATAATACAAAGTAAACAAACGCCTATTAAAGTGCAAGATATAATATAATTATAATTGTATTATTTTCTATTGTAAACTGAAAATGTCTATTTAGAAATTTTCATCATCAAAGGTTTTGTACTTATTTTCTTTGTTTCTCTCTCTCTCTCTCTCTCTCAGACAAAGAATGAATGGACAGAGAACTTTTAAAATTTATATTAAGTAATTTTCTTAAAATGTTGCAGTTTTGCGGAAAATATATATTTATTTTACCGGTACGTGTATACATGCAAAAAATAGTCTTTACATACATTCAATTTAAATTACCTGCTTTTCAAAGTATTTTTAAAATGTACGATGTGTTCAAGAATTTTAACCCTTTGCTAACATATAGTAGAGATGAATGAAATATTACTCGGCTCTTGAAGTACAAAATTCAAAACTTCTCACACATATGAAGGCATAAACGTAGATATTCAAGCACTTACATGCAAAAGAGTTATAAAGAAGAAAAGTTGTTAGCTACATGTATTTACAAGTTTTGATTCATTTTCATTTGTATTTGGGATAATATTTGTGTTTCTTATTTCATGCATCCAAAATTGAAATTATTTCTTTTACTGAAACTGTAGGCTATTTATTATTACTTTAAATTAATACATGTAATAACTATTTACGTCTCATAAAATAACACTGCTATACAGCTACATAATACGTACACTGTATATATAATTTTCTTTATATTCTCACTAAGAGAGCAGATTTAAAAGGGAAATATAAAGATAACTAAAAGAATAATCAGTTGTTGGGTTTTAAAAATAGATTTTAAATTACATAATAGTACTAATTTGTCACCTGGGCTTTGTAACATAAAGAGTTACAATATTTTATCAATTGATTTAAGGCAAATTTATGTTACAAAGCTCTGTCTTATTTACATTGAGGAAGGACTGTAAATGGCTACTCATCCTATCTATTCAGTGTTCATGAAGTATGTATCGCAAGTTTTTCACTATATTTGTAACTTTTGTATGGTGCCAAATAATGTTTATCTCTATGCACTATTGATGTTGTGCATGAGGCTTGCTGTATCTTGTACATGTACTCAACAGCAATTTTCCCCGCAATTTTCATGAAAAATAAAGTTTAAGGTTTAACCTTCATGCAAAGGACAATGTTTTATGCTATTATTGTTTACTCCTTGTTTAATGTAGTTCCCTTATTTCTTTTACAATCTCTTTATAAAGTTCTTGGTGTAAGTGGAAAGAAAAAAAAACAACTTGAGGCTTACCCATTTCCATGAAATCATTTTAGATTGCTCTGAATAACCACATAAAAAATTGCATTCATCCCCTTCACACAAAGAATCTTGTTACGCAATATTTGTTTCTAGAAGTCTTCAAGATATACATAGCATACATTACATCTCATTTCTACTGATGAGAAAACCCTCAATGCATTAATTACTTGTGTTTAGATCATTCACATTTTCCCTCTCTTTTCGTATCGATTTCACGGCAATTTGGTTTATCACAAATTTGGTTAGTCACAAATGACATTCTAGACAAACATCAATCCTGCAGATGGAACAATTGATCTGATTTGAAAAAGGGTACATACATGTATATCTTATATCAGCAGACTTGGTAGAACATCTTCTCGGGGGGCTTTCCCCTCGGTTAATCTCAGATAGTCGGCAAATATGGATTTTTTTTTCAACCAATGTCAACAGATGAATTTTGTGAAGAACTTTATTTTTTAAGGGATTTTGGCTTTAAAAAAACCCCACATAAAAACGTTTTTTCTCCTCTTCGAAAAATAAGTTGGACAAATTTGTCAGCAAATTTAGTCGGACATCCCACAAACCCTTCCCCCCCCCCCCCCCCCCACAAAGCCCAATATGGAATTCGTAAGTACAAAATTTAAAAAAAAATGTGCCCACGGGTATGTTTGAAAACAGCAGCAATAGCACCCCCCTAAAAAAAACAAAATAAAACAAAAAAAACAAAACAAATGTAGGGGGAGGGGCTTGCCAAAGAATTTTCTGACTCCCCCCCCCCCCCCAGTGCAAAGAATCGTTGATCAGCCAATGATTTTAGGTGCAGCAGCATTCGTAACATGGTAACATTTTACAATCATGTTTCAGAGCAGGACATAGACAGTTCTTGACTAAGCAGACGGTGACCAGTGTCGATGACATAATGAGCATGGTACAGTAGAATATCACTGGATCCCAGTATTTGGAGGGTTGCTTCTTTGCAGGGGGTGGCGGCTCGGGGATGCTCTAAAAGGATACAAAGAAGCACGGTATCAGTCGAATCAAAGAAACAATCTACATGTGAGTGGATATTTCCCATTTGTATAAGTTGTGAATTGGGATAATAAGTTTTTCTCGAACACCATTGCTTGAAATTGCTTGAGATTCACCAATTGGAAGAAATTATATTCTGTTATACTGAGAACGAATTTTGCTGCAATTTCTGTTAATTATTTCTTATGAACTCTCTCTAATAAGGCTTCCTTACATTTAATTTGCTTATCAGCTGTATAAAATATTACATTGGTAGCTGATCAGATTTCAATCACGGTTTACATAAAGCCTAACGCGGCGGTATGAGGCCGTCTATAGGTTAAAGCTGAAATGAAAACAAAATATATAGACCTAAAAGAATAATTATCATGAATAAGTTGCCTCGGCCAAGAGGTTACCTTCATTTTTTAAAAAATGACATGAAGAATGCGATTAAGGACATAACATAGAAAGAGTTGATATTTATTTCTCTTTACAAATCAGTGGAAAATACCCTTGCCGATCGCCGGTGAGTAGATTGAGTACAGGAGGAGGAAGGCCGGAACAAGTGGCAGAATGAAAACGATTACAAAAGGAAGAAGAGGCAGACGTTTTTTTACTTCGGTTTAAGCGAAAGGAAATCGCCCATTTCTTTGTTCAAACGCCCACACTCGCTTTAGGGCTCATCTATTTACATTTTAAAAAAAAAACACCTCCCTTCTTACGTAGATAGCAAGCGACCCTGCCTGGTCATGATTGTTTGGTATCCCGACATCGTCACTCGCCTCCCTGGTGCTAATTCCATGTTGCATCCTTGGCTTGTTGATAATTACAGGAGCACTCGTTGTCATATTGCTCGACGGGGATTCCGCTTGTGCATCCATTGACGGAAGAAATCTTGCAGAGCCGTCGGGGATGCCTGCTGGAGACTTTGTAGTGGTGATATGGCCATCCACCAGGATCTCTAACGACTCTTAACGAGGATACAGAAGAAGAAGGAAAAGGAAAAAAATGAGAGGTGAATGGGACATGGATTGTATTGATAGATATCTTCTTCGTATATTATCTATCATATATATATATATATACCAGAAGATGAAAACATGATCCTAAGCTTTCTTTGTTAACCCCCTTGTTTTTCTTTACTAAAAAAGAAAAATGGTAATTATGAAATCTGCTACCGCTCTTTTTGTAATAGACCCGTTTACTGATGTATTTCAATTTATGCTTGTTTATCTCCCTTTTCATGAAACTTGTTATCAGTAACAACTGGACATTTCAAGATGACAAATTTGATTTCAGCCGATCAGATGCAAGCATTTCAGTAGCTTATAACAGTTACTGCAGCTTGTTATTGTATTTTATGAAACAGGGCCAAGAACCCGTTACTAATTTCACCTGTTATGCACAATGATGACATCTCTATGACGGAATCAACACTGCAAACATTCGTCTATACTATATGTCGGGCAAGCCTCTGACAAGCTTTTGAGTTGTCGAGAGAAACTTTTGTTCAAGAAGTATGCATAAAATTAATAAACCGGGATCTTGGAGTCTACAAAAATGATATGACAAAAAAATCTAGAGTCTATCATTTGGGGCAGCCGTATTCTAGTCAAATGCTTCGTTCCCTAAATGTTTTTCTACCCTGGTCAAGCCTAGAGTCGAGATTTATAACAGCTGTTGAAAATTATTTGTCTAACTAGGTTTATTGATCATATTTAGAAAGAATGAGCATGTAATGACCACAATCCTTAATTCTCGTAATGGTATACCCACACGTCGTGTGTCCGGACCATATCCGGACAGGTTACATTTAAACAGTAAATCGAACAAATTTTCATGCAAATATTCACAAATCTTTCACAGCATAAGGTAGAAAATTATGTGAATTTCAAATATTCACGGAGTTTAATGTTCCTTGATGCATATTTTTTTCGTAAAATCCGACGACAAAATTGACAGGTTAGTTTTTGTTAAGTGTCCGGACACACAACCACCCCCCCCCCCCCCCAATCGTATTATGGTCAGTGGCGTATCTAGGTATTCTGGCGCCCGGGGCAAACTAGAAAATCTGCGCCTCCCCCCCCCCCCCCCCCCCCCCCATGCCCAAATTCTGATTAATCAGCGTTTTTTAAACTTTCCTATTTGGGGGCGCAAAATGAATAAAAACCCTGACGGGGAATTTAGAAAGGCAATTGCAAGGCAAATTTAAGATTTCTTTCGAATGTTTTATACTTTGAAAGTACTTTTTATGCACTTATATCCCATCTGGGGTGGAAAATTTAACAAGCTCCTGCCTTATGCGGGGGGGGGGGGGGGCAAAGCAACTCAGAGTCAATTAATTAATGGTAAACAATTTAAAAACGCCATTGGGGGCGAAAAAGCTAGATCCTGAACATAATTATGCGAGGGATAACATGCATGTCGACATATTTGTTCTCTGAATCTGTATTCTTTGGGGACACAGTCTGATCCAGGGGTATATATATATTCACTCCAAGTTTGATTGGGAATGTTAATTGGCTGGTCTTTGCATTCTGAATCGGTTTGTTGAACCATCGGTTATTAAGTCTTTGGGTAATGAATGTCATTTATTTATTGACATTATTTGGTTCTTTAACATGATTAAAATTAATGACCTCTTCGTAATTCACTTTAAAATGTTTAGTCATTCCTTTTATCCTGCCATCTTCAACATGCATGTTGATATCTTTGTTCTCTGAATTGTATTATTTGATGACACAATCTGATTCAGGTGTTAGTATTCATTCCGATTTTGACTGTGCATGTTAGTAGCAGTTAATTGACATTCTGGATCAGACTACATACCTATTGGCTATTCTGTATGTATGACGACATCTTTGTTCTCTAAATCATTATCTGGGGACACAATTTGATTCGGAATGATGTTGATGATCATGATAGGTCTATATTCTCACTTTGATGATGTTGAACTATCTTTTGTTTCGTGAAAGGTCATTTTAAATTGTATTCACTTGTTTCCATCTTTTATATTACATGTTTAAACTTCATTGGCTATTCGCAATTTATAATCTACATGTACTGAACAGCTGTTTATCTTGCCATGTTTCAATAAGGAATTAAATAATATCTACGTTCTCCGAATATTCCTTTCCGGAATATTCCATTGTAATTATTATCGCTTATACTTGCCTATTTACATTCCAAATCAGGTTGTTGAACCATCTTTTATAAGGTCTTATACTGTCATTTTAATTGATTTTTATTTGTTCCTTCTATTCTATATTCTTGATAATGGTCCACAGATTGATTCTGGGATAGTGGTTTGTTTCTTTCTTGTTGAGTTTGAGGCTGCTAATATCCTGGAAATAATGACTGACTGACCATATGATCGCAGTTAGAATCTATATACTTCACTTGGCAATTGTAGGAATTAACATTGTCCTTGGTTTTTACAGCGTATCGAGACTCTATTATTATTTTTTCTTTAGATTTTGGTGTTTATCTTGTAGGTTCTGTGTATATATATATATACATGTATATATTTTTTTTTTTTGGTCTTATTTTAAAATTATATGAATAGGCGTTTTCCTTGTGCTCTTTGCAACAGTAGTGTAAAAACTAACCAAAAAGGGCTTCTGTGCACATCTTGTCATATATGGGTTCATATTTCATGTGCTAGTGTTCCTTTGTTGATTTACAATGATGTTTCAGAATTTTTTCTGGATTGGATATGTCCAAAATGTATGATGAAAGAATTACCTTTTTATAATGATATTCCTGATACTAAGCATATTTTTACATTTGTGGGAATTCCTGCTTACATTTGCGGGTACAATGTTTTTATGTTTGCGGTTATTTTTACATTATTTTGTGGGCTCTACAGAGGCTGTGGTCAGGAGGCATCGCCCCGCCCCCCCCCCCCCCACACACACACACAACAGAGATACATTTGAAACGATAACCCCTCCCTAATAAATGTGGATTTTCTTGATTATCCAAATATTCCCCCACCCCCCCCCCCCCCATTTCTTTACGAAGAACACCTTATTTTTCTCCGATAACTAGGATAAAGTATTGGTAGGGGTTAAAGTCAGAAATTATGTTCCATCATGACTGTTCATAGGCCAAATGGGAGGCAAGACCAAACATTTAGAGAAAAGCATGAAAGAGCGAGGCAATAACAAGGGCTAAAGTGGGTCCCAGGTTCAGTGGCGGCACCAAGGGGGGGGGCATGGGGGGCATTTGCCCCCCCCCCCCCAGTCAGAAGCTTTGACCCCCCCCCAGTTGCCCCCAATAATTTTCGGAGTGAAAAAAAAATAAAAGGGTGGAACATTTTTTTGTCCGCTCTTGCCCCCCAACATTTTCCTTTTCCCCCCATTTGCCCCCCCCCCCCCCCCCCCACTTTAAAAATCCTGGTGCCGCCACTGCCCAGGTTCACTGCTCTGCTCTTGGGTGTAGTCAATTCAATCGAGCTATCACCTTCTCCAGTGTTCGGCCCGGTCTCGGCAACCTCGTCAGCGGAAGGTGGGATACAGTTGTCTGCACTATCGCAGACGCAGAAGGTTGCGTTTAAGATGCGATCGAATGTCATACCCTCTCCACTGGGGTAAGTGTAAGCCGGATCATAGGCTGAAAAGTAGGCGTCCACCACGGCTTGGTCTAAACACAAGTCTCCTGGAGGAATCAGGGAGGCAATTTCTTCGGGTGCACAAGCACGTCGCTCATCCACCAGCATCACGCTCTGTCCTATTATTTTGAATAGCAATTAAGAAATAGGTAATTTTGACAGGTTTCTGTTATTAGCTTATGATTACTTATTGGATAGTTAGGAACCTTGTAAAACTGTACCGAACAAAGCTTGCAAACGTTGTATTATCCATCCCCCTTTTTCAGGTTTGAGTGGAACGTATCGAGGAAAAAATTATCTGCGAAAATGCGCTTTAAAAGAAAGAGATCACCATTTACCCATTTACTTCAAAAATCAAACCTTGTATTAAACAAATTTATTCATTTATCAACAGCTAAAAAGTGGACCTCTAAAGATACGTCAAAGACTTGTCAATTTGTATTCGATCGATTTTTACTGGATTTGGCTCAAATTTTCACTGATTGTTTTCTCTCTATGTTCTTCATTTCTCAAAGCAAAGTAACTATCAGGGTGGACTCCCTCTCTAAGGGAGTCATTATACTACTTTCTACGATTTTAAGATTTTGCGCTCACCGGACTCCAGCCTGTAGCCGACGTTCACAACCCCAGTCATACAAGTCAATACTCCTTCAGGGCAGTCCATATCATCAGGGTTATCAGAACATGAGACAAGTTCGGCATCAACATCGTCTAAGCTGACATCATCTGAAGTTAACTCCTTGCATGCGACGCAAGTTCTAGATTTTCCTTTTCAATAAAAAAAGGGTTGGAATTATACACGTCGCATTGAAAATATTGTGCTTGGTACAAATTTCAAAGATTTGTGGAAGGTTGGAAATTCCTATTATTATAATTATGTTACCGAATTCAATAGATCTCCCGAATTATAAGCCCTATCTAGAAAGAAAATCAAAAGGCATGGCTATACATGTATATTGCTTTGTTTCTGCATGTGAAAGATTTAATTAAGGACTTGGATTTTAAGAAGACAAAGGAAGACAAAAGTGTAGAATAAAAATACTAGACCCAGACTTAGTTGTTGCAAACATGGTTTCAAAATGCTTTCCGACTACTTTGTCAATTTCATTACCTGGTGCAGGGTCAGTCACGTTGATCACCATGGTCACAGTACCCGGAGAGGGCGGGGTACAGATGTTGGAGCTGTCGCACACGCAAATACTCGTGCTGGATCCCAGGAAAGTGAAATTGAGATTGGATGGAAGAAAAGAAGCTGGATCGGGCATAAGTGCTGCCATGGCCCCTACCCTGTCTTGGTCTAAGCAAATGTCTCCCGGTGAAATCGATGCTCCTGGGAGGGAGCAGGCACGATGCTTATACGTTGCGTTGACGAGTACCCCCGCTACAGAAAGATGAGACAATGTATTAGACCGGTTTAACCATTAATACATCAATTTATTTTCAGTACCCAAACTTATTGTCTGCCACAACATTTTCAGTATATAATTTAGTACGGGCCTTTATTTTCCTTTCACTAATTATAGCTTTTAACGTCAATTTTAACACTTTTCTTTCATTCATTTCGTACTTTTTTCGTTCGATTTCACTCGGTACAAATTGATGCATTTCTAAGAAGAAAACATATACATGAAATAATAATCAACAATTGATTTTACGATGCCATGATCACTTATCATTTATATATAGAACCGTGGTAATTTTGTCAGGATAAAGACCTTCACGCTGTATATAGCCTACAACTTTACTAACTAAACCCCCTATAAAGCGGAGGTTAAACCGAGACCGAAGTTCGCTTTTATGAAATACCGGCCAACTACTGTGTATCTGAACCTCACTTGAGTCTTGCAGGTGAGCATTGGTGATCCATGTCAAGCAGCTAGTGACTTCTTCATTACATTCAATCTGTTCGAGGGTACCCGAACAACCCGAAAAATTGGCACTTGGTAGGTCAAAAGGCACTTCTTTGGTGGAAGTTAGCTCTGAGCATTGTTTGCAAGTTATCGCATTACCTGTATCATTCAAATAAATACAAGCATGAAAAGCAAGTCAATAATGAACTGCAGGTGCGTATATCATGGTTTGTTAAAGGCGAAGTCCAGTCTAAGAATTAGTTGGTTTTAAAAGAAGCAGAAAAGTCATACCAACATCACAAATGTTTTGAGGAAAATCTGACAATTGATAAAAAGTTATGGATTTTTTAGTGACATGAAAAACTAGGCCAAACAATGAAAATCACTCGACAAATTGGCAACTCAGTCATGAGTTTGTGACGTGATTGGGTCACAACTCACCAATCACTTTGTTTATATTCATAATACAAATTCTAAATTTTTGTCCAAGAATATGATTTCCTTATGACATAAACCAACGTATATTTGTAGCAATATACATGTGTTTGTATGTATACACTAATGCAGAGTAAATGATTTTTAATTCAATATACACAAAAAATGAGTGATTATGAAAATGCAATATTTGTTAATCAATCTCAATATTTTTGGGGTTCGTGAAATATTTTGTAAAGGGTTATACATGCAAAAACATATTAGATATAACTTGGTTCAAGTTATGTGAAAATAATATTCTTGGACAAAAAAATGAGAATTTGTAGTATCAATATATACAATACATATTGGTTAGCTGTTAGCCAAAGACGTCACAAATTCATGACTGATTTGTCTAATGATTTTTATTGTTTTCCCTAGTTGTTCATGCCAATAAAAAAATCTTAAATTTCTTATTGGTTGTCCGATTTTCATCAAACTTGTTTTGATCTGTAGTTCTGATCTTTCTGCCTCAATTAAAACCAATTAATTTTTAGACTGGACTGCCCCTTTAATTAACTTTGTAATAATCATAATATATATTATTTATGTTCAGGACTATAGGCCTAAACGCCATTTCTTACGCATTTTGTCATTGACTAGGGCGCAAATAACCCTAAAAGACCATATATTTTCTTGTATTTTTCCCCTTTTCTTTCTCTCTTTTGCGTTTTTGCGCCCCCTTCAAGTGCCGCCCGGGGCACGTGCCCCCTCTGCCCCCGTAGATACGCCACTGTATATGGTTGGCCTATAGATCAGAGATAATAATATTAATAGGCATCTAACCATCACCCGAAACTTTTAAATATTGATCGAATGAACAGAAGATATGATTGGCTGAGAGTAAATTTGTCATAGATATGTGACAGTTGAATATGATATATTTTACTTACCAGTCATCAACCCTCCTGATAAAAAGAACAAAATAGATATATAATTATAACCCAGGCGCATTGCAGTTATGATTGGCTGAGAGTAAATTTGTCATAGATATGTGACAGTTGAATATGATATATTTTACTTACCAGTCATCAACCATCCTGATAAAAAGAACAAAATAGATATATAATTATAACCCAGGCGCATTGCAGTTATCAATTTTGATATGCTGTGTTCATCCATCTAGTTATAATATTCAGCTAGCTAGCTAGCTAGCTTCTTCTTATTCTTCTTCTTCTTTTGTATCCTTCCTCCGCTGTTATCGGAGATCCACAGTATTTCGTAATACACAGTTTGACAAGAGAGTAAGAGTTGTGTCCAGAGCGCGTCAAAGAAAATGGGTGCGCAAAATTGCTGAACGCAGCGCGCATCAATGAATATGGAGCGAGCTAGCTTTCCTAGCCAGGCCAGGGACGTACCTGGGTGTTCAAGGAGGTTCTAGTTAGAAGTTATGTTCATTTTGTTTTTATAAGAAATAAAAATTTGGTAATTTTACTCATGACTGTAAAGACACAGTGCAATTCGGAAGAAATGTTTGGTTTATTTCATTATCTAGGCTTTAGAATTTACACAATTTAAACTTAACATTTCCCCCCAACAGTTCCAAGATTCACGCAAATGAAACAATTTTCGCGGCGGTAAATTCTGCACCCCCCCCCCCCTCTCTCTATCTCTTTATTTCTCCCCTTCCCCTCCCTCTCTGTGTCCCTCCTGGGGAGCGTTTCAAGTGTTTTGTCAGTGATTTTTCAACTGTTATAAGCTACTGAAATCCTTGCATCTGATTGGCTGAGAGCAAAGTTGTCGGTAAAAATCACTGACAAAACACTTGATGAAACGCTCCCCGACATAATTATCTCCCTCCTCCGTCTATCTCTGCCTCCCCCACCCTCAATGTCTCCTTCCATATCCTCTCTCCATAGATCTCAATGCCATCTCCTTTCTCTATTTCTCTGCCTCTCTCCCTCCCCTCTTGCTCTCCCTTCACACCCGTACCCCTCACTCTCTCTCCCTAGCTCTCTCTCTCTCCCTCTCTCTCTCTCCACTTTCTCTTGTTCCCTCTAGATCTTTCCCTCCCCATCCATCACTGTCTCTCACTCCCCATCCCTTAATTTCTCCATCTCTTTCCCTACCCTCTCTTGTTCTCTTGTTCTCTCTCTCTCTCTCTCACTGTTGCATACTAACAGGCTGTGTTAGACACAAAGTAAGACATGAAGATGACTTGAATCTATGGTATTCTACATACATGTACATGTAATTTATTTCAATGTCTTACAAAATGTGCAATTGAGTTTGTGTCCAACTTAGGACACTTTACAAGTCTTTTTCAAAATGCTTTCAGGAACAAAAAATTATATATGCTGGTCATAATGCAATGTAATTACAGTAAAACCCCAATCCCGCTAGGATCTGTGAATACCTACGACCAGTTTAGTTGTACCATAAATGCCTGTTGTAAATGGTCATGTATATTTTTTGCAATTTGAGTCTGGTGACGTTAAAAAGCGGTCCCAGACATAAATAATCATATCTGATTGATGCACGTCTGCAAAAACCCCAATTACACACAATAGAGCACCTTCATCAAAGGTCAGTACCTCAACCAACCAGAGGAGGACTGGGGCTTTCAACTTTAAGGAAACCTGCTGGCACAGCATTGTTGTCCACATTTATGCAAATATTTTGGGAAATCAGCTAACGAAGGCAATAAAAATGTCATAATGAAGCAATTGTCAAGTGATGGATAACTTTACTATAAGCAAAAAAGAAATTACTATAAAAAAAAAAAATTGGATAGTAGGAAAAAGAAACTATCCACCCATGTGCATCTACCAAACAATATCAAACTAAAATATGAAAGTGATCACTTTGGATAACTCATTATTTCAAAACAATTTGACATGGTGATTATTTTGCACCATCTACGGTATACCATGGAAGGTTTGACTGATTTTGATTTTTCCACACATACCGTACATGTATAATATGAAACAAGAAAAGTATTGAACAAGGCTCTCTCTAGTATCAAATAAATAGCATTTCATATATCTACAAAAAGTGTTTTTTAAAAGAATCCCCTTGTCACAGAAACTCTTGTGGCATATTTTATGAATGTGGGCCAGTATTCACTCCATAGTCTTCACTCCAAACTCCGTTGTCGGACTTCTAAATATACATTTAAAATTGGATGCATGAATAGTTCTATCTAACAGCACAGCCAAAGATTACACAATCAACTTCATACCTATTCCAGGGAAATTATATCAATTTCCCATATTGTCTTAATTTAATTAATATCACATTGTCCCATCTTATTGTCTAAATTGGATGTTTGAATAGTTCATTTTATTGTTTTACATCAACTTTCACAGTATGATTTATTTAGTTTCAATTACAGTATTGATAAGAGAAGGTAGATACAACATGTGCTAGATACATTTTGTGAAGTCTGAAAGGCAGCATTAAACAAACACAAGTCCTCATATTTGTTATCATAATAATAATGGTTTCTTACAAAGCGCTTTACCAGAAACAACTGACCAAAGCGCTTACATTAGACTAGTAATGAACATTGTCCAACCATTCAACATTCTATTGTTACCTGGGGGTGTTTCATAAAGCCGTTCGTAAAGTTACGCATGACTATACAAACGACTTGAATATGAAGTGCCAGATAGGATGCCCCAAGGTTTTCCTGATGTCTTAACAAAGTCTGACTGTATTTCCAATAACCTCCATTAAATTATGGCAAAAAATATACTTCGCATTAAAAATATTTGTTATAAGACTGTTAAAATCTACATCTGCACAGTTCAACTTTAGTTGATGCAGTTAAAAATGATTGAGCATCTCATTAGCTTGTCATATTTAAGTCATTCATAAAGTCATGGGTAACTTTACAAACAGACTTATGAAACACAACTCTGAACCTGTATGCTGCTCAATGTGACATTAATTGGGAGTAAATTTACACAAGTTCAATCAATGAGGGTTGTCCATTTTTTACTTAAAATTAACAATTGATATATTCTTATAGTGCTTAGTGCATTCTGAAAAAAATGAGATAACAAAAACATTTAGACAGAATCATTACAAAGAGCAGAAGCTAATTTTAAACAGACATGTAAATTTAGAATCATATAAATTTCAGTACAAATGCCATACAAACATACACCAAATCCTGTACACTATGCTCAGATTTATGAGACAGCTTTGGTATCTCTCTCTCTCTCTCTCTCTCTCTAGTAGTATTACTCTACACAGACACTTAATCATTGATATGAATTAGAATTATTCAAAAAGCTCCTCAGTCCTCATGCATGTTATCATAAGGTAGGTTAGCCCAATACGTAACATCCCTGTAGACCGACGACCACAAGGCTGATGGCCTAATAGTCAGACAGCACAAAAGACCTACAATGTCGCTCTCGTAAACCCAAGAAAAGTTTTTAGGCGGCCTTCGAAACCAATATGTCAGCCTCATAGGTTGCCAGTCCCATTGGTCATCGGTCTTGTGAAACTTGAGATAACTTTCAAGGCGGCCTGTGAGACCAACATAGTCTCTCACACTGCCGTCAGTCTCATGGCCTTCAGTCTCGTGGGGTTTAGCCAGGCCAATTAATGATCCATCTTCAATGGATACCTTAGCCTAATCTCTCACTTGGTTCTACATGTAGTGCACAATGATGTATGGCATACATAGAAGACAACATAATCAGAATCACTTTATGTGACCCTGGCAGAAGGGCACAAGTAAAAAAACTACATGTAATGCCTTTCTGCCAGACACACAACGATAAGCTGGCAGGAATGCATAAGAGGCCTGGATGAGGAGGGCCATAAAGGCTTTAACTCTATGCAAAAGTATATCAGTTCATCGCATCAGTGTAAAAAGGGTATAACAGCCATATAATGTCAATACGCTCTATTCCTTTTTTACACTTTTCGACGAGTTAATGCCCTTTTGTCTCCTAAGAAATGACTTGTAGTATTTTGCTATGAAGTGAAATCCACTTATTTGTACTAAAAAAAATCACAGAGAAAATGTAAACAGGATCAACACGAGTATCTATATCATGCTTGAATACTACTGGGCCTGGTAATACAAAAGTTTGCAATCAATCACACATTTGAAACAAGCATTCTGATCGGTCAGCTTTGTGAACGAGATGTGCATGAAACAACAATCTTAAATGTCTATTGCAACTTTGCGAGTGATTGCAAATCTTTGTGTTATGGGGGCCCTGGACTAGAAATGGCTTTAAAAAAAATCAATGAAGACCTTCAAAACTCAAGTTCTACCTTTTCGCTGTGTCATTCAAAATGAAGCCCTTGAGAATCTGGTAAAACCTCTATGGACGGAGAGTTATCATGAATTTTCATTTTGATTACATATGAAGGGGTAAACAAATACATCCACAAGCCAAGAAGTTCTTCTTTTTTTTTGCCATTCCCAGATTTTCGACATATTTTTGATATGATGTCCATAGACAATCATTAATATGAAGAGACACATTCAGATGTAAGATTTACTTTTTGAGTGTTTCAGAACACATTAAAAGCATTAGAACTCTTTAAATACCATCTTATTGCCTTACTCTGTTTGCTCTACTAACTTAAGGAAAAGGTTCATGAAGTGAATAATGTAACGCACATTATTCTAAAATGGCAGATAGTATAATCCAAGTCACTTATTTAAATACGGATGTCACTCTGCAACATATCCTTTATCACAAATTACCCAACAGAGAACACTGAAGATAGCTTAGCAGAACGTGATGACATGTAAAAACGCAGGAAAGTATTCAAAATCATGATGTTATTCCATAGAGGCAGAGCCAAATTATCAGGATGCAGATTTAATATCTAACCCTATTAACACTTTTTAAAGCAGAAATAATTTGAAAATTTTTATGCAGACAAGTCTGCTTGTAATTTTAGATGCACAGACAAATCTAGCAATTTTCCTATTTGCGTCTTTCACGTGTCTTTACGTGCCTTTACGTATGGCTAAGCTACCTCCCAAAACTTCTCTTCCCTATGATTCGAACAATCCGAGAAACCGAACAATATTTAAGTTTTCAGCTCTAGCACCACAAGAGACATTTCAAATTTCAAGTGCCGGGCAAACAGAAACAAGAAATAAGTCAAAGAAAGAAAGAAAGAAAAAGAGAAAGATTGTTAAGGTAACGATAACGATTCCATGTCCAAAACAAAATACCACCAACAGTCAGCAAATAAATGTAGAAGAAAAATGAAGTGCCATATATAGTGTACATTATCACAGCTTAATTGTTCGCTGAGAGGCAGCATGGAGTTCAACTTAATGTACATTTGTATGAGTTATTGCCCTACTCGTTCTTGGCAGATGAAATAATCACATTGTAATTTATCCTTTAAAACAAAATCATGATGATATAATGGAGGCTGTTACAGCCCAGGGATATTCCATTTCAGTAACTAATATGAGACAGCCTTGTGTGTTATCGTGTTAGCTTATTAAGTGCGCATGCTTCGTCATTACAACTTACATTGAAGAGTTTTGTTATGAGGAGCTACGTGATTAGCAAAAGGGTTGTTCCCAGTGAAGGCCTTCCACAAAAGGCCTCCAGCAATAACGATTCATCTAAGACGTACTCTCAAACAAACAATCTACACAGTGCTCATTTTGGGACTGACCTTTCAGCATTTTGCCTGGTGAGAAAAATGTGAGTTTATGTTGTTTTTTTTTCCCCAAGCCCAATTTATGATCCAGAATATGATTGCTGTACGTTATGTATCTTTTACCTTCTACATTTCCAAACAATAACTCTGCATATGGTGGCAAGTAAATGCAAAACACCCATACATGCCAACCTTCCATAGGAAAGAAATAGGAATCTTGCAAGGCAAAACTAGGAAAAACAGTGTATTTTGGATGCTTTCACACAAAAGTTTTCATAAAAAGAGAGGAATCTAGGGCTTGTAACATTAATGGGTTTGTACAATTGTGGTATCATCGTATTTCATATCTTCTCATCTCAAATCAAACTTAAAACTACGCTACGTATGGGTACATTCTCGTTGTAATTGTAATAAATACCATTCAAGAAATAATTTGATTTTTTTGAAATGGGGAAAAGGGCCTTGCATATTCATTATTAAATATTAATGAACAGTATGTCTTGTCGCTTAAACATGTTTCCACTTGTTCGGGTATGTGATGCCAATTAGGATCAGATGGTACTCTGCACCTTCGGTCATTGGAGTAAACTTTTCAATGTTGCATATATCTCAAATCTAATCCAAAGTGGCATAAACAGGCATGAAAACCCCCTCTGATATTGTGTCGATGTTGTTTGGCAATTCATTATTGAAAAGTATTACACATTGCATGGGTGAAGTCAGTAATGCGTCAACTCCTTGCCTCTGGAGCAGACTTCAGCTCTCCTTGCAGAATACAGCATTTGGTAGTAAGCAACATCGCAAGTCCTTTACCAACATCTGGCAGCTTTTTAAGTTGTCTTTTACCTTCATGATCCCACACAGGCATTGAATTCCATCCACTGTTAGTCCATTCCATTCCTCACCGCAAAACAAAGCTCCATAGATCCATCCTCATCTGTTATCTACACATCCATGAAAAAATGAACACGGTCCTATCCACAAGGAGTATATTATACCACAGCGTCACAAAGTCTATGTTCACATAAAGTGTCTATTTTCGCACAGGCGTAGTTCAGTTTTGCTTGAGTCTCTTCCGGGGGAGCCCCATGAAAGGCGGACTTTGCGAGGTGGCAAGCGCGCGGAAGGCATCTGCCACCAGCCCCGGATGACTGTGCACCATTGTTTTCCATCCGTTGGTATCCATCACTTCCGTTGCATGGCTGTGTACAGAGAAAGGGAGACAGAAATAACGAGGGGAGAGATACATGCAGAGAGAGGAAGAGAGTGAGAGACAGATAGACAAATGTAAATTAGTTGGTGTGAAAATATGTGTCTTCGGGGCCCTGTCTAATAAAAGGGTTGCGATTAATTTGAAGATGCGATCGATTGGAATCAATAGCAACTCTTTATAAGAATGGGGCCCAGGTTCCACTAATTATCTTGCAACTACAGTGTACTATTATCATACACTATCAACATCTCAAATCTGTAACTGCAAACTCACTACAATTCAGAAGCCACCACTTACAAATACGGTAAAGATTTGATGAATGACTGGAAAATGTGCTTGTGTTGTAAGGTTAGAAGTCTTTAGATCTTCATGATGATGCATCAAACATATGGCATTTCAAAGCAAAGAATCTCTATCACAAATAGACCTCAAACTACAATGTTTGTTGAATAAATTGCCCATAGTAGATATCTAAATTGCATCACATCCAAAACCCCAACATATTTGTTCATTTGGTGGAAGTGATGTTATTCAAAGTCCACTAACTACTACTGAACAAACAAGGATAAGAAATACAAGGCTCAGGGAAAGTTTGCCACTGGATTGACTGAAATAACTCTTATATCCGGGTTGTACAACACATGTTCCGACGACCATTGTTCCATGGTCCCTTTGATACACTGACCTAATTCTCAACTTCAACTCTGGATCAAACCCTATACCTAACGGCTAACCCTAACCCTAAACCCAACGTAAAACCCAATTGAAATCCTAATCCTAACCCTCTATCTCGGACAAAATGAAGCCCTGAGCAACTGTCATCGAAGCATATGTTGGAGCACCCTTATAGCCCCATAAATAGCCCCTGAATTTTCTTTCTCTAGGACAATATAATTGTTCAAGAAAGAGCTCCCTGGGGATAATGCATATGAGCATTTGAATGTAAGTTTTGCTTCACTAAATATACACCTTATTCTACAAGTCAGGAGTATATTATAGATATAAGTAAGACAAACCTATTGGTATAATCGATGGCTACTGCTTTCAGCTGATCTGCACTGTGAAGATCTGCTAACACCAAGATATCTGCAACATTGTCTATCGTAAGGTTGGTACATAATGCCTCTTCACACATCACCTTCAGCCGATCTAATGCATACTGCAGAAACAAGGACAAAAGAGGGGACACGTAAATTCACAATCAATTAATATGGAAGGGTGAGTTCCAGTACAGGCCCCCCCCCCCCTCAAAAAAAGAAGATTTGTGAGGGTTTTTATTATAAATCCTGGAATAAAATCACAGTTGTCCTATGAAAGGGACTGCTCTAGGAGTGCTCTCATATAATGCATTATTTTAAGAATACTGTTGAAAGAAATAGCACAAAACTTACTTTCCTTCAAATAAATTTGATATCCTTTTACTTGAGAAGGTAATAACCTCAATCTTATACTAGTTTTAACTTTTGAGTTATTACCAATCAAAAGTGTTAATTTTTTTCTTAACACCTTGTATAATCCTATTAGACTATTACAGTTTAAAATTAGTCTAATCAATTTTTAATAAGTGGAAAAAAAAAAAAATCATAAATCATCTTCTTCTTTGGCCTATATATGTTCATTTGCCTCAAAACCACCAATAGGTCACTGCAATTATTTTTTTTTGTTTTGTGTATTTTCTGAAATAAGATATTTCAAGCTTTCCTATGAAATATAGCCTCTAATCGAGGTGATGTGCTGCTCTGTTGATCCCCTTTTAGATCCTCGAAACCCGTGGAATCATCCTCTGATTATTGCACGGGAAGTCTTGCTCAGCACATAGCCTCTACGCACCCGTCAACGTTACTTGTTATTTTCTTATGTTTAACCTTGAAATCTTTCGTCAATTTTCTACGAAAATCTTTCATGAATAATTCAGTTCCTGGTAGATAAAATGAACCAATCAATAGCTTCTGTGACGTGGCATGAAGAGACTGCTCAGATGATTCCTAACATGGGGAAAGCAAAACTTTGTTATCGCCAACAGCACATAATTTCCACATATATAAGGGAGACCATCCAAATTCATCGACCATTCAGAATGCATCCGGAATGGGGTCATCAAGCATTCCAGAATGGGTCGGGAATATCCCCATTCTAGTCGCGTTCTCAAATTTCCGGCCGATCGGCGTCTTTTGTGTTGCCGAACAAAGGGGCATTCTGAAAGCATTCTGGAAGCATTCTGGGAGCATTCTGGAAATGTCCCTTTGTTGTCGACATGACATGGTCCCAGAATGCGGTGATTAAAAATCATGAACGGGACAGCCAAGGATGCGCAGCGCGATCGAAGGTGCTTCATTTATTGCGATATCGATCATGCCGGCATGATACATATATAATCTCATTTCAAAGTATTTCCCTTTCTTTGACTGTAAGGCTCGGAAGAATTATTTTTGAAGATTCAAGTTGATGCCATATACTATAGTGAATTCGCTTTATTTATGAATATTGTAAGCGACGGTCACCAGATAAGATACAGCGTCGACCGTTAGATGAAAAAGGAATACGATTTCCAGATTGAACGAAGTGATGATCGCCGGGTGAAAGAATGCGCATTATTTCTTCCGATATTAGGACGCAACAAGTAGCTGATTTTTGTTTTTAATGACATGTATAGATCGCAAGAATTATGCGGAAGTTTAATGGTGAAAGAAATTGAAGTTCGTCATATGAAATAAAGTAATGATCGTCAGATGAAATTAAATTACACTCGCTAGATGATACAGATTTACGATCGCCCAAATAAATAATATTAATATTACTACAGTATAAACAGATGAAAAAAGAATACGATTGCCAGATTGAACGAAGTGATGATCGCCGGGTGAAAAAATGCGCTTTATTTCTTCCGATATTAGGACGCAACAAATAGCTGATTTTTGTTTTAATGACATGTATGGATCGCAAGAATTATGCGGAAGTTTAATGGTGAAAGAAATTGAAGTTCGTCATATGAAATAAAGTAATGATCGTCAGATGAAATTAAATTACACTCGCTAGATGATACAGATTTACGATCGCCCAAATAAATAATATTAATATTACTACAGTATAAACAGATGAAAAAAGAATACGATTGCCAGATTGAACGAAGTGATGATCGCCGGGTGAAAAAATGCGCTTTATTTCTTCCGATATTAGGACGCAACAAATAGCTGATTTTTGTTTTTAATGACATGTATGGATCGCAAGAATTATGCGGAAGTTTAATGGTGAAAGAAATTGAAGCTCATCATATGAAATAAAGTAATGATCGTCAGATGAAATTAAATTACACTCGCTAGATGATACAGATTTGGACGATTGTCCAATGAAATAATATTAATATTACTACAGTATAGACAGATGAAATAAATGACGGCCGATATATATTTTTGTTGCCCTTAAATAAATTCACTGATGAGAATGATCAATACATGGAAAATGCACGATATGATTGATAATATTAACAAATGATAATCAGTTTTGAGCGCCAAATGCGCTTTACATTTCTTCCGATATTAGGACGCAACAAATAGTTGATTTTTGTTTTTAATGACATGTGTGGATCGCAAGAATTATGCGGAAGTTTAAATGGTGAAAGAAATTGAAGCTCATCATATGAAATAAAGTAATGATCGTCAGATGAAATTAAATTACACTCGCTAGATGATACAGATTTGGACGATTGCCCAAAGAAATTTATATTATTAATATTACTACAGTATAGACAGATGAAATAAATGACGGCCGATATATATTTGTGTTGCCCTTAAATAAATTCACTGATGAGAATGATCAATACATGAAAAATGCACGATATGATTGATAATAATTATTAACAAATGATAATCAGTTTTGCGCACCAAATGCGCTTTATTTCTTCCGATATTAAGATGGCAATGCATTTTTAAGGACATGTATGGATCGCAAGAATTATTGCGGAAGTTTAACGTATGTATATATTTTGTTGCCCTTAAATAACTACAATGATGAGAATCAGTGAAGTTATGTGTATATAACCTTTTTTCATGTTTATACTATATTTATGGTGACAACCCGTCTATTTATAATGAAACAATGTAAACGAAAGACGCCAGAATAGAGCGGCGACCGCGAGGTGAAAGAGGAGATCACCAGATAAAATAATTGATAGTTCGAAATATGAAATAGAGTTAATTCTTTTGAAGGTTCATACTTTTTTCCGAATCTTTTATATTTTTAGCACACCGCTTGAGCGTAAAATAGAGGGCAAACACTGTGAGAGCGGAATAGAAACATGGAGAGGAGAGAAATAAAATGGAATCGTGTCAACGTGACAGATAGAAAGAGAATAAAATGACAAATTAAAGAGAAACATCGGAAAAGTTGAATGAAAAGCTGACAGAATAAAAGCCATAAGAAAAGGGTGATTATTCTTGATAAAAACAAAGAATTACATAAGGAAACACGATAGAGCTTTTAGCACCCTTAAAATTGCAAGAGGCATCGGCTATCAACAAATTCCCAAAAAGTAAATGAATTAACTCAACTCATTTTAACGATATTTCTCTCCTTGCTTTTGCATGATCCCCTCTTTCTGAGCTCATTTTACCCTTTTTCTATAGCTCCATCAATCCGTCAATACAACGCGACTTTATGTAACTCCCCCCCCCCTTTACTTTTTACAAATTATTTCGGGGAAAAGGCTTGTTTGATCTACCCGCGCGCGCGCATACTATTTATAAATAACCGCAGTGATATCAACAACTTGCCAGACAATGGCTCCCAAGAGTCTCTCAATGTCATTGACCCAGTTAATGATTTATGACCTGCTGTGATTTTTTTTTTTTTTTTCATGCTAGCCTATGCGATATGCGCCGGGCTTTCTGGCAAGTATACTACTAGTGTTACGTAAACTATGGAGACAATACGGACAATGGGCGAGGGCGTTAGCCCAAGCGAGTATCATCGCTGGTGAACTCATCATTATTCATATATGTTTTAAATATCGAATGTGAGAGGAGGGTATGCCATGCATGATTCATAAACTAGCCTTATTTGGTGATCGACCTCCTTTTATTCAACCAATCAAATATTTTCAAGTTCCGATTTTTTCCGTCCTGTACTAGTACAAAATTCATAATACGCTACAACGCCCTATTTTGTTGGAGTGGCTTAATATAGTCTGTATGCAAGTATGTAATAATTTACTCCACTGTTGCTGTATCGAAGTTTGTATCCAGTATCACATCTTATTTTTAACTAATCATAATAACGCATTATTCTAGACTACGGTACATTCTTTCCAACTGGGTGTTGTGGTGTATATCTCTTCCTACCCTCAGTGGGTGTAGGTTGGCTAATAAAAATACACTTTATTTTGTGACATATTGCCTGTACATATGTTCATTATTCCCAGTACGTATTCTTTGTATTTTTCTTATGCCAGATATTGCCGTTTTATTTATGATCTCTTCCATGCCCACAGGAGGGGCCGTCAGAAATAAAATCATTGTCAATGTCATTGCACCGCATGCGTACGCCTCTAATCCAGCTATCGTGGAAGTTATACTTATAAACTCAGCCCCGGGACGTTTTGAGGGAAACCACTACTATTCCGTGCGTCTCACAATTACATGGGCAAATGACAATGTATAGTTGTATCGTAGGGACTATTTTTTCAATCAAAGTATCATATATGTCCTGCCACTTACCTAAACAGACCTTCCGCAGATCAGCTCTTCCTCAGAAATGTATAGAATCAATAAAATGTCACCTTTTTTCACTCAATTGTAATCCTCCCTCTCGTCTCTCTCGAGCGAGAATTCGAACGTATGTAAAAAAAATATACGGACGCGCATGCGTATTGCAAACTATACATCGGCCTCCGAAAAATTTTAGTACAGGATCCGGGAAATTAATAGGCTTTTTATATCATTCTCGTCGAAAAGAAAGACGACAGTTATCCGGACAGTATTGTAATTACCTAAAGCATCTTCAAATGAAGTTATGTCATATTTCATGGTATAATTTTGACATACGAGCTTGGATTTATGAGGCATCCAACCTTTCTAATGACTGCTGATCGCAGCCCGAACGCTACGCGTTCGGGCTGCCGCAGTAAAGCGGACCCAGGTTTGGGCTACTGCCGGCCTTCGCCGATTGCCCGTCTCCATAACGCGATCAGTATACTTCATTACTTGCCAGAAAGCCCGACGCATATCTGACAGACTATTTTCATGCTACTGTAGTAAGAAATTCAGCAGCATATCTCCCCTCCCATCCTCCCACCCCCTCCAAATAAAAGATAAATACGAAGACGATCTCTGTAGCCTAGTCACTGAGTTGAGGGGCACTTGCATCCTTTTTTAGGGGGGGGGGGGTGGGGGGTCCTCAGAAAATTTAATGCGAATGTAGGAAGTCACAGAAAGTGGTGGATGTTTGATTTTTGTTTTGACTTTCCCTTCACTTTCCCTCTTTCCCGGTCGCTAGAGCTATATAATATAAAGATGATAATGAGTGAAATTTTATAATTATGATATCAAATGAATCATACAAAAAATTAAAAATGAAAAAATATTCTGCTTGACATTTGTGTTAAGAACTTATTAATATGGCCATTGAATTTCGGCGAAATAATATCACAATATCAAATTCCATTGAAAGAGAAAAGAACCAAACAAATACGAAATCACCCCTCTCAAGAATTGACAAGCTTATTTCACAGACGTATTTTTATGTTTCCATAATTTCATCATTTTCTCTGCATCACTGGAATCACGCGGCAGCAGCCCGAATGCATGCGTATAGTGTTCCAATTCCGGGGCCACCTGTCATCATGACTGTAAACCCTTTTCAAACATCGTTGATGAAATTCACAAACACACAAATTTACATCGACACAGAATGATCAAAAGTAATAACATGTTGTGCAAGTTTTGTAAGTCGTTTAAAATATGATACGTCACTGATTTGTTTTCAGAATCATGTTATTTTTCCCCAAAATAATATCAGACGGGTTCGCGTGTTTTTCATTTGCTTTCCGAAGTATGTCCGCGATCACTTCAAAAAGGCATCGATCGATATCGCGGCGCGCGCGGCATGAGAAAGACAGATCAGCGATCGGCCGCGCCGGCTGCGCTGGCTGAATAGCTCTTCCTTGCTGTACTGTGAACAATAGCGTGTTCTGGATTGAGTGGCGCATTCTCGGAGCATTCCGGAACATACCCATTCTGACACCATTCTAACACCATTCTGACCCCATTCCGGATGTAATCCTCCATAGCGCGGAGTTAAGTACCGCATTCTAAACGCAGGCCAGAATGGGGATGAGCAAGACAATGGATTTTTAGGGGACCATTCCGGATGCATTCTGAATGGTCGATGAATTTGGATGGTCTCCCTAAGAAAAGTATGACTGTTGACCATTTTCTTTTTGAAAAATGAACAAACATCTATTTGTGAGCGGAGTTTTCATTAAGAGAAAAGAAAAGTATACAAAATTTCAGCTTTATCTCGCCATCTGCTCTTTTTGGTCCCCATTGAATAATGGAAGAGCTCAATCTTTTCTGTTACGGTTCCTTTTATTTGATTGGTTACACGCGCTGAACAATAGAGTTCAGTCTACGGTTTACGTTTAAATCTAGCTGTGTGTTAAAAATGTAAACGAGTCGTACTGCCCTATTTGGGAAGGTTGTTGAATGATGCATGCAGTCTCGGTCGTCTTGAATATATGCATATTGATGACGTTGAAGTATGATTAAAGGCTTCTTGCGCAATCAGAGGACTATTCCGAGTGTTTCGAGGATCGACAAGGAAATCAACAGAGCAGCACAGCCGCCTTGATTGAAGGCTATATGATATATGACTCTTGCACAGAAATGACCCTTGGCTTCCCTCCTCCTTCCTCCCATTCATTTGCACCATGGATGAATTTCAACTTACTGACGGTTTAGAGCCATCAAGGCCCCGGTTCATTATCAATAACAACTGGAGCATATCTGTGACATATTTGCTCTCAGCCAATCAGATGCAAGTATTTCAGTAGCTTATAACTGTTATTATAACTTGTTATAGATATCAAGCTTTATGAAACAGGGCCCAGGTCATACAATCTAGCAATCATAACACCCTGCTTACCTTATCTGCTGCTGCCAGTAGATCATCAGCCATCTTATCGAGGTTAGGAGCCTTGCCCGTGTAGATAAACCTTAAGATCTCCTTCATAACCATGTGATCAACATCGGTGATTTCTACCCGCCCGTGCTTCTTCTCTTCCATCTCATGTTCGAACATGGCGTTGAAAACGGGAGATCTCGCTGCATTCACGAGGAAAAAAAGGGATAAAGAGCACATTTTAATACACTGTAGCTGTTGATATCTTCTGGATCTTAACGGAGAGCAATCACTAAAAAAAAATTCTATGTGTCTTTAGAAAGCAGAAAATCACCCCCCCCCCCAAAAAAAAAATGAATCAATAAAAAATTAAATGAAACATTCAAATGGAGGATAAAAAAGCATGATTTCATACATCTCATTCTGCATAGAAGTTAGTGTAAAACCTGAAACTTCCACGTGCATTTAATGTTGGTGAAGTTTCATGCCCCAAAATAATTTAAAGGGAAATCCAGCCCTAATGGCAAGTTGCTCTGAATAAAAGAGGAAAATCAGTGAATCAGATTGGTGAAAGTTTGAATGAAATCGGACAAACAATAAGAAAGTTATGAATTTTTGAAAATTGTAATCACTATACATATGGGAATTTCAAATTGGCCGAATAGGTAACATCACTGTGATGTAGTTGCGGACAACTCCCCCATTCGCTCCAACACACAAAATGACTAAGATGTCATTTTTTTCAAAATGTATTACTCAGTAGGATTTTTTTCTTTCATGAGGACCTATAACAATATGCGATCTCCCAATAGATTTTGAGTACTGCCCCGAGGGTAAAGGCGACAAATGGGAGAGTTGTCCACAAGTATGTCACAATCGACTCACCAGATTGCCAATTTGAGATTCGCATAGATGTAGTGATCTCATTTTTCAAACATTTATAACTTTCTTATTTCTTGTCTGATTTCTCTCAAACTTTCACTATCCTGTTTTTTTTTTATTTCTGCTTTCACACAAATCAACTTATCACCAAGGTTGGATTGCCCTTTAATTATAATTGACATAACACTAAATCTTTGCAAATTGCGATAGTTTCTTGCTGTGAAAATGGCTGTCATTTCAATTCATGAAAGTTTGAAGTTGCAAACGTTTCTGGGTTTACAATACTGTAAACATGGAATATTTTGCGGTGTGGAAATTTTCGTGTAATTTCGCGCAGCATGAAATGTGCGCGAAAATAAACACACACAAATATTTTTGTTAATGTATTCTTTTGTCCATGAGCCTACCGCGTCGGCGAAATTAAAAACACGCGAAATTCACTTTACTCAGCCGAGCGCGAAATATTAATCGCACAAAAATTTCCCCTTTTACAGTAACTCAGTTAACTTCCTTGTACGAATGAACATCTGTACTGGCACATCAAGCAGTCTACGCATTAATAAATATTAACTTTATTTAGAGTATATTCAAACTTGCACTTTCTCTTTGCAAAAGTAGCATTTGAAATTGATATTTTGGATCTAGGGGTTCTGGCATGGAACTCCACACATACAGACCAAAATACTTTATGCTAATCGGTCCCTTTAATTTCAAGACTGTAAATAGTATATGACGAGATAAGTGGAGCTACATGGATATGAAAAGAAAAGTGGATATCATTAATGAGGCACAAATATATGATAAACTAATGCCAGTACGGAAACTTAGTCATATCAAATGGAAGTACATATTAAAATATATCATTCATTGCCTTCAATCAACATTTTGAACCTACATGTAACATGAACATTAACATTGATATCTCTATATGGGAAACTTTTGATGAAATAGCTCAATCACCAATCAAACAAATGACCATGCAAACCCTGTTAACCCTGTCAGAACCAAAGTCAACAACACTATGTACAAAGTGAATAGCATATTAGTCTTGTGGCAACGAGAGGGTTAACCATATCTCATTGAAAAGGCAATATATATGAGAAGTTTCAGTATCTATGCCATTCAATAGAGAAATAGATTAGAGGCTCTTTAAAGCCTTATTTAAAAGACATATTACAATTCATCAAAGTACTATTAATAATAATCTCAGGCTGAATCCAGCAACATTTGGGTAATCTGGGAAAATAAAACCTCTCCCTCATATGTATATATCATGGCTGGCCTTCTCAACAATTTATAAATTGTAAAAAAGCAAGGTTTAACCGAGACTAAGTGGATGAGTTTAGTCTATTCATTAATCAAGCACAAAGTGTCAAATTACTATCATTCTGTCATGAAACGGGAAAAGAAAATTATGTCATTGAGAAAATCATTTTTTTCTTTTTCACCTTTTTTACCTAATGACGAAATAGAAGACTTTTGTATAAATCCATTTTGTTACAGAATTATAATAAATATTTCATAATATAGGGGATGACACATGGCTTTCCATAAATGAGTGTTCTGAATGTAGCCAATTTTAACTTGGACAACTTGCACAAATACAGGAAATTGATATTTCAACTGATAAAGAGATAGATGGGCATCAATTCAAAGTGAAAATAAATGAGTTAACGTCTTTCTATCACTCAGCAAGCAACTTATGAATGACAAAACTCCTCACAAGAGGAGCACGCCAGTAACAAATCAACAACCCACCTGCAAGGATTGCGGTATGAGCTTTGAACTCTTGACCGTTGACACACAGCGTGACATCGCTGAACGCTGCCCTCTCTAGTAACGCGCTGAGGTCGTCGGCTAATCTGCATTCTGGTACCTTGAGCTGCGATTGGTTCGACTGTCCATAGACATTCACTGTATCTGCTACAACACTGACCTGTAGAGTGATGGAATCAGTTCGGAAGAGAAATGCTTGAATTAGGCATGAAAAAGTTAAGTTATATATGAAAAAAATGGTTTTGTTGCAAGAACTCATATGAAATCAAAATAAATGTTTTTGTAGGCCAGTAATGGTTTAATAGGGGTGGACAATAAAATAGCTTTGAATTCTAAAGTATGATGTTACCTCTCAAACGATTAAGTAAATCAGCTGGAAGCAATCCATTGTTTGAGAAGTAACATGGAAATTTATACACAACTTTGAAGGCAAGAGACGTTATCATACAGGCTGAACATAATGCAGGTTTGTTTTTAATTCTGAAGTTTGGAATTAGAATTTACCTCGCAGAAGAGTGTGAGTTTATCATCTGGAAGCAATCCATTGGCCTCGTCCATTAAGAAATCTCTTCTGATGAATTTCTTGAAGCCCCAATCCTTGCCCTGAACAAACTTGTATGCTCGTTGGCTCTCTGAAGTCACAAAGGATAAAGGTATATAAGAAGAGTGAAGGTTCTCAGGTGAGTAAATAAATTAAATGAGTAAATAAATAGTTAACAATTTCTTCTTTTTTTTTTAATGTGGAATACCAATGAGAAATAAATAAATGTATATTCTTTTTTTGGGGGGGGGGCATAAAAATGTTTCATATTTACAATAGACTCATCTATCTTATCACGTTTATGTATATAATATTGATAAAGTTTCATTTGTACAAAAATTGTTTTTTATTTCTACATCACAACTGTAAAGGATGGGAAGCACAGCTAATCATGCAAATAGATCCTCATGTGAAAAAGTGACAAATTTCCCTGACAAAATCAATTGTATTCAAGTAGTTTTTCCAATAAAAACACTGCTTGAAAATGGCAGTGAATTTACCACTTTAGTCAAAAACTGTCACAATTTGTCACAATTCCACTTGGGACCTACCAGCAAAAATCAGCTATACCATTCATTATACAGCTGCATAAAACATTTTCTAAACACTGTAGGTTCAATGCACGATAAGTGAAATTCTCTTTCACTATTACAATGGAGGATGTTTAAATGTAAAGAGAAATCAGTAGGCTTTCCACAAAGGCCAATGGGGCGCAGTAGTCTGTGCAGTCTACATAGTCTTACAGTTCAGACTCTCTGTTACGCATCAAGACTGACATGAGTTTGTGCCTGCAAACAAAGTCCTTGCCTACATAGAGAGCATAGAAAGCATAAAAGTCTTGAAATGAAGCTAATGATATTGCTTGTTTGGAGCCAGAAGTGTGTTAAACCTGTACAAAATTATATGAGTTAATGCCCATCTGGGCCCCGTTTCATAAAACTTTTTATCAAGTTACCGTATCCGACGCTGCGGCCGATAGGCCGCAGCGTCGGATAGGCCGCACCCCAACTTTGACAACTCATTTGAAGAAAAAAAAAATATGAGGAAAATCACAAGCATAAGAAATTTTGCCCCCCCTCCCCAAATATCATACAACGAAAAAACAAGGGCCAAACTTTTTATTGTATTGACTATTTGAAGACGATTATTCCTAGATGTCTTTGCTTTATGTCATTAAGAATTTAAAAAGTTGAACTTTAGTTGAAGAGAATCTGACGAAGCCGCTAGTACTACTCGCAAACACATACATCTTTGTAGACTACCGGTAAGTATACGGTACATGCCGTCTCCTAGACCTAGTAAAAGTTCGACAACAAATAGGACTATCAACCGTGAATGCAACTCGCAAATTGAGGCACAATCACAAATGAAATTGGAAAGGAAATGTTTCCACCACTCTAAAAAACCGTGAAGAGATATCTTACATAGGTGCATATTCCATCAAAGGTTCCCTATGTGACATCCAAAGACAGAAAAATACATAATACTGCATGATGGTTTCGAAGAGGAAATTGAAAACGTCGTCACGACGATTTGCAAGCTGAAACATGGGCTTGCCATGACCAAAGATCGTGAAAAGAAAGATACAGTACCAGTCAGAGATTTCAAGCTCACGTTAACACCACACAGAGCTAATCCCCCGCATCCGGCTGTCGGTAGCGTGAGTAACATGATCGGACACGGAACTGCAGCAGCGAGCCTTTGAACAGCGGGTAGTGATTCGCACACACACGAACGTTAAATGATTCGGTCCGCTGCTTCGTACCTCGGCTTACAAATGTAACAGGTGAAAAGGCGATGGTCACGTTGCATGCACGCGCGTTCCTCGATACATTGACAAAATTCCCGGATGTAAAATTGCACAAGTGCGTCTCGTGGATGTGCAATTCAGCCCGCCTTCTCGCTGGCGTGGGTCACGAGCAGAGTTTAAGTGCAGTGCAGTGGCGCCCGTCAGGATGGAGGAGAGCTGCGTCGGTTCAAGATGCCAGTAACATGTACCAATAATGGCATGGCTCGCTCAGATTATATTTGACTCAGCAGTGTGGCTCTGCAAATCGTTTTTAATTCATGACAATAATTTTTTTTCTCACTTAATTAGCCTGTCAAGTTTGATAATCATACTACATTTTCACGAGGAAGCATTTCTGTGCGTGCAGCATGGTCGCTTCTCTGATATGCTTACTTGTTTTAGTTCTATAAGAATCTAAAAGTATAGCTAGCTAGAATGAACGCAGCGAGATACTGTAAATAACGTTCTTATAAACAGCACCCCTAAGTTTTTGAATCCGCCGGTGGTGAAAAAACCCACCCCACATTTAACTCACTTGCTCTTTCATGCCAAACTACAGTTCATATTTTCTAACGGAAAATCAGTAACATGTACCAATAATGGCATGGCTCGCTCAGATTATATTTGACTCAGCAGTGTGGCTCTGCAATCGTTTTTAATTCATGACAATAATTTTTTTTCTCACTTAATTATCCCGTTCTGCTACGGCTTCAAGTTTGATAATCACACTACATTTTCACTAGAAAGCATTTATGTGTATGCAGCATGGTCGCTTCTCTGATATGCTTGTTTTAATTCTTTAAGAAGCTACATCATCTACAGCTGAACTCGCCTCCGTGAAAATCCCCCCCCCCCCCCCCCCCATATTAAACTCGCTTGCTCTTTCATGCCAAACTACAGTTCATACTTTCTAACGGAAAATTAGTTACGAAAAGAAAGGATTTAGTCAAGGATAAAAATAAAAAGCAACAGAAGTAAAATCCGCAAAGCAGTTCATTTCCCGTCATGATTGGTGATCTATACACACTCACACACACGCTTCATGTATTCAAGTGCATGACGCAATTCTTCGTACATTCACCCTTTTTTTTTAAACTCGGTCACGATCTTTTTTGGACAAAGCAGACGAAGCATTCTTGCCACATTTGAGACAATCGAAAAATGATGCATCATCTCTTTCATTATTTTTTTCTTTTTAGACGAGTTTAATTATTACATCTATGATATTCATGTCAATTTTATTTTATGTTTTGTATGAGAGAAAATGTTGACAATAAAACCTACTTGACTACATGTACACTGAATCTTCATAGTGACCTCGGCCTTGTGACCCTTGTCCATACAGTGATAGATTTCACACAGTCCGTGATCTTGCTGTCCGAGGTCCAGACAAGCCACGTTCCACATAAATTCAGGATCAGTCTTGCAGACTATAACATCCACGTGGTCTGGATGACCACGCCCACATGTCACTCTCACTGCACACCCATCATGTGCTTGGATTGGTTTGTAGCTTCAAAGTCCAAAGATCATTCTTCACCAGCCAATAGCAAACAAGAGTTTGCTGTTAGCTTAGGTCGCCCGTACATGTACTTGTATCTGTAATGTGACACCCAGCTTGGGTTCCAGCTGTCTGACAGGCTTTTTGATTTTTGCTCTGTATTAATTTGTAAACAAACTGCCATGCGATTTGATAAGGAATGTCATTGTTTTGGTTCTGCCACATGACTTGTTGGAGGAAAGCGATCGAGATATAAAGGAGAAAGATTGTTGGGAGATGTGCAGAGAGACTGAAAGAAAGATGAGAAGAAAAGAAAAGAAAATTATGGTATACGAAGTGAATCATGAATGATAATGTAAAGAGAATCAATTTTTTTCAACTGTTTGGTAAATCGGTAATAAGAGACAAGATTTGAGATAAAAAAACTGGATACGAAAAAGAATAAATGGAAAAATAATAGAATTAAAAAGGGAGAGAGAAAGGAGAGGACGTGAAGAGAGCAAAGATGGAGAGAGAGGAGAGGAAGGAGAGAAGAATAGACAGAACAAAAGACTTAGCAGGGAAGTGTTAGAGACACTTCCCTGGTTCTAGTATATCTCACGTGGAATAGATGAAAATCGTAATTGGGATTTTCTCCGTAATTAAGTAAATTATAGAATATTGCTTTTTTCTCTGGTCTATTTAACATTATTTCATGGAAAAAATGGACGTCACGGTCAACAACTTTTTTTTAATTGGCCTATTGGCGAGCACCGGACGACCAACCTGTCAGAGTGAAGGTCTGGAATTTGTCAGCAATAGTCTGTATCACAGACGCTTTAAACTGTTCTAGATTGAGTCAGCGTGGAGTACTTTTATCCATCTGCATGCCGTTAACAATTAATCTGTTATGAGATCATGATTTGATGCATTCTTGTTGTTAAAGATAGAAGACAAAATGAAGATGGATAAAAAGAGAAGAAAGAGAGGACAAGAATCATGCAAAGAGTAGTGAACGATCCCGCCCCCCCCCCCCCCACTCGGAGGTAGAACGGACCGCATGCGTGTTCCCAAAATCTCCGGTAAAGGGGTATTTTGGGGGCGACAAAAAGGGCGTGTTTTTTTTATCTTTCACCCGGAGATTTCATTAAAAAGGGGGCGTTTCTCTCTCTCTCTCTTCGACACCTGAGAAATTTTTAAAAGGGGGGTTATGAAATATCTTGAAAAATTGATCAAATCCCAGGATCAAATTCCTGAAATTCCTGCTAGTTTTGATAACTCATTCAGCCAGGATTATTTCATTTTGAAAAGTAGAAACACTGGCCCCCATCTCTTCCAAGGTATTGTCATGACAGCTTACTTGGGAGAGGGGGGGGGGGGTTGGTGTCTGTCCTGAGGTATGGGGTTGGAATGAGAGCTCACCTGAGATAGGGGGTACATTGAGCAGTGTTCTAAATTTAGGGGGGTCTCCAAGGCAGGAAAAGCCCGCGATAGGGGGGGGGGGTTCAGAAATTTTGGCAGCCCTGAGATAGGTGCTTTCAAAGGGAGGGAACAAGCATACGCGTACCCTAAATAATACTGAGTGGGGGAGGGGGCGGGTGAAGGGTGATTAGCGGGCGTAAAGTTTACAAGCTCATGCATATTCAAGGCGGATCCAGGATTGAGTAAAAGAGGGGGTACAAAAATGAACGTTTGTGAAAAGGTAGACCCGTATTTTTTGGTCTCTCCAGCTTCTCGAAAAGTCGCTCAGTGGGGGGCGGGGGGACAAAATTGTTTTTCGCCAAACCTTCAAAAACCTTCAAAAATCGCTCACGATCTGACACAATTTCCTGAAAAAAAAACTTTGACAAAGAAGGAACATAGAACTGAAATCAGATTAATAGTGCATAGCGATAAATCCTCAATGATATCCTTCGTTATTCATGTGAAAGTGAAAAGCAAGGCAGTGGGAACCAAAGAATGTCTAGAGTGCGCGCGATCAACATTTCCATTCGTAAATTGGGCTTGTGACCTCATTTGTTAATCACATGTCATGACACGCGCAAAAATATGCCAGCCATGCAGCCCACGGAGGTCTGTGCTTTTTTTTTTTTTTACCTTTCACAACGCGACGGGCGAAATGGGCGAAATGTGTATGGAATAAACAGATCGAATTTCAAAAGGGAACCAATGTGTGTTAAAGAACGAAATTATGGTCGGGTAGAGAGAAAATGTTGGCTTGATATTTTTTTTTAATGAAGATGATATTGATGACTATAATGATCATATCAGATGATCATGATGATGATCATGTGTGTTGATCATGTGTGTTAAACCCGGTGTTAAACTTAAATGATAAAGTTACGGTCGGGTAGGGAAGAACATTTGGCTTAATGATATTTTTTGATGCATTGAAGAAGATAATGGTTTTGACGATATGATTATCAAGATGATGATATAATTAGGATGATCATGATGAATTGATGATATTATTATATCGCTTTCTCTCTCTGCCCATCGTATTCACTCTGTTTATTTAATCCCTCTCCCTCGGTCTCTCTGCCCCTCCCCTTCCCGTTTTTTTTTTACTCTATATTTCCTTCATTTTCTATTTATCCCCTCGCCCTTTCAGATTTTCTCTCTCTGCCCATCGTATTCACTCTCTATATTTCATTCTCCCCCTCCTCTCCCCTCTCTCTGCCCCTCCCCTTCCCGTTTTTTTTTTTTTTACTCTATATTTCCTTCATTTTCTATTTATCCCCTCGCCCTTTCAGATTTTCTCTCTCTGCCCATCGTATTCACTCTCTATATTTCATTCTCCCCCTCCTCTCCCCTCTCTCTGCCCCTCCCCTTCCCGTTTTTTTTTTACTCTATATTTCCTTCATTTTCTATTTATCCCCTCGCCCTTTCAGATTTTCTCTCTCTCTCTGCCCATCGTTTCACTCTCTATATTTCATTCTCCCCCTCCTCTCCCCTCTCTCTGCCCCTCCCTCTGCCCCTCCCCTTCCCGTTTTTTTTTTTACTCTATATTTCCTTCATTTTCTATTTATCCGGCCTCGCCCTTTCAGATTTTCTCTCTCTCTCTGCCCATCGTATTCACTCTCTATATTTCATTCTCCCCCTCCTCTCCCCTCTCTCTGCCCCTCCCCTTCCCGTTTTTTTTTACTCTATATTTCCTTCATTTTCTATTTATCCCCTCGCCCTTTCAGATTTTCTCTCTCTCGCTGCCCATCATATTTAATCTCTATATTTCACCCTCTCTCCCCTCCCCTTTTACACCCCCAGTTCTCCTCTTCCTCTCTTCGTTTTCAATGTGTCGCACGCCTCTAGCTCTCATTTCATCCATTTCCCTTATCTTTTATCTTGTGGCGTACCTGGCGTTCCTTGTCAGGCGGGGTAAAAGCAAGCAATAATTATATACATAAATAATAATAGAGGTCAATAGTCACCATAATTTTCAAAAGCATTTTCCTGTCCAAAATGTTCTGCCTGGCAAACTAAAAGCTATTACAGTTGGATGCTCTTATATTTTCTTTTCACTTTCAAATTGAATATAATTCATTCACTCTCTATAGTTTATTGATCTACTTTACATGTATTGTAAATGTATCTCATAGAACCCACTAAAAGAGTCATGTTCGGGATACATTCTGTTCTTTACAATACAAAAAAAATACACAATACACCCTCATTATATAACCAAGATGCCCAGGAAGTCAATTGAAAGAGAGTTGGGGATCAATAAAACTCTCCTCGTGGACAATACCAAGGTTCAGGCTCATTGTTCAGTGGCTATTGGCCGGGGGTACTCATGCGATGTAGTGCCTGGGCCGGGGGATGCACGTTGTGCGGGCGATCAAAGAACAACAGACGTGCGCCGAACACGCTCGAACATTTTGGTGTACAATGGAATGTATAGTATGGGTACACTCGGATGAGGTCACTCGGGGGTCAACAAACGCAATCACTCGATCGAGAACTTGTTGCGTTTTGATTCCGCTGGTGACTTGGTGTAGAATTATTTTTTTCGCTTGTTTTTAATGAGCGATGTGGTATTGATCTGGTGTTTATCTTGAATTTCTACTTCTTAAAACTTTTTGTTTTCTAACAAAGTGAATCGTTTATTTATTCATGCTCTCCCTCGGTCTTTCTCTTTCTAAACAAGCTCCCATATTCTCCCCTCCCTCTCTCTCGAACTCCTTTGTCAGCTCCCCTCTCTTCTTGTTCTTTCCGTTATTTTCTACGCAGAAATTTTCAAACTTAGCTACATTGTAGATTAATAAAATTGCTCTCGGTCTCTCTTTGGCTAACTTAATTGGCTCTTCTTTGACATATCTCTCTCTCTCTCTCTCTCTCATGTTCCAGTTCATTTATCTTTCATTCAATATTTATTCCTTGTCTTTCTGTTTTAAAAAACTCAAGAACCTCATTTCATAAATATATAAGAACAAAATGAATGCTCTCAGTCTCTCTTTGTCTAATTTGGCTCTCTTCTTTGACATCTCTCTTTCTTTCTCTCTCTTTCTCTCTCTCTCTCTCTCTCTCTCTTCTGTATCATTCCCCGCTCTATTTCTAATTCAATATTTATTACTCTACGTATACACTGTAGGTACATGTAGCACCGATGTGAAAGAGCTTTTGTCAAAGACACTGCGTTCAACAGCTACTCCCTTTTACGCTATTTTATAAACTTTTCTTGTCACATTATAAAGGTTTTGGTATCAAAGGAAATCAATGAAAATCAATATATGTCACGATCAGAAGTTAAACTGCTATCAACGGCATTGTATACCGAAAATAAACTACATGTACATGTACACCAGTACCCCATTTCTTCGGTCATTTTCCACCATGACTTGCGTAGTCTGTACGTGCCTACTGTCTGAGCCGCGCAGCACGCGCGGAACGTGATTGCTACTACAATGTACGATAACACGTTCGATTCGCACCACAGAATGAGGCGATTTTCTACACCGTGATTCGCGGACGCAAACCTGTCATCGCATGGGCGATTGTTCTGAAAAAGCTGAGGGCAGCGTGATGAGCTGGAGCGTTCACGAGTTCCGGCTTAAGCTGTTCGAGCGCAACACAGCGTGACAACGTGAGCTTGAAATCTCTGACTGGTACTGTAGGACACTCTCCCGATTGTGTAAAGGGTCCGATGTAACGGCCAAGGCCACTTACGTTACATAAAAGTTTGGGAATGCCCTATCTTAGCTTTTAAGCTCTTTGCCACGACTTACAATGTCTATGCCACTGACCTCTACCACCTGGACGGATCATCGCCCATTCCCGCGCGTGCGAGCACTTGAAGCCATGTTACTCTTCCGAGAGCGATGTGGTTTGTGGTAGAGGTCAGTGGTCTATGCTTACAATGCAGGGTAACGCGCACGTCACATGCGCTATGAAAAATCCTCTGCGATAATGTCCGTTCTCCATACAAAATACATACATCTCCGTGAAGGATCCGGCAAGGATACAACCGCACTGAAATAGCGCGGAGGTTGAGGGGGTGCCATTGATCTCAACACATACAAATTCAAAGGGTGTGCTCAAAAGACAAATTAAAACTTACAAAGCCCGTACTATGGGGCGCCAAGTGTACCCTGTCTGCTTTTGTTACAAAATCAATGATTTTGTTATAAAATCAATCCCCACTGGTGATTTTGTTACAAAATCAATCCACACTAATGATTTTGTTACAAAATCCATCCCCACTTTTGATTTTGTTACAAAAGTAAAATTGCAGGGTGATTTTGTAACAGAAGCAGTCAGGGCACACTTGGCGTCCCATAGCACAGAAAACATGATTTCAGCACTTTACTAGAGCTCAATCAGCGTCAATAGAGAGCTTCGTACGAGTGCTTTGTCAGCCTCGGAAGACCAACGAGGCCTTGTTTGTAACTATATTGATAAGATAGGTAGTTATTAGTTCTGAATTATATTTATTACTGAAAATATTTCAGTACTTGAAAGATAAGTAGATCTACATCGTTGGAGATAGAGCACAGGCTTAGGGGGCCTACTGTAGTGTAGTGTTAGATCTAACGTTGGTCCCGTCCATTCCAATACGTGTGGGGATTTTGGAGGCAGTTTATTTTTCTCTGTTGCGGCCCATAGGCCGCACCCCGACTTTGGGATAATATTTGGAGTGAAAATAGTGCGGCCTTTCCGCCGGCGAATACGGTACTATAATCGTTACAAGCTACTGAAATATCTGAATCTGATTGGCTGAGAGCAAATTTGTCATAGAAATGGGGTAGTTGTATTGATAACCAGTTTTATGAAACGGGGCCTTGGTTCCAAACGGATGAAATGATCATACTACTCACCCATGGCCTTGGTCTCTTCTCTCTTAGCATTGAGTATTGAAAACTTAAACTTGGCCCTGACTTCAGCTTTGTTGCAGGACACGAGGAGAAGGTAGAGGGAGAGGTAGTCCTTGCTCTCTTCATCAAGGCCCTTCGGATTCACCCGCAAACACCTTCAAAGAGGTAAAGGGAGAGAGAGAAGGGGAGAGAGAGAAGGGAGAGAGAGAGAAGGGGAGAGGGAGAGGGGGAGAGAGAGAGAGAGAGAGAGAGAGAGAGACAGACAGAGAAACATAGGGAAAGAGACGGAGAGAAAGAGAGAGAAAAAGGGGGAATGAGGAGGGATGGAGGGAGAGACAGGGAAAAGAGAGAAAAGGGAGAAATGGAGAAGGAAAAGTGAGGACGAGAGAGGGAAAGAAGGCAGAAAGAGAGATGCAGGTTGTAAATGTTTTGATGAAAAAGAACATTAAATTTTAATAAAACAAAAACTATATTCAGCAGGGGGGGGGGGGATTTCAGTAAGAAATTATGAAGCACAATATAATATTTTTTTTATAGTTCAATTACAGTCCATTCTTAAGATGAATTTCAAAAATCCCCTGGAATAAGTATTTAAGTGTGTGTATATATATATATATATATATATATATATATATATATATAGCGCATACGTTTATATCAATTATAGTGATTAGCGAGACTGTATTTGGGGAAATGTATTCATGAGAACAATCGTGAGAAAATACATAAACCAGATCATTTTACCAGAATACCTTGCCCGATTAAAAAAAAAAAAAAAAAAATTCTAATTTTCTAGCTTACCATTTCAGCTTGTCGTTAGCACCTGATGAAAAAGTAGAACTCTTGAGCACCTCTCCCATCTCCTCTCGGCAGAAGCTGAAGTTGTTGATTGTCCACATGTAAGAGAACTTTACAACCTTCACCTGCAAAAACAAAACAAAAAGTTAATAAGATAAATGATACTAGTTTGCACGCACAAGCCCTGGTCAGTCAAAATAGATTGTCTGTACTTGTAAGACTACCATAGGCCCTGTACTACAGCTGCTCCTATATTGACACAAACAGTAGGTAGCTGGGTTAGGCTTCTCTCAAGACTCAATGATTTTCTAATGAAGTGTCAAATTTGGGTCTGTGCTAAGTGATACTGGGTATTTGTCACTAGAATTAACATTGATAAAATCATGGCCGAATGCAGGGTAAAAAATATAAATATAATTTGCAACTTACATGTACATTTGTAGGTTACTTGATATGAAATTAACATTTTGAATCACTTCAATCTGACAAACTTTGTACTCATTGAAGGCTTTGATCATCATTTTTCTCTCATTTTCACTGTCTACAGTAGCATTTTATAGTTCAGATGACAAACCATACTGGCATGGCATGATTGGCATCAGTATATTTTTCCCTACCCATCAAAGGGTAGATGCTCTGTGTATTTTTTGTGTGTACATGTGCATGCATTTATGCTTACTGAAATTGGACAATATAACATTCACAATCAGTATCAAACATAAATATACTGAACACATGTACAATATGAGAGTTTTGTGGATTTCGAGAATCCGAAACCTCCATTTGCCACAAAATGCAGTTAAATTAACAAATGCATGTAAAGCATTGTATTTTCAACATTACTCTTTATAAAAACCAATTAGTTGTTTCACTTGCAAACTCTCACTTTTCCCTGAGGAGGTCTGCAGTTCAATCTATCATTTATCAAGAGCTTCAAGATAAAGTTGAGTTCTGGTCATGTGATTGCACTGTGGAAGAAACTGTCTCAAAGCCATTGGGAAAGGTTGATCATGTCAACATAAGAATTGGTGTGTACATGTACTGTGAGGTTCTGGAATCATCAATATGATAAGAAATTGACCCACTCTTCAGCTATTTCTTGTCCTATTTCAAATATACAGGCACTTGAAGAGGAATCCTTTTCAGGGGACATGTCTACTATGATTTGCTTCCAAACTGACATAAAGAGAATGAAAAATTCAAAAATAATTTTTCACCTTTCCCAGAACTCAACATTCTCTTTAAAGTGTGTATGTCAATACCATACAATAATACAAGATATTATGCTGTATATTACTTGTATCATGTAAATGTACATGTCGATGTACATATTTCTGTTTAAAGTAAAGCATCAAACTTCTTAATATCACACATACACATACATGTGCATGTAGTTGTAAACGAGTCTGGCATGACTGGACTAGCCAAGCAGCTCGCTACAAGCAGGCAATGTCAATGTCCCGTAACATTCCCAGACACTGAGGTCTGGTGTGGTTTATTATTGAATTCCCCTTTCAAGATCGGATTCCTCAATTCTAACCAGACCATGTTTTGATTGTCTACTCTGCACGTACTAAAGCCCTTCAGTACATGTAGGGTAATATGGAGAAGACTGTAATAATATTGTTTGAATGACCTTTTTCCTCTGAAATACACGTGCAGGAAGAATTCCAATAAATGTACCTGTGTAAAATGTATGTATCCAACATCATTAAAAAGATTCTATGCCGACAATTATATTGTAGATGTATAATGCCCTCACATATAAATGCATGCAAATGTACATGTATGTAGAAACAATTTTCCTCTTAAAAAAGTGGTTGCTCTAAAGGGAAGGGTAAATGATATAATTACATGTATATATATATATATATATATATATATTACTATTTCCGATCATAGGGGGAATCCTAACAATGCAGGTTATTCCGTCACAATAAAAATTGGGCATTACGGGGAATTTCGACGGGCGTTACGGGGAATTTTAACAATAGGCCGAGATAAAAGAATTCCCCCTATGGCTGCGAATAGTTAGTAATATATATATATATATATATATATATATGTAGCACATAGTGAGCCCAAGGAGGTACTAGTACATGTACCTCCTTGGTACCATTGATCTTTTAAGTGTGTATTATTATCATTTGTCACGATTACATTTCTAGCAGTAGACCTAGGTTGTTTTTATCCATTAATAATATATCCATTATGTATACAAATGCACATGTACAAAATTTACATTTACATATATCTTTTACAGCTCTAGTACGAATCTACTGCACAGTACATGTACATATGAACAGATCATACATCTAAACTTGCAATAAAATTTCTATTAATAGCTACATAGCAGTATCATGACCAAAGCCAAAAGAAAAAAATCAAATCCTTTAAAAAAAATTCATTTGGGGCTACAATGCACATTACATGTGTGAAAAGCATTATGTGGCCTACATCTACAGCATACAGCATACATCATAAAAATTGTATTAGCCAGAATGCTGAAAGGAAGCAAGGAATACTACAGCTGATTAAAATAAGGTTACAGAATTTGTTAAGCATTTTGTATGTTTCTCCAGGCCACGTACATGTATACTAGCCCTTTAATTATGTAGGACACATCTGCCAATGTGTATAGTATAAATCACCTTTCATTCCAAACAAACCACCCACAAGCCTCACACTGACATGAAACGTGCCTCTAATATATGTGCTGTATCTACATGTACATCAGACACAAATAAATCTTTAACACTCTGCCCTGTGTGAATTAGTCTGCACTCCTTTAATCTCAACTTGACGCTTGTCTTTGCGCAGCGGAGCATGCACATGCATAGTAGGCTCAACGTGATCGCAGGGCACATGACAAAGCATGCTAATAAGGAGCAATTACTGTATTTATAAGCCCTTCCCAGGATTTTCAGTGCAATTCAATCTAATCGCTCACTTAATTATTGTAATGGATTTTGCCAGGCATCTGATGAACAGCGAATGATCCACTCTTGTGGCCGAAAAGATGATTCGAAAGGACAGATTTATCAAATTTTTAAAATTATTTTGTTGTACTAGATTATATGAGACACTAATTTGGTGTAATTGTAGATGCAGACATGCATTTGCATGAAATATGACATTATCGTGTGCATGTACATGAACATAAACATACTGTTATAAAAATATTCTTTAAACGTTTCTAGGCATAACTTCATGTGGTTTTTTTTTATAAACCCCAAAAATCTGAAGTAAGATTTTTTAAAAATGTTATCGAATAGCAAGATAATCTATCTCACGGGCCACCTCTCTGTATTAAAAGGCCACCTGTCTATAGTGGTCACCTACATGTATATTTTCTCCCTTGATGGAGAAATGTGTCATAGAACCTGTCTATAATGGCCACCTGTCTACATTTGTATGTACAATAACCATTTTTCCTTTTTTCTTTCAGGTGGACTTCATAGATGGGTTTTTGACTACATGTACATGTATTAACACTTCTTAAATGCTGTACAGGTTTCATTTCTCTAGAAGTGGAATACTAAACAAATGAGAGGTCAAAATCAATTCAGATCCTGGCAAAGGGATGCAAAATTTGTAAATTGAGCAATCGGTGTCTCCAACAACAGACAGCTGTACTTAAAAACTACATGTATGAACCTCTGTGAGGTTACCACGCAATGAGTTTCTTCAGAGGCAGATGAGATTCAAGCTTTATTCTCAATTTGGCATATCATTCAGATAGTTACGCTAAAGTTAATAAGAATCATGTACAAAAATGAAACATATGCAGCATATGATTAGAATAATATTTATGACACCGTCGACATTCACCAAGTTCCATTCCAATCCATTTGCTACCATAACTAGGTAAGTGTATATTTACAGTTGTGCTCAAAATTATTCTTACCCCTTGGAAAACTGAAGATTTTTGCATTTTTCCTTTAAATGGGAACTTGAGTTATTTGCATATCACTTGAATACATTTACATATAGTTATCATCTACAAATGAATGTTGTTTCTGGTTTCACCTCATTTGCATAATAACAGAAAAAGTGAGTTATCCATATTTTGTGATGTTCGAAATTATTCATACATGTATATGTACCGTGGGTAATTCATTGATTTTGTTGGTCAATATAAATGTGATCCTTTGTTATTAAAGCTTGTAGCCCTTCATGTATACATGTATACTGTCGCAAGACTGGGATATCAGGCCGTATCTAGTGGCCAAAGGGCTAGTCACATTTTTCCCAATAAAGATAACGATAAAGAGATTTTTCATTAAAGGCCCACAGTACACCCGACCTGCTATTAAAGGACAATTAACCCCACGTGATATTCTAGATGCACCTATTGTCTGCTACGTCTTTCCATGGAGGCTGCCATTTTGTGCATGACACGGATCATTAGGTACCATATGCATTGATAATAGCCTACCTTTACAACAGATACGTCGCTTTGTTCTGATTGTATTACGATTGTTATTGGCCATGGGCCTAGATAATTGACGACCCATGAGTTCTAATAGCCATCCTGTAAAGCAGATTCCTCGCTTTGTTTTGGTATTGTTACGATTGTCTCCGTCCTTGACGTCAATTCTCCGTCCTTGACGTATATTTTTTATGAAGTATATTTTTTATGAACAAATTAAGACCTTTTAAAAAATATATAAAACTAAACTTACATTTCAGAATATGTGACTTTATCTAATATATATTTGTCCTCTAAAAATCAATTACAAGTTAACGATGAAGGAAATTTTACTTGGGATGAAAAATATGTTCGTGTACACATAAAGTAATGGCAGCCCCCTTATTATTGCTAGCAGACGATAACTTGGCTGGAAAATAGTGATTTATATCTATATCCTGTGTTTTTACATGAAATTGCATGTATCAAATAAGAGGCATATACTACACCATTCAAAATAAGCTAATTCATACGCTGAGGTTAATTTCCCTTTAACATACACAAGGATAATCGCACGTATACACAATATGTCAACAGAAAATCTCGTTATTGTTATCATTATCGGACAAATGTTGTCAGCCCGTAAATCTCCTTGAGGTTGTTGTCCAGACATGCCATCACCTGGTCTTCAGGGAGACCATGGGTTCATGAGGTGAAAACAGAAACAGCATTCATTTGTAGATGATAACTAAATTTATTTACATGATGAGGAAGTAACTTCAGTTCCCCTTTCATTTTAGGAACAATGCAAAAAATTTTCCAATTTTCCAAGGGTATGAATAATTTTGAGCACAACTATAAATAGCATCAGGAAGATCCCACAATAAATCCAACTGCTGCATAGTTTTTTCATCTAATTTAAAGCTACTGTTACTTTAATCCCTTTGAATAAATTGTATCCCTTTAAACAATTTACACAGCACCTGAAACTTAAGGAGACTGCTTTACGAGACAGGTCTGCCTTAATCCTGAAGATGAATATCATCCCACAGCATTTTCAATCATATTTTCATTCTTGCCGTTATTAAAATAGGCTGATATAAATTTCAACAAAACATGCAGGGGAACGAAATGGGAAACAAGCATACATTAATGACTGTCTATGTGAAGGGAAGCATGAGAAAAATCACAAAAAAGCTGGGATGTTATTGCACAGGGGAAGGGTGCTGAATTGGATTATATTCACAACTGTTTACTTTTCTAAATCTCATTACAGAGGACATGCATGATGCACAATGTTTTACACCTGTGCTCTTAAATTTTCTATCCCATTTCAGAAACAATATCTATTGTTGTGAGTGAGGTATATTTACATGTAAATGTATCTAAATCCATGAGGATCTACACGGTTGTGTTAAATGTAAATGCAAAATGGATCTTGAGAGGAAATTGAAAATAAATTATCAATATTAGATTTTATTTAAAATGATGTGGAAATTACACCTGTTTTGGTTTGGGTTTCTATAGTATAAACATTGAAATGCAACAGAATATCGCATTCATTAAGCAGCAGTGTGATACAGCATATTTTGTTTCTGTTGTTTTGTTTTTTTGTAGCCATGACTGAAACCAAATACAAAATCTTGTGGATCACAGGATAACAAAGCAACAGAATTTACATAAAGTGAAAATTGAGGTTTCCTACAAATTTATTGCATTTTTAGTTACAAATAGAGTCAAGAAAAAGGGAATACTTACGCAATGTAAGAGGCAAGTACTTTTTAAAATAAATATCATATAAATGTGTAAATTACTATATTCAGTCAGGGCTTCAATAATCAGTTTTCATGAATCTTTCCAGTATGGAATTTTAAGGATTTGTATGCACAATACAGTCAATTTCGCTTAAGAATGAAAATGTTGCAAAAGAACAATTGATCTTTCAATCATCAAATATTGCATAGGAAATGAACATTATCTTACCTGGGTGTAACACCAGTTCTCTGCTACAGGACACGACATGACGTCTGACGGAGGGGGGCTTGGAACCCGTGACGTCGCCAGTTTGGAGTACGATCTCAGAGTGCAAGCGGTTCCAAAATCGGCGGAGACTGAGTGACTTTCACATCAATCTCACAATCTGAAAAAGGTAGGGAAAAGAAAATAATAATAAAATTCACTCAGGTATAATATTGGCCGACTTGAAATAGGGGTTGCCCCAGAATGGCCAGATGGCATATATGTAAACATATAATTTTGTGCAGGTCCACATTTATGCACATGTACCTGTACATGTACATGACAATCACAAGTTGTATTTGGCAACCTACATGTTGGCAACCTACTCGTAGAGGTGTTGTGGATCAGTGGATAAGTCCCCGGACTGTGAACCACGAGGTCCAGGGTTCGAATCCCACCGCACCACTAGCGTCCTTTGGCAAGACGTTAATCTACATTTGCCACTCTCCACCCAGGTGTTAAATGGGTACCCGGTAGGATGCGAAAGTTAATGTCGTTTGTTTAGCAATTTGAGCGCCACTGTGCTGCTCTTGCTGGAATACTCCCCAGGGAGCGGATAAAGTGCACACATTGTGTGCGGGCATGTCAGAATCCGAGGACCGGGGTAATAATAGTATCGTAATATGTAAAAGCGCTTTGATATTAGTTTACTTCTGGAAAGCGCTATATAAATAGACGTTATTATTATTATTAGCAACTATCGAGGTTGCCCGGCTGGCAACCCCCACAAAAAAGGCGAGAGCCCTTACAGCATCTCAATATTACTGGAGCGCATGTATTCAACTACAGTATACGTCAGAGCAGACTCATTTCTAGTAATTGAATCTACTTCAGACAAAGCACAGGTAATTCAGCCAATGTGTGGGTTCATCCGTTCAGTGTTACACCCATTCAAATGTAGCCTATTATATGCATTACATCATATTGGAATTTCCCACATGTCCTTTTCTACATCAATGAACTTAGTCATAAATTTTATTGACAAGAATAAATGTACATGAGTGGAAGAAGGGCCTAACCCCATCATCAAAACAAATTTTCCTAAAGTTAATACAAAGGAGCTTACTATTTTGACAAGTTTATGAGACAGGATGTTCCCATCTTTGCAAGAAATGTTTAATGCATGGATAACAAACATTATTTAACACTAACCAAACTTATCAGAATATTTTTTTTTTTTGGTCTCAGTCTCAAGGGGTCAAAAACTCTTTTAATGGAGTTGAGACCTTCTTCCTCTCATATATTTATATGAATTCCCACATTACGAAAATGTACTGCACTAATTGCATCATGCCTTCATAATTATAATAGCACAGTAGCACCTCCCCACCCCCCCCCCCCCAAAAAAAAAAAAGTTTATATGAAAGTGAAGACAAAATAAGAAAACAAAAGAAAGAAATTATGAAAAATAAAAACTCAAATGTGGTACTGTTGGTACTTGGTACAACAATAGGCCTTAAGTTGACACCTGTGCCAATGTTATACAGGTACATGAACATGTCAATGTAGAACTACATTTGATATCAATGATAAAATGTTCACAACTGAGAGAACAGTTAAACAGACTAGAGTCAAGTGCTATGTGTTAAAAAAAAACAACAGTGCACACCTTTGATGGTTATTTACTCAAAAGTTAAAACTTGTATCAGACTGAGGTTTTTACATTGTGAATTTGAAGAATGTACAATTTATTGGGAGCAAGTTTAATGACATTTCCAACAATATTTTTCTTATAATATTGCTCTGAATATATAATTAGATTTTTCACTTTTTGAAACATCAAGGCCACAAAACACATGTATGTGTGTATGAGTAATTAATTCAAAAGTCAACAATTGCCATTGTGCATCATGTAGCTGAAAGTCCAGAACACCTTTTTAACCCATAGTCAAGAATCATTACCACTGAACAGCAAAAGGGTGGCAGTAATGACAGCTGCAACACACAATGACAATTGTTGAGTTCTGAATTAATTACTGATACACAGATTTTCGGGCCTTGATTTTTCAAGTGAAAAATCTAATTAAATATATTCAGAGCAATATTGTAAGAAAAATATTCAGAGAAATGTCATATAACTTGCTCCCAATAAATTTTACATCCTTCAGCTTTACAATGTAAAGACCTCAGTCTGATACAAAGAATAATCTTTAAGTTACACTGTATTAACAATCAAACGTGTCCACTGTTTGTTTTTTTAACATCTACATGTACTAATGTACAATGTAATTCTTTTGTTTTGAGTCTTGTTCTGTGTATATTTCCCTTTTTGAGTGTGAGCATCAATTCTTTCGTTCTGTATATATTCCCTCAGTCTGAAAGGAGGCTGTAAGAAATGCAATCGTCTGTGTACCGCAGGGAGTGCTTTTCAGATGTCTTTGTGCCTGTTGACCTGTGCATATTAATTCACTTTTTTTCCTCCACAACTTCCCAGTGGCATAATGGCTACACAGGGCATACAGACTGATTAACATTATTTAGCTTCACAGATTCAACTACAACTACGTACATGTAGAACTTTACTAGGTATGTAGATCTGTGTCCACAGATCAGTAAAAATAATTACATGTACTGTACACACCTACACACAAAACAATTAAGCCCTGGAAAGCTAAAAAAGACAGAAAAACTAAGAAAATTAAAATTTATGAAATTTTCTGTACTGAGCAAATGGGAAAGGAGCTCGCAAGATATAACACAAAGTTGCCATTTGTGTTTGATTGATTACAACTTCAAAAATTCATAACTTTGTTATTTCTTATCAGATTTTGCTCAAAGTTTCACCAATTTGTTTCTGACATTTTTCTTCTTTATTTCTTTGATCTTTCTAGTACAAAACATTCAAGAGTAATTTAAATTTTTTGCAATAATCATCAAAAGTATGAGTAAGTACAAGTATTTATAACATACGGTAAATACAGTATCATTAATTTCTTGTATACTAATGTGAAGCACAATGCACAAATAATACAAATAAATGATGACAAAGATTTATGGAGAAGTTTGCCAACATAACCTATTGCAAGACTGCATGTATTACATGTACATAAGTATATTATTTCTTTTCTTTCATTTCATGTCAAATAAGAGGTCAAAAGTCTGGAACATTTCCTGGGGGAGGGGCACCCACACAGTGTATACCATTGTTTGTCACCATGTGCAGTATGATTCACAGGGCAAAAAAAAAGCGACCCTTATTAGAGCAAAGACACAATGTGGAACCAAAAATAATGGTTGTATACCCACATGTAACAAAAAAGGAAAAACATTGATGTACAAAGTGTAAAAGGCTATGGCCCGTGTTCTCGAAAGTGGCTTAATTTAGGCCACTGATTTATGGAAGGCCATTCGTCAACCCCTATGTCCTGTTTATTTTCTGGCATGAAATGAGCATCAGAAATCAATTCTATCGTGGCGGATTTTGTGTTTACATTTAGTCCAGGACTATTGTGATTTTGTAAGATTTAAAAAAATTGAATCTACACACTTAGCCCGGGGCTTAAGTTAGGCGCCTTTCGACGTGTGTGACCTGAGTCTTCTGCATAAAGCCCTAGTCTCACTGGCCTTACGACCGACTGCCGACTTCTGACAATAAAAAAAAACCTGCGACCATCGATAATAAATCTGAAAAAAATATCTGTCTGCGATTAGTTGCTGATCGGTTGTAGGCCAATCGCTGATCATGAGAGACCTATTGGCTACCGCTTGTATTAATGGTCATCAATTCGGTGATTATAAATAACCAGACGTAGACTAGCTGATGGTCAAGTTTCTTACAGCAGTTGGAGATTTACACGTGGAAATGCTATGAATCACTAGTGCAAAAATGTATAAATTATATATTTATGCCAGGTAATGATGAATGGGTCATCAATACACAAATAACATGAAAAATACATAATTGTGTGGGTGCAAAGCAAGGATGTTTCCGAGGTTGTCTGGATATATTACTCGATTTTGAGCTCATGAAGAGGAAACAGCTCAATATGGCTCTCCCATTTCTATCATCGACTTGAAAGTATACATGTATGGTCCATTTATCAAATCATTTCTTTTATATGCAAAACTATTTTTCAATAGGCAATACAAGCAAAATTACCCAGGAGTTGATTTCATGAAAGTCTTTGGGATGACTGATTACTGTTGGTGTCGGTGCTGGGTAATGGTTTGGTTTGGGAATCAATAGGCCACTGGTCGTTTATTATTCGGAGATCAATCGCCGACCTTATTTTCAAGCACTTTTCGAGCATGGAGATCAGTCAGAGACCTGTTGTCCACCTTTAGAAAACAAAAAAATCCTCTTCACAACCATTTCGGTGGGCAAAAGGTAAACTTCGGCCAGAACTCAACTTTATCTTTAAGACTACCTTTGCTTTCCAATAGTAAACATTTATTTTTGCTCATTTTCAGCCTATATTTCCTTGATTTAAGAGCATTTCCTTCTGTAACAACACTTCTGTTAAACAAATGCAGGCTCTAACGTACATGGAGATCAGTTTTAAAGTCTTATCAGGTATATTTGTTTTAATCTACTTTTTAAACAAGTCATGAAAAAGGTTCATCAGCATCCTAAGCTGCATAACTCTACATTGTACCTGCTTATCCTCAAATTTGTGTAGCATCAATGCACAAGTATTTTTGGTGCCCTGATGATTAGACCTCTTTCGTTTTATAGAAACTCTTCATAGAAACCTCTTTCAATGAATCCTTCAGGAAGTTACCATGGTTAATGTACTCCATATCAGGCATTAATACTATAATCTTTCCTGTCCATATAGTTTACGTTGTGCCTCAATATCATTGGCATACCTATGATATCTTGACTCAAGGAAATTTCCCTGCTTTAACAAATCAATAAAGATTAAAGTGTATTGCTGGTCTAATGCCGCCTATGCCGAAAATATCTTACATGCAGATTTGTGTCTAATAAATTCACAGGGAATTCATTTGATGAACATTTCCTACTGCATCTTTTCAATTAAAGCTAATGTACAGTTTTGGTAGAAAAATAGAAATTGGAAAGAAACTTGTTAAATGTAGTCTCATGTTGTTCTCCTTGTATCAAAAGATCTTTGTAAGAGATGATTTGCTATTCCACAGATGATTTACAGTGAATTTCAGTGTAAATATATCTGTAAGGAAAGCTAGATTACTGCCCTCGCTAGGATCTTTCCACCACAACGGCTACCCGCACAACAATCTTGGGGCTTTGCATGGAGATAGCATGTACAGTGTATGTCACTGAGTGTAGAATCCTCATCGGTTTTTACACGTGTGTGTTCTGCTGTCCCAGTAAATACATTTTTTCTTGCTTCTCATATGTTTACTATTAAACTTTAGGAGGCAAAATCTTCACACTGTTCACAGCATCATAGTACTGCCAGTATCTTGCTATTTATCAACAAAGAATCCAAGAAATCTGACGAAAAGTTTGGGAGAGCTTTAATACCAAAACTGTCCATTACCTTTAAAAGGAAAGTTGAACATATGAAGAAAAATGAGAGAAACAGATTAGTTTGAGAAAATCCGACATGAAATAAAAAAGTTACATATTTTTGAAATTGTAATCAATCAGACGCTAATTTGTTCAAACAAATACCTCGCAATGACATCTAAATTTAGTCAGTCATGACTGATATGATGCATGATATGATGCATGTCATCACCACTTTCCAATTTATCTCTTAAGTCTTAATATCTTTCTTTCAGTTATTGGTAGGCTAGTTTTAGAGTGAATGTAAATTAATATTTGAAAATCAATACGTAAATCTATGTCATAACAACACACTTCGTAACATGCAAGACTCTCCTTATGTATTTCACGTACATTTAGAATTTACATGTATTTGCCTGAAAAATTGTGACATAATGATAAGCATAGATGCAAAATATGGAACAGTTTAGACATTTTTTTTAATGATCTCATTCTCTCAGTTTTCCTGTCTAGAAACTGCTTATCATTTCCTCAAATAGAGAAATTATGTAGACTGACTGAAGTCACCACTCACATAACATAACAATAAAGTTACAAGCTAAATCTATATTTCGTAATTCTTCTTCCTGGGGAGCAACCGCAACCGCAATCAACTATTTCAGTATTTGGTTATATTGAGCCTGGCCCTGGCCTTAAGTTGAGCGTACATGAAACTACATGAAACTACATGAAACCAATAAAGAAATAAATTTTTTGTTACTTTAAGTGTAAAACTAAAATTCAAATACTAGTCTTATTTATCTACATGGGTGTGTGTGTGTGTATGTGTGTATAATTCAGTTTTGACGGACGGACCGACCTTTAACGTCACTATCCGAAAGACACGACTGAGATGAAACCCATATACCCAATAAACCTACATGAAAGCGTATGAATGGGACTGTGTTACTTGTTAAAAATGCGTCTTCATAGTGTGAAGTATAAGTCCTTTCTCACGACTTTCATGAACATCATGAATCATGTAGTTGATTGCAGCACAAGATGCAATATTGAACTATTCTCAATTCATCTTTGAAGGGCATATAATGATTACATGAGTACAAGTAGTCCTTCAAATTTGGTCTGAAGCGACATTCTGGGATTTTTTTGAGGGAAACAAGATGGCACTGGCCAGCTGCCCTTGGCATCATGCTGCCTATGGCCAATCAACGTGCAGTGAGCGATCAAGCCCATTCCACGTAGTGTAGAGTTCAGTGGTTCGACTCCCCCATTTGCTCCAACACAAAAAAAACACACTAAAATTTCATTTTTTCAAAAAGTATTATTCAGCAGAATCTTTTTCTTTATGAGGACCGATAACAATATATACTGTATGCTATCTAGAATATATTTTTAATAGACCTACTGCCCCGAGGGAAAAGGCACTTCAGAGAAAATCGCAAATTAATTATATTTTTGTGTACGACAAACAGGAGATTTCAAGGCCAGTATGTCACAATCGACTCACCAAATTGACAAATTGTGATTCCTATATATCTCCAGCAAACATAAATAAATAAATAAATAAAATTTCTAATGTGCACTTTTTGTTATAGTACCACTCAAAGTGCTACAAGCACGTATATCAGGAATACTCAAAGGTTATTTCACGACAGGAACTATTTAAAGGGAATGTTGAGTTCTGGGAAAGGTGAAAAATCATCCGTGAGCTTTGTCATCTCTTTTATGTGAGTTTGGAAGAATATCGTAGAAGAAATCCCTTGAAAAGAATTGCTCCTCAAATGCCCTCATATTTAAACTATGACAAGAAATAGCTGAAATCTTTGGGCCGAACATTATGTGCATGCAGTCCCATATACCCATTTCTGTGTGCAGTTCACATGCTTTTCAGCAAGATTGGGTCAATTTCTTATTACCAGTATTTTGATGATTCCAAAACCTCAGAGTATACACCAATTCTTTTGTAGACATGAGGGCCTGGTCAAAAGGCTAGCACAGGAATAGATCTACACTGGAATCGTACACAGCAGAGCAGACGGTGTCCCACATACTGTGTTTGAGTGTAGGGATCCTGATTTTGGTTGCGCAGCCACATCATCTGCTCGCATAGAGCCGTGCATACGATGCTATATCCATGTGGTAGAGATCGATGTTTGAACCTCTCAATGTGTTGTCAATTTGAAGATTTTAACATTTATTCTTGTTTCCAAAATTCCTAGCATCAAAAGCAATATGGTCATGTAACAAAAATGAACGTACAAAAGTACAGTGTAGTCTAGTACATGTATGTACAGAAATTTTTGTTCTCTCTACTCGCAGCATCTGGCCATTTGTTTGAGCTCTGATCTGAGGCAATGAATGTTTCTAATAATAAATATCACTCGGCAGTCTATTCCATATTACTGATGCAAATTTTCGGAAAGCACAATCCCCATTGTGGATGGTTCTGCTCCATGAGACATCCATAACTTTCTCATTCTTTATTTTTCTGCTTTTAGTTTTAATAGTTTTACTAGTTTTATGGTCGGGGGTCCTAAAGCTACGCGGGTCCTAAACTTTAAGCTACGCACCATACAAATCACATACACGCGGAATGCAACGCGTTCAAATCAGGCTAAAACACACACGAGATACACACAGTCAATTTCAATATCAAGATTTGCATTCATTTATTGCATGTGCGTAGCTTTAGGACCCCTTCATTTTTAAGAACAAAATTTGACATCGGCATTGATATCGACCTGAAAACGTGCATTATTGACATTCACCCATCGTAATTTTCTCCACAAATCAACTTTAGAATATCCAGAATCAGGATATGGAATGAAATTGGTGACAAGCCAGTGATTTCTGTGACCTTTTAGCTGCTGAAAACAAAGTGCGTAGCTTTAGGTCCCCCCATCATAGGCATAGGCCTACATGTTTTACAATTACACAAATCATCTTACTAGGCCTAGACCGAAAGCTTCAGTCTCTGTTCGTCGGGTGTTCCACTGGACTACGTCTTGCTTCACTACACCTCCTTACATAGACTGAAGTTCGTCTCTCACTCTGTACCAGGGACTAAGGACGAATTTTCATTTTCCAATAAATACATTATTTTATTAAAATAAACAAATCAGAATGAGAACAACGGTAATATAATATGCTTGAATAAATTTCTTACCCCAAATTCCTCGTCTGGTACACGAATCTGATCATTTGAAGCATGGAAGTTGCACGTCAGTAGCCAGTCGCTGACAGCCTTCTTGGTTATAATCACATGACCCGGAAGTAGGCCGTGTATAGAGATTGTGTAGTAAAACGCAGCGAATACACAGTCAGTCAGTGCGAAGCTTGAGTTCAAACCAGAGTAAGTCCCAAATTTTGTTAATTATCTGTATTTTTATCGGGGGTTTTTCTGATGTATTGAAATATGAGAACCCTAGCACCATCTATGTGAAATTTTAGAGAAAGGGGATGGCTTATAGGGATGGAAAATCAGATCCCCCCTTTTGGGGGGATACGCTCATAGGCCATGTATTGTAAGATCCCCTTATCTACCGCGAAGGTTGGGTAGCCGTCTGTGTAGGAGGAGAAGGTAAAAATAAGAAAATGTTAAAGACTCCTCCGAAACAGACGGTTTTCAGCTGTCTAACTAGGCCTAACAAGTTAGGCCGAACAGTAATACTTATACAATTTTAACTGCCTAAAATGTCACTTTAAATATGAATTAGCTCAAGAAAATTGCAAGATTAGACCTATATTAAAATTATTTCATACAATTCTATCAACAAAATGCTTTTAAAATGTATGCTTAGTTAGTCAAAACAAAACTAAAGTCAAGATACAGAACCTTACATTACAGTCCAACGACCGACGTCGACCTTGCCCTGCAGCTTGCACTTGGCCGGGCCGCGCCACCGGCCAGGCGCAGGCATCGTTCCCTATCTTTCACACTCGGTCACTCACAGACGTACAGACACAGTCACATTCGCAGACATAGTCGACATGACGTGTAATAACTTGTATTTTGTTACTAGAATTATCATTTTCATCAACTCACTTCATTGATTTTGTCTCCAACACCATAGCAATGTACCGAAAAATGGTTAGATCATTTTCCGCCTTTCATCTGGAACTTATTTCGAATGAAATGGAAGGGGAAATTCCTCTGCTTTTCCCGGCGACGACGTACGATCAAGCTGAAGCGATTATATTAATGCGCGTTATATTTGCAGCAAAAGAGTTTAAATGACAGAGAGGGCTAAGTCAGCTCCACTAAGCACGCAAAGAATGAGTAGTATCCTTGGTGGATGTACAAGATACCCTTTTTGTTTATACATGTAGATATCCAGTGCGATACAATGTTGTATAATTTGTCACATGTTGAATATGAGTAGTGACATTATGAATTTCTATTTGATTATTCATATCAATATGATATCCAATTTGATAATGTTCATAATTTGTCACATTTTCAATCTGAGTAGTCCTATTGTGATTTGCTATATTTTCTCTTTGTTTCCATTTCATTTACATATGATTGTTACTTTTGTCTAGGCTAATGCTTTGTATTGTAAAACAAAATATTGATGTCAATGTCAATGAAGTTTCTTAATAAAATACCAAATACCACGGCATGCAGCACGCATAGAACTGCATAGAACTGGGTTGGGATTATGCTGGTTTATTTTTTTTTGTTTGTTTTTTGTTTAGTTTTTGAGCATTACACCTTTCCATAGTTTAAAATTTCATGTAAGTGACATTTTGCATTATTTCGTGGAAAAACTAAATTAACTTCTTACTGATCCAAGTTCGCGTTTTATGACAAAATAATATTGTTAGAACCTATCATTCCTTAATTGCTCTATCATACTTGATTTTTTAAAAAAAATCAGATTTCAAAACAAAAATATATCAAGAAAAAAAAAGGGAGGCATATTTCACTTTCAAGTCCCTTAATACTTCAAACCCTCATACGGTAACACACACACACACACACCCTCACACACATGATATGTGCAAGTCGTTTTACAAAAGTACGTAGAGTAATATTTCTTCGAAACCTATAAACTTTATGGCATCCAGCTTCTCGCGATCGCGCGCGCTCCATATCCGGGTTATATTGAACAAAGGTCATGCTTTCCAAAATATGCAAAGTCCCTAGCTAGCAAACTTTGTACATACCTTTCGAACGATTATTATCATCATTTCTAAATAATTACATACATTCGTATAAAGACATTGTGTGAGCATTGCTCTTTTAGGACTGAGAATGAGATCTGCAGCGTGAGGTCAACGACCTTTATTATGACTGTAAACAGTACTGTAGGTCCATTTGTTTATACACTCAGAATAGATCATTGAAAATAGAGGAAAGGTGTGCATGATAGTCTTGTAGATCCCTGAAATATTTCCAACCCCCCCCCCCAAAAAAAAACATCGTTCAGCCTAATAGCACACTTATAATAGTGGCGTGCGTATATATACCGTTAATCCATCGCATGATGGGGAGGGGAGGGGCATGGAGCAAAATGCTAAAATGGATTCTAGGACAAATTCCCCCTGGAAAACAACCCCCGGACAACTAGGCTACCCCATGGACAACTATACCCCCCAGTGACATTTACCCTCTGGAAAACTACCCCAGGACAACTACCCCCGGGACAATTACACCCCAGGACAACTACCCCAGAACAATTATCCCCGGGACAATTACCCTCCCCCCAGGAAAAATTACCCCCCCCCCCCATAAAATGACGATTACCCCGGTACCCCCCCCCCCCCCCCCGACAAGTCCTGGGGAGAGTTGTCCTGGGGGTAGTTGTCCAGGGGTAGACGTATATAGTTGGCCGGGGGGTAGTTGTACGGGGGGTAATTGTCCAGGTGGTAGTTGTCCGGATACGCTAAAATGATAACTTGGGAAGGATGGCTAACGGGTAGAGGGTGGCTCCACTCCTATTTACATTTATCATTTCTTTCTCCTCTCTCTCTCTCTCTTCTCTCCTCTCTCGCTCTCACTTTCCTTTCTTTGCTCTCTCGGCCTCCGACCCCGGCCAAACCAAGCCCCCCCCCTTTTTTTTTCTCTATTTTTTTTTCTCTCTCTCTCTGATCGGGGCATAGCTATATAACACCACTGATTTCGGTTTTCAGGCATTATACAATAATTTATGCAAGCTAGTCCTAGCAATTTTCTTTTTTGGTGGGGGGGGGGGGCGGGTTAAACAGAGGAGCTTATAGTACAGAAAATGGCAGTTTCACGTTCCAATTTTAAAGAAAGGTTAGTATGTGATAGTACTTTTTTTTAAATCGTTGATCACTATAAGATGATGATTTAAAATTTGTGCTGCTTTGATAGGCTACTTTCAACAGGTCATTTTGTATGACTGGACTGGAGGTTTATATCATATCGCGATTGGATTCGGATCAAACGTTCATATTACAATTCATGCCACAGCAATTTCGTTATATCATTGCTTTTGATCACAACTGGCTTATAAGTTCTTAGAAGTGGAAAGGTGGCACTTTTTTGGTATATACTTAATGGAAAAAGTAGGAGCACTTTGCCCAAGTCCCATTCGTCCCCTGATGAATAATCAGCCCTATATACCCCCCCCCCCCCATGGGACAACCTCGCTAGTCATAAGGACGGTAATGATTACTAGTCATAAGGATTGCTATTCATATAAGGACCGCTATTCCGAACGTGTAAATTCCTATACCTCAAGGTCCGCTATTCACAAAACGGAAAGGGCCGGGTCACTATTCATAAAGTCATAAAGACCATTATTCATAAGGTCCGCTATTCATAATTTCAAATTCGTATTTATTTCATTTCCAACAGAAAGAAAAGACAATGGCATTACATTGATATTGTTACAGAAAATATCATGAAAAAAAATATGAAAAAAAATAACGTGAGATGAAGGTTGCTATTCCTAATTCACATTGAGGGTCATTACTCATAAGGACCACTATTCACAATACGAGAAGAGGGTCGCTATTCACAATACGGAAAGAAGGTCGCTATTCATAATAGGAGAAGAGGGTAGCTATAATACGAAATGAGGGTCGCTATTCATAATACAGATTGAGGGTTGCTATTCATAATAGGAGAAGAGGGTCGCTAATCATAATAGGAGAAGAAGGCCATAATAGGAGAAGAGAGTCGCTATGTATAATATATACGGTATATGAGGGAATAGCGACCCTCATTTCGTATTGTGAAAAGCGACCCTCTTCTCCTATTATGAATAGCGACCCTCATTTCGTTTTATGAATAGCGACCCTCTTCTATTATGAAAAGCGACCCTCTTCTCTTCATTATGAAAAGCGACTCAATCCGTATTATGAATAGCGATCCTCTTCACGTATTATGAATAGCATGTCCTTATGAATAATGACCCTTATATAAATAATGAGCCTTTTCTCCATTATGAAAAGCGGTCCTATAGCTGTCATTATGAATAGCGGTCCTTATGACTAGCGAGCGGACCCCTCCCACATAGCTCCGATGTAAAAGGCAAGGTCAAAGGGCTGGTGCCCCCCCCCCCCCCCGACTTTTGAAATCTCCAACACAATCTATTCGGGCACTTGCCACCTCATATTATTCAGACGGCGACGTATAGTTTTCGTATTTGTTGCAAGTCATGTAATTTCGTGTAATTTATTTGGAAGACAAAATTATATTGTCACTATGATAACTTTAGTACCTTCTTTCGCTCACTTGCAAAAAGAAACTGGAAAGTTGATATTCGTTCAAACGGACGAAAGAATTCTTTAGTTTTATTACTCAGTTAGGCCTATCCGGTGTTTATAGAAGTATAATTTTCATTTGCTATTAAAGGCTATATAGAATAATAAAGCAATTTTTGTTTTACATGTTGCCTCCTAGTTATAAAGAGGGAACACCCCCCCCCCCCCCCTCCCGTAAGAAACGTACCTGGGAGCAGCCCCAACACGACACTTGGCATTCACAGTTGCAAGTCACTATAGGCCTATAATTTTTCGGGGACCAGCGGAATACTACGACTTTAAAAAAAAATATTTTGACCGACATGAAAACATGATTTTTTTTGTTTCTTCAAATCACTAATTTTCATTTCATCCTGTGTATATAGTTGATCAAGAAATAGGAGGGAAATGGGAAATGTTTAAAAACCGCAAAAGTCCACCAGGGGAACGTAAAATACAGGATGATCCCATGCACCGCGCGCGAGATACCCCCATGGGTGGGGTTTGTCTATAAGTGTTTTGTAATAACAACCGTGGATTAACGAAATAACAAAAGCTAGTTTGAGATGATGTAACTTAAAGGAGAATTAATGAAACCCTGGGGGAAAAATCAATTTTAATGAAAAGACAGGATAGAGAGAAGCAATTAAAAAAACGTTCCATCAAAATCAATTACGATATTTATGAAAGTTGAAAAGTCTCAATTTACTTTCTATGCTTCGAAGTGACAGGTTTAGCAGTAAGTAAACTCTCCACTTTCCCATTATCTCTTAAGGCGCAGCTTTTTCCTTCTTAGCTCAAGATATATCATGGGAAAATGTATTTGACACAACATGTTGAGTTCACAAAAAGACAAGCAGCATCTTCAGAGATAATGGAGAAAATGTGAAATTTTGTGTACAAAACATAATTATTGAGAGTTGTACTACTATAAACCTGCCATTTTGAAGCAACATTGCCACTTTGAGGATCGCTACAGAAAGTAAACTGAGACTTTTCGAACTTTCATAACTTTTTCATTTCGTAACCATTTTGAAGAAACCTTTTTTAAATTGCTTCTCTCTATCCTCTCTTTTCATGAAAATGGATATTTCACCAGTGTTTCATTCTTATCTGATCATGAGATTATTTATCGCTTGCTCTGTGACTTTAGTTTCTGTTTCCATGCAGCTATTGTCGATTTCGGCTTTCTTGCAATTTAGTCTCATTGACCTCGTAACAGGGGGCTTCAGCCCCCCCCCCCCATCACTTTTTTGAGTAGACAAGTTTCCTAAAACTCTAAAACTTCAGAAAAAAGGTTCGAAAATTGTCATTAATGAGTGAAATCAATAATAATAACAATAATAATAATAATAATCCGTTTTTATATAGCGCCTAATACATCGGCGACGTCTCTATTTATACAGATTAATATTACCCCGGTCTTCGGATTCTGGCTTACCCGCACACAATGTATGTATGCACCTGGGGAGGAGCAATGGGCCGTTGTGCTCACATTGCTCAAACGACATTAACTTTCGCATCCTTCCGGGTATCCATTTAACACCTGGATGGAAAGTGGCAAATGTAGATTAACGTCTTGCCAAAGGACGCTAGTGCTGCGGTGGGATTCGACCCCCGGAACTCGTGGCTCACAGTCCGGGGACTTATCCACTGATCAACGACACCTCTACATCAAATCAGCCCCCCCCCCCCCCCCCCCACTTTCAAAAACACCCCCTGACCTTGATCATAGTGCAAGACGTAAAGCTTCAGTATGCTTGATTTATTCAACGCTATACTCTGATTATGAGAAGAAAGTAAATGTGTTTGGAATCTGAATCTGAATCTGCATGAAAGGGGGAATCAAAATCTGAGTATACAGAGAGAGAGAGAGAGAGAGAGGGGGGGGGGCGGTAGAGAACTATTATCACAATTAAAATTCCTTTATGAATCTAAACATAAAGTATCATTCTCACTTTTCAATTCATAATGATGATGATGATGCAACTTTTCCGACAAGAAGGAGCAGCACCGATTGATTTGTTGACATTGATGTAAAATCACTAAATCCCACCTGTAATTTCTTCAAAATGTCTCCTCTATGAGATCTTGAATCACACACACAGTCTCCATCCTGCTATTCGTGCATGTACTGATTCTGAGCTCGAAAAATTGCCGAGATCATGAGATACAACACCTAGAAGCTGTTGAAAGTTCTGTGACCATGCATGGAAGATATAACAATTAAAGATAAAATAATTTTCAGAATACCAAATTTATATTAACTGTGGAGATACAACAATATTATAGAGATAAAACAGTTTCAGAATACCACCCCATGGGCTTTCTGTTATGTATAAGCTTGGACATTTTTTGGTTTTTGTTTTGTTTTAAGTTGGTTGGTTGCTCCTCGTGTCCCGTGTCTCTCCCCCCCCCCCCCCCGGCCCTTCGGCTTCGTTTACAAATATCCACACGTTCTCGAATACTCAAGGCCAAGGCCATCGATACCCGGCCCCACTAGAAAGGGGAGTAAGGCAGGGAGATCCTCTTTCTCCGTACCTTTTTATCTTAAGTATTGATAAAGGCACACAAATTACGAACAGATAAATTGGTGAAAAATCAGTTGATAGGTTAAAAGTACTATTTGCAGACTTCGAAAAACTTTCTGGACTGAAAATAAACAACGACAAAACGAAAATATTTAGGTTAGGTTTATGCCAACGTTTAGATTGTGATTTTTCTTTTGGCGAAATAGTTGACTTTCTTAAGGTTTTCGGGGTTTTCTTTTCCCTTGATGGACACAAGAAAGAAGATTTAAATTACAAAGAAATCTTAAGTAAAATAAAAACACTTACATTTTTGAAAGCAAAGGGATTTAACACTCATGGGAAAGATTCAACTAAGGTGCATATTTATTCTAAAGTTCTTTATCGGGCTTCACTTACGTTCCAAAATGGGTTTATGATTCACTGGATGAACTAACTTTTGATTTCATATGGAAAGGAAAGACAGATAAAATCAATAGAAATACAATCTTTTTAGACTATAAGCAAGGGGGATTAAAGATGTTAATTTTTTCTGCACAAGTGAAATCGCAGCGAATTATGTGGATGCAAAAACTTCTAAATAAAATGAAGACATGAAATGGAAACAATATTTTAACTTTGTCACTAAACACCTAGCTGGGTGGAGATTAAAGGAGAATTGACCCCTGATTACAAATTTACTTATATTGGAAGGTGTAATATATTCCTACTTATTGGCCTAAATCAGAAAAGGGTATAAATAAAAATATTCCAACACCCGGTATCGTCTCCTATACTCATTTACATGGGGGCTGCCATTTTCTTGCTGATTTGGAGATGTACATGAACCATTGAGAAATGTTCCAGTCAGGAAGATATTTTGAATCCAAATCCTAAATTGATTTTCTTCATTACCTAAAATCCCATATGTGACGAAAAATATAAAGTGGGTGTTTACATGTATTATAAAAATTAAATCTTTATAATGATACTTTTAAATTGTCTGGTTTTGCTTAACAAAAATCTATTTTCTTGGGTTTGCCAAACAGAGCAGAACATAATATATGCAGCATGCATTCTGACTTTTCAAGTCCATTATCCGAAAGCAGGTGAATGCATAGTTTGCCGCTATAGATGCTCAGGGAAGAAGCATCCATAAAATTTGAATTAATTTGCTCCGTCCCATACGTCCAGTATCGAGAAAATAGATTTCTATTAAGCGAATATCGATTTTCAACAGAAATATAATTATAAGGAAATCTTCAGTTTAAAAATAAATTGACATATCTATTCTATATTTTTAATCTCAAATGGGCTTTTAATTTTGAAAAAGGCAATTGAGCATTTGGATTAAGAAAATCTTCTTGTACACATAAACAAAATGGCAGCCCCCATGTGCTGCTAGCAGACGATACATATTGCTAGCAGATGGTAAATTTTGCTCAGAAAATCTTGATTCGTATCGATCTCGTATATTTTGACGCGAAGCCATATAGTCTAACAAGTAGGAATAAATAACACCTTTGAACACTGTCATCTTTATTTTTGAGCGTAATTCTCCTTTAATATTTTCATGTGACTATATACCAGGTTTATTAAAAGTGACAGCTTCACAATTTTATATGGATTTATTATAGAGAAGATTGGGTGAATACGAGACGGGGGTGATGTGGTAATTTTCAATAATAAGCTTATTCGATATAAGGAAGTTGTACGATAAGAGGTTGTATACGACAAAGGAATTTACAAATTAAAACATATTCTGGAAAACGATGGTAAACTAAAATGTGATAGACATTTTGTCGATTTAGGTGTAGAAGTGAATGACATTGAAAAGATCAAGCACTTTTATGCCTGTTTACCCTTTTGCTGGAAAAATAATATTAGAATGGAAGAAAAAATATTTCTGGAACTGATTTCACTTTGGGAAAGAAAACAACTAATATAACTGATTTAAAATAAAAACAAATCTATGTACAATTAATAAAGCAAGATGGATTTGGCCTTTGGTTTTTGAGAGAATTGGAAGGAACTATGGTTTTTCCTCAAGGAAATAGTAAAAATATTTTTAAGACAAAGACATTGTACACTTAATAGTCGATTAAGAGAGATTCAGTTCAAACTTATAACATACATGTATTATATAAACCACCACCTCTTCCGTTTTGGTCTTGTCTCGACTAACTTATGCTTATTTTGCGAAAAAGAAGAAGAAACATATAAACATTTATTCTATACTTGTGAATTTGTACATGCAGTGTGGGAAATGTGCAAAAGATTTTTAGAGTTTGAAATACATAACTATAGTTGGGAGGAAATTCTGTTTGGGAAGGAGGAGAGAAATAAAGGAAAACATCAATTAATGAATCACGTTCTAATTCTTGTTAAATATCTGATTTATAGAAATAGAGAACTTAAAGAACCGCCTTCATTTAATTAAATAGAGAATAGTATTGTAGGGGATAAAGTAGAAGAAAGGAAATTGGCGGCAATGAGGGGGACTCTCACTCTCAATTTTTCTAAATGGGAAAACCTGCATATTAGACAAACAATTGGAACCATGCAGAGTCAGTCGTCCACCGGTTAAGGGGGGGGGGGGGGGGATAAGGGGGAGGTCGGGTAGGGTAGGGTTTGTTTCGGTTTGTGTTTTTTTTAAAGAAAACTTTCTCTCAGGACAACAGTACAAAGGAAGTATAAATGACCACACTGTAAAACAAAATTGTTGGATTATACAACTGGATGTTTATCTCAATAAGATTTATGTTTGTTGTTTGTTTTGTTTTGGTTTTTTTCTCTGGAAATATGAAATTTTATTTGTATGATGTATGGAAATTGATCATTTAAGGAAAAAAAGAGGGGAAACGCTTGTCAGTTGGAGAATTAAGAGTATATGATTAAGGATATCAATTTATCCAGTTTTTGTTTATGGACATTTTTTTTCAATATTCAAGTAATATTAATTTCTTTTGAAGCCTTTTGTTCCCTTTTGTTAGACGAAAATTTATACTGTTTTAGAATATCTTATATTTGTAGTATGTGTTATATATACGATGATTGTAATTTGTACCATGATTGTAATTTGTTTCAAGAAAGAAAAGAATAAAAACTGATTATAATTAAAAAAAAACTAGTTGCAGGCACAAACCCTGGTCAGTCGTAAAAGAGAGTCTGCGCTGTAAGACTACCATAGGCCATGTACTGTAGCTAGCTGCACACGAAGGTATGAATTCGGCTTCTAGTTCTCAAGACGCAATGATTTTGACAATGATTTTCTGATAAAGTGTCAATTAGGGTCTGTGCTTGCAGACTTGCAGCTTGCTAGCTCAGCGCAGCGAGAACTCCTTTCTAACGTTAGCTAGCTCTAGCCGCACGGGGTTCCAGCCGCGTAGTCGATGTTCGCGTCAGGCCCATGGTCAGGCCTCGGCCTCTACTAATATCGTATACACTATACATATGTATACAACTCGACGATTGAGCGCGCGCGCGGGTGCGCGCATACATGTGCATTCGAATACCGACCTTCGACGGCCGGCGTCAAACGTGATGAATTTGCTTTTAATTTGTTATTTTTCATTATGAACTTTACACCAAGGAAAAGAGTGGAGGAAATCAAACGCCAAATGTCAATCCATCGTCAAAATCTGCTTTGTGTTTGCCGGTAAGAACCTCATCATGTGACTTGATTTAGGGCCTACCGTATTCCGTTTTCTTGTGTGAGTGACGGTATGTTGTTGATTACCGGTACCGTATATTAAATTATTATGAGTCTGTGAGTCTGTCAGGAGTTACTGTACTCTGTAACTTTGTTACTGACTTAATACTAATATACTAATTATGTACTATAATAGTGAAGGACTGTGTTTGTTGTTTTGATTGAAAAATAACACTGAGTCTATGGACTATGCTAGCCGTTTGTATTATTTATGCATTCATTTTCATTGAAGGTGGTCTGTTCTGTAATTGTATATGATGTAATTTGTGTATGATGCCGACCTCTTAACGATGTTTCCAACGACTACCCTACAGGAAAGATTCTTCATGAAACGTAATGAAAATTGATTAGACTACTACCCAAATACTGGGGAACAAGACCCAGGTACTACTACTACTACTGACGAGCGATAATACTTGCGCGTTCTTGTAGAAATGACGTCACAATAGAGTCATCTCATTTTACGCATAGAGGGGGGTCCGGACAACCCGACCACCGGACAGCCCGACCCCAGACAACTCGACCCAATACCCTGGACAACTCAACTGGGTCGAGTTGTCCAGGGTGGGCTGCGTTTTCGGACAACTCAACCTACTTTTTTTCTTCTAACAAACTTCATTAGGGTTAGGGTTATGCACCTATCAATTGTAAGACGCACCCCTCGACCCCCGGGAAAGGTGCGTCATGGTTGGGTAATTTACCAACAAATGAATGACGCAGGGTATGGTCATGGAAGCATTTGGTCAGTCACAGCATGGAGAATGGGGTGCGTCATAGTCGGTCATTTTACATGGGTGCGTCATAATGCCTCGCTATGTTTACAAACGGGTCTGTCCGCGCAATACTCACCGCGTACCGGGCTTTTAAACATGCAAACTCCTTGAATATAAAAAAAAATATATTGACATGGAATCTATACTTTCGCACCGGGCGCCCAAAATCGAGTTTGATGACATCAAATAAAATGGAAACCCCCAAATAATAATAATTGATCTCAAATCCTCTCTCATGCTGTCTTCTGTCTGGGTTCTCAAAAAAGGGAAGAAATAAGGTATTTTTCGTTACTTTGTTTATTTTTACCCCGTTCGTTCCAGCACTGCGTTGGCTGGTTCGGTTCTTGCCGCGATGATCGCGATCGGTAGCATTTGTGCTAGGCTGGATTGAGACATGAATATTCATGTGTTGACGTCACAAGAATGTCAGCGATTGCACTGTGTGACTTCTGCACATTTTCATATGTCATCGCCGATAATCTTATCTCGAGCTCGGCCTCAATAGCGTGCAGGATGATAACGTGTGTTTGTGTCTTCAGCTAGCGTTCATGCATGCATGTCGATATCAACAATGCATGCAATACTATACTAGCGCCGCGCCGATGCATAGCGTGCCACGTGCGCGCGGAGCTTTACCATGACGGGGTGCGTCACAATGGTAAGTCAAAGTCTAGAACTGGTGCGTCATATTTTTTCGTCCAGGCACAGTCATTGTAAGAAAAGGTCCGTCATAGTCGAGACACACAGGTGCGTCATGGTATAGGAAAATCCGACTCACATCTGACAAGTGACGCACCATTCCCGGGGGTCGAGGGGTGCGTCTTACAATTGATAAGTGCATTAGGGTTAGGGTATCATATCAATATCATATCAACATACTTGATGCAGAAAATGTCTTTTGTAGCCATGCTGTGAAACTCTGTTCATGAAATTTGGGCCACAGTGTATATCAGTATGTATTAGAGAGTTTATTTACATTAATACAGAGAAGTTTTCGACATAAAATCAGCTTCATTTTATATCTCTGACCATGCATGATGGGGTCTTGACAAGTGAAAATGAGTATGACTCCTCAAAACTCACAAAAAGCCAAAATTCTCTCATGGATGTTCCGTCATGATTGTATTCATTTATTCTTAATCTAAAGTTCTCATAGCGATTCAGGGTAAAACAAGTGATATTAGTTCCTAACATCATGAGGGTAAAAGAGTGGGTCAAGTTGTCTAGAGAGGCACCCTACCCTGGATGTAACTCGCCCGGGTCGACCTGTCCAGGGTAGGTAGTCGGGTTATCCAGGGTCGGGCTGCCGTTGGGTCGGGCTCTCCAGGAACCGTATCACCATAGACAAACTGATTAAATTTGGGGGTACGTGGGTCAAAGGTCATAGAGGTCAATCCTGAAATTGCAGGTGTTTGCCTTGTAAAATATTATACAAATAATGAATGTTTATGAGTGCAATGGACATAATATTTCATGAGGTGAAAGATGAAATGATCCATTCAACGACGCGGAGCCGAGTTGAATGGATCATTTCATCTTTCACCGAATGAAATATTCTGTCCATTGCACGAATGAAAAAACATTATTTGTTTTATATGACACCTAAAAATAGCTATCCTTCTCATTTGACATTTTATGAATTAACCCACTGCACTATTCGAATAAGAGTAGGGGGAAACCCCGGTGTAGTGGTACACGTCCTGTACATCCCAATCCCACAAAAAACCGATGTGTTGGCTCAGTCAGTAGAGCGTCCGCCTCACAATCGGGAGGTCGTGGGTTCGAACCTCGGCCGCGTCATACCAAAAGACGTTAAAAGTTGGGAGTTGCTGCTACCTTGTTTGGCGTTCAACAATTGAAAGGATAGAGCAACGTCGATCTGGTGCACTGCACCTCAACAGTACGATAATACACCTGATGGTGGACTGTACTGTAACGGAAGAAGAAGAAGAAGAAACAAGATCAGAGTGAAGGGACTTACATCTTGTTGTGCGGTCCGCCAATGGACTTCTTTGCATGCGCGTGCGCGCTGCAAAGGCAAGTCGTTTTTGCGTATGTAGACGTGTTGGTGGTCGCGCGAGTGCAATGGACAATTTCGTATGGATCCAAAATTGCACGGTGAATGGATCAAATTTGCACCATTGATGACGTAATTGTCAAATGGGACAAATGATCAACATCAAACAACCAATCAAATGGCAAGGATCTAATTAGGTGTCATATAATATGCTATATTGCAAGAATCATGTGAGGTGTGAACTTCAATCTTGGTGCTAGTATGTATTACCATAGGTAGACGATCTGATTAGATTTAGGGGTACGTAGGTCAAAGGTTAAAGGTCATGGAAGTCAATTCTGAAATTGCATGTTTTTGTCTTGTTAACACTATATCTCAAGAACCATTTGATCCATAAACTTCAAACTTGGTATTAGTGTGTGTCACCATGGGTAGACGATCTGATTAGAATTTGACAAATGTAGGTCAAAGGTCATGAAGTTCATTTACCATGAAATTTGAGGTTTTTGCCTCGTTAAAATTTTCGAAAACAATTTGAGCCATTAATTTCAAACTTGGAACTAGTATGTATCACCATAGTGAGACAAACTGATTATATTTTTGTTCACAGAGGTCAAAGTTGACAGGTCATAGATATGTGAGATTAATGTTTTTTTTAGCTTTGTTATCAACATATCTCAACTGTTTGTAAACAAATTTTTAGGCAAAAAAATTGGAACCAGCGGGATTCGAACCTGTCATCTACTGCTTGCCGGACCGTTTGAATATTAATGAGTCAGAAAGAAGAGGATCTTGGGTATTTGATTCCAGTTCATCGTGACTTGGCCGTGAACCAGAATAGCCTGGTGGTTAAGTCGCTGCCCGGCAAGCAGTAGATGACAGGTTCGAATCCCGCTGGTTCCAATTTTTTCTGACTTGTGTTTTTCATTACAGATCGAGCATACGATCTTTAATACTGGGAGTAAAATGCCTAAAAATTTGTTTACAAATTAAAAATTCCTCCCATCAAGCTTCTTCGTTTAATATCTCAACTGTTTTGTAAAGGAGGAGATAAAGTGAAGACTTATAAGTTATAATAAGGTATAAGGTCAAATATCAAAGAGGTCAACTACATGTAACCTGTAATTGTAGGCTTTTTATTTCTGGTTTTTATCACAATAATTATATCAAGGACAGTTTGAGCCATCCACTGAATTTACGTGGAGGCATATATAGAAAATGCTGTCGCGTTCATCTTGTCTTTTTCTATGATTACACATACACGTAGGTTGGCAATAAAAGCACTAATTGGCCAGTCACAATACCAGGCAATCGATGACTCCTGTCCTGAGTTCAAGAATTTTGCTACAATCATGGAGCACATACTTAGTCACAGGCTGAAAGGTGAGTGCTTAGTCCAACCTTTATACTAGAAATAAAGGATAACATTAATATTCTTAAATCAATCAGCAAGTAATTTATTGAAATATATCTTGTATCTAAATTTTTGGTGGTGGGATGATAAATGTTTTTTTTACAGCACCATATCCAGTTGAAAACTGATCAAAGCACTTTACAGAACAAATTAATCAATTCATGAAAGCTTACAACATGCAGTATAAATGTTATTAAATAGGCATGTTTTAAGATGCTTCTTAATGATTCAACTGAGTTGCTAGAGTGTAATTCATGTGTCGCGAGGACTGGTAAACATACACACTTTGTAAAGAGCTTCTTAATGATTTCTCCCAGAAACAAGAAGCTAAAATTTACAATGATATTTTGTTCATAGCGTTCAGATATTGCTTAAAGAAAGGGTAGGAAGACTGAGACATTTAAAATGTTTATTAAAAAGCTATGAATACAGACTAAAAATGACCAAATTGACAAAAGCAGTGAAATGTTCCACATTCGAAGACAATTAACTATCTGTTGTGATTTACACAGCTTCCTTGGTACATACATTGTTTTCTTGTCATCATTTTAAGACTTATTTATGTTCTCCTATCTCACAGGTCAGGTAACATGGTTTGGATTAGAGGAGCCGCGTGATTTCTGGCACTTCATTAGAGTTGTCTGTGGTAATACACATGACGGCTGCATCAATAACGTGGCTCATATGGAGTCTGTGCGGTCACCAAAGGCAAAGGTATGATAATTTATATTATTGGGATGTGAAATTGTTTGAAAATCATTGTGAGCTAGTAAATCATGGCAAAAATGTTACTGCAAGCAGATATGTTATATTTTTATGAGGCATGAAAATATAAAAATTGATAGAGTAATACGAATTTATTTATTTCCTTTCAATTTAGTCCGTATTCGCCGGCCGATAGGCCGCAGCGTCGGATAGGCCGCACCCCAACTTTGACAACTCATTTGAAGAAAAAAAAAATATGAGGAAAATCACAAGCATAAGAAATTTTGCCCCCCCTCCCCAAATATCATACAACGAAAAAACAAGGGCCAAACTTTTTATTGTATTGACTATTTGAAGACGATTATTCCTAGATGTCTTTGCTTTATGTCATTAAGAATTTAAAAAGTTGAACTTTAGTTGAAGAGAATCTGACGAAGCCGCTAGTACTACTCGCAAACACATTCATCTTTGTAGACTACCGGTAAGTATACGGTACATGCCGTCTCCTAGACCTAGTAAAAATTCGACAACAAATAGGACTATCAACCGTGAATGCAACTCGCAAATTGAGGCACAATCACAAATGAAATTGGAAAGGAAATGTTTCCACCACTCTAAAAAACCGTGAAGAGATATCTTACATAGGTGCATATTCCATCAAAGGTTCCCTATGTGACATCCAAAGACAGAAAAATACATAATACAGCATGATGGTTTCGAAGAGGAAATTGAAAACGTCGTCACGACGATTTGCAAGCTGAAACATGGGCTTGCCATGACCAAAGATCGTGAAAAGAAAGATAGGACACTCTCCCGATTGTGTAAAGGGTCCGATGTAACGGCCAAGGGAAGGGCGCCCTTGGCCTTCCCCATATGAGGCCACTTACGTTACATAAAATTTTGGGAATGCCCTATCTTAGCTTTTAAGCTCTTTGCCACGACTTACAATGTCTATGCCACTGACCTCTACCACCTGGACGGATCATCGCCCATTCCCGCGCGTGCGAGCACTTGAAGCCATGTTACTCTTCCGAGAGCGATGTGGTTTGTGGTAGAGGTCAGTGGTCTATGCTTACAATGCAGGGTAACGCGCACGTCACATGCGCTATGAAAAATCCTCTGCGATAATGTCCGTTCTCCATACAAAATACATACATCTCCGTGAAGGATCCGGCAAGGATACAACCGCACTGAAATAGCGCGGAGGTTGAGGGGGTGCCATTGATCTCAACACATACAAAGGGTGTGCTCAAAAGACAAATTAAAACTTACAAAGCCCCTACTATGGGGCGCCAAGTGTACCCTGTCTGCTTTTGTTACAAAATCAATGATTTTGTTATAAAATCAATCCCCACTGGTGATTTTGTTACAAAATCAATCCACACTAATGATTTTGTTACAAAATCCATCCCCACTTTTGATTTTGTTACAAAAGTAAAATTGCAGGGTGATTTTGTAACAGAAGCAGTCAGGGCACACTTGGCGTCCCATAGCACAGAAAACATCTACCGGGCGGGGTGGCTGATTTCAGCACTTTACTAGAGCTCAATCAGCGTCAATAGAGAGCTTCGTACGAGTGCTTTGTCAGCCTCGGAAGACCAACGAGGCCGTGTTTGTAACTATATTAGATATGTAGTTATTAGTTCTGAATTATATTTATTACTGAAAATATTTCAGTACTTGAAAGATAAGTAGATCTACATCGTTGGAGATAGAGCACAGGCTTAGGGGGCCTACTGTAGTGTAGTGTTAGATCTAACGTTGGTCCCGTCCATTCCAATACGTGTGGGGATTTTGGAGGCAGTTTATTTTTCTCTGTTGCGGCCCATAGGCCGCACCCCGACTTTGGGATAATATTTGGAGTGAAAATAGTGCGGCCTTTCCGCCGGCGAATACGGTAGTCCACATTTTGAGCATGTAGTTCTACTGATGCTTGGATTATACTTTTATATTCCACAATTATGAAGATAGTGTTCTTTTTTTCTTCTTTTTTTGTTGTCAATTGAAGTACATGTATGTACGTATATGAGTATTCCTCCCCAAATATTATATATCCTCAATTTGTGATTAAATAGTTGTTTTCTTTCACTCCAGGGTAGAGCATGGTTGCGGATGGCATTAATGGAAAAGAAGCTTGGAGATCATCTTGCAACAGCTCTACAAAATGACAAAGCTCTGCGGTATGTAAAGCTAACCAATTGCTGTTAGTGTGGTATCAACAATTGTATCACTAGTACAACTGTACAATAATGTTGGTGGACATTCTAGAATCATGAACAAAGACTTGTCAAATTCTTACGTGTATGCAGGTGTTTAACGCCTTTTTATATATTTATGTAGTACGAGGTCAAGCCAAGCAAGCAGCAATTTGAATTTACCTTTTGTGCTTCTATGTATGTAATACTGAAATATTCTTTTCAGATCATCCGTTCTATACTTCCTTTTTATCTTCAATGAGTCGTGGACAAGATAAATTTGCCCCATATTCATTCAGTAAATAGCAATAAAAGTAAATGTTTTCCTGTTATGTACTATGTGGGAAGTCGTAAATTGTGATGTATGTTCAGCATTATCTTTTGAGTGCATTTCATTTACCTCTTTCAGATGTCTCTGAATGGCAAATGCTTGAAAACAATGCTTTCCTGTGAGGCAGTATACCAAGTACTTGTATAAAATTACTATGTATATTAAGTATAAAAGAAGAAAAGTTAGAAGAGCAGATTAGAAATTTTGAGCAAAATCCGACAAGGTATGAAAAAGTTACGAATTTTTAAAGTTGTAATCAATAAAACACAAATTGGCAACTCTGTGACGTATCTTTCGAGCTCCTCTCCCATATGCTCAGTACAGAAAATCTCATGAATTTATTTTCATTTTCTAAGTTTTTGATGAAGGAATAGATTTGTTTCATACAGGTTTTGTGTAAAAATATATGAGCAATGATTATATCCAAGGTGCATGTATGATTGAATATTTTCTTAAGAGAAAATGGAAGTAAATGATTTTTGGGGTACCTGTACAGGGAAAATGAGAGAGGAGCTCACAAGATACGTCATGGAGTTGCCAATTCGTGTTTGATTGATTACAACTTTTAAATATTCATAACTTTCTTATTTCTTATCATATTTCTTATCGTATTTTGCTCAAACCTTCACTGATCTGTTTTTTAAAAAATTTCTGCTTCTTTTAAAATCAACTTGTAATCCGGGTGGACTTTCCCTTTAATGTGGCAATGAAAAGTATTTTTTTGCAATGTGATTATCCTGGTTATTTGTTTTGAGTATCCATACTGATTTTTATTTGACTATTTGACATACAGGGCTTTTTATGGAGAAGGGGCATTCTTGAGAAGTGAAGAGGCTCCGATATTGCTTCATACTCTCCAGACCCTTCAGTCAATGGACTTCAGGTAAATGTTTATCAGCTGATTGATGAGACAGATGTAACAGAGAGCTCCTTATCTCTTGAAGTGCACATGTCTGATTTGTAATTCCTATACATTGAAATCCTTTTCCTGTTGAACTCATCATCCACTCATCAAAAAAAGAAAATATATCTAGTGAAGACAATTATGATACAGGACAGAATATGTTGCCATGCAAGTCAAAGACCAACCATAATAATAGTATCTAGATCTACAATATAGAATCAAATTAAGGAAATGATTCCCAGTGCCCTATGAGAAGTCTTTAGAAAGCATTATTTTCTGGTGGTTTAAAAACCTGTTGTAAATTGTACTGATCCCCCCCCCCCCCCCAAGGGAGTGTAAATGTATACGTGTATTCTTTCCCTGTGATGATCTTTTACTTTTAGTCATTGACAATATTCAAAAGATGCTATTCATGTGTGTTCTTATGATTAATGGGTAATCACTTTTGAAAGTATATGAGAACACCATATGCAATGTCATCTACATGAAGTCAAACAAAATGCTTTCTTGATTAAGCCCACCCTTTCACTTGATCATTAATGGCAACCCCAATCGCTTGGTATTGTCACTAGGCAAACCTTTACACACAGGTGCTTTGCTCTATACAAAGATGTTTGTTCAAGTATAATAGATAGTTTGTATGTTAAAAGATAAGTGTTACAACTTGAAAAGCAGTATCTACTTATAAGGTATTATATAGTGGTTAGATGCCTTTTCCAGGAAATGCTTTTTATAGGAAATGCTTTTTATAAAGTCTAGAGCTATATATGTCATTCAGATATACAGGAAGGTATAACCATGTTTGTGAAGGTCGTTATCTGTTTAATCTAGTTTTAGCAACCACCTGTTAATAAAGACCATGATTTTTATTTCGCTTGAACAGTGTTTCCCATTGAAACGTGTGTTACAGGAACCTGTAATTGAAGACCACCTGCTCATAAAGACCGCTTTTTATGTTTCCCTGAGCGGTCTTTATATACAGGTTGCACTGTTCTAAGACTATGAGAACACTCTGCCTATTTATTTTCAGTTCAAATACTATTTGTCTTGCAGTTGCATTTTTGTTTCGCATTTGGTTTGCTTATTCTAGTGAAGTCATATGATACGTTTATGAATGTGTGACACTCAGAGACTTACCGGTAGATGAGTTATTTAATGTACTTAACATGTGCCACCCTTCGATTTATTCCAATTGTTATTTGTTTAATGCAGCTGCTGTGTCAAAGAGGATAAGCTAGAGACAGGAGTAGCCAGTGTGATAGACTACGCCCAATTCCTCAAGTTCCAGTTGAGGTATAGTAACCAAAATCCCCATTCATCTATTAGCCAACTGAATGACCAATCCTATTAACATCCTGTTCTTTCCAGCCTATATATACCCACTCTTTCTCCTTCAACCTAATCATCCTGATGATGACCAGAGTACACTGGTCGAAACGTCGATAACAGTTCTTTTAAGAGCTACCATAACTCACGAAAGATCACAAACAGTCCTTTTCAGGACTATCACATGGTGATAAACCATAAACCTTTGTATTATCCTTCCACCCTGAAAACATTCAAAGGTCATATGCAGTAAAAACTTTGTAAGTAGCAACCGCATTCAGTGTATTTCGCATTCATTACCACATCCTGGCATTTAGAAGTAAACAATGAAAGGTGAACTTGTTATGAAACTTGAAAGAGGAAGTGTCTTGTGTTGTGTACATTGTAGATTTCTTGTGATCCTCGTAAATGAAAATAAGAAATTGTGCACCCAATATGATGATTTATGTGCAGAACATGCAGGAACTATAGAAATAATTTTGATAACAATGTTTGAACACATCTAAAATACAAATTTCTGATGTTTATAGTTTTATCTATTTCCATGCATTAAAGTCCATTGTTGTTATTTTATAAAAAATAATATTTATTTTCTGTGCATATATTGAAAATCTTTTGATTTTATTTTGTTTCTTTATGTACTTCTCATGAATTTAGTATTATATACATAACATAGGTTTTCATAATCCTAATTCCTGTGTACATGCATTTAAAAAAAAAGTAACTGAAATTATGTATTCAATTTAAAAATAAAACCAGTTTAATGTTGTATAATACATTAGGGATTCAAAATAAGCAAGGTTTTAAATGCTTGCTGCCATACACATTATATTAGAAAATCATTCTTGCAAGAAAATTAATAAGCAGTGTCAAATGTATTTGTTTACATACTTACTTTTTTATTTTGTGTTCTTTACACAAGCTTGTCTCTTCAGGTCATGGAAACTGCTTTTTTTTTTAAGAGAGAGTCTTGGATTAAATATGGTTGTTTGCCATGAATGAATGAATGATATTTATAACCATGATACCTAACCATATTTCATGGTTTATTAAAGTTCATATTCTTTATCTCCAGGCGTGCTGATAGTGATGAAGCTCTTATGAGGGACCAGCAACTCTCTGCCTCCTCTCATTCACCCAGGGAAGGAGAGTCTTCCATGGCTAAAAAGCTCTCTCAACTCCAGAACGAATACAGAGCGGCATGTGCCCAAAAGGTAGAAGAATGTTCACTGCAGTTTTTTTATGATGGAGGATGTCCTTTGTGTCGCTTTTAATCTGTATGCCATTTTGGTATTTTGTATGTCAAGATTACCTTTTTCAGGAAATGTTACTGAGCTTCAGCTTTTGCTTTGGACCACTTTTTTTGTCTGTATAATTTTATGAAAGACCAGTTTGGAAAAAAAATGATGTAAAGTGTTTTTCTATTCAGCACAAAGTAACTTAGAGTAAAAACTGATTTTATGTAAGGTTTTCTGGTGCAATTTGTCATTTAATCATCTGTTGTGAGATCATAATGAATATTTTATGATTCTCTCAAACAGTTTGCTGTGAATTAATCTTGTGAAATGTGAATTTACTTTTGCAGAATTATATGGAGGAGACGGCCAACCAGAAAGAGCAGCAGCTTATTGAGAGTAGGAAGAAAATAGAGACCCTGGAAACCATGGTGATACAACTCCAAGAACAAGTGTGAGTCGGTTGATTCTCCACATTTTGATATGTTGATGATGCTCACAAGGCCAATCAACTTACATAAATGATTGCAACATATGAAACAACCCTCTGAAAAAATGGCATAGCTCAGTGAAATGTAATGGCAGCTTTCAGTTGACATCTGCCTTATCTAATCAGGGCAGGTCTGCAGAGTCTAAATTACAGTATATGATGCATGCCTACCCCTCCTCCTAGAGAGATCCGATATAGAGGATCTAGAGGATCCTCCACGATACAGAGGAGGATAGAGGTTTAGTGGATATGTCACTGGACTGTGGATCTGTCACTGGACTGTGGATCACATGGTTCGCGGTTCAAGTCCCGCCACGGCACTAATGTCCTTTGGCAAGACATTAATCTACATTTGCCACTCTCCACCCAGGTGTAGTAAATAGGTATCTGGTAGGAATTTATTCCTTGAATGCTTGCAGTACGTTATAGGGCAGCTGGGCTAAAGCCAGGGTAATACTATGGCGCTTAGAAACATTGCATTAAGCACAATATAAATGTTATATATGTATTGTTGTTATTATTATTATAGGTGAAGGACGATTTTTGATTGGCTAGATGCAGTGTTACGTGCCATTACATTTCGTTGGGCTGCCTTACATTGCAGGCCATTATGAATTGACCTTTGCAATTAAAATGTCATATATGTATTCTATATGAACTGTGACCATTGAATTTATGGTATTTTAAAGAAGCCTAGATTTAGGAAGGTCTGAAACAAGTCTATGAAAGTTTGAATTCTGAAGTACGACAAATCCACAATACTATTAGTTACACCCTGCTTGCAGGGTGCAACGGTTTTATCCCTTAAAGTGTACACATATAATTTATTGGTCAAGAATATGGAATTATCTCTCAGACAAATTGACCAATCAGATTACAGAATTCATAAAAAAAAGAGCCCACTAAGAGATAAAGCATTTGATTTCCTGTTGGTGTATTTTTGAGAGTTTGATTTAGTTATCATGTCACACGCTTCAGTGGAATGATTTTGCTCCGTTTCACCCTTCTTTTGTTTAGGGCAAGCCTGAAGGAAGCACAGCTGATATCACGGCGTGAATTAGAAGAGCATTTGATCGCTGGTCATTGGCCCCAACAGGAGAGGACCAGACCGAGTAATGTAAGAACAGATCAAGATGAGATTGCACTGGACAGCATCTCAAGCCAACTCTCACCAGGACTCTCACCTCTTGATCAGTAAGTTTTTTTTGGGGGTGTTCATTTTCTACTTCAAGAGGAGAAATCGCATGATCAGGGGCCTGTTGCACAAAACTTGCGTTTGAACACAACTTAGGAAAATCAAACGCAAGTTTATTTTCAGCCAATCAGAAGTGCCCACTGTGGACTTACGTTTGATTTTTAGGAGTTGCGATTAAACGCAAGTTTTGTGCAACAGGCCCTAGTTGTGCCTAGAAGTTTAAACTGTCTGAATTTCTTGTACTATAGTCCCTATATCCCCTTTTCATAATCTTTAAGAAAGTTGAAGTCATTCACTTTAGGTATTTTAGGATCAATTGTTCAGGATTAGATTAGATGAAGAACCATGTATAAAGTCATGTTCACTTGACCCAATGCCAACCTGGCTTGTAAAGCGTAATTTAGATGTTTTCCTGCCTTCTATCTCAAAGATTATTAATTGCTCATTACAATCTGGTCAGTTTCCTTGCAGATTGAATGAGGTTATTATCGTACCCCTTATAAAGAAACATACCTTATATATTGCTGAATTGAGCAATTACAGGCCTGTCTCAAACCTTGCCTATGTCTCCAAACTTATTGAGACAGTTGTTTCTAAACAGTTACTCTCTTATTTGGATATGTGGAATTTTCAAGAGGAGTTTCAGTCACCATATAGTACCATAGTACCAAAACCGCTTTGCTATGCTTAAAATATGACTTTCATAAGCCATTCAATGGTAAACCGGGTGTTGTACTTGTCTTGTTGGATCTCAAGTCAGCATTCGATAAAGTTGACCACAACATATTGTTGGAAAGATTGTCTCTGGTACGGCACTGCAATGGTTTCAGTCCTTTCTTACTGGCCGACATTTCAGTGTTTGTGTTAGGAATGAAAATTCAGATAAATAACCATTAGAATATGGTGTTCCACAGGGGTCAGTTCTTGGACCCCTGTTATTTACATTGTATATCAAACCACTGGGCGATATGATCAGGAATCACAATATACAATTTCACATTTATACTGATGATATTCAAATGTACCATAGTTGCGATCCTAAATATGCAGATAGTTGCACCGTACAATATCGGTGATTGAAAGATGCATTCATGATGTAAGGCAGTGAATGGTGATGAACAAGTTACAGTTAAATGATGCAAAAACAGAGGTATTGCTATTTGTTTCATCCAAAACTTAATCATCACCTTCCAGAAAGAGTGTTGGTATCTGTCGGTATGCTTCCATTGACCCCTCTGATTCTGTTAAAATGGCATTGAACTGGCAAAATTGGAACAGCGCCACCTTACAGTAACTGCTAAATTGAGATTATAATTTGAAAATTAATTGCATTTTATTTTGAATTTTGACTAACAGCTGTTTGGAAAATAGGCACATTTTACATTTCAAATTATTATTTTTGACGTTGCACGTGTGGAAAATTGCCTACAGATTCATTTTAAGCTTCTACAAACTAGAATGGGGCATGATGGGAAAATTAGAGGCACACACAATTTTCAAATCCTGTTGAAAGATGGCTCCATTAGGAGCTTCAATTTACTGTCGCTTGGCGTCTGTATTGATGCTTCATGTCTAACCAAGTAACTTTTCAACTTTCATCTGTATAATATATGTAGGGTAAGAAAAATGCTCACAAAAGAAGCTTGTAGCCATGCTATTCGATCGCTCGTGCTTAGGTTGGATTACTCAAACTCCCTATTAATTAATGTTAATAAAACAGATATTGAGAGGTTGCAGCGCATCCAAAATTGTGCTGCCAGGATTGTTTTGAAAGCAAGGAAGCAGGATAGGGTAACTCCTTTGTTGAAGCAGGTACATTAGTTGCCTGTTGAGAAGAGAATTTCTTGCAAGGTTTCTTTGATTGTTTATAAGTGCACGGTACACAAATTAGCACCCAAGTACATTTTTACTTTACTGTCCTCACCTAACCGGTCAAATTACAGACTCCGCTCTAGTGAAGATACTTCAATTTTACAATTTTACTTACCAAATCACTTTAAATTTCTCAAAAGACAACAAGGAATCACCACTGACTTCAAAATTATGTGTCCTAGCACTAAGCAGCGAGTCAAGCGAAGATATACATGTATCTTTAAACAAATTATTTTTTTCCTATTTAAAATAAATGTACATTTATAGGTTGTTTTGAACAATGAATATTATAATTGTGGGGTGATAAATAGACCAATTTTGACTTTTGGCAATTTGGGCTTATTTGCTAGAAAGAAATAATTAGGTAGACATGTGCTCTATATGTGATGGACATTCTACGTCAACTGTATTTATTATTTCTGAAATTATGTATTATGAAAGAATAACAAATAATTGAATAAATCACAATTTCATTACTTTCATTACTTGTTTGTTGACTAGATCCAGTATTCAGAGTTTTGACCCCTCATCCGTCCATCAGCGGTCAATCAGTCCAGTGTCGTCCAGCTCGGGTATATCAACAGCAGAAGGTGCGGGAGATTCAAGGACTGTCCCCTACTCCATACCAAGGTTCGCCCGGAAAGACAAAGAAGAGACGCCTTCACTAGTAGCCTTGGCAGGGTCATTCACCTCACAGGTAAGTTCATCATACTTCTATTATATATACTGTATGTGATATATACATTTGTCAGACAGGTAGAAACTGCCTGTGTTAGTTTTAAAGCAGTATGGTAATCTCTTAACCCTTTCATGACAGGAATTATATAAGGGCTAATTTGATCACATTTTATTCTTCAAATTGGCAACAAATATATTATTCTTTTAATGCTACGTGGTTCTAATAAAATGTAATATCTTTGAAAACAACATACATGGTTAAAAACTTTATCGAAAAATTTAAAAAGTTGCCAATTTTGACCCCCAAAACAATGATTTTGAACCTCTCAATGTGTTGCCAATTTAAGGATTTCAAAGCTTATTCTCTTTTTTTTTTAATTCCTGGCATGAAACGCAATATGGTCATACAACAAAATTGGACACAGTATGTGCAGAATTTTTTCTCTTTCTACTCATGCATCTGGTATATTTTTTAGGGCTCTGGAATCAAAAGTTATTGAGCCAAACCACAAACGTGGTCACTTGTCTCGAAAGGCTAATTATTCAATATTTGACAGAGAGAGGGGCAGCCTTGGATATAAGAAGGAGGATATTTTACAAAGAATAGATTCAGTAAGGCTGAGACCCATATCATGAGAGCCTTTGAGAGGTTTGAAAGAATATGATTTTTTAGAGTAATGTGAAAAATCTTGATAAATAATTCTACAACGATTGAATCGTGATTATTGCACCCAAATTTTTGTAGTTGCTAGAAAAGTCCTTATGATGTCATATTTATTCTTTGGCTTTCTTTTCTGAATACAATGATATTTTTAAGGTCAGTATTAGATTAGAACCCAAGTAATATTATTTTAATGTCCATAGTTTGTATTTGTTATATAAAAATGTGTATGTTTTTTTTTTTTTTTTTTTTTTTTTTTTTTTTTAATTTTACCACCAAGTAAAGGTTGAACTATCAATGATGTTTTACCAGATCTACCTCCCCCCTTACATTTACAGATAAGTGCCATGAGTGTGAGATCAAATGAAACAAACAGCTCTGGAATCTCAGAAAATCAGCCTGTAACTCTAGCAAGGGTAAGATGCCATGATATATTTTTTTTTTGAATGATTGTTATTGACTGTTTGCCGGGCCTGAAATTTACAAGAAATCTTATCTCACAATTACTTCTTGTATCCTTTATAATGAGGCTGTTTTCAGGTGCCTGTATGTAGAAAAAGCAAACTTTGGGTGTACTAGATTCTTTGGGAAATTGAGATTATGGAGCAGACAGTAGAGCTTGAGTGTTTTGCAGTTAGAAAAAAAGGTCTACAGAAATCATTGATGAAGTTGTATTGTGTTTTGATGGTAGGTTCATTTCCCAAAGAAATATTTTGAGTGTTATAATACTTTCCTTTCAAGCATGGTTTGTTAGACCTGCTGTGAAAGATTTTTATATATTTAAAAAAAAAGGCTCATTTGTTCAGAAAACACATCAAAACCTTTAAGCATCGGTATGAACATGCAAGACTTGACACTTTACGGAGGAGAAGGTATTTCCTAATTTTGATGTTTGTTTTGTTTTTTTGCCTGCAGAACCTGTCTCCAGATTCTCTCAGTGCAGTTTCATTTGCATCAGCATCAGAAGCAAGTCCGATGCTGACGTAGTATTATATCCTTCATAGTAAATAGAGTTAATGTGATAGAATATTTATGGAATAATAATTCTAATTTGATTGTAATTTAACCTTATTTATGACCATTCAAACTGTTCTCAGTATCAAGAATGATAAAAATGCCTTATTGGCTTGTTGCGCTTGTAAGACACATGCATGCAGACACAAACATAATACAATCTAACAATACTGTACCATGTATGACAACGTTTCAGACACAGTAAATGGATTCTGTGTGTGTGTAATTGGGTTTTTACGGACGTGTATCAATCAGATATGATTATTTACGTCTGGGGACCGACCTTTAATGTCACCATCTGAAAGACATGACTCAGTCTTGAACCTGGGTCCGCTGAATCAGTTTATAACTTCCACAGTAGCTGGATTACAGGCGCATGCCACAGCGCCGAGTTTAATCTCTAGTCTAGGGTTCAGTCTTCCAGATAAAAGTTGTTTTTGTGTAGTGTAAATGTAAATCTGCAGTTTTACAATTGAAATCACATTTCTATGCATGAAAGACATGATTGCATTCCTCCTCAGTTAACATGTTTTATTGTAAAGGGCTGGTCACATTTGTCTGATGACGATAACGATATCGAGATTTTTCATTTAAAGGTACACGCTAGGGCTGCCCTGTTATGAGCAGACACAATCAAACTCACACTTATGATATAACATTGTAGGGTGTAGAAAATCTCGTTATCATTATCGGACAAATGTGACCAGCCCTTTAAAGCCAGTGGTGTGACCAGGGGGGCGTTTCATGAAAGGACTTGTCAGATATTTTATCCGACAAATTTGCTGTCAGCCAATCAGATGCAAGGATTTCAGTAGTTTATAACAGTTATAAAATATCCAACAACTTCCTTTCATGAAACGCTCCCCTGAAACTGTTTACTGTATCTACTAGGACTCTGCCTTCTTCTTTTCCCGCACGGAGCACTAATGCTCCTGCAGCGGTTTTGTTCCCTCCACCGAGCCAGGCAAACCCGCCGACGTTGGTACGTTGGTAGTTCATCCTCGCCAACCTCGAGACTTCACGACTCACTTTGTTCATTTCGACAGGTTGATGTTTTAGTGGCTTGATATTCCTCTTGACCTTTTCTTTCCCAGTATAAGTGAATAGTATCTGTTGTTGTTAATGCTGCACAAATACCCTCATCCACCAACTTCTTACAAGGTGGCTTCTCATGATTTGAATGATAAGTAGTACTATATTTCGACAACCAACCACTGACAGCACCCCCCCCCCCACACCAGATCAACAACCAAAAACATAAAAATATATAAGGAATTACATGTATATAGGAAAATATAATGAGAGAATGAGATACAAAGAGATATATAAGGAAATAAATAAGAGAAAAGAATAGAGAAAAACACATAATTATAGATAACTAAGAAATGCATAAGAAAATATAGAAATTATGGTTAATACATAACACACCTGACAATAACTGATAGAGACCAAGACTCCTTACAATTACAAATCATAATTTAAATTTACGAGTTACATGTAGGGTAGTGCACAAGCATTCAAGGAATTCCTTCCTGCTACTGGGTACCCAATTTGCTAAGGCTTTAAAGTAGCTATTCCAAGAAAATCACAAATATGACAATTAATGTATCACTAGAAACTGGGAAGGTTACAGATGGCAATCGTATAAGTTTTATGTCAACTGCGTATCTGATGATTATAAAAACAACATAAATAAAAGCTTGATGGAATCTTGTTATATCAGGTTAAAAACAATAGAATATAAAGAGTTGGGACCAGAATATTACCTTGTTATATCAGACCTCTTAGTCTTACTGAGTTTCCACTATGCGCCGTTAGTTAATAATTTCCCTTTAATTTTAGAACTGCCAAAATAGATTGTTTATTCCGCTTTGTTTTTCCCCCAGACTTAAGGGCTAACATTATTTGAAATTAGCCTTTTCCTACCATCAAACAGGTAACAAAAGAAATTCAACACAGGTGGGTGTGTACTCCTATGCCATAGCCCACACAGAGCCCCGTCGTACGGGAGCTCACCCGGCCGGTCGAAGGCCAAGTACCGCTTACAGTTCACGGGCAAACATCCAATAATTATTGGCAGGATGAATGGTACATATTTTATATTGGCAGTTACGGTACTTTCTTTTCGAAGGAGTAAAGAAAAATAGTTAGGAAGGAGGACAGCGTCTCCGCTCCGCTAGTGCTACAATACGTAGGCGGCCTATATATATGATAAATAATAAAAAAACAAACGACGCAAGCAGCGATGAAGAGTGGTACACGACCACTTCTCAGCAGTAAGGTGCATAATTAGTTGATTTTGTGATGATAAGTGTGCATCCAGTCTTGTTTTAGTCTCTGCCTCATACTTAGTTGTTGTGGGGGCACAAATAGTAATCTCTGGTGCAGGCTAGGATATGACTGGTACAGACTTAACATGACCTAAGGGCATACTTAGAACAGAAAGCGCCTATTCTCTCTCTCTCTCTCTCTCTCTCTCTCTCTCTCACCCTTTTATATCTCCTATTCTCGCTCTCTCTCTCACTCTTCTTCACTCCTTGCTCTACTATCCTCCAACTCAACTGTCATTTTTATGACTTACACACATGGTGCCTGAAATGGCTTACAAGTCTTGATATGGCCCCCTGTGCATGTCTTCAAAGTTTGGTTAGACTCCTTGCATGTGTTTAAACACAGCTGTAGAGTGTGCGCAGGGCATCCTATGTCTGGACATTGGATGCGCTGTTGTACATGGCATTGCACATGGCATTGCACACCTTGAACTTGACCTCTTATTCCACCAGACGGGCTTGAAGAGCCTGTGCCTTATGGCGCTGTGGGTTGTCTGGCTCCTCCTCACCCTCCCTCCCTCCCTCTAGATACTGCTGATGCAACAGCTGTATTGAAAAAGACAATATCCTGCAAGGTGTGCGGAAATGAAAGTGCATCAATGCACGCAATTACACTCTCTGAAAGACTGCAAAAGAGATTACTAATTTATGATATTCAATGCAATTTTTGTCATATTTATTGAAAATTTAATAAAAAAATAACTCTTTCATAATGCAGCAGCTCAAAAAGATGCTCAAAAGGATGAGAAACTATTCTTCTCTTTTTATTTTGCCCAAGACAGAATTACTTGTATAGTGTTTTATTAGTTGCATTGCCATTCAAGGTACGGGTAATGTTCTTTACATAGCATATGCAGCGGCAGCCATAAGCTTCTGTGCGCAAGAATTGATCCCTCACCAACTCATCCAAAATGATTGCGTCTTCTCAGCTCACGATGATAGCTTAACTCGTTTACTCTCCATACCAGCTAAGAATGATTACTGATGCCTTCATGTCTCCCTGTCTTTCATCACCAGCCAATAGTTCAGGAAATACCGCCTTTCCTGGGTGCTTGGATGCTTACAAACTGGTTTAAATTTCAAGGATTAAGGTCCGCAAACCTGCAGCATGATAAAGTGCTTCTGTACAGCATAAATGGTGTCATTTCCACCATGATAATGTCCCATATACCCAGTGCATCGATACCATCTTCCATTACATGTATGTTTTTATGAATTATGAATTTATTGTGTTCTTTGTGTAAGGGGAGACGAACTAAACTGCAACATGACTTCATTGTCTGTCGTCCAGATAGCAAGTGAAGTTTTATTAGTTACTAAGAATACATTGCTATACACATGATATCAGTGGTGAGAAAGTATTACAATAGTGGAATTTAACCCATATGACTGTATTACATTTGGGGTCAAATGAAGTTCAATGCGCATAGACGAGATCGGAACGTAAACAATAACATTGGATAAAAACACAATAGCATACTGATCATGGATCATGTTGTATTTTGGAGGATTAGATGATGAGCTTTAATTTTATGGAAACCAAGTACATGTAGGACATATATACACAGTAAAAGTTTTCCTTGCCACCCAAAATCTTGCTTTGTACAGGATGCATTTTAAAGAATGCATAATGAAATATTTAAGACACTAAAAATTAAAAATGTTCAACATTGTCATCGGGTATATAATATTATCATTCTAAGCTGTTCACTTTCACACATCACACATACATGTACAACTTTTATAGTCTGAGTCCCACAGCCTATATGGAAGAGGTGTTTTTCTCTTATTTCCAATACTGAGAATTGATATCACATTTTATTCACGTTGTAAAAGTGTTTTATAAACTATTACAGAGAGCAGCTAGGGCAACATCTTTTTTTAAAAATGCAATTGATTCAGATTGATTGCAACTTAATTTGATATGAATATCCATTGCAAATAAGTACAAAAAAAGAAAGATTGTAAGTTTGCAATTGATTTTAAGGATTTCAGTCGAAGTGGAGATCAATTGCAACCATTTATAAGAAGGGGCTCCGGATTGACAAGTATAGATGTATCTATTAATTATTATCAATGAAAATGATCAGTAAATATAACTAATGAGCTTCCATAACCCAATTACTATTCTTATCCACTTTTACCTTGAATTCTCGGTTTAAGGCTTAACAAAGTTTATAGATGTGAAGCATTGTTGTGGTCTGTGTCTCGGTAACATTTCAGTTGTTGTTGTTTTTGGTGATTTTCATCTTGCCAATATAGAAAATAATATAAATATATATTTATTGAAGTGATTCTAGGATAAATACCTCATTGATTGGTTGACAAGGTTAGAATAATATTCATGGGAAAACAATGTTGAAGATCTCTTCTTTAGGATATGATTATGTTGTGTGTCATGTAAATGTGTAATGAACAGTGGTCTATATTTGACTATTAAAAAATAGAGCTTCATATGCTATTGTATACTGTAGAGGATAACGTGTACTATATCTTACCTCCATAATGATCAGAAAGTGTCTTTCTAATTTGTTCTAAACTCTTCCTGCCTTGTTTTAGTATAGATTTTCTATTCAAAACAAACTCTTCACTCTGTAGAACTACATGTAGCTGTTTAAGGATATACACTTATACACCTATGCACCATACAATATTTTGAATAGTAATTATGTATCATTTAGCAGTGCACAAGCAGACATAATTCATTGCACAGTGGTTTCAAAACTTTCATTTTAATTGTTTCAGATTCCAAGCTGTTTTTCACTGCTTTTGTGATATCCTGCTGTGCACTTTGTTTTTACCTTTCTGTTTTGATGGGTCCAGTTTTATGAGGAATTATGATACATAAAAAAGTGCACTTGTATTTTAAAAAGAACTCGTTCTATTTGACTTGCTGTTACTTAAAGAGTGCTGTCATTTTACTTATTGGTAAACTCAGGGCTCAACATTTAAACAGACGCTTGGGACACATTTGAAGATATGGAGCCTAACTGAGGCGGAACCCCCAAGATTGCAAAATTTTAACAAGTTGCTCCTTCATGCAGACCAACCCTAAAACTTGATTTCAAACCTACTATGGAGCCCTTGGTATGCACGATCACCTATTCACCTTCACATTTCTAAATCATGCACTGTATTTACTAACTCTTCTATTATATGGTTATCAGATATTCAACAAATAATCAATTACTTCCTTGGTTGTTTTTTTTTTATGGCAGACATTCGTAGACTAAATCTTCTGTGAATGTTTGTGAATGATCTGACACATGTTGTGCTAGATGATTGCATGATCAGGGCCCTGTTTCATAAAGCTTGTTATCAATAACGAGTCACAATGACTGTTATAAGCTACTGAAATCACAGCATTTGATTGGCCGAGAGCATTTTGTCATAGATCTGTTTTGCAAGTGTTATTGATAAAAAGTTTTATGAAATCGGGCCGTGCAGTGATGCTTAGATGCTATGGATGCTTTACCTTATATTTCTTGATTGTTATAAAAGTATTCTTACGAAGTTGTGATATGTCAGCTTTGCCTGGATTATGTTCTCAACAACATTTATATGTAATAATGGTGCAATGATTGCAATTTAGATGTATAGTTATGTGTGATTGATATATTACTGCAGCAAAAGTGTATATATATACATGTAGGACCCCTTTAGTACAAAGGTTCTGTTGAGTATCTCTGACAGATCAAATAACATATGGTATTGCAAACCATCATTTTTAGAATAATAACTTATATGTCTTGTGTGCTGATTGGCTTATCATCTTCCTTGCATTTATTTTCCCCCAAACAGTGAAAGTGGATAAGAAATGTTTCCCATACTTATTTGAATTATCTTCCCCAGTGATTGTTAATTTTATGCAATTTTAGTGTGTATCACAAATTTGTTGCAATTTTTATTTTAACATTGAAATACATGTGTTTGTGTATACATCTTTCCTAATAAAATAGAGAATATCTTTCCTATGATTCTACAAGATGGCTAGCTTGTCAGTATGTCCTTTGTAAAAATATGTACTTTTAATGGATTTGTGAAATGTGTTATTCTGTAATACTAGAGACACAAATTTGGTGAAATAATCATCTTTGTAATTACAAGTACAGTTTCAGGTTTTACAATATATATATATATATATATATATATATATATATATTACTAATTCCGATCATAGGGGGAATCATATCCCAAAGTTTCCACATCATTCTGTATAATAGAAGCAAAATGAAACTAGCTCTCCAAAACCAAATCACACCAAAACATTCTGCTCACTTCTGCTGCAATTCATGCATACATATGATGCAGATTTATATTTTGAGATCATGCAAGCTGTATGATGTTGCTGGGAATACACAGGAATTACAAGATGTTTTAGTGTTATAGCCCATGAATACATTTATTATATAAACTAGTATTGCGTACTTCAAAAACAACTCCCACATCAATAAAGTCTGCCCAGAATGCATGGTCTTTACGTAAGAACATTTTTATTGAAGTAAAAAATCATGGCACAATTTCAGTCATTCTTGTCCAAATATACACATCAAGAAAAATAAACAGGTTTTTCATAAAACATGAATTGTATACTCTTGTACAAGTACCTATATATTTGTAAAGAAATGTAACATTTGGTGTTTACCATACAGAAATCAAATTGCTATTTTTTTTTTGCTTTGCTAAGCTACTTCTATCAAACTTCAACTTGAAATAAATTCAAAGATATAATGTAGGCAATAATAAAGGCAAATCTATACCCCTATACCAGCCTTTTTATTGCCCAGTGTGCAGTATAATCTTGACTTTTCAGAAGGTGTTTTATGATAAAACCTTTATTCTTACAGCCAATATAATATTATGTAGCCTCTCTATATCAAAGTTCATAAGTAATAATCCTTTATTTTCTTTAAATAAGGTTCCGGTTGAAATTGTACATGTTTCTCTATAACCTTACTACACATTGGAACTAGTTACTGTCTGGAAGAATTATCCATGCATGTAGTTCTAATTTTGGGGGTTTTTTTTTTCTTTGGGCCTGTGATAAATTTTTGAAAGAAAAATGGTGCCATATATACATGAAATTGATGTGAATCATCATCATTATCCTCTTAAATGTTAATTATATCATGTTTTTCAGAAATCCGACCACCATTATCAAAATCATGCGAAATGTCTAGTTTGGCATTCACTGTGTAAAATGGAAAAAGAAATGTGTGTGTATATACATATACAGGTGCACGATGGAAAGTTATAGGTAAATTCATTTTAACATGGAACTTAGTTTCTTCTGTTGATAAATACATGTTCTTTGATATAATTATCTGTTTTATCATGTAAGTAATGAAAAATACAAAATTAGAGAAAGGAAAATGGTATAACATACTAAAACAAATACATTTTTGAACTATAGGATAGCTTAGATTCCTTAGAACAGTATACTAAATATGCATAGATATTCTCAACAGCAAAAAAACTTCTGCACTGAATATTTACAGCAGAGATTTGACGGATGGACTGGTATGTCAACTTAATGATCCTTCTTTGGTCAAAATAATAATTTTTTAAAGATCAGCATCCCAAAACAGGGGTTAGTGTTCTTATCATTTCCTTGTCATATTTCTTTTTTTGTAATGAACACTATAACAATCAAACACTATATCAGATACATTTCAGTATTATAAAGTCATGTACAAAACTCAGTACGCGCAATTTTGACAATATGAATAACAGAGTTAAACATTGGTTGTTCTTATTCTCCGAAGACTACAACCTGTTCTGGGCTATTATGTATGCTCATAGCCATGGCCCATTGCTGGAATACTCCCCAAGGAGTGGAGAATGTGCATACATTGTGTGCAGGCAAGCCAGAATTCGATGACCAGGGTAATAATATATCTGTAAAGCGCTTGGAGACATCGTCGATGTATTAGGCGCTATATAAACGCGGAATATTGTTATTGTAGCAATTTATATTTTTTTTGGTACAGTTGTATTAATACATGTACCACCACATACAAGGACAAAGGCCATCCATTACCTCATCTTATTTGTAGTATACTATTTGGAAAGTCATTTCCAAATGTTGAAAATTTAGCAAAGATCAAAGTTTCAAAAATATTACTGTAAGTTTGTACTCTACAAATAAACTCTGCTGCGCAACGATGTGTAAGCCACCAATTTTTATCTTTGCCATTGCTGAGCTACCAAGGTGTCTAAGCATTTAAGGAATTTCTACCTCCTGGTACCCATTGACTACACCTGGGTCAAGAGTGGCAAACATAAATGATTGTCTTCCTTCATACGACAGTCTAATTTTTGTTTTGAAACCAGATATGAAATTAGTTTGGGGCTTTCTTTATAATCTTTCTTATTCATAACTATGATTGGATAGGGTTTGCATCATATCATGTTAATTGTCAAATTTATAGTACTGATAATCGCAAACTACCCAGTCAGTGCATGGAAATAATCACTGTCTTACATATGTGGTTGTTGTAGTGCCTCCCGTCGGAGGGGGAGGGGCGGTAGCCTGGTTGAAGCCCACGCTGTTGTAATTTGGTTGAGCTGTTGGGTAGTTGTAAACATAGGTGGTCCTGGTGGTCGAAGGATAGGCAACAGGATTTTCGTTAGACACCACCACATAGCGAGAGCGACGTCGTCGGCTGGCCAGCCAACAACAGGGGCAGCAGGCACACACAATCAGGATGAAGACAAAGGATACGAGGAAGCACATTGTCACAATCACGCCAATCGCCCAGGCCCTGCCATTAGAGAAAAAATACACATATAGTGAAACCTGTATGGACTACTCAAGGGAGACAAGATAAAATGGTCTATATAGACTGGTGGTCTTTGAAATTCACAGGTTCCTTTAAAAAAGAGTTCAATGAGAAACAATGCTCAAGGGAAACTATGAAGGAGGTCTGTATAATGACTGATGGTCTTTCCATACAGGTGATCACTGAATCAGGCTTGACTGCACATTATTAAGAATAGTGATATATATATTCAGATCTAGAGACATTAGTTTTACAAAATATTTGTCAGATACTTCTCTGAAATGTGTCTACAGAATGGAATCACATATATAGCGTTACTCATGAATAATGATGCCAGTGAAATAAAAGGTATATCTCTTTATAATTAGCCCTACCGGTATTTAAGTTCAACATCCCCCTTCAGTTATAGGAACTTGTAAAATCTTGGAACAGTTGTTATTTAGATAGATGATACATTCTTTTTACAAAATCTTTGGAGAGAGTAGCACCCATGAGAAAAACACAAACGAATAATATCAATTCAATTGCACATTTTCCCTCTAACAATGTTTTCTGGAAGCAAACTCCTGTCTTGTTAAACACAAAATTCATAACAAACAGGTTAGCTATAATGAAAATTACATGTATATAATCCTAATCCTAATCCTAATCATCATAATAATAATAAATAATTATTTTAATTATTATAAACTTTATAATGATAATAAGGATAATGAAAATAATGAAAATAATAATAATAATGATAATAATAATGATACTGTTTTCCTTAGGGCCCTAAAATCACATCATTACCCTGGCTTTAGCTTGGATACCATGATAAGGTGCTCAATCATTCAAGCAATTTCTTGTACCAGGTACCCAGGAGACCATAACACCTCCACCTATCTTGAAATCCAAGAGAATTATGATCACAGTGTTGATATTGCAAAAGGAGTAGTAACTGAGCCTTACGTGAGAACACTTGGATCGCAACAGGCTGCATATCCGTTGATACTACAACACGTCGTCTCACTGTAGAAATCGTTTACCCTTGGGCAACTAAACCCATACTGTGGGCAAAAGTCTCCATAAGTACCTGTTAAAAATAGGAATATGTAGTTTCTATTTAGTTATTGTATGTTGTATGACCATTCTCAATTCAGAATTCTGAACAGGGAGTGGGGGAATATGACAAATATATATCACAAGCAACCCCCCCCCCCAAAAAAAAAAAGGAGTGGGGTCTCACTTTTGCTGTGGAGGGGGCGGGGGCATCTAATCTAGTCTGCAAGCACAGATCCTAATTTGACACTTTATCAGAAAATCATTGTATCTTGAAAGAAGCATAACCCAGCTACCTCCTGGTCGCGTCTTTTTTTTTTTGTAACCAAGCCTAGGCAGAAACCCCTTTTTGAAGACTTTGAAAGAGACTACAAGTATCGGACTTGTATTTTCTTACTCAGTCACCTTATTTTTAAATAAGCAAAAGAAAATTTTGTAATATAAACTTCCGCCGAGGTTCGAACTCCTGGTTCTTTCACCAAGAGAGGACTGGATTATCCGATTGCGCCACACAGAACAGCTGCTCGATGCCCTTGCTCGTTTTATTTTATCGCTATAATTCGTTTTCATGAATATTTATGCAGACTAGTCTTGACGGAATAAACCGTATTAGTATGAAAAAATGCGAAATCTGCCTAGGCTTGGTTACAAAAAAAAAAGACGCCTCCTGGTCGTGTCAGGAGCAGCTTTATTACAGGGCATCTGGTAGTCTTGCAGTGCAGACACTCTTTTACAACTGACCAGGGTTTGTGCCTGCAAACTATAATGGATACTGGCCGTCATGGTGGGGGTTGGGGGGGGGGGGGGGGGGGGGGGGCTCTTCTAGCTTAACTTTGCCGGCCTTTATGGTGTTATTACACAAACTATATGTCATGATCCCTGAAGATGCATAAGACACAGCCTGCAGTGCTATAAATTGTAAAAAAATGTTACCTTGCCCAAGTTGGACAAGTCAAAGAGTTAACTCATTGGATAAATGCCATCCACTATAAACTTTAGAGTATAACTAAATCCATACACAGTGGTGTTGCATGGTTCCAGCCACCAGTGGCGGCACCAAGGGGGGGGGGGCATTTGCCCCCCCCCCCCATAATTTTCAGAGTTAAAAAGAAATAAAAGGGTGGAAATTTTTTTTTTGTCCGCCCTTGCCCCCCCCCCCCAACATTTACTTTTGCCCCCCATTTGCTCCCCCCCCCCACTTTAAAAATCCTGGTGCCTCCACTGCCAGCCACTGAGGGGCCATGTACCGATACCATTTTGATAGAGTTGCATGACTCAGGCTTTGTGGATAAAAGGCGCCGAACATGCGAATAGACATGGCCAACAAGGAAGGAGGCCGGATCCCAGATCTTTTCACATTCACTCCCCCCCCCCCCCCCCCTCTTTCTTTTCTCTGCGGCCCTCTCCTTTGTTACCACACATGCCCCCAAGCCCCCACTGACTCCCGCCCGCCACTGTCCATACATGCACATTAGACAGCATACACATTAATGTCAAAGGTACAATATCTTGCAATATTGGAATAAATGAAAAAAATAAAGAAGGAAACAGTACATTTGGTTCGCTGTAGAGACGCATGTCAACAAAATAAGTGCCAAACGTTCCAAAGGTTACACGTAGGCCTAATACATGCCAAGCAGTATCTCGTAGGAAAGTACCGTCATGAGATTACAATGAATTAGTAATGAAGTCTCACTTTCCATTAATATTTTTACCCTTCAGTTGCATTTACCCTTTGGCTATTAGTATATGTGGCTGTTTGTGTGTTTTTATTTCCATAACAACATTAAAAGTTAAAATATACATGGTAAATCAGTATAATTATGTATAGTGCCACTATTCTTCCATGGGGTCCTTTCCATGGTGGCTAAATTCATAAACGATATACATGTATATATGATATTGAAAATAGTGACATCTCACTCTCACATGACTAATCACAGCTCAACTCTTCACAAAACGGGTGGACCAATGTGGCGCGCACTTGATCACAAACCACATACACGTATTAATAAACAATGCCACTGCGAATTAGGATTATTTAATAGCATCTACTCAATTTTTGTACTTAAAAGACTACATAGCTATACTTACCATCGATTAGGGTAAGCACCACAAAGGCAAAACAAAGTGAAATTGTACTTGATAGGCGAGACATATTGCAGATATCTCCTTCTTCTCTCCAAACATGCCAAATAGCTCAGAATTCACACAATGAAATTTATTGATTATAAATGCATGGCAAAATTACGACGTATCGTGCTCATATGATCTCTCTCCCCTCTCTCTCTCCCTCTCTCTCTCTCTCTCTTTCTTTCTCTCTTCTATCTGTTTATCTTTGGTAAATACCCTTTTGACGTATGAGCTCAAAGTCCGATTGAACTTGAAGCTGATTCCTGCTCATGTGATATATTGCATCATGAGAAGGTATATAATAAAGGGCATCAGCGATTGATTTTTTTAGAAATATCAAGAAAAGGAACATATTATAGCCATTAGTAACAACCAGGGGCGTAGATTCGGGAGGACGGGGGATGCATCCTCCAGGATTTTAGGTGGGGGAAGGGCGTGTACAATATTACCCCCCCCCCCCCAGGTTTCGATGAAAAAAGAGTGAAAGTATAGCAATTATTATGCAATGCTATTTATTAAAAAAAACAATGATAGAGGACTTAGAGGTAGTATGATAATAAGAACAACAACAACAATAATGACAAAATCTGGACGTTTATCTAGTCAATCATTATAGGTTTTTAAAGAGGCAAAACTATTGGTTATTCAAAGCAACGTTCAGAGTTTCACGACAATACTGTAGGATATTGCATCGGTTTACGTTCATGTAATTATAGAAAAAAATGTTGAAACACCCTGTGTAGCTTCAATCCCTTACAAATCACGGGATGGGAGCACTGGCGTAGCCAGGATTTTTCAATAGGGGGCAGACGTGAAGGATCCAGCCACGTTGCCAGGATTTCATATTAAGGGGGGGGGGGCAATTGTGAGAACGCGAGGCGTGCTCCCCAGAGGAGTGGGTGCAAGGAGGGAGCCGGGAGATAAGCTCTGATGTTTTATAGCAAATTAGATAGAAAGATAACGGCTCGTAGCACCTTTTTTAGGTGGAAAGTTAGTTCGACGCCCTGACTGCTTTTCAATTATTTGTACAAAATGCTGCACTGTATAGGCTATACTGTAACAGGGGTGGGTGCAGGTAGGGCGCCTTTTTAGGGTTTTTCTCTCACTTCCCCCGCTTTTTCGCTCTCGCTTTTTTTTTAGGGGCTGAAGAGGGGGGCCATGGCCCTTGTGCCCCCTGGCTACGCCTATGGATGGGAGATAATGTGAGTCACCCGCCTTCACTTTTAGGAGAAATGGAATCATAATAACACTACAAACAATACTGAAGATATTATCTTTGACTTTTTTAGCCGCTGAGCATGTCCTTATTACTCGCTTTCCTAACTACCAGGAGGTAGAATCATCCCTGACACTGCTACACACCAGTGGCGTTTCTAAGGGGGTCAGATAGAGCACTTTGAAGTGCCCTAGACGGCACTTGAGGGGGCGCCGGCCAAGAAACGCAAAAAAAGAGAGAAAAGAGAAAGGGGATAGAGAAAAAAAAATTATGGTCCTTAATGATTATGCTTCCCAAACCCAGTGTAAGTTGCATGAGAATTAGCGTTTTAAAGATGTTCAAATGTTAAATTTTCTGAAGCTCTGTTGCTTTGCTCCCTCGCATATTTTTCTTCAAGGTCTTGTAATTTTGCGCCGCCAATATCAGAGATAGTCATTATATTGATTTTTTAAAGGGTTCTAAATTTGAAATTTTCTAAACTTCCTTTTTTTTGCTCGATCTTATAGGGTAGGCTTGTTAAGTTCTGCGCACCAATATACGGTAGAAGAAACATAAAGTTCATAAAGTAGCATTTTTCAGAGTTCGAAAAACAAATCTCAATTTCGTTTACCTAGCTAAATTTTTCGAATGTGTTTCGGACTTTTCTTAGTAATTCTGTGCTCCGAAAAGAAGAATTCTTTAACAGATTATAGCTTTTTCTATTGTTCAATATTTTAAAGAATCTCTATCGCTCGGTTGCTGTGATAAAGATAACTTTAGGCGTGTGTGTGGGGGGGGGGGCGCAATTTTATTATTTGTCATGGGCGCCACAATCCCTATGTATATGCTACTGTTGGACACGGAGGCCCGAATTCATTATATCATACCCCAACTATTTGGAACCAGTCTACGCCACATGTAACACTTATTATTGATAAGTGTAATAATAAGATATATCCATTCACATTTACAAAACTCATACACATGGGATGAAAGAGAGAAGCTACGAACATTGGTTGAGATATATTTATTATTTAACATCGTCTATAATTCTAAGTCTGGTCACTTTCCACCCCCCCCCCCCCCCGAAATCATTTTTGGCCATGCATTTACTTTGTCAAAATAAAAGGTTCAATACATTTTTTTTAATGATAAATTAATGTCTGGAAGGCGTTGTCAAACGCCCCTGAAAATTCCCTTACATCACCGTATGGACTAAACTTAGTCAGAAGGAGAAATAATTGCTCTACATCACAAAAACTATAAACTTAAAGGGAAATTAACCTCAGCGTATGAATTAGCTTATTTTGAATGGTGTAGTATATGCCTCTTATTTGATACATGCAATTTCATGTAAAAACACAGGATATAGATATAAATCACTATTTTCCAGCCAAGTTATCGTCTGCTAGCAATAATAAGGGGGCTGCCATTACTTTATGTGTACACGAACATATTTTTCATCCCAAGTAAAATTTCCTTCATCGTTAACTTGTAATTGATTTTTAGAGGACAAATATATATTAGATAAAGTCACATATTCTGAAATGTAAGTTTAGTTTTATATATTTTTTAAAAGGTCTTAATTTGTTCATAAAAAATATACTTCATAAAAAATATACGTCAAGGACGGAGAATTGACGTCAAGGACGGAGACAATCGTAACAATACCAAAACAAAGCGAGGAATCTGCTTTACAGGATGGCTATTAGAACTCATGGGTCGTCAATTATCTAGGCCCATGGCCAATAACAATCGTAATACAATCAGAACAAAGCGACGTATCTGTTGTAAAGGTAGGCTATTATCAATGCATATGGTACCTAATGATCCGTGTCATGCACAAAATGGCAGCCTCCATGGAAAGACGTAGCAGACAATAGGTGCATCTAGAATATCACGTGGGGTTACTTGTCCTTTAAGAAAAAGGTCCATCTGGAAGGGCGAGTCATTAGTTTCAGTTTCAGTTTAGTTTTATGGTTTCATATTTCACATTTACAGTGCTTTTACAGCAGTATAAATGGTAAATGGTGCAAACAAACATAAAATCTATTGTCAGAGAAAATAAAAGACGGTGAGTACCTCATATCTATACGTTTGCATGCATTATTAATCATTAATTGAAAAGGCTGGGATAGAATGAAAGTGAAATACCCATCCCCCAAATACAAAACTTCCCTCAGATCAAACACTGACCCCCCCCCCCCCCCCCCAATATATAATTTCCAAAGTTAGGACAAAATATCGTGTGATCCTAATGGAAGCAGAACTGCACAGCTCCTCCTGGAGTGGCGGAAAAATCCAGTCCTGCTCAGATAGACCTTCTGAAGGAGTAAAAACGAACGGATAAAGATCTCGCAACCGCTACAGTTAAATTTGTCAAAATGATACATAAACAAAATGCTTCCATGCAGCGCAGTAGTCAGCTGAAAAGTAACGAATATTAAATCATTATAACAGTCAAAACTGCCATGCGACCAGTGGTGTATCTACGGGGCGGCACATGAAGGGGGCTCAAAAAACGCAAAAGAGAGAAAGAAATGGTGGAGAAATACAATAAATGTTATGGTCTTTTAAGGTTATTTGCGCCCCAGTCAAGGACAAAATGCATAAGAAATTGTGTTATATAGGGTTTGTAATGCGAAAATTTTCTAAAGCTCAGTCGCTTTGCTCCCTCGCATAATTACGTTCAAGATCTAGCTATTTCGCGCCCCAACTGGCGTTTTTAAAGTTTTAACCATTAATTGATTCTAGTTGCTTTGCCCACCCCCCTTCCCCGCATTATGCAGGAGCTTGTTAAATTTTGCGCCCCAGATGGGATATAAGTGCATAAAAAGCACTTTCAAGGTAGGCCTATAGAACATTCGAAAGAAAAAATTTGCCTTGCAATGGCCTTACTAAATTCCCCTCAAATGTATTTCTTCAGGGTTTTCATTTATTTTGCCCCCCCCCCCCCCCCCCCCCATTGGAAAGTTCAAAATGTCAACAAAAAAATATATTGCTAGGTTGCTGTATTCCCTTGGATTTTTTTTTTTTTGGGGGGGGGGGGGTAAAGGTAGAATACATAAGAAATTTCAATTTGAGGGGTGGAAAGGGGGGATCTGCCGCTCGGTCGCGTTGCTCCCTCGCTTATACAGTAAATAATTAAATTTGGGCTAACAACCCAGGGTTATAATAATAATAATACTGCTATTTCTGTAGCGCCTTTTCAGGGTATAGATACAAAGCGCTTTATATAATACAATTAACAAATAACAATGCTGCTTACAAGAATATACATAAACAAGATTTGCATCAAACCTGATTGCATGAAAGAGGTTGATTACAAATTGTAAATACAAAAAGTAATAGAGAACTATGTGCATCAAAACTCATTTTCACGTAGTTCCATCATTTCTAAATTTAAAACGGGCATGGTGGGGGAGATTTGATAGTTTGCCCCGGGAGCCAGAATATACGCCACTGCATGCACCAGTGTATAATCTTGTATCGGCTGCAAAGAAAAAAATGGCATATAGAAACTAGCCTACGATAATACTTTTCTAAATGACATACTTTAAACCATCATAACCACAAAGCGATTGCTATTAACAAGAGAAAACGAAAGTCAATTTACTAATACTGATTACTGTCTTTCCGCTAGCACTGAGTATTTCAAAGGCTGACAATATTTATTGTGATTTTGATATAAAAGTCACGGGAACATGAAAGTGCATGACGTACCCTCATTATTTTTTTCTTCGTCAATAAGGTATGTTTCATTGGCTTGACAGGGCTGAGATACATAAAATTATGTAGACCTGCAGCTGGTAAATCCTCGGGTCGTAGCCATAAAGAACGCATATCGTGTACAGAAATAGATAAGCACAGCTAGTGTCGTCAGTGATAACATCAAGGGATGTCGTTCTTGATTCAAAGATGAACACAAAATGAGTGACACATATTCCAAAGTTTAAAGGGCCTTCTTGTAAACAAATGAAATGTTATCTTAGACCTGAACTTAAAGCATTTAATATTTCTACAGCGTTATTATTTTTCTTCACAAAATTAACCAAAAAATGATTAAAGTAACAGTTGGTTCAGGGCTTAAAATTATCAATAGGCCTACATGTTGGGGATAACCCTGTGCTGTAAAATTTGACCCTTTTTTAGAACAAAAAATGCAAATTATAAACCCTGTAGCAAACTAATATGTAGGCTACTTTGAATTTATGTTCTCACAACATACTTCATAACTTTTTTTGGTCTTGTGCTTACGGAGCCTCACATAAACGGTGCTTTGGATTACCCCATGCACTGCCAGTGAGCGCCACGCCTATATCTGTTACCCACCCAGTGGCGGATCCAGTATTTCTTGAGGGAGGGGACTCAATTTATAAAAAAAGGTCCTCAGCATTATTTGGGTCCCTTTTGGGTCCCAGGGGAGGGGGCCCCCGGCCCCCGGCCCCCGGCCCCCGGCCCCCGGATCCGCCACTACACCCACCCATGATCCTTCTGCGCGATCGCGATGGAGGACGTACCTTGTCGAGAAAAAAAAAATGATATCGCTCACAACACTATGAAGATAATATAGGTTTTCCCGGTCAATTTCAAACTTTCTCCAATCAATTTAACGTTTCGAGCAATCAATTTCGCCCGAAATGCGATCGCGGTAACAAATCAGAATTCAAATTCGTCTTTGGCCGCTCAAAATCAACATCTCAGCGATCAAATTGCAAATTGCGCCAATCAATTTAAAACAATGAGCAATGGTATTCGTCAATCGTCATTCAAATTCGTCCATTCGTAACAATTCCGTCTTTGCGGTCATTCAAATTCGTTAATGAGCATGCATATTTGAAATAACTGCAATCAAATTAAGAATGTGAGGTTCGTATCAAGTAGAAAGTCAAAATGGGGAGGGTTTGGGGAACGCTTTATGTTAATACTTGGCCATGGTGTTGTTATGCTCATTTGGCAAATAACCAGAAACATTTTCCTTCTTTTCATGTCAAATTTGGGTAGAAATTTGATCTCTTTTTTGATATGGTGTTTTGATTTCTTAAGGGGTCTATGCCCCGGTTCTCCCCCAATCCACCGTAAACTAAATATTTACGGTGGATTGGGGGAGAACCGGGGCATATTCATAATCGGAAAAGAGGATCGCTATTCATAATCAAAGAAGAGGGTCGCTATTCAAAATCGGAGAAGAGGGTCGCTATTCATAATTGGAGAAGAGGGTCGCTATTCATAATCAAAGAAGAGGGTCGCTATTCATAACCGGGGAGGAGGGTCGCTTGTCATAATCGAAGAAGAGGTCGCTATTCTTAATCGAAGAATAGGTTAGCTAGGTTAGGATTATTTGTAAAAAATTGGAATATGATTTTCATTGTTCAATGAAACACTCAAATATGAAAGAATCAAATTAGCAAACAAAATTATATTGGATGTGAGACACCCCACTGCTGTTTAAAAGCAATATGGCGAGGGACGATGAAACAAATACACCCCCAGCTTAGCCAGGCGGGCAAAAGAGGGCCATGCCCCCCCCCCCCCCCAGTCAGCCCCTTAGAAAAAAGGCGAGAGCGAAAAAGCGGAGGAAGTGAGATAAAAAAGCCTAAAAAGGCCCAATCCACCGTAAACTAAATATTTAGTTTACGGTGGATTGGGGGAGAACCGGGGCATAGACCCCTTAAGAAATCAAAACACCATATAAAAAAAGAGATCAAATTTCTACCCAAATTTGACATGAAAAGAAGGAAAATGTTTCTGGTTATTTGCCAAATGAGCATAACAACACCATGGCCAAGTATTAACATAAAGCGTTCCCCAAACCCTCCCCATTTTGACTTTCTACTTGATACGAACCTCACATTCTTAATTTGATTGCAGTTATTTCAAATATGCATGCTCATTAACGAATTTTAATGACCGCAAAGACGGAATTGTTACGAATGGACGAATTTGAATGACGATTGACGAATACCATTGCTCATTGTTTTAAATTGATTGGCGCAATTTGCAATTTGATCGCTGAGATGTTGATTTTGAGCGGCCAAAGACGAATTTGAATTCTGATTTGTTACCGCGATCGCATTTCGGGCGAACAAGATCGCTCGAAACGTCAAATTGATTGGAGAAAGTTTGAAATTGACCGGGAAAACCTATTATACGGACACTGTAGTTTGGAGGACCGACCGCGACCATCATAACTTACTTACATAATATACTGAACTACAAAAGAAACGTCGCACATGTATGTGTTTGAAACTGTTTTATTTACAATGACACATATTCTTTATTCAAGAGCGAAAACTGAGAAAATGTTTTGCTTTGTTTTGATTAACAAGTACAGATGTGCAATAACGACTCTCGTCGTTTATAGCGCCAGTTCTGACGTTGTTGGGCCCACAGGAGACGTTCCCGACGATGTCGAACGGTGAGGATAGGGCCCCGAGCAGGACGCCGACAAGACAAGTTGAAGCTTCTCAGCCGACGACGAACAGTTGCTGCAGAAATTGGTCTGCTGTGTGTGCCAATAGTCTGTAGAGCCGATTCTGTTGCTCTGCGGAAGCGATCCTGCAAGTGGTCCCGGTGAAGATGGCGATATTGACGTGCTGTTGTCACCCTGGGACGACCACTGCGCTGACGATCGTTGGTGCTGTTGGTTGCATTGTATCGCTCCCGCAGTCTCTCTACTGTCCGAACGCTGCATTGAAGTCGTTGGCAATGACTCTAGGACGTTGGCCAGCATGAAGACGTCCGATGGCTTGTTCCTTCTGGTTTCGAGTCAGACGTGGCATGGTGACAGTGCTCAGGAAACGAATGACAGGATGAAGGTTTTGGGTCCCTTTTAAACCCACTGGATAGAGGATGTGCATGTGCATCATGCTTTTCAAAACTACCATGTTTACGGAAAGGATATGAGTTTTAATCCTACACAGAAATCACATTTTGTTATGATGATGTGTTATGGACGGTCAATGCCATATCTGTGATGTTAAAAAAGCATAAAATGTGATTTTACGTATCAAATTCCAATATCATGTGTAAAAGATATCAATTTGAAAAGTGCGACGTTTCTTTTGTATATGCTGGACTCCTCGGCCCAGACACTTTTACACATTCCATGCTAACTTATCTTTATTCTGATGAATCGATTTATTTATCCATTTTCCAATGGGAAAACCTAAATAACCAACAAGGAAGAGCCCAGAGCCCATCGTCCAAGGGGTGGGGGGTTAGATAGGGGATAGAGGGGATGGTTCGAACTCAAGTGCATAGATTCCTTTTCCTTTTTAAGTTGTTTATATATGTACAATATGTTATGCTTGATTTTCTTCTTTTTTTAGTAGTTTTGAAGCATAACATATAATTGATTTATTAATGACTTATTGCTGATTTCTGTTAATTTATGTATATATATATATATATTACTATTTCCGATCATAGGGGGAATCCTAACAATGTGGTTTATTCCGTCACAATAAAAATTGGGCGTTACAGGGAATTTCAACAATAGGCCGAGATAAAAGGATTCCCCCTATGGCCGCGAATAATATTAATTAATATATATATATATGTTGATTAAAATTACCTCTTCTGTGTGACTAAGAAGAATGAAAGGAAAGAATGAAAAGGGTGCATAGTAGAAGGTTATGTGGATAATTCTTATCCAAAATCCAAAATTGAATACATTGGTTGTTGCCAGGTCTACTTACCAGTTGTATGTTTTTCATGGTGGTATTTACTTCGTATCTATTATTTATGTTAAGCTAAGTATATGGAAAGATACTGGTTACAGAACCCCATGTTATTAAGGATGTTCCCTTTTAATATGTTGATCAGTGAAACGCAATTTACTCCTGAATACTTAATTCAGTTGTGATCAATAGATTCAACAGCTCTCAAAGATTGTCGTACATGGCATGTTGTTATAGTTGCATGCATGAAAGCATTTATTTTGTATATTCTGTAAGTCAGGCCAAAGAGTTTAAATACGAAGAGTGCTCAGTCCCGAAATAAATATATAATATATAATATATATATATACATGTATATATATATATATTGTGGTACAGGCCCGTAGCCAGGGTTTCTAAAGGCGTGGGTCATTTTTGGCAAAAGTGGACCTTTTTGTCATAATCAATGCTCCCCCCGGAAAATTTTAAAATTTAGATGCTTTCTGCTGCAATTTAAGGACTCCCGAGGGGAAATTTAGGGGTTGTGAATGCTGTACAACTGACAGCGTGTGGGTAATTCTGGTAACAAAGATTAAAGGTGTGTGTGTGTTGTTTTTTTTTTCATGAAAAAGCGGACCTCAGCCCAAGAAGGGGGGGGGGGGGGTCGTCCGACCCCTCCGACCCCCCTCTGGCTACGGGCCTGTGGTACATGACGATCGGCCCAGAGGGAAAGTTTATAGTCTTTATCAAGATGTTTGTATATTTTATTTTCTTTATTTTTTCTTCTTTTTCTGGACATCGCTTTTGGTAAAGCCGTGACCAAAGGGCATAATCTTGATATTGTCCCGTCAAATACAAACTTAATATATCCCAAAACAGATATAGGAATCAACTGCACCAAGGAGGAGAGGGAGAGAGTTGGGAGGGGGCTAGGACTAGATGTTTGTATTTTTGTTAAAGTTATTTACTGTGAAATTTCTATTAATATTTATGTGATGGGGGTGGTCCAAACATGTTCCCTGATATTAAGCTCTCTATATAATATGAGCAAACACTGCGATATCTGACGGGAATGTCGAGAAAAGTTATTAAAAAAATAATAAAATGCTATCTTTATTCTTCTATTAAATCAGAATATTTCATTTGCTATGATTTATGGAAATTATAGGGATTATAGACCTATAATGTAAATTTATTAGCCTCATACTTTTGGTATACGGTCTCTTGACTAAAATGTGAAAAACCCCAGATCGAGCACCAAATTTAGTTTGGGAGCCCGCGAGGCTATACAATGTCGTTCTATTAACCCTCTGACGTGACAGTCCGGGCATGGATCAGCGACCGATTTAGGGGGCTTTTTTAAAATTGTACCCCCTTTTAGAACTGATAACTTTGATTTTGGCTTGTAAGAGAATTATGGAGGAAAACTGGAACCATAAAATCTGATACCCCACACCCCTCCACTGAGCGACTTTCGGAGGGCTGGCGAGAAGAAGAAAAAAAAAATCACCTATTCAGCTCAGCTATTCCATGCTACTTGCATGATCTAACATCACCCATTAGGCTAGGCGTAATGCGGTGATAGAACATTGATTATATGAATTTATGAATTTAACACATTGAATTTTGCCTCTGGTACTTTAGAAATATAATAGTGAACTGGAATTTAGAGAGTTTCTTCTAACCGGCTAGGCTGGGCTTGCCTTCGGGCGGACGTACGTCTGCAACATTGGTCGTCTGCTAGCGCACGATCTCATTGGATGTCGTCGATTTCACGTGATCGGTACACGCCCACATCAGGTGATCAATAACAAATAACGGAATTCATGTAGTATGGCAAATTATTTTTTTTGGTCAAAAGCATGCATATTCCCGGGGATTTGTGCGGGGTTTATTGGACTCATCGAGCCTTAATTATTATTTTTAGAGGGGAACTGTCTCGACGAACCTTCTGCGGTTTTTTTACAGTAACCCTTTTCCCATTTGAATGTTATTTTGTACTCTTATTATAATTGTTCATTTTAAACTATTTTGATGGAAATAAAGTCTCTTTAATTGAATTGAAAATTGAATTATACCCTTTCAGAGCTTTAAATTTCATGTAAATCACATTTTTCATAATTTCAAATAAATACAAGGCAATTAAAATAATTTCAAAACCCCTGTTTTCATGTGTTAACCTATGGGACTGGAAGGGGCTGGAAGGCCAAAAGCATGCATATTCCCGGGGATTTATGGGGCGTTTACTGGACTCATCAAGCCTTAATTACACCTTTTCAGAGCTTTAAATTTCATATAAATCACATTTTTTACATTTTCAAAGAAAAACAAAGGGAATTATAATCACCCTAAAATTTCTTGTTTTCGCGTGTAAACCTATGGCAGGTGAGACGTTTTTGGTCACAAGCATGCATATTCCCGGGAATTTATGGGGGGTCTTTTCAATTTTTTGAGCCTTCACTAAGCTTTTTCAAAGCCTCAAATTACATGTAAATCACATTTTTTATATTTTCAAATAAAACTTATGGGAATTATAATCATCCTAAAATTCCTTGTTTTCGCATATAAACCTATGGCAGGCGAGACTTTTGGGGGTCAAAAGCATGCATATTCCCGGGGATTTATTAGGGTCTATTCAACTAGTTGAGTCTTAATTATACATTTTCAGAGCTTTAAACTTTATTCAAGGCACATTTTTCAAAATTTTGATTTTATTCTGGGGGAATTATAATCATTCAAAAATCCCCGTTTTTGCGTGTTAACCTAGTAGGGAGATGGAAGGCCAAAAGCATGCATATTCCCGGGGATTTTTTTTCAGAGTCTCAAATTACATGTAAGCCACATTTACACTAAATTCAAGGTAATACTAGAGGAACTATAATCATTTTTAAAATCCATGTTTTCACGTGTTAACCCTATGGCAGATGACTCTGTCAAAATGCAGGCATGATCCTGGGGATTCATTGAGGCATTTATTGACAATAAAGGTTCAAGAAATGTTTTTTGAACTATCCATCCTTTTTCTCGTGCAAAAATCAGACTTGAAAAAGATAGAGTAAGATATGAAATATCAAGAAAAAATGAGACATCTTTTCACGTGTTATACCTATGGCGAACGAATTTTTCCGAGTCTGTTTTTAACACAGCAATTTACGCCTCCAAAATGTACTACTGAAGTAGGTGAGAGTAATCTGTCTTGATACTATTAAAAGTCTTTGGTCAGGCTATTATAAGACTTTCAATGTGGAGAGGGTACATAACCTTTAGGTTTATTTTCGGTAATGTTACTGTTGAATAGAAATTTTGAGAGTGGGAGGAGTGGGGAGGGGGGGGGGGCTGAATACTGCATGCCTTATCAGTTTATTTCCCAGATGACGGGGTTTCGTTCTTGCCTTTCATTGGGTCCTTTAAGGTGGGGGATTGGCTCTGGGACTGGGTTACTTTTTATGTGATAGGTTATGGATGTTCTGATGAATAGTGTTCTCCCTCAACGTGAAAGGGATCAGGGACAGGGATAAAAGGAAACGCATCTTTGTGTGGTGTAAAGATAAAGGGGCGGACATCGTTTTCCTACAAGAAACCTTTAGTACTAGGGATTGTGAACTTGACAAGTGGGCTTCAGTGTGGGAGGGTTCCAGTTATTTTAGTCATGGTTCTAATCACAGCAAAGGAGTTCTCGTTTTAATTGCGCCGAGGGTAGATATTGAGATATTGCAAGTCTTAAAACTTAAAAGACAGTGGGGGTACATATATTTTTATAGACTGTAAGTTTCAAGGTGTTACTAGGTTGATTTTAGGAAATGTGTATTTTCCAACAAGAAATTTTGAGAATGATCAATTGCAATTTCTTCGAAAACTACGCAATAATTTGGCTAAGTTAAATAAAGATAAATACCCGGTTATAATAGGTGGCGATTTTAACATGGTTAGGGACATTGAATTTGATTATAACGGGCGGTCTTTAAACAGGATTTCGAAAAGATTTAATCGAGAATTTGCAAAATTCATGGAAGATTTGCAGCTTTCGGACATTTGGACCTTAAGAAAGCAATTCACTTATATGCAAAAGAATCCCTTTATGCAAAGTAGACTAGATTACTGGAAAATATGGGAATGTCTAGAGGAAATGGTTATGAAGTGCGATATAATTCCATCTGTTGCCCCTGATCATCATTCAATATTTTTATGCTTATTTGACAAAACAATTAATAAATCGAATGGAATAAAGGGGTCATATTGGAAATTCAACAATAGCCTGTGTGAAAATAAAGATTATGTTAGAGAGTTAAAGAAGAAAGTTTGCCAATTAAAAATGAACTACAAACTGAAATAAAAGACAAGAAGTTGTTATGGGATTTTTTGAAAACTTGTAAAAAGGCCCACCGCGCAAGACTGACGTGACAGTCCGGGCATGGATCAGCGGCCGATTTAGGGGGCTTTTTTTAAAGTTTGCCCCCTTTTAGAACTGATAACTTTGATTTTGGCTTGTAAGAGAATTATGGAGGAAAACTGGACCCATAAAATCTGATACCCCCCCCCCCTCCACTGAGCGACTTTCGGAGGGCTGGCGAGAAGAAAAATATCTTTGACGGAAAAATCTCGAGAATACTGTGAAGGATCTGTAACTATAGAATGCCTAGAAATCTTACAATAAATGAAACAGAATAAATCACCTGGGAATGATGGTCTTTCTTCAGAATTTTATTGTACCTTTTGGCCGGATATTGGAAATTTAGTTAAAAATGCCTTGAATGAAGCATATAGATCAGGAGAATTAGCATCTTCACAAAAACAAGCAGTAATTACGTTAATCGCTAAAGATGGGAAAGATCCCTTTTCATTGAAAAATTATAGACTCATTTCCCTTCTTAATGTCGATTATAAAATCTTAACAAAAATTTTGGCTAAGCGAATCAAAAAAGTATTAAATGAAATCATTATGGGAGATCATGTGGGTTATATGAAGGGGAGGAATATTGGTGAGGCCATTCGCATTATAGATGATATTATTTTTCATACATCACGTTACAATTTATCTGTTTTGTTGGCTATAGACTTCGTAAAAGCTTTTGACTCGGTTTCACATCAATTTCTTCAAAAAGTTCTGTCGTCATTTTGTTTTGGTCCATCTTTTCAACAGTGCGTTAAAATTTTATACACGAACACTTTAAGTTGTGTATTAAATGAAGGAGGGTCCACTGGTTATTTCAGAATAGAAAGGGGAGCAAGGCAGGGAGATCCTCTTTCTCCGTATCTTTTTATCTTATGTATTGAAGTAATGGCACACAAATTTCCAACAGATAAATTGGTGGAAGGAATTAAGTTTGGAGATAAGGATGCTGATGATATGACAATTTTTGCTGGCAATGAAAAATCAATTAATAGGTTAAAAGTACTATTTGCAGACTTCGAAAAACTTTCTGGATTGAAAATAAACAACGAAAAAAATAAAATATAAAAATTAACATGGCTATGCCAACGTTTAGATTGTGATTTTTCTTTTGGCGAAATAGTTGACTTTCTTAAGGTTTTCGGGGTTTTCTTTTCCCTTATGAACACAAGAAAGAAGATCTAAATTACAAAGAAATCTTAAGTAAAATAAAAATACTATAAAAACAATTTAAATTTTTGGAAGCAAAAGGATTTAACACTCATGGGAACGATTCAACTATTGAAGGTGCATATTTATTCTAAAGTTCTTTATCGGGCGTCACTTACTCCTGTTCCAAAATGGGTTTATGATTCATTGGATGAACTAACTTCCGATTTCATCCGGAAAGGAAAGACACATAAAATCAATAGAAATACAATGTTCTTAGACTATAAGCAAGGGGGATTAAAGATGTTAAATTTTTCTGCACAAGTGAAATCGCAGCGAATTATGTGGATTCAAAAACTTCTAAATGAAGACGAAGACATGAATTGGAAACAATATTTTAACTTTGTCACTAAACACCTGGGTGGAGATTTAATACTTTCATGTGACTATATACCAGGTTTATTAAAAGTGACAGCTCCACAATTTTATATGGACTTATTAGAAGATTGGTGAATACGAAACATATAAGGAGTATAGACATTGGTGATGTGGTAATTTTCAATAATAAGCTTAATAGTATTCGATATAATAGGAAGTTGTATATACGATATTTTGCTATAATTTTATTCAATTTTTGCTTCATATTTCAAATCGTGTTTCGTCCCCAATACTGCGCATGCTCTCTATATCTATCTTTCCCTCTTTTCTAATAAGCCAGCGTTTTTTTTTTTTTGTTATTTCCGTTGGGTGTGTGTGTGTGTTTTTGTTTTTATTTTTGTTTTTGTTTTTGTTTTCTCTCTCTCTCTCTCCTTGTTCTCTTTGGTGTTGTCCGTCTTCTTTCGTTTGTCTTTTTCTTTTTTCTCTTTTCTGTGGCGTTAAGTTAATTTTTTTTGGGGGGGAGGAGGTGTTGCAGTTATTATTTTTGGTGTATGCGGGGGTGTTAGGGTGTGTATGTATCTTTTTTTAATGTATACTTGCTATATAAATTGTACAGAAATTTTTTTTGAGGGGTTTGCAAAATACAAGCTTTGCTTTTTAGCATTCCCCTCCATTTTCAGCATTTATTTATTATAATTATCTTTGAAAATTACGCTGAATGAAAATTATTGTTATTACATGCATTTTGTTCATGATATTATTTAGGATGTATTTACGTTTGTCTTTATATTGTTGAAAATGGTTCATGATATTATTTATGATGTAATAACGTTATATTTTGTTGAAAAATGTTTCATGGAATTATGATGTAATTCCGTTGTTATATTCTGTTGAAAATGGAAAATAAATGAAATGAAAAATGAAATGAAATAAGAGGTTGTAAGGGCGTATCCAGGATTTCCCAATAGGGGGGCGCCAGGCATTATTGATCGCCGTCCTGGGGAGGGGTCTAAGGGGAGGGCCTCCCCTTTGGAAAATTTTTGCTTCTGAAGAAGGGCTGAGATGCAAAATAATCCTATATGTGACCAATTTTGAAGCCTATTTAATGAACAACTTTTTTTTTACGACGGCCAATAGGGGGGGGGGGCCTGTTGCGCCACCCCCTGGATACGCCACTGCGACAAAGGAATTTACAAATTAAAACATATTCTGGAAAAAGATGGTAAACTAAAATATGACAGACATTTGTCAATTTAGGTGTAGAAGTGAATGACATTGAAAAGGTCAAGCACTTTTATGCTTACCCTTTTGCTGGAAAAATAATACTACAATGGAAGAAAAAAAATAATTCTGGAACTGATTTCACTTTGGGGAAAAAACAACTAATATATCTGATGTAAAATCAACATAAATCTATGTGCAATTAATAAAGAAAGATGGATTTAAACCTTCGGTTTTTGAGAGAATTGGAAGGAACTATGGTTATTCCTGCAAGGAAATAGAAAACATGTTTTTAAGACTAAGACAGAGTACACTTAATAGTCGACTAAGAGAGTTTAAGTTCAAACTTATACATAATATATTATATACAAACCATCACCTCTTCCGTTTTGGTCTTGTCTCGACTAACTTATGCTCATTTTGCGAAAAAGAAGAAGAAACATATAAACATTTATTCTATACTTGTGAATTTGCACAATCAGTGTGGGAAATATGCACGAGATTTTTAGATTTTGAAATAAATAAGTGTAGTTGGGAGGAAATTCTGTTTGGGAAAAATTCGAAGGAGGAGAGAAATAAAGGAAAACATCAATTAATGAATCACGTTCTAATTCTTGTTAAATATCTGATTTATAGAAATAGAGAACTTAAAAAACACACCTTCATTTAATTAAATAAAGAATAGTATTACAGGGGATAACGTAGAAGAAAGGAAATTGGCAGCAATGAGGGGGGCTCTCACTATCCATTTTTCTAAATGGAAAAACCTGAATATTAGACAAACAATTGGAACCCAGAGTCAGTCGTCCACCGGTAAAAAAAGGGGGGGGGATAATGGGGGAGGTCGGGTAGGGTAGGGTTTTTAAAAAAAGAAACCTTTTTCTGTCAGGACAGCAGTATAAAGGAAGTATAAGTTACTATATTGTAAAACAAAATTGTTGGATTATACAACTGGATATGTTTATCTCAAATAAGATTTATGTTTTGTTGTTTGTTTGTTTTTCTCTCTGGAAATATTGAAGTTTTGTTTGCAACTATGATGTATGATTTGATCCGTAACGGGAAAAAAAACCGCCTGTCAGTTTCAGAAGTAAGAGTATATGATTAAGGATATCAATTAATTTATCTACAGTTTTTGTTTATCGAAATTTTTCAATATTCAAGTAATATCAATTTCTTTTGAAGCCTTTTGTTAAACGAAATTTTATACTGTTTTAGAATATTATCATATTTGCAGTTTGTGTTATGCGATGATTGTAATTTGTACCATGATTGTAATTTGTTTCAAGAGAGAAAAGAATAAAAACTGATTATAATATTAAAAAGTAAATTACCAGTATATTTTTTAAACTCCCACATGACGGCGATCAATAATTCCTGGCGCCCCCCCCCCCCCCTATTGGGAAATCCTGGATACGCCGCTGCAGTAATAAGCATCCAATGACCTTGTCAGACCTGTCAGCTCAGACCCCGATATATATCCAGTCAAGTTCTCGATCTCGGCTGGACTGGCTTGGCTTAATTGAGCGTGAATTTTCGTGTAGTCTTCATTCCATAGCAGTTCCATACACAGGAAAGAGGCTAATCTTATTAATGTGCACTCCGGAAATGAGCTTTTATTTCGTTATTCTTTCCACTTATTAGCCTCTAATGCAATGGAGAGCTTCTATGTTTATCTGTGCACAATTCTCCTGAGCTGCATATTGAGCGAAAGTCATGTTTGTGTGCATAAACCTCCTCAGAAAAATCAGGTAAGATTGAAACAATATTGTGCGTGCCCACATATTGAAATATTTGTTTGTTGAAATGGTGGATTTCAACAAAAAATCCAGTTTGTTTAACATTATTCAACTTGGGTGTGCGTATGTGTGTATGGATAGTATGCTGTCAGTGTGTCACCATTATTACTCTATTCAATATGTTTAATATTTTCATCTTAAACTTTTAAAGCTATTCTTGAGAATCTACAATTCTCACTGTTACTTTCCTAGTGTTAGATATCCAACTTGTTTCAGTTAAAATAAAAATTGAAATAAATTTCCCAGAATGATCGATTATTCATCATTAATCATTTTTAAAAATATTTTGAACAGTTTAAGTTCAAATTGTAGACTTTTTATTGTGAATTATGCCTATTGGTCTGAGTATTGGCATTAATGTTTTAGAGCACTCATAGGTACACGCCATTGCCGACTGTGTAGTAACGCAGCCAACACACATCCCATACCTAAACTGCATCACTGTGCATTTTTGGCTATATTTAATTGAAACTCATATATTGCAGTTTACTTAAATCCAAATACTTATGTTGAATAATAGATGATTAAAACTTACCAGGTTGTTTTGTGACCTTTGAAGAGGGTTTCCTGAAATTTTGGGTCCTTTTTGTCGATAACTGCTATCGAGACCACTCATAGCTACATTCCTATACTTCGTGTGTATAATGTAGGCAGTCATACACCTCATCTTTTTAAAACACCACTGCACAAAAGTCACCAATATTCACTCAAAATCGGCATTTAATTTTCAAAAACCGACCCCAAAATATCCAAGAAATACAATAAATTCAACTCACCAATGTTGGAAAAGATATTTACAAAAATGAAATCCGTAATTTACTGTTGATTCTCGCGAAACGAGCTATCGGAGTCATTGTGTACATTTCCTGGTCGCCGCGGGCGCTGACATCTCCCCAAAAGAGTTTTGTCCTCAAAAATTCGGTCCCTATGGCGTACATGGAAAAGTTCCGATTTTCTGTGTGCGCGATCGTAAAGATCGATGTGCCCTTTGCTACCCCGAGTTTCTTCGTGGACAAAAATTATATTGGCCGATTTTAGTCTAAGACATCGGCAGTTTGTAAACAACACGCGATCGCGAAACAAATCGGCGGGGATTTCTCCGGTTTTGGACAAGATTTTGACTTTGGATTTTGCTGTAAATATCAAAAGTTCTTCCTAACGGCCATTTGAGGTAGGAGTGAGATTTTTAAGGGCTGAATTTGAAAGCAAGTATTTAAAATATTTATCTTATTTCCCCCCCCATACCTTTAGTACATGCGACAGAAAATACCAACTATTTTACAGTAATGTACCCGTGAGTGATCGAGACTGTCCCGTCAGCATCCAGTTTGTATTTTTCACGATTATGATGAAGGGAGCCCTCAGCGCTCGTAGTAGTACCGGCGCGATCGGTTCGTCGATCTCCTACGAAGACCTGGAAGGGCCAAACTGACGACGTAAAAAAATTAAAAATATTACGTACGTACGTAATAATTACTACGTACGTACGTAATATTTTTTATTTTTTTACGTCGTCAGTTTGGCCCTTTCAGGTCTTCGTAGAATAGCTTGTGTGCGTAACATTCTGCGTACGTATCTACGGTGCGTAACCATGTAGAGCGGCCTCACTAGTGCGCAACATATTGAGAGCAGTCGTGATCCGTATGGAGGTGTGGGTAACAAGTATCAAAAAGAGGGCTGTAAATGTAAGTTTTTATAACTTTCTACATTTTGTATCTTAACGAACTGATAACTTAAAATCTAAAGAATGATACTTAAGTATCAGTTTGCCCACAAAATCCTCCATTTCAAACAAAATTACATCTGTATCCCCAATACCCAGTTTACACACATGTATATGATCCTAATGGTCAATATGACCATTGCTTGCTGATGTGTTTTAGAGAATTTTTATGCTCTGAAGTATTATTTTTATCAAACTTATTCAACTAATTTGTTGGAATAGAATACAGCTAGCACATGACATCAATTGCTGTACAGTACATTATTAAGGCCTTAAATATTTTATCATATTGAATCCTAGGTAAAATATGGAGTTCAGCTATCATCCTCAAGCCGCCGCAGTGAAAGAAGTACAGCTCACAAACTCAGTGTCCATGTGGAATATGATATTTCAATCGATTCTCTGTCTATCACAGAATCATCATTAATTAAGGTAAATGTTTCAGGAGTTTCTTTCCTTTTCATCAATATGTAGATCTAATTCTTTCTTTTTAAAGGTATTTTAGTGTCAGTCAAGGGCGGGAATTTTGGTGAAAAGGTGTCTTTCTTGGTTCATCTAGATGTGATCTAAGACAAAAATACCAGAGAGTTTCCTTCAAATAACCCTAAGAGCTATAATAGGATATGAATATGTTGGATCATCTGGTAAATCAGTCAAATCTGTTTTCCTTTCTAAGCCCCACCATGCCCTCTCTCACCTGACGTGTTTATGCCCAGCAGGGCCCTACGTCCTGCACATCCAGATCCAGATTCATACCCCTGTGAAGTGTTCTCCTTTTGGAAATTTCTAATTTTGTTTATATTCATTTTTAATTTTTTAATTTTTTTTTAATGTGATTTGAACCAAATGTGTAAGATCAGAAATGTTAATCTGTTAGATATTTATAGATGAATAAATCAGCCATAAGCCCAAGATATTTGTTATGGTGTGGGACATGTTATCCTTTAAAAAAATCTGAACTGGAAATGATTTCTACAAATGCCAGATTTTCAGGGTAAACTTTTGAGGGATTATTCATTAATTTTTTTCATAAATGAGCTTTCCTCTTGTCTGTTCAATAAACTTATTTTCAAGACATTTAGTTATACTAAGCACAATGTTTTCAAAATATCTGCTTTTGTTACTTCAACCACTGAAGTAATGTCCTTTTGTGTCATGTTTTCACCTGTCAGAGGCTTATGCCAGAAGCCCTTGATTTTTTATCAGAACTGCTTAGTGTAAAACAGAGCCTCTCAACAGTTCTACTTAACAGGTAAGCATGAATCTTCATCATTGAACCAGTTTTATGCAGGGGTTTCATGGGTATTTCTCTTCATTTTTATAGTGTCACCCTCCTCATAAGTTGTAACGTTTACTCTGTGTACTTTTGTTTCTTGATCATGATAATTATCTCGCTATTGTGTTTCCATAACCCTTCTCATTATAAGTGATATTCTATCAGTGAAGATTCTTCCTTTTCCTTTATTTATTCCTTTATTTTTCTTATTAAAAGTGATGCTTGTTCAAAATTTATTGTCACATACATTTGACAGATTTAGTGTATGGAACCAAAAGCTAATGCAGGGCTCATCAGTAACATGAGTCCAATACACACTGAGTACTAATTTTTCACTCAGAACCCCAAAATTTCAAAATTCAAACAGGAAGGCAGAAGGACTTCAGATCTTATGGTGAGAATCCCAGGGGAAACATAGTGTAGAACATTGCTTGTTTTTATAAATATCAGTGTCTCAAAGTTGTATCAAAATTTGAACTCTTTCTCTCTTTCTCTCTCTCTTTCTCTGGCAATCATGTTGTTCCACAAACCTCTGTTTCTAGTCTTCTCCATCAACATAAGTCCCTGGTCTTTCCTCTCTTCTCTACTCAACCATTTCTGTATATCAGCAAAAAATGTTAGAAAGTTGAAATGCAGCCAAAAAATAATATCACTGGAGTACTGTTAGTGAAATTTGTATCACACATTTAGTGTACATATTACATACGTTAATCATTAGTATTAACTATTACAAGACATCATGGAGTGCCTTTACACGTCATGAGCACGTCTTGCTTTGCAGGAAGCAATGAATTAGAAAGATCGGGATCTATAATCCTGTGTTTAATATCTCTCTTCTTGTGGTTTTACAGGCAATGTGCAGGAGAACACTATGCCAAGAAGCCCGATGGTCATGAGTACTGCATAGGTGGATGTGACGATTACACCATGTGTGGTCCTGTCACAATACCCCGTGACCATTTACAGGTACAGTGAAACCTGTCTCTAAAGACTGCTCAAGGGAGACAAGAAAAGTGGTCTTTCTGTGCAGGTTCCTTTAATACATGTTTCAATGAGACACACTTTTCAAGGGAAACAAAAGTTATGATCTTTATAGACAGGTGGTCTTTCTATACAGGTGGTTGCTAAAGCAGGTTTGACTGTAATTGTGGATTCATTGTAAGGGACTGGTCACATTTGTCCGATAACAATAACGATAACAAGATTTTCAATTAAAGGTACTACTGTAAAGACTGTTATTTTCGCGTGATGAAATTTTCGCGGTGAGTGACCCCAAAGCATATTCTCGGGTTCTTGAATTCGTGCTGCATAATTACGCGCACTCTAAAATGAAAACATGTATTAATGATCAGATGAAGCCCGCAATGCAGCGTCCATTTAAAACATGCATAAGAAATTTCCGCGTGTTTTAGAATTCACGCCCGCCGAAAATAACGCGAAATCCACGAAAATTAATGTACCGCGAATATTTCTGCATTTACAGTATATGGTGTGTACGTGTGAGTATGCTCGTGACAGTTTAATAGTAGGGCAGCTTGAGGGTGTACCTTTAATTGTATCCCCCAGCAGAATGCCGGAGGATACTTTGGATTCAGCAGCGTTTACGCCACCACCGCCGCCATGTCACATTCTTGTGTGCGCTCTAACTGCCACATTCCTTGAAGGATTTCTTTCAAATTTTTTATGGAGGTGTATCTTGGTATAGTCTACACACCTATAATATCTGATGATGCTGCCCCCAGTGTTCAATCTTTTATAGGGTAAAAGGCAGTATTTTTGTGGATAGTTTCTCAACGGAATTTGTTCAAATTTTGCATGAAGGTGTCTCTTGGTATAATCTAGAAGCCTATCGATTTTGGTGATGCTGCCTCCAGTGTTCCTTCTTTTGTAGGGTTAAAGGTCATATTTTGATAGATGTCTTGTGTGCGCTCTGGCGGTCACATTTCTCAATGGATTTCATTCAAATTTTGCATGAAGGTGTCTCTTGGTATAATCTAGAAAACTATAGTTTTTGGTGATGCTGCCACCAGTGTCCGGTCTTTTATAGGGACAAAGGTCATACTTTGGAGGATGGCATGAGTGCACTCTGCAGGCCACATTTCATGATGGATTTCTTTCAAATTTTGTATGGAGATGTATCTTGGTACAATCTACACATCTTTACCTTTTGGAGATGCTGCCCTCATTGTTCCGTCCTTTATAGGGTCAAAGGTCATTTGTCCATTTTGTGCTCTCATGCTTCTGCATTTCTTAATGGATTTCTTTCAAATTTTGTATGTAGATGTTTCTTGGTCAAATCTACACATCTTTAGTTTTTGGTGATGCTGCCAATAGTGTTCCGTCTTTTATAAGGTCAAAGGTCATATCTTCGATGATGTCTTGAGTGCGCTCTGCAGGCCATATATCTTGACGGATTCCTTTCGAATTTTGTATGGAGATGTATCTTGATACAATCTACAAATCTTTACTTTTTGGTGATGCTGCCCTCATTGTTCCGTCCTTTATAGGGTCAAAGGTCACTTGTCCATTTCGTGCACTTTTCTGCATTTCTTGACGGATTCCTTTCAAATTTTGTATGGAGATGTATCTTGGTACAATCTACACATCTTTACCTTTTGGAGATGCTGCCCTCATTGTTCCGTCCTTTATAGGGTCAAAGGTCATTTGTCCATTTTGTGCTCTCATGCTTCTGCATTTCTTAATGGATTTCTTTCAAATTTTGTATGTAGATGTTTCTTGGTCAAATCTACACATCTTTAGTTTTTGGTGATGCTGCCAATAGTGTTCCGTCTTTTATAAGGTCAAAGGTCATATCTTCGATGATGTCTTTAGTGCGCTCTGCAGGCCATATATCTTGACGGATTCCTTTCGAATTTTGTATGGAGATGTATCTTGATACAATCTACAAATCTTTACTTTTTGGTGATGCTGCCCTCATTGTTCCGTCCTTTATAGGGTCAAAGGTCACTTGTCCATTTCGTGCACTTTTACTTCTGCATTTCTTGACGGATTCCTTTCAAATTTTGTATGGAGATGTATCATGATACAATCTACATATCTTTACTTTTTGGTGATGCTGCCCTCATTGTTCCGTCCTTTATAGGGTCAAAGGTCATTTGTCCATTTCGTGCACTTTTACTTCTGCATTTCTTGATGGATTTCTTTCAAATTTTGTATGGAGATGTATCTTGGTCAAATCTACACATCTTTAGTTTTTGGTGATGCTGCCACCAGTGTTCCGTCCTTTATAGGGTAAAAGGTCATATGTCTTTTGTGCGCTCTAACTGCCACATTTCTTCATGGATTTCTTTCAAATTTTATATGGAGGTGTGTCTTAGTAAAATCTAAACATCTTTAGTGTTTGCTGATGCTGGCCCCAGTGTTCCACTTTTTATAGGGTCAAATGTCATATTTTGGTTGCTGTCTTGCATGCACTCTGGAGGTCACATTTGTTGAGTGATTTCTTTCAGATATTGTATAGAGGTCCATCATAGATTACTCTAGACCTCTACAGTTTTTGGTGATGCCGACCCAGTGTTCCGTCTTTTCATAGGGTCAAAGGTCATATTTTAGTAGATATCTTGTGTGTGCGCTCTGCAGGTCACATTTCTTGACAGATTTCTTTCAAATTTTCTGTAGAGATGCATTATACTCAAATCTACACATATTGTTTTGGTGATGCTGCTCCTAGTGTTGACAATAGTCCGGGCCACTTGTGGTAATCTTTACGCCATCCTTTTGTTTGAGGGAGGGGAGGGGGGAGGTTCTTTGTCCCTCCTTCGAACAAAAGGATGGCGCACAAATCGCCAGTGCCGGGGGATACATTCGCATTGCGCGGCAATGGACATTTCTAGTGAAAAATCTTGTTATCATTGTTATTGGATAAATGTGATCAGCCCTTAAGGCTGGTATTAACATTACCTCTCTCATAAATAAAAAAATGATGGTAATATTCTTCAGTGAAAGTTTTGGAGGGACTTACCAAGCCATGTATGTGATACATACAGTTAACAACAAAATTATTTATGCCCCTTGTAATTTTGAGGTCTTTTGTGTCTTTCTTATGAATGAAAGGTGGACTAGTGGAATATGGGCACTGGTTGAATGCTTTTAATTGTTAGCATGAGGTGAACAATAATTGTGGTTTCACCTCATTTACATAACAATGGAAATGCTGGTATATTAATTTCCTGGCATTTTTAGAAATATTCAGATCCTGGTCCAGGCATGGCAGCGAGGCATGTTTTTTGGAAGACGCACATGAGTCAGACATTCCTAAGATTCTGTACAGGTTTTGCAACTATTCAAGAAAGGGTATGAAAAGTTATGGACAAGCCATCTTTTAAAAAAAAGTGAATGAATTACCTCTGAACCATCAAAATTTGGTAAATTGTCTTGTGTAATTATTTTAACAATTGATTTGTAGCATGCCCAAGTAACATAAATCATGACAAACCAATTCCTCATGAAACAAATTGTGAAAAAATGTCAAACCTTGGTAAGGGTTGGAATAATTGTGTTGTTAACCGTATATGGCATTTTTATGGGGGTGGGGGGATAGGGAAGGGATTATTTCCTCCTAAATAATCTCCAATCTGTGCGCTGAAGAGGAGACCGTGTTGAGATATACAGTGTAGGCCCTGCATATTGAATAACATCAAACACAGTGTATTGTTTTCAAAGACTAATATGAAAATGTTGCATATAGGTCATGTGCATAATCTAGATTAAACATTTTATGCACCAGCAAGTCAAGTGTTCTTGTAATCAATTTATCCGTACCAGCACATTTTTCTTAATTTTTCATAATGAGTGCGGGTACAATTAGTATATCATAACATAAACAGTTTGATTGAGAGAAAGGAGTTTGTATCAGAATGACCAAGATATTGTTTATATGTCATAATTCTGTATTATGCCACTTTGATACATAAATTATAGTCCTAAAATGTGTCTCTTGGGAACAGATCTGTTATGCGTGCAATGCAGACCAGACATTATGTGGTCCAGTTGGCAACAGCGGCTCAGCGGGAGCAGGAATCAGTAATACAGATTTCATACTGTACGTGAGTGCAGTGGCAACATATGACTGCGAGGGGGCCGACATGAGTGCTCATGCTTCGTACTGTCAGTTAGAGGCCGAAATGGACAGGTAGAATAGTATAAGATAGGAGAGTGTATTAAAATATATACCGGTATCTATTTTGAGGGATAAATATGCTGGGTAATAGTATTCATAGTTAGCATAGAATATATCATGTAACAATTTATTAAATGAATGAACTTCTATTTTGCTGATTTCTAAATGTTTTCAGTGTCTTCAAACTTTCAAAGAGATGATAAAATGTTATAGATGTTTCGGCTGTCACTGATTTCACATTATACTAACTGTATGGTTGAAATATATGTCATCTTTTTTAATATTCCGAGTGAAAAAAGAAATATGAACATGATTAGGGAATATATGGTAACAAAATTACTCTCATTTTTGTTTTTATTTTATGCAGACCTGGGGAGCGTTTCATCAAGCGTTTTGTCAGTGATGTTTACCAACAACTGTTATAAGCTACTGAAATCCTTGCATCTGATTGGCTGAGGGCAAATTTGTCAGTAAAAATCACTGACAAAACGCTTGATGAAACGCTTCCCTGTAGCAGGTTATATCAGCCCATGTCCTCATCACTTTGCAAGTAAGATGTCTAAATACATGCATTACAGTAAATGAACCAATCTTCCCGTACAGACCTGCAGTAGATTAATTTGAGTCAACGCTTTATCACTTGGCTACTTATCTGTCTAAACACCACACTAACTTGCTTTGTTTTCTTTCTCTACAGACCTATAGCAGGTTACATCAACCTATGTCCTCATCACTTGGCTGCAGAGCTGTCTAAACACTACACTCTACTCACTACTATTCAGCATGAGATCATCCATGCCTTGGTAAGTTTATCATCTCATTAAAGATCAACAATTATTGACCTTTCAAACCAAAGCAAGGGGAATCAAGCATTGATTTCAATAAGTTACAATATTTTTTAAAGGATCTTAACGAAAAATCCATAAAGTTTGGGTCTATTATGCATAGCCTTCTGATAATGTATGCATATTGAAAAATTGACATTATCAATCAGCGCTGTACACTCATAAAACGTGTTTCATTTATGATTATTTCCAGGGTTTCTCTGCTGCCCTCTATGCATTTTATAGAGACGGGAATGGTCAACCATTGACGCCTCGCCTTTCATCAGGTCTCCCAGAATTCAATGTGACGTGAGTGGTATCTCGTACATCTTGTGTGTTGTTTTACATCTGGTAGTCGATTTTCATCAGCATTTTCCTACACTCAAATCTTAATCCTTTCATTATTAAGGGTGTCAACACTGCAGATTTATTAATCCAGTGCCGAGTTTATACCAGTAGGGCTTTACCTGTCTACTTAATATGTTCTTTTATACTGTGTTGATAGTACATTTAATGATAAATGAAAATTCTTTGTAGCCCTTTTCCATTTACAAGTATGGTAACTGATCAGGGCACTTTTTGTGTATTATTACCCTGCTCATCATATGTAGTAACAATTTGGCACTTGCAGTGCACATTCTCCACTCCATTTGAAAATTCTGGCCAGTCACCTTTTTATAGGTGCCCACATCCAATCACATTGACATTCCAAACCACATTGCATTTTTTTGTAATGATTTCAATACTGGCAATCTTCCCAGATTTGGGATATTGTTATCACTCTAGATGATACTACATCACTGTATTGCTTTTAATTTGTCCAGTTTTATCTTCATGTTCGAAATGATTGGACAGCATATATTCTACACAGTGACAAATGGATTAGAAATTACGAGATTCAAGATTCAAGATTTATTACAGATAAATTGACAATGAATTCTAGCTTTCTAAAAACAGATTTGAATGGTTTGATGGTTTATTTTTACCCGACTGCTAAGAAAGCAGGTGTATGTTTGTTTGTAAGGGCCCTGTTTCATAAAACTTGTTATCAATAACAAGTTGCAATAACTGTTATAAGCTACTGAACTTGCATCTGATTGGCTGAGACCAAATTTCTCATAGATCTGTTGCAATTGTTATTGATAAAAAGTTAGATAAATTATAAGTAAGGCCAGGGCCCTGTTTCATAAATCTAATTATCAATAACAAGTTGCAGTAACTGTTATAAGCTACTGAACATGCATCTGATTGGCTGAGACCAAATTTCTCATAGATCTGTTGCAATTGTTATTGATAAAAAGTTAGATAAATTATAAGTAAGGCCAGGGCCCTGTTTCATAAATCTAATTATCAATAACAAGTTGCAGTAACTGTTATAACCTACTGAAATCCTTGCATCTGATTGGCTGAGACCAAATTTATCATAGCAATGTAGCGGTTGTTACTGATAACAAGTTTTATGAAACGGGGTCCTGTAGTTTTATTAATGATGTTGTGTTTATTGCATTCAACCAGCTTGGGTCTGTATCAGTGGAGTGAGAACGTGATCCGCTCTGTAACTAGAACAGACTGGGATGTCAGCCAAGGACAGATAGATTACACCGTCAAGATGCTTGTCACCAGGAAAGTTGTGGTAAGCAAAATGTCAGTTCTTAGTTCATATTGTGTATCATGAATGCCAAGAATAAACCGCAGCCTCCAAGGTTGTGAGGAAAATGGACTTTGACCCCAAAGCCTGATTCACATATGCTGTATTCAAGTGCCTGTAAAAAACTCTGTAGCACACACAAAAAAATAGTCACTTAATGTGGAAATGAATGGGAAGTAGGGGTCAAATAAAAATAGCTGTACACATCAAAGGTATGACTACATTACAAAATGAGAAAATGTGATTTATTTATATGAAAATTACAATTTGAAAAAAACAACTTGTAATTTTTAAGTACCTGTATATGAAATAAACATTGCCCCATAATTTTATGCAATAATTGGGTCATAAGAAAGAATCCCATATCTACCGTGATGAGTTTGGTTGTACCATGTTTTGACAAGTGTGTGGATGATCTTGTTGTTACAACATTAATTGGTATACAGAGAATTTCTAACAATAATTTCACAAGACTAATGGACAACAATTCTCCGATATTTGCAGGAGGAAGCTCGAGCCCACTTTCAGTGTCCATCGTTAGAGGGTATGGAGGTTGAGAATCACGGTGGTACCGGCACCGAGATCACACATTTCGAGAAGAGATTACTGGCAGTAAGTCTACACCAAACGTTTTATTAACCTTTTCAAGACAATGGACCACATTTTGAGGTTTAATTGGCTCAATAACTTTTGATTCAGAGCTCTAAAAATATGCCAGATGCACAAGTAGAAAGAGCACCAATTTCTGCACATACTATGTCCATATTTGTTGCATGACCATATTGCGTTTGATGCCAGGAATTTTAAAAAGGAGAATAAGCTTTAAAATCCTTAAATTGGCAACAAATTGAGAGGTTCAAAATCATTGTTTTTCATCAAAATTGGCAATTATTTCAACTAATCGATAAAATATCTAACCATGTATATTGTTTTTAAAGACATTACACCTTATTAGAACCACATAGAACTAACAGAAAAATATTATTGTTGCCAATTTGAAGAACAAAACGTGTTCAATTTAGCCCTGAAATAATTCCTGTCCTGAAAGGGTTAACCATTGATACAGTATGCTCCATCTCCCGAGCTGTGACTGGTTGCATGACAGTTGCACCGAGAGGAACCTGGCAGTGGCTAATGACGTGGCTCTTACACGTGCTAGACATTAGGAAACAGTAGTGTGATGACCCGAAATGATGATGATGATGCAGTTTGTTGTATTTTGTATGTTCCGATATATGCCAAGTATCTTTTATGATCATAGATAATAGTGTATTGTGTCTTTCACAATCCTTTTTCCCACTGACTTTTTACCAGCGTGATATCTAGTGTGTACAAATTTATCCAGTTTTACATAATGTTGCATACATGAAGGGTTATTCAGTTCTTGCCAACTCGTAAGTAAGATGATATTTTAAGAGCAAGGCATGTATGTGGTGATTTGATGATAATCTCGCAATAGCCTTGAATAATTTTAGACGATGAGATGCATTATCAGATCATCCCAGGATTAAGAGACACAATAGTTGTTGGTAAAAACTACAAGTGGTAGATATTCTGCTATTTTGGTTCCTGTGTTACATTTAGAGACATGCACGTTTGATATATAAGTGCAAACAGTTTGATAAAAGTAGATAGGAGTATGATTCTACATGTATGCCATAATTTAGCCCAAAAGTTTGTATTGAATTTCCCATTTACAAGGTTTTCAAGATCATTGAACTGGTCAAATTATTTTATTCTTGCTGCAACCTTTATTTTAGCTGTAATGATGAGCAATATTTTTTAAATTCCAGACACTAGACAACATTCTTTCAATCACATGGGGTTGAAAAGAAAGAAAAGATTCATAAATTAACCAGTTGGATAAGATTTGAATAAGATAGAAGACACATTTTTCATAATCTCCAGCCGAGTTGTCTCGATCTTAGTATCAAAGGTTGTTTTTATGCCTCTGCCCACCGAAGGTGGTGCTGGAGGCATTATGTTTTCGTGTTGTCCGTCTGCCTGTCCGTCCGTCCCGCTTTCATATTCTCGCGATAACTCAAGAACCGTATAAAGTATGAACTTCAAACTTGGTGCTAATATGTATGACCATAGAAAGACGATCTGATTAGATTTTGGGGTACGTAGGTCAAAGGTCAAAGTTCTGAATTGCAGGTTTTATCCTTGTTAACGCGATATCTCAAGAACCATTTGATCCATTAACTTCAAACTTGGAACTAATATGCATCACCATATTGAGATGAACTGATCAGAATTTTGTTCTGGGGCCTGTAACATAAAGAGATACAATCAATCTTACAATCAATTGTAACTCTTTAGTACATGGTTTGCCATAGACTTACGATTGATATCAATCGTAAGATTGATTTATCTCTTTATGTTACAGGCCCCAGGTATGTTAAAGATGGTTGTTATATGTGAAATTAATGTTTTAGCTTTGTTATCACCACATCTCAACTATTTTGTATTCATGATTAGGAGGAGATAAAGTGATCAGACTTTTGGGTTATAAAGTGTAAGGTCAAATGGCAAAGAGGTCAATCAACATGTAATTAATTGTAGGCTCTTTATTTTGGTTATCACAATATTTCAAGAATAGTTTGAGCTGTCAACTGAATTTAGGCGGAGGCATATAGGAGACTCGGTCGCATTTGTCTTGTTTTTAATGTTGTATTGTGTTTATTTACAAACAGAATGAAGCTATGACTGGAACTCACACCCATGAGAGGATCTTCTCCCGTTTAACGTTAGCTGTGATGGAGGATACAGGATGGTATGTACCAAACTATGACAGAGCAGATCCACTGCACTGGGGACTCAACCAAGGATGTGAGTTTGCCAAGAAAAGCTGCAAGTACTGGATGGATACAAGAGAGACTAGGTATTGCTGCCATATCGTTCCTGCAAGCCCCATCACATAAAACAAAAATAACATTAGGAGACTGAGCATTCGCAGGCGCAGCCCCCAAACTGTAGAATAACTCATCGTTAGAAATCAGGAAAATCACTAACTGAAATACTTTCAACTCAAAACCCAAAGCATATCTTTTCATTCATTGTAGTTATAAGCCCATCTGGGGAGCGTTTCATCAAGCGTTTTGTCAGGAGTTTTACCGACAACTGTTATAAGCTACTGAAATCCTTGCATCTGATTGGCTGAGAGCAAATTTGTCAGTAAAAATCACTGACAAAAAGCTTGATGAAACGTTCCCCAGGAGCTCTTGCAGTGCAGTAGAATAATATATATTCCACCATCATATCTACCCACCTACATATACATCATGCTTAAAGTATATGCAATTCTGCTGAAATACTTTAAAGTAGATATTCAAAGAAAATCACAAATATGGCAATTAATGTATCACTAGAAACTGGGAAGCTTACAGATGGCAATCGTATAAGTTTTATGTCAACTGCGTATCTGATGATTATAAAAACAACACTAATAAAAGCTCTTCTCAGCATCTGGAATATCCGAGGATTCGCCAGAAATATAGCGATGTTTTGATGTCGTCACACTCGGGATCGATCCTGCTTAAGCAGACGACGTCCTATAATGAATGAACGTAATTGCAGTGCAATTATTTATCAAATTATAAAGAGTTTGGTGTATTTAAACATGACCTTATTTCACACCATTATAAAGGGAAAGTGAAACTGATTCTGATAGCTAAAACCGTTTGATTGTAAATACACAGGAGAAGGGTCAATGTTCAATGAAATAAACCCCACTTTCAAATTGAAAAGCCCTCCGAATAATAGCAGGATGGTATTCGTTCCCTCTTGAAACGCCGAACATGCCCCGGTGCAAGCAGCTGAAAATACAATGGCGTCTTATTTTGTTTACAAGTGACTGATTGCTTTATTTTTTTAACGCTGCATTTTTCATCAAAATAATACCATACACGAAGTTAAGAGTGAGGCAACAGACTAACATTAAGACTGACGCTAGTGAAGGAAGAGAAATAAGTGAAGAGGAGATGACAAAATAGGCTCTGAATAATGTGTAAGATGTTATGGGACATCGTCTGCTTAGACAGGACTGGTCCATGGTGTGTCGTCACATATCTCAGCAGCGTTCGAGGAGCTCTTCAGCTGCTATATCGGGGGCTGTATTTTACCGTTTTATAATTGATAATAATCATTACTTCAAATGTTTCCAAGCGTTGAATTTGGATAACCTTGTTTAATTTATGCCATCTATGCAATAATAAGTATTAAGCCAATATTTAAAATCATTAAAGTTCTACTTTAACAAAAAAATGAATATTACATATTGTCTATATTTCTCTATTTTTGTTGTGGACGATTTAATAGAATTCAAACCCAACCTATTTCAATGATATTCTAGCACATAACTTCAAAATATATTTCATAAATGTGAATTATTGTATGTTGTATTATGAATTATTGTATTTTATACCGTGCTATAATTGTATGACCTGCCATGTGTCCGGGATGGGACCATGGTCCTGGTAGTTAAAGTTATGTGTATCACATGATCTTTTGAAATAAAGACTTGATGAAATAAATTTATCTACACAAGTTATTCTATCAATGGCCCTAAACCATTCAGTCTAATATATTTCAATGTTCTATATATATATATATTTATATATATATATCATTTTTCTTCAGTGGTGATTCCATCAAGCCTTACTGCAAGACGGTGACCCAAGAACCTTTCAGTCTAACATGTGATGTAGGGAGAGCTGCTGTAGCTCTGTGCAATCTTCATGAATATTCTAGTGATTTACCAATAGAATACCAGGTAAGTTCATATTCTTTCATATATTTTACAATAGGATTCATTTAACTTGTGTGTGGGATATTATAGTAATTATGAATAAAATTGTGACTTTTGTTTGTGTGAACAAACATATTTATCAAAATGAAATACATGCAGTCATTATTTAAAATACACCCAGAAGCAGAGATACCACTATGCATATATATTGTATTCAAAACTGTATATGATTTTACGTTTTTTTCAAATGGTAGATTGTTTTTTAACCATTCATAATAGATATATGTTATGTAGGTGTGTTTAATAAGGACCAGAAAGTTTGTGGCTCATTGGTGAAACACTGAATTGTATCTCCCTTCTTTCTTTAAATTTCTTATCGTCTCTTCTATTCAGTACTTTACATCTTTACCAAGTGTTAATGAGTCTAGCATTAGCAGATATGGAGGGTCATCGGTCTTTGCAGATTTCTGTCCCTTTCATCAGGTAATGAAAAAGCTAAGATTGTATAATGCAGCTAAGGGGTGGTATTCTAACAATTGTTGTAATTTTTAAAAGTTTTTTAAAACTATTGTATCTTCCCTAGATAATGCAGCGCTAATATTTTTGTATCCTGAAAATTGTTTTAGCGAGATGTTATCTCTCCAAGGACCGCCTCTATCTTATCTTTGACGCTCCTTTTTTTTAAAAACGTTTTAATGGATTTTTTTATATAGGTAGATGAACCAATAGAAACACTCCATAGTTTAAAACGAAGGGATGCGCTTTGCTCGTATATCAGTTTTAGGCGTAATTTATCTCATGATATCATCTTCTAGCATGCATATGTAAATTAGGATCATGCACAGAGTAAACAAAGATACAACAAAAGTTACAACAAAAGTACCAACAAATTTTTTAAGAATACCAATTTTGTTTTAATGGTGAAGATACAATAATATTACAGATAAAACAGTTTTCAGAATACCACCCCTGATTGATTCACGAAAAGCTGGTATTTTTTTAGTAGTGTATAATTGAACATATGATGCAGAGTAGATGTGATTGAAAATGTTGGTTTTGAGATATTTATGCATTTTATTTTGGGGTTGTTGCAATATATTGCTTCTTTACTTGCCTCATGTCTAGTTTAAATCAAAGTGATCAAATGATTTTTGTCTTTCATTTTCAACATAAAATCATAGATATGTAACCTGTATGTGAAGTATATGGATTCAAAAAATGGATTAATAATTTTTTTACCAATTTATCACAAAAAGAGTTTATAGATTTACTGGAATTAAAAAAAAAAAATTGATATCACATTTATATCTTTAATAGTCGGTCACCTCAGATGTGAAGTGTATATTATGCTAAAGCCGATTTAATTTTCATGTACCAGTATGTATTGTGTTCCCATCTGTAGCAATTTACCTATCAGATGGGAGACGGTTTATCAAATAAAGGCACAGTATGTAGAGACCCTTTAAATCATCCAGGTAAGAAAATTATTCATTACACTCACTTTAGCGTATTTAGCCATGTATTTCTATATTAAGTTTTTTTAAATAATATATCATGTTAATATATGTTTGAGAAACATATACACACTCATAGAGATCTATTACAGATGTAAGTTGTCTTAATAAGCCAATGAAACAAAATATTGTAAGGATAAATGTATTGTCAGACAACAAAATGGTATTATGTCTGTGTAATCAGGGATATATATCATGGTATAATTTTTTTAGGAAGATATAAAGGCTGAAATGAAAGGGAATTAAAATGAACTTAAAAGGAAGGTTGAGTTCTGGGAAAGGTGAAAATAATTTGTAAGCTTACTCATTCCTTTTATGTTAGTTTGGAAGAACATCATATTGAGAAAAATCCCCTGAAAAGGATGGCTTTTCAAATGCCCCCACTTTCAAAATATGACAAGAAACGGCTGAAATGTTTGGGCCAAACATTTGCGTGTACTCCCATATACACATTTCTGTGTGCAGTTTCATGTGACTCTCAGCAGCACTAAAGTCAATTTCTTATAATTTTGGTGATTCCAAAACCTTACAGCATACATGTGCACCAATTCTTATGTGCCCTATAATCAAAATTTCCCAATTGCTTTGAGACAGTTTCTTTCACAATTCAATCTCATGCTCAAAACTCAACTTTATCTTTAATTCATATAATTTCTTGTTTTAACTTTTAGGTTCTACATCAAATCTTGCAGCTGAGAGTTATGGGCAAGGCGCATTGTGCATAGATTCTGTGTCACCATGGAAACAACAACAATGTGAGATGACGCAGACACAAAAATCTACAGGGGCTGGTTGCTACCAGGTAATGAGAAAAGGGAACAGGTGGATTGTATGATTATTTATAACCATTATAGTTATCATCCAAAAGTTTTTCGTTCGGAAGTGACGTAAATATCACTTCCCAGCTGAATCAAGAATTGCAGACGGAATTAGGGCAACTGTTAAAAAGATTCAGAAGCTTTTCTCTGCGATTTGCTTTAATCATGCATAGGATATGGGAAGGAACGTAGTAGGAAATTTCAAGACAAATGAAAGCAATAAATGTGTTAGAATAAAGATTTATTCCTCTTTTTTGTTCTGTGCGATTTGTTTTCCAAATCAATTTGCCATGTCCAAGGTAGGCGTAATTATATACAAGGATTGTATTATGGTTTCTGTGGTAATTATGTGCATGCTACACTTTGGACTGATTTGATATGTGATTTCATGTGATTTTTTTTTAAATGTCAGATAATTTGTTTAAGTAACCAATGGCAAAAGGCTCAGAAGCTTCCATTTCTCTCTTTCTTTTTCTTTTTTTTAATTTTGATTTTCTAATCCAAATTTTTAGGTAGTCTGTGACAATAGAGGATTGACCATTGTTGTGGAGGGTATGAACTTAATCTGTACGTCTCCAGGGCAGGTCCTTAACGTTAGTGTGGCGTCCAATGAATATCTGCACACAGGTCAGCTGATATGCCCAGCATGTGAAGAAGTGTGTGGGACCAACTGCCCATCGTCAGCTGCCATTAATGAGCCAACACAAGGTACAATCAACATCTATGATAATTGAAGCATTTTATTAAGTTTAGGATGCCCATACTAAATTTGAGCTCCAAATTGATTATTAAGGATGTGAATAAGATGGGTCTGGGCAGACTTACAGAGAATAGAGGATAGTAAAAGAAAATATCATTTTGTAGGTTTGTTTTCAATTGTGATTTATTCTTGCATTTCAGGAAGGTATTAACGGTTTTGACTACAAATTTATTTTTATGAGAAGTAAATTTAGATTGTTCTTGTTGTGGCAAGACTTCAGGTGTATGAGATTGAAGAAGATATGTAGCTACAAAATTACGAGATTTTCCACTTTATGATCATCCCAGCACAAGAATAGCAGTTGTACGGAGCCATCAAATTTGAATCATTGTATATGTATGTATAGACATGCATATATAGCTCAATAGAAGTATAGAGTTAAACAATTAATAAAATAAATAATCAGAGATAAAGATTATCAAGATACTCGGGAAGTCATTAGACATGAGATAATGTAACTATCAATTGAAGATTTACCAATTTGTGATCATCTTAGTATAAGAGTAACAAAAGTAAACAGCTATCAATAATAGATCATCCATGTACATGTATGTATAGCTCTTTACAATTTTAAAGGATGAGAAAGAAATGATCAGCCATAGAAATTAACTGGTCCCCATCAAGCATTTGACCTCTAATAGTTTTGTTAAAGGGATACGCCACCAGGCGGCCGTGGGGAAAGTCAGGATTGCATAAGCCCCATTCACTCATACACAAATTTTTTGCATCGAACACGTCCATTGGACTGCTGGGATTATATTTCGGACTGCACAAAGCCGACTGAATCTCGCACGAGAGCGAGAGCTCAGGCGAGGCGTGCATGTTGCGTGGCAACCAGTCTGTCCGGAGTTAAGAGTCCCGCGGGGCAACGGCATGATCAGGTAACGATCACGGTGCCCTCTCCCGGAATAAAAACGTCCACAATCTGCAGTTGAGTATCCCTTTAATGTCCTTCAGGACTTTTGTGTATAAAGTTTTCGCATGAGGATAAAGTCTAATTTTGTTTTCTGCTTGGTTTATAGGTCTGCCAGGAGATGTTGGAGAGTGTCCTAGATTACCACCAGATGCTGTAGGACACTGTGCATTGTATTGTGAGTCTGATACAGACTGTGAGAGAGGGGAGAAGTGTTGCTCTAACGGGTGTGGTCGTGTCTGCCAAAAGGTCGTCCTAAAATATCTAACAGGTTAGTTTACCACCGTTATGTAGCATTTTGATTTTGATTGGGATGGTGTCACGAATATCTACATGTATTATGTTCCGATGGAAGGATGGAATGGCAGATTTGAAGTTCAGGCCTGACGCTATTTACCAGAGAGCTTGCCTATAGGTTACAAGTACATGCATTCATCGTTCAGGTTGAGATGTAGAAAATAAAAACAGTTAATGTTTCATGTTTGTGGAAGTAGAGGCTAGGTACGACAATTTTTAATTTGATTAGGGGCCTAATCCAGAGTGACCCAGTACATGTACATGGATATCTATATATAATGAAGGGAAATTAGCAGAGCTAAAAGTTTCATACGATGATATGTTCTTGAATTTGAAGATGATTTTTGTTTTTTTTAAAATTAATAATTAAAAATATAGGAAATGAGTTTACTTTTGATAAACTGGAAGTTTGTAACATGGATTAATTCAATGTACTATTTTGGACAGTAATAATACAATAGACCTGTTTACTAATTTCATGCATGCTTCTTGAACAAAAGTTGCTCTTGACGACTCAAAAGCTTGCCAGAGGCTTGCGCAGCATAGCAACAACTAATGCATGCAAAATAGATTCCATCCATAGAGATGCCATTATGCATAGCAGGTGCACTAAATAGTTGGTAACTAAGGATTCTGGAGAGAAACATCCATAAATTGAAATACATTAGTAAACAGGTCTATTTCACCAACTGTTTTTCTTTTTTCTGTTTGTATCCTTTAATAGCTCCAGAGATACCATGTAGTGCCAATAAACCAGCAGTGGCTGCCGTGATAGTCTTATATCTTATACCCTGTCTCGTCACACAGATGATGGATCTCGTGTGCTTATAGCAGCCTCATAGCAGCTTCTTAGCAGCATTTAGAAGCATTCCTCTAGTTAAGTAACCTTTTCACACACATACACAACATCAGCATGATCATTATTCTTGTATGAGGATAAAACATAGAGTACATGAAGAAAAAAAACATCATGTAAATTGTATGTAATCATGATGGATTTGTTAACTTTGCTACCGCAGACCAGGGCATTGTCTTATAATGAGATGCGATTGATCCGTATTGATCGCAAGTCCTCCAATCAATCTCAACATCAGCATGATTATTATTCTTGGACGAGGATAAAACATAGATTACATGAAAAAAAAAACATCATGTAAATTGTATGTAATCATGATGGATTTGTTAACCGTAGACCAGGGCCCCACTTCATAAAACTTGTTATCAGTAACACCTGCTACATTTCTATGACAAATTTGCTCTCAGCCAATCAGATGCAAGGATTTCAGTAGCTTATAACAACTATCGTAACTTGTTATTGATAACAAGAAACGGGGCCCAGGGCCAGGGATCGCAAGTCCTCCAATCAATCTCAAACTTACAACCTCCAATCTCTTTAGTAAAGAGTTGCGATTGATGGCAAGTTGCGATCGATATGAATTACTCGTAACTGTTTACAAGACGGGGCCCAGAAGGGGAAAAAGGAAAGGAACCATATTATCAATATCAGAATCATAAGTAACCATCAATAAAGGCATTTTTCAACTCCTGAATTATCTTAAGACAAGTCCTAACAAAAGTAGCCTTTACACATTTCAAGTACATTTGATATGAAGTGATTATAGACTCACATGTAATCAGTAATCTTCAGATTCAGAATCATGTTTATATTATTTTTCTTATGTTGTGTATGTGTGTGAAATCTTGTCTTGAGTACTGGTAATATACATGTAACTGCAATTAAAAGAAAAACTGGACCGATGTAATTCTGAATACTTTTATTATACAGTAAATGGGGTTTTTGACATGCTGGATGGCAGCTATCATTTATTTATACACAATTTAATTTTGACTTTAGACGAATTCTGTCAGACTTAAATGTTGTTTTTTGTTATTACCAGAACTCAAGATTGCACATTCCTTTAAGATTCTAGGCTTAGTTTCATTAAAACATTCGTACCAGTTATTTGAAAAATGTCAAAGAATTTAGTATTTTTAAGTTTAAACCTTATGACAGTTTGGTCACCATGATCTTTCTTGTACATTAAGTTGAACATATCTGCTGTGTTAAAAAAAAATTCAATAAAGTTCCATAGTATTACTTTTTTATAAACGCCTTGCAACCAATACCATATTTCGGGAGCAAATTCTATGATTGGACAATTCTTAATATTCTTAGCTTTTCTAAACATCAAGAATAGGATCAAATTATATTGTAAACTAGAGCTTTTGATTCCTTTTGAAGCACTAGCAGTCTTGCTTGAATGCAGATATTACTTTGAAAGTGTTGTTGCCATGATTATGCCTTCTGTTAGAGTGCAAATATGTTCTTGTATACATTATATTTTTTAAAGTATGAGAAATAATTTTAGTTATTATTACCCTTAAAACTTAGTTATTAATGGAAAGCATGGTATAAGATTGAAGTACATTCAGATATAAAAATGCAAAACATGGTTTTAGACATTATTTAATTTGTACACTTTGTACTATTTTGTTGACATGAAAATGTATATGTGCAATATATCCAGAACAAGGTATTTATTGTGTATGATAGAAACGTACTAGAATTTAGGGTAAAATGTAGAATACTTCAGATGCTTTGTATTTGTACAATTTTGATTATTTTTCAGAATGCATGAAATTATAAGGAGTATTTAAACTGTGGAGTAACATAAGGAGACAGGTAGCTCAATCGTTAGCACAGTAGTTCAGGAACTAGCAGATTCTGGTTTCTTTTAATAGTTGCTTTTCGACAAGAATATACTGGGTTTCTTTTGCTACATGTATTGTAGATGCTCTCTGGCAGTAGTGTCTCTGCTACAGCATGCAAAAGAATTAAACAGAGTAAATGTTTGATACTGTTCTAATAATTCAAAATGTATAAAGAAGATTGAAGAAGGTATACCTAGGTGCCTGTCTTTGTGACATCTTTACAAGTGATACAGGTGAAAAGGAAATTATGTTTCAAATTTTCTTCTAATTATTTGTTACATTTTCAACTCGAATAAAGGATATACAACTCAATGGAAATTAGAGGTACAGAAATGTAGTAAGATTATCATATTTTATATTCTATGCAAGAGGGGCAAAATGATATTAAATGTAAATGTAAAAAAACATTTCTGATTTTTTTTTACTTGATTTTTAAAGTCTTCGAACATCATCACTGCCAACCTAAATGGACTTGTACATAAACATTTTAAATATTTTATTAAAGTAAAGTTGTCGGACTTGAGAAAATATGCATCGTAAATTTCATATGTAACAATGTATAATGTTAGATATAAGGCTGAATTTGAATTAGAATTGTTGGGGTTTAGTTTGGATTTGACATCAGTTACATTTCTTGTCTCCAAAAGACTTCTCTGCTTCGTTCAGGAATTTATTTAACTAATATATAATCAGGAAAATTTTATACACATACATCATGTGCTGTTTGTAATTGGTGGATATATGAAAGCATTGTACTATGTATGCAGCTGTATATTTCAAGTGTCTGGTTATGTTTTATGTTTTTAACTCATTTTTGATTTGTCATATATGTATTGGCGTCCCTAGCTTTACATTTGTATACTTTTATTATTGTATGCAGTAGTTCAAAAGATAATGGATAAAATTCAGTATTGAATATGTTTTTAAATTTGTATTGAAATGTTGGGTAGCACAACAGTACATTCCAAGCATGAGGATAAACGACAGGGTTTGTTTTTGTCGATATGCCCATGTGTGGAGTGAGCTCATATTATATTGAAAAATACTCGTGCCCTCTGACAAATTCTCATTGTTTTTATGCAAATCTCTACTTAATCATTTCCACATCTCTGTTGTAAAATGTGACATGTTGTTTTCAACGGACAGCTTTTATATTATTATCAAAGAGAAGAGGTTGAGTTCTGGGAAAGGTGAAATATAATTTCTGATCTTTCTCATTCCTTTTATATCAGTTTGGAAGAACATCATAGTAGAAATGTCCCCTGAAAAGGATTGCTCTTCAAATGCCCTCATACTCTAAATATGACGAGAAATAGCTGAAGTGTTTGTGCCGAACATTCATGCCACATGTGTGTGCAGTCCCATATACCCATATCTACGTGCAAGTGCAATTTCTTATCATTTTGACGATTCCGTAACCTAGGCATGATCTACCTTCCCAGTTGCTTTGAGACTGTTTCTTTCACAATGCGCAAAATGTAATTATTACCAGAACTCCACTTTATCTCAACTTTATGGACATTGTTCCACTTTTTATCGACCATTTATTGACCAAACTTATATACACTTAGACATTCGTATAATAGCATTTCCACTTGTTTTACTTCTTCTGTAATCATAGTAATTTTTAACACCTCGGTCGTCTGCCTGGTTTAATATGCAAAGCTTTATGCCATCTTATGTGTGTGTGTCTTTCCATGTTCCAACATCATTGTCGCCTCTACTTAATTTTAAAAAAAATCATTGCCTCTATAACAAAATCATGATATACATGTAGATATGTTAATTTGTGTGTATGAACCAAAAAATCATGTCTATGAAAATCTGTACTCGTGTAGGAAATGTACCTTACATATCGGGTATATATATACGATATGTTATTTACAAAGTTTAACATATTCCTTGTTTTTAATAGAGATTCCACAGAAATTGTATTTGAAACAAATGAATGGTACATATGTATCCGTAGCTGTTCTTTTCTTTCTGAAGAATGGGATGGTATTTTGAGGAAAGAGCAAGGTTGATACAGACAACATGCTTACAACAAGCTTATGACAAGATGATAATGCTTCTACCAGAAGAGTCACTGTACATATTATCCAAGATACAAATTTGTTTACTGTTCACCATGAATGATGCTTAGCATGTCAACTCGTATCTCGAATTTATGGACTCTCTAAGTCAAATATGAAATCACTATATTTAATAAACATTTTTGTCCACTATACTTGAAGAGTGTGTGTGTCACTTTTATACATGTTTGAAACGCTACTTGCTGACATACAGTGATAATTATACTGTTATATTTTGATACGAGTATTTGTAATTTCAACTTTAATAGCCTCTGAGAGAAAAATTATGGGCCTAAGGGAAAACTGGGAAACAAATATAAAAACAATGGCACACCTGAAGTTGTTTGAGACATGTAATAGGTATATTTTGAAATAAAATACATGCATATCGGCATCATTATAATATGAACTTGTTCATTTACACATAAGCTTTATAGTAATACCCATATTACAAGCAGCCACTCTTTACAGACCGGTACATTATATTTTGATAATGTATGTCGGTGCCTGCAAAATGTTAATCATGGCATAAGCTCTGATACATACTTAACAGAAAACATGATTATCAAAAAAGAGCTGAGGAAGACTCTATCATCAAAAAATAAAAACAAAATGGATGCAGTAAATCTGCAACTCTACTACATAAACTCTTCACTATAGAGAGATAGATTAACCCTTTCGAGACAATTGACCACATTTTGTGGCTTGGCTCAATAACTTTTGATTCAGAGCTCTAAAAATACACCAGATTCAGGAGTAGAAAGAGCAAAAATTGCATAGACTACATCCATTTTTGTTGTATGACCATATTGTGTTTGGTGCCAGAAATTTAAAAAAAAATGAGAATAAGCTTTAAAATCCTTAAATTGGCAACACATTGAGAGGTTCAAATCATTGTTTTTTTTATAAAAATTGGCAATTTTTTTCAAGTTTTCAAAGATGTTACACCTTATTAGAAACAAGCGGCACTAAAAGAAAAATATTATTGTTGCCAATTTGAAGAAAAAAATGTGATCAATTTAGATCTTAACTAATCCCTATCCTGAAAGGATTAAGTCAGTGGAGTATAACTGCTGAGATATCATTTTTTTGAGTGTTGACTCTATGTAAAAGAAGAAGTAAATCTAAAAAAATAAAATGATCTTTTCAAATATCTAGACAAATATTTGGGGCACATGTATATAAAGGGCTCTTGACTCTATCATATACTCTGGAACCCATTAGCTCCACACAAAAAAAGAAATAAAAGAGATTACTAATGATTTTTGACCCTTGTCAAAAATCAGACAGACAACTAAAATTAAAAAATCAGTGGGAAAGTGTACAAGATATTTTGTATCAGTCGTGTTTAAGGATTTAAAAAAAAACTCTGATCATTTCTACAATGATACAATGCATAATATATTATTTTTCCCAACAAATGGATAAATTGTAATACTCGAACGGTGCCAAGTCATGATTACATATTCCTCTAAATATCAACATCAACATAATTCATTAATTTTATTGCTTTAAAAGCAGTGAACAGTTGATAAAAAATTTGGAAAACTATATCAATAATGAGGATTACATTCTGTACCACCACAATATCATCATGGGGTCAGGTAATAAAAATGTATTGATATCCCTACAGTTATGACTTAAGCAGAACATCCTATAGAACAGATGATATAACAGTTGACATCCAAAATGCTGCACTGTATATTTGAGTTTATCATATCAATCACTACATGATACTCAAAAACAATTTCATGAAGATGTACCCATAATGTGAACACTTTCAGTTGTACCTAAATGTGAAATCTATCAGTTAACAGTTTTTATGATATAAATCTTTTTATCTCCAATATGAATCAACTGCCAACAGTTTGGATCCGATTATTCTTCACAGGGAAACCGAGGGTAAGTAAATTGATACAATGATATATTAAACTCATACTGCATCATCTTTTTTATCTCAATCAACAGGTAAAGAGAGCTGAAAGAAGGCAATTTCTTAAAAAATAAGGTACCCGGTTCACAAGAAAATAATGGTCTGCTCATGCCAGGACAATATGACCACATACTTCCATATTCTTGGACTTCGCTGAGGAGATATATGCTGCCTAAAATTTCTCAAAAAAAAAAAAAATGCCAACAAGACCATCTATCATGTTTGCAATGTTTACTATGATGTGACCCTGTATCTAATTTTCTCTCATCGTCTGCTTGTCGATCCTCCCTTACGCTTTCCAGCAAACAGGTGCTTGGGCATCTTGGTAGGAATCTTACGGTCAGCTTCGCCCTTCTTGGCATTCATGTTCATCTTACGCTGGGACACCTTGGATAGGGTACGGACCTTCTTACGTTTCTGTGTACATTCAACAAAAGAGAGAAAGAGAAAGAGAGAAAGAGAGAGAGAGATGAAAATAATGGATTTATTAATCATCAAGCTAACATCAGAAATTCTATAATTGGGGAGGCAATGATCAAAAACACTAATACATGTAAGGGAAAACACTCGATAACCAATTGGCTTTTCACCAAAGAAAAAAAATAAATGCCATTTCTACTCCATCGATTCCATATAGCTGAAAAAGTAATCATACAAACTTTTTACAGTAATCGTAATGAAATGTCTCTACGGTAATCAGCGATATTACATGGGTTTACAAATCTATATTATGCAATTCTATTACACAAATAGACTGCCAATTAGAATCCAAACTCAAAACTAGTACTCTGTAATACAATGAAATATTCCCATTCCATAAAAACCATTGACATAGGATATGAAATACTGCAATTTAATACGATAATATACCTCTACGTCTCTGAGGCCCGATTCATCCCTCGGGGTTCTCATGCTGCTCGTAGCACGTCCTGTCGAGTCTGTACGACGCTTCTTGACCAATGGGGCACGACTGCTACTTCTTCCACGATTGCGGGTAAAGTTATCCTATTGACAAAAAATAAACACATGTTCAACATTCTAATGAATAAAGATTAAAAGGTGGGTTGCAGGGCATCATGACAAATAATATAGTGCACCCTGATAAACCAGCTGTGAGATTAATCTTTACAATTGACGGACTTGAAAGAAAATATCCATAAGTAAACAATTTAACTGTAAGTCACATACTACATTTCCTTCTATCCCAAATCCCTGAACCAGAATGTAAGCAAAGAAGAAAAAATGTATACCTGTCAATCAATTTTACAATGAAGTAACAGATGCTGCAAAAAGTGCTAGTTAGTGTGCATGGATTGTGAAACCAGAGAGTATTAATTTGAAAGAATCACTGAAATTTAAACTTGTTGGTGGAATTGATTAGCACTTTGGAATTATGACGGTTTAAAAAATGCTACAGCTATGTGCTGCAACGGCTCATGTTCATTTCAAAGATTTACGTTAAAAACTGCTGTGTAATTTACGCTATTTGTCAATAATAATAATAATAATAATATGTCCATTCAATTAGCGCAGGTACTATATAAATATATTCTACTGCGCTTAATACAAAGTATCACATTATTACCCCAGCTTTAGCCGAGCCGCCATGATAGGCGCTAAGGCATTCAAGAAATTTCTTCCTACCGCTATCCATTTACTTCACCTGGGTGGAGAGTGGCAATTGTAGATGAATGTCTTGCCAAAGAACATTAGCGACGCGGCGGGATTCGAACCGCGAACCATGTGATCCACAGTCCGGTGACGTATCCACTAGACCACGACACCTCAACAAGTCACTCCACAAAAACTGACCATTTGGAGAAAATCTACTAGTACATCGAAGGTTACATAATTATGATGAATAGCATAAGTGTAATATACTTACACTTGCAATCTCCACACCCATCTCATCCATCTCGCTCTCAAATCGTTTCCTCTTGATCTGGTGAGAGAAGAGAAGAATTTTTTTTTTTTTAAATTGAAAAACTCAATATTTCCCTAAAGTAATAGAGAGGTATAACTCAAATAGAAATTGAATGATAAAGGTGAATTCAAGTGTTTTTCCAGTCACACTGCGCGGGTTTCCTCATTGCATGGTATTATATGAACACAGGGGCCGTGAAAAGTACATAGAACTTGACATCCTAAACCTACAAAATAAGTTCACACAAAAGAAATACTGTGTTGGACGGATTGTGAAATGTATGTCTAAATTGATGTACATGAAAAATGAGTTCTATCTAATGCTGAATAAACTAGCTTTGATTTTCCTTGTGATTAAAGATCTCTTTACACTGTTAAGATCTCAATTTCAATGATTTTAATGTTATCCAATCTTACCCCTTCAGTCTTCCTAATAATAGAAGGATGTCTGATTCTCTTCTTCTCTCTGGATTCCATCTGTAATAAAATCTTCTTGTCACGAATCCTGTAAAAAAAAATTGGTTGGCAATGATTTGGAAATCATGGGTTAACATCTTATATTTAGTTCACAATATGAGTACTGTAAATGCAGAAATATTCGCGGTACATTAATTTTTCGCAGATTTCGCGCTATTTTCGGCGGGCGCGAATTCTAGAACACGCGAAAATATTAGCACGATTGCTTGTTTTCAATGGACGCTGCATTGCGCGCTTCAACTGATTACTACGTGTTTGCATACAATTCATTTTAGAGTGCGAGTGAGTAAATGTGCAGCGCGAATTCAAGAACCCACGAATATGTTTTTGGGTCGCTCAGCGCGAAAATCTAATCACGCGAAAATAACAGCATTTACAGTGATTTACTACTTTTCACCGACTACATTCTGTTCTTTGAAGGAGTGACAACTGATAACAAGTGCTACAAGAACTGAAGATATCAAGGAATAGAGGCAATGTGCATATTTGTACACATGTATCAGCACTCAGCTTTTCTCGCGAAAGAAGTTACGTTGAAAGTGATGGGTCATTCTGCATACCCGTTCTTACCACAGCAATCTCAAATGATACATCACAAATTCAATCTGTGAGAATTAATAGTCTTTGCATTTAAACAGAATTCTCGCTACCCCAAATACACAATTTCGCCAACAGATGGCGTTTGTCATGCAAACCACGCATGCGCAGTGCTGACAATATCCCGATTTGGTCGACAAGTGTTTGTCTTTTTGCATTGAAAATGTACACAGGTATTACAAAAATCCTCGAGTTTGAGTATAAATTAACATGTTTGAAAAGATACCATCAAGATTTATTGAGACAATTGGTTGCATTTTCAAAATTTGAGTGGTTTATGTCATGCGATCCAAAAATTAAGCATTTTAGCACTCATTTTATTCATAATCCGTTGTATTTCAATACGGACCGGAAGTGAAGTTGATGAAGATGCGGACCATTTCCATGCATAATATTGCCCTCTACGTCGAAAATTGCATATTTGAGGTAGCGAGAATTGAAAGTAACATAGCCATTAGTCAACTGTTCGTTTCTGTGCATAACAACCAAAGAAATGACAAATACAAGATATTTTGGTACTCACTTCTTTGCTGTTGTCCTGATTTCCTGCATTTCTTCATCCTCCGACTAAAGAAAATAAGAAGAAAAAAAAATACTACAGATTACAGAACTGTTCAAGCGGGATTGAACACACACAAAAGATTTCAAAGTGGTCAGCCATTCTTACATTTCTTTACATATTCATATCACCACATGTTGATCCAATCTGTCGACATCCTTATAGTTTAAAAATAAGTATGAAATATAATCTATTTACGGGTACTGGTATTGTCACAGACAATGATAATAAATGGTTATCATAAATATAAATTACATCGCATTTAAAATCAAAGTAAATCGATCTCCATTTTGACCAAAAATCCATCAACATTTATGACCCACTTCACAATCAAATTCGACTAAAAATATTAAAATATAAAACTTGGTAAAGAATGCAGCTGAAAGATTACTCACTGATTCTTCATTATCATAGACACCAGCTGCCTCCCTCATGGCTTCCTCCTCCTCTAGCTCAGCCAGCTTGGCATCGATATCAGGATCCACAAAGTCTGCGATGTTCTTCCCCATCCAAAGCTCAGGGATGATATCGGTCTTCTCTTCCTCGTTCTTCAGGTCCCATTCTCTATGCAGCTCAAGGACGAAGTCGTCTCCCAGCTCCAGCTCCTCGTCTCGCAGCGATCTCTTCTTGCGGTCCGTCTCCATGGCGCTCTTTCGGGCTTGAACGGCAGCAGGTATGCAGGGCGGTCTTGACTATCGAGTGCAAGAGAACAAGTATTTGAAGATAAAGCTGAGTTCTGGTCATGCAATTACATTGTGCAAGTACGTGTCTCAAAGCAATAGACCGCTTCGGTAATGTATGCAAGTTTATACATACCTTTCAAACAAAGGTTGTTCTTGACAACCTGAAAGTTTGCAAGAGGCTTGCCGGACATAGCAACAAATAATGTATGCAAACTGGATTCCAAGCATTGAGGCTCATTTATAAAAAGCAGGTTAATGGAATAGCTCATCACTAGGTGCTCACTGCATACATTTGTATACATTACAGAAGCGGTCTATTGGGAAAGGTTGATCATGTCCACATAAAAATTAGTGGATACCCTGAGGTTTCGGAATCATCAAAACGACATGAATTTGGCACAGTCTCGCTGAGAAGCACATGCACTGCACACAGAAATGGGTATATGGGACTGCACATACATGTGGCATGTGTGTATCTTCTACATTTGAACCTGAGGAGTTAATATACAGGGTTCGTACTCTTTCTCATGAATTAAATTCCATGACTTTCCATGACCTTTCTAGCCAGAATTCCATGACCTTTCCATGACTTTTATACATTTTTTTTACACGGTCGGTAGACTGAAAATTTGATCTCAAATCAAAGCGAAGTAAAGGGCATGTTTCAAGTCTCCCAATAGAAAAGCAGCTTTTGTTATCTAGTTATTTAGAGGCCGCAGGACGCAAAGCCATACGTTGCCTACACTAGTGCATGCCAACTAGATCTCGATTTGGATTCCATTCAGAATCGACTCCGACCAGGCCCGGCCCCGGCGCGGCCCCGGCGCGGCCCCGGCCCGATACACTGTACGTTGCACCGCAGCACCGGTGGGTTCACTATGTCACTGCATAGGGGTAGTGTGCAGTTTAACGACAATTGTCCGATTTTCATATAAAAAGCTCCGCTTTATAAAACAATTATCGAAATTCTACATACATGACCAGTGTAATCCTAGTCTAAGCTTCACTTTCATAACTGTAATGACGAAAACCAGATTGAATTCGCGGCTATAACGATGAAAATAGATCGTCTTTTTCATTTGTTCGCAAGGTGGCTGTAGATGACTATGCGTGGTATGACCAAGAGGTGGCGCTATACGGCATGTTCTAGAGCTATACATACAGAGAGTCGTAACACTGATCCGCCATGTTTTAAACACAGACCGTGTACGCGTAGGCTTATTATGCGCGTGTCACAACTCTCTATCAACGCGCTCTGGCATGTTCCTTTTTCTATTTTACATGTGACCTACAGGCGCCATTTTTTCTCTGATTCTAACGAACGATAATTATTCTTAGCTTAGTTTGAATTATTATGTTGTGGCGTCACTGTGGCATGAATAATATTTATTTCCTCAAATTTTTGAGGGGGTTTTCCTTCATAGTTCTTCCATGTCTTATATTTTTTAAGTGAAGGGCTTGTTGACCATTGCTTTTGATATTTGACCTACGTTTTTTTCTTCGTCCTATACTCTCTTACGGTAGGCCTACTTTAAAAAAAATTATTCCTTCTCTTAATATTTCTTAATCCTGAAGTACTCTAACAATATATTTGCGGTTTTTTAAAGACCTGAAAGCTTTATTTTCATTTTTTATTTTCTTCTCAGACTTTATTTCTTTTTCTGTGATTTTTTTTTGTTGCTTTTTTTGTTGGTTCTTCGAAAGCCGAGTTTCCATTCCGGAGTAAATTTCGTTGATTTGTTTCATTAATTTTTATATCATTTCACCGGATTTAGATATGCAAATATATTTTATGTTCTGTCCCTGCCCCCTAAATATTCATCTTGCTCCCTCGCTAACGCGCTCTCTTTCTCTCTCTCTCTCTCTTCCAAGCTCTCCTGCATGCTGATAGTTTCCCTGTCTTGCTAATACATCACAATGAGGTGTGCGCTATTAACGGCGTTGTATACACACCGACACACACATACAGGCAGTCTGACATGATGCACATACCCCCACATGTATACACACACTGTAGTGATAGTTTTTGCGGAACCCAGTAGCGTCACTGATAAGTTCAAACTTTCACTCATTCTGGGGCCTATTCCAAGGCTCGTATTATCACACAACAGAATCGACTCTCGGAACCGCGGAACCGCGGAACCGCCGGGCACGAGTAGTCGACTCTGGACATCACGGAGTCGATTCCTCGGTTCTCGGAACGGGAGTCGAGTAAAATCGATTACTCGACTCTCGCTCCCTGTAGTGGCAAAATACTGTAGTTGAATGTCCATAATTTTGATATTCCATGACTTCCCATGACTTTTCAATGAAAAAAACAATTTTCCATGACTTTCAAGGCCTTAAAAGCAATAAAGTAAAATTCCATGACTTTCCAGGTTTTCCATGACCCGTACGAACCCTGATATATCCTGCTGGGAGAGCCTCAAACTAACCTGGCCTTTGGAGGGTTAACAAAGCTGCTATGTTAGTTTCATGTCACAGGTTTAACCATTCTGCATTTGCTGAACATCAAGAACTGATTCCTACACAATTCTTAACAGTTCATATACCTATCTACAAATCTGTATGACAACATCAATACTGCAATTCAGTTACATATAATTCACATCTAATTGATTCAGTCATACTTTATTCATTGGCCACTTTCGAGACTGAAATGAAGCAGTTTCATTAAACTATAATAAACACACGCAGTAGGATTGCTTTAAACAGACAGGTTTTATTATTAAAGCAATCAAAGTCAATCTTTCCCAAAGTCTTTTCTGACCAAACTTTGCAAAAACATGTTTTATTTGCATTTCCTAAGTCTAATTTTGCATAAGTCAAACTATTTTTGTGGTCCTAACAGATTCGACTTATAATGCAAATTTAACTGTATCAACCCTCTCACCTTGTTATCTCTTGGAGCAGGCGTAGCTATGTGGAGACGATTGAGGACATCACTGACCTTACGACCTTTCATCTTCATGTCTACCCTTTGGAGGAGGAGTCTATCACAGGCCTGTATAACAAACCACAAAATATTATTTCAATCAATCCCATAAAGACAGATTTATACACAGGTTTTAAAACATTCTGGCTTGGAAAAAAAAAAATTGCACATATTGCATTTATCGTCAAAAGAAAAATCCAGTCTGTTTATGAAGCAAGTCATAGGCAGGAATGACAGCACTATGGAATTCTGGGATGTTCCTACAAGAATAAACTATTAGTATGTCTAACTCAATTATGATCACATTGATATTGAGACTGACATTCTACTTTCCAGCAGTTATACATTCCACATTATGTTGGGTTCGGCTTTGCCATATCTTTTTATTTTGACAGATCATGTAACTAAAAGGAATACACTGAAACAATATTATCTTCTTCAAAAATTGTCTGAACCAGCTGCACAAAGAGTTTCAAACAATTACAAAACAAGATTAACATTTAACAAGTCATTATGGTTAACTTGATTGTGATTGGCTGATGCATGATGTTATATGCTTGGTCATGACTCGGGGGGGGGGGGCATTTCATCAAGTGTCTTGTCAGTGATTTTTTTTTACTGACAAATTTGTTCTCAGCCAATCAGATGCAAGGATTTCAGTAGCTTATAATAGTTACTGAAACTTGTCATTGATGACAAGTTTTATGCATTTCATCAAGTGTCTTGTCTGATTTTTTTTACTGACAAATTTGCTCTCAGCCAATCAGATGCAAGGATTTCAGTAGCTTATAACAGTTATTGCAATTTGTCATTGATGACAAGTTTTATGCATTTCATCAAGTGTCTTGTCGGTGATTTCTTTTTTACTGACAAATTTGTTCTCAGCCAATCAGATGGAAGATTTCAGTAGCTAATAACAATTATTGCAACTTGTCACTGATGACAAGTTTTATGCATTTCATCAAGTGTCTTGTCTGATTTTTTTTACTGACAAATTTGCTCTTAGTCAATCAGATGCAAGGATTTCAGTAGCTTATAACAGTTATTGCAACTTGTCATTGATGACAAGTTTTATGAAACAGGGCCCTGATTTACCTCTGTTTTGACATTCATGATGCCTTCCTCTGTAAGCGTGCTTGTTTGAATCACAGTGACTCCATCTGCTTCTGCTTTCCTGAAGAACTCCTAGAAGGGACAAAAAAACCACTCAGAATAAGTGCACTTCACTGTACATTGCTGTAAACCAATGAAATGAATTCAAACTGTAAGACTTCTTATCAAACAACAATACTCCTTCAAAAGGATATTTGAATGTATCTATCTTTCTTGAAAAAAAGACACTTGAAAGAAATGCATACAATTGGACAAAGAAGAGACTGTGATTCAACATTCCCTGGGGCATTCTTTTCCTGAAAAACACTGTTACTTCATTCACGCTTGTAAATACCCCACCCCCCCCCCCCCCTTTAATTTGATAGTCATATGGGGTGTTGCAAGAAAGTTGCAATCAATTGCAAATTGTAAAGCAAATTAGAACCACCATTCTGATTGGTTCACGGTCTGCCTATTTAAGAAGATGCGCTTGCAACAATGATTTTGATTGGTCAGTACCGATCAGTTGCAACTTGCAATCAATCGCAACTTTCTTGCAACACCCCAATAGTTGATATTCTGCTCCAAGCCAAGGAGGAGGACACAGCAATATCCAGGGACATAGAGGATGGATAATCATAATTATCCATCATTCACGCTTGTAAATACCCCACCCCCCCCCCCCCCCCCCCTTTAATTTGATAGTCATATGGGGTGTTGCAAGAAAGTTGCAATCAATTGCAAATTGTAAAGCAAATTAGAACCACCATTCTGATTGGTTCACGGTCTGCCTATTTAAGAAGATGCGCTTGCAACAATGATTTTGATTGGTCAGTACCGATCAGTTGCAACTTGCAATCAATCGCAACTTTCTTGCAACACCCCAATAGTTGATATTCTGCTCCAAGCCAAGGAGGAGGACACAGCAATATCCAGGGACATAGAGGATGGATAATCATAATTAATATCTAGGTATTACTCTGGACCTTTAGTCCTCCTCACCTGTTTCTCATCACTGAGATCCTTGATCTCAATGATATCTGTCTTGTTAGCTACGATGATGAGGGGCTTGTTGGCAAACAGAGGGCGTATACTCTCAAACAACTCCACCTGCAGACAAGGAAACAATAATAATACCATGCACAATAACAGGAGACCAGTTGGTTTTACCCAATCACACTGAAAAGAAATCCTGCAGTATAGACAAACAAATTTCAATACTCTTCTCAACATTAATTCTTCCTTAAAATTTTCCACGGTAAAACCTTTCTGACCTACCCTCTGTATAACATTTCATAACTCATGTATTATAACATATTTGTTTGTTTTTTCAAATGAAAACTGGATTTCAATCCATACTCACAAAGAAAGGGGGAGTTTTTCATCAAGCGTTTTGTCAGTGATTTTAAGGACAAATCTGCTCAGCCAATCAGATGCAAGGATTTCAGTAGCTTATAACAGGTGTCGGTAAAAACTTGATGAAACGCTCCCCCGATTAGCCACTAGAGGTCATTTCATGAAGCAGCAATCATCTCAAACCCACCAAATGATTAAATCAGTGAAGGACTATGTCATTTTTGCTAACAGGAGCTCATTTTGTTGAATAGATTTCCACAGCTCATTTCAAGCTATCGAAAACTGTTATCCCTTTCCAATCACTTTATTTTTTTCTCTCACAGAATTAAATTAAAAGGATGGAAAAGAAGACGATACCTGCTCTTCGATTGAATGTCCACACTGTTCCGATACATCCATGACATAGAGGACTGCTGCCCTAAGATGTGCAAGAGCTGTGATGGCTTGCATCTCAATGGTATTCCTATCCTCCAGAGAATGATCGAGGATACCGGGCGTGTCAACCACCTGCCAGCGAAGGTACCGGTAGTCCATGTGACCCACAAAGAGAGACTTGGTGGTGAAGGCATAGGGCTGTACTTCCACATCTGCTCTTGTGACCTGGGATAGTAACGTCAAACATTGTAGAGTGTGAATCACGATCTGACTTCTTTTAAAAGTCTTTCCTGGATTAATACATAGACAGATAATCAAACCTCTTGACATTCTCCAAAACAATTAATGAAGTCGTAACTACGTAATACTGATTGGATGAAATTTAATTTGAGTTTGAATTCTAAGAGGTCCCCTGGAGCTAAAGTTACAAAAGGGAAAAGACATGAAAACTCATTGAAATGAAAAATATATACATTTTATAGGAACAGAACCCTCTCATTGAACCTAGAACTTACCAGACCCTCCTTGATTAATCAAATTTCTGGACGGGTTCAACAAGAAAGACATTCTTCTGCAAAGCATTTTTAGGAAGGGTTACTTTAAAGGGAACGTGAAAAATAATTTGTGAGCTTTCTCATTCTTATTATGTTAGTTTGGAAAATTATCATAGGTCTGTCCCCTGAAAAGGATTGCTCTTCAAATGCCCTCACATTCGAAATATGACAAGGAACAGTTGAAATGTTTGGGCCGAACACTTGTGTGTAGTCCCCTACACACATTTTTGTGTGCAGTGCATGTGACTCTCAGCAGGATTGGGTCAATTTCTTATCATTTTGGTAATTCCAAAACCTTACATCATACACCAATTCTTTGTGCTATAAATAATCACCCTTTCCCAAATGCTTTGGGATGTTTTTTTTTCACAATTCAATCTCATGACCAGAACTCAACTTTATCTTTAAAGTATTCCATTTAAGGTAGATAATACTAGCATCCTTGATATAGAGGACAAAAATGTGAATCAGATTTTTCTACAGTGAATACATGTTCAAAATTACCGGGAGAAACTGAACATATGAACCAACCTTATTCATGAAGCTGGATTTGCCTACGTTGGGGAACCCACAGAGTAGAAGTGTGCGTGTGTTCGGATCTATAGAGGGCAGCCTTGATAAATGCTGCCTGACTTGCTCCAGGTACTCCAAACTCTGCCCTTGCCGCTTCATGATGGTACACATGCGTCCCATACCGGCCCTCTTCAGCTGTTTGCATCGGTACAAGGAGTCCCCGTACTTCATCAGACGGCAGTAGTCTCTTGCAACACTGAGGAAATATAAACAAGCAGAATGAGACATCAGGAATACGATTCATCTATAAAGAAACAGAAGTATTGATATACTGTATGCCAAAACCTAGCCATAACATCATCATTGTGGAAGAAAGGGATCGATGATAAAAGTGTATGGTAAAATGAACTCATGATTTTTCATCACATACTGATGCTAAACTTTCGAAGATACTATATTGTATAAACCAAAACTGTATAAAACTTTCACAAGAGGTCCAGTTTCCCCAAGTTTCAGACCGCAAAGTGACTGAATTAAATACTGAATTTGTGCAATTCATTAAAGTTTCCTGCCACAAGTTTCAATATAGCCTCTAGGACCACCCATATATGGGGGAAGCATAACTAGTACGCTGTACCTAATGGCAGCGGCATAACATAATTATCGATAAAATACTGATCTCTGGACATAAATACCCAATACAGACATACAGTGCACTTACTTGTCAATGAGATGCAGAGCTGTGTTAATCTGACCCAGGGCAAGCTTGTAATGATCTTTATCATACAAGACATTCATCAGATCAGCATAGAAAGGGTGGATGTCCTGTATGGGGGTTGGGGGAATAAATTGTGACAAAACTTTTCTAACAATGTTTACAAGTTTCTTCCAAATTTAATGAACCAAAAGATTGTTTGTTTGTTTGCAAAATATCAAATAAACCTTCAATGACTGGCTCATAATGTGTTTCCTTCATCTTTTGTTCAGTTTGAAATTCCCAAATAAAATCAATGAGCCTGAAGCTGATTTCAGTGATATTTATACAAATTCAGTTTCATCTTCTCATCATTCATTTTCTACTACCTTTTCTTCTAACTTTTCTTGAACAGTCATCTATGAAACATATTATCAAACTTTCTAAAAAAGGGTACCACATCAAGTTTGATACCGAAAATCTTCAAGCAGGATTCTTGCTTTTGTTGTTCATGTTCATTTATTTTTGAGGCATTTATTTTGTTTGAATTCAGATTTCCATTGACATACAAGCAAGCAAAAAAAAACCCAACAACTTATGGTCACATTTCCACCTGCAGATATACTAACAACTTGAATCATGCATAAATATCAAAATCTGATCTAAAGTTCCATTCATGAATCGGTATCAGTACAGAATGTACTTTGTATTACATTGTTTCATTAGCATAAGATTCAGGCATCGCTACTTCACCATCAGTAAATATAAGTCTGTTGCAATATGACAAGGCTCTTTAATATTCCTGAACATTTATTAACGCTTTCGCAACAATTTACCACATTTTGTGGTTTTGCTAAATAACTTTTGATTCAGAGCTCTAAAAATATACCAGATGCATGAGTAGAAAGAGCAAATTTCTGTTCACACCATGTCCATTTTTGTTGCATGACCTTATTGCATTTGATGCCAATAATTTTAAAAAACAAGAATGAAATTAAAAAATCTTTAAATCGGCAACATATTGAGAGGTTCAAAATCATTGTTTTTTATAAAAATTGGCAATTTCTTCAACTTTTCGACAAAATTCCTAAACATGAATATTGTTTTCAAATATATTACACCTTATTAGAAACATGTAGGACTAAAAGAAAAATATTATTGTTGCCAATTTGAAGATCAAAACCTGATCAATTTTAAGAATATCCAACCTTAACAGCAAGTTGATCTTAAGGGGAAAAAAATAAGATAAACAGTTGCGGGAAAATTTAAACAAAATTGGATAAACGATAAGAAAGTCAGAAATTTTATTAAATTGTAATCACTATACAGACAGGAATTTCAAAGTGGCAAAATCAGTAATGTCACTCCAATATAGTGGTGGACAACTGTCCCTTTTGTTCCAACATACAAAATGACTAGATAAGCACATTTCAAAATGTATGACAAAGTAGGATCTTTGTTTTGGAGGACCTATACAACATGCTTTCCATTTAACATATCAAGTACTACCCTGAGCGTGAAAGCACTTTAATAAGCCAGTTCATGGTTACAGTCAGCGCATGAGCAGAGAAAGGTCATTGCAGACCAAATTGTGAAATACACGGAGACCAAAATACTGGATACGTGCTCATGAAAGTTATGTAATCATTATTCATTTATGCACAAGCAGTGCACTCCATGGAAGTATTCTTTGAAAAGGGGAAACAAAGGCTATTTAAGTAGCACCTCCATCGCTGTAGAAGTGATTACTTAAAAATGTATACAAAGTGTGACTTCTCCAGGGTTTAAATATCTGTGAGTATTCGGGGTCATAGAGTACCGAAGTGTGACGTCATACTGGCCAAGTTGTCAAGGTTGCTGGTTCTAAACAATTTTGTGCTAAACAATGGCGTGGTGATCACACCAGCGCCAAACACTGAAATTGCCCGTTGCTCGAATGACTTCGCGGTGAACCTCATGCGCGGGCTCTGTTGTTTGGAACCAGTATCCTGGACGACGAGCGAATATGACGTCACCACTTCGGTACTCTATTTGGGACATGTGCTAACCGTGAACTGGTGTATAGGACAAAACTGGGAATCAATGATACTTTAAAGTATAACAATCAGGAAAGTTTGTCACTCAAATACAACTATAGAATGGTTCATTTACTTATCTGAGATTCCCACACAATCAGTACTAGTCAAAACTTTTTTAAATTCATAATTCTCTTATTGTTGGTCCAATTTTGTTCAAACTTTCACCAAGCTGTTTCTCTGATTTTCTTCTTTCCATACTATTCCACTTTTTGGAAAGGTTGGATTGCACTTTAAACTCACTTCCAGCTTAGGAAAGTCTTGAATAATCTGCTGAAGTTTGTCATGGTAGCTCTGCTGCGTAAACTTGATCTTTCTCATGTAGAACTGCCGTATCCTGCTTATCTTGTAGTGCTTGTGAACGACAGTTGGGGTCTTGCGTTGTGTCTTGGACAAGACAATATCAATGAAGTCCTAAAATGACGACAAGAACAAGGACAAGAATGGACTGTTACAAAAATGGAATGTTACAAAAATGGAATATTGCCATCAACATCAGATTTTGTGCTGTTCCAAAAAATTAAAATGAATTCACGCACAAGAAGAAATTGCATATATTCTACTTAATCAACCCATCGATGTACATGTAAGTCATCTGGATGTAGTGAAAATATCCCGAGTAACATACATTACAGTCACAGTGTTATAAAAACTTCACAGGACAAAAACAAAATCGCATCCTGGCCTGGGCCAGCTGCAGATGATGTTCATGACTGATGATGTCTAAGAAATAAAACATTAGAGGCGCACAGGCAATATATTCGCGACTGTTTCCTCCTTGGGAGGCTTTATTGTCAGAGACTTTTGCCAACAATTTTTGTAGCCTATTCGGGAGACCAATTTTCTTTGTTTGCATTAGATGCAAAGGGATTACCTCAGCTCAAAATGAAAATGTGATAAGCAGATTCCTCATGAAATATCACCCTTTGACTATCTACCTTAAAAGTTCACTGTCTATGTTTGTTTTCATAACATTTGCTTTGATCTACATACAAAACAAATGGGCTTCTGACTTCAGTGAGGCAAATATTTGGCTGAGAGAAACTGCCTTGTTGTTGTTTCTTTTATCCCTTTTTAGAAACAATCTCCAATATCGGCCGTGCACCTCTACACACGCTCCCCAATGACTTTGTACATGCGGCCAAAAACTTGTCCGCTCGTTTGAGACAACAAAACTAAAAATTGATATTGCTGTGGCAATACTTGATATATTTCCAGGATTTTTTGGTTTTTGAAATAGTAACAATATTGGCTTCCATGATTTGAGTAAGAAGTGAAAATAAATATGAAATAATTAGTCCAAACATATAACACACACGCACAAAAGTTTATTTCTGGTTCCTGTTTTAACTTTTATTGCATTTTTATGTGTTTGATTATGTTCTTCTTTCTTTTCTTTTTTTTTTGCTTGGAAACATTAAAGGGAAAGTCCACCCTGGTAAAACGATCATTAAGTTGATTTGATTAAAATAAATGAAGAAAAATGAGAGGAAAAGATTAGTTAACTTTAGTTTAAGTTTGAACAAATTGTGATAAGAAATGAGTTAGCCTAGGCCCTATGAATTTTTGAAGTTGTAATCAATCAAACACACATTGGCAACTCCGTAATGTATCTTGCGAGCTCCTCTCCCATTTGCTCAGTAACTCTAAGTTAGATCTACTACTGGTAGTACTGGTACATCATTTAATTCATTATTCACATCACAGAAAATTTCATTAATTTGATTTTCTTGGACTTTGGAGTTGGACTAAGTTTATGATGAAGGAATTTGTTTCATACAGGTTTTGCATAAATATATATATACCTTCACTGATCTTTAATGTTTCTTCTTCTAAAACCAACTTGAAATCAGGGTGGAATTTCCCTGTCTAATATTTTATTGGGCCACACTGTTATCAGTTATGCAGCAGCTGAACCAGTGCCGGTGGCACGAAGTGAATGCCCGTCGGAGAAGGTCTGGCGGTGACTCATTCCCAATTTACGTTATGCGGGCACTCGAAACGCGGCCCGTTAAACATCATTCACAGCGTATATTTTCGACCAAAATACAGTAAACTGTGCATTATAAGATTAAAAATATTACACATGTTTCAAACCTTTGACGTCGGAACAACTGTGATCTTCTTGAAGTTATAGAGAGCCATTTTTAAAGGTCCACGGCGGCAGTATCATCAGATGGTGTAATCCTGATTTTCACGATCACGTCACATATCCATTTCCGTAGAGTTGTAAGGTTATATTCTTCGGAGAGAAACCATTCTACGTACTTTCGTAGTATGCTGGCATGCCAGAATTTGACTTGAAAAGGATCTCCTTTTTCTTGATATTTCATATCTTCATATCTTATTTTTATCTATATCTGGTCTGCTTTTTGCACAAGAGCAAGGATAGCGTAAGGCTTGAAACAGACTTAAAATTAGGGTAAATCTCCAGATAACGTTGAAACATTTTTGTCCCTTTCGTGCAAACAAGGATTTATAATTCCCCTTCTTTAAAATTTTGTAAAAACGAGACATAATCCAAATAAAATTTAAAATCAAGGAAAAGTTTGATGAAAGTTTAAAAATTCCCAGGAATACTAGTATGAATACTAGTTATGTACTGTTGAATAATGGTTTTGTATATACACTTATATAGCCTTTATGTATATATATAATGATATTTCATAACCGCGTGTTGGAAGAGCATGAAGAGAGATACAATGAATGAACTCCAGAGAAGACATTGGTATAATACATTGAATTCCAACTCAGTTTTTATTTGAACCAAATTTTCGATCCGCCGGCACGGATCATCCTCAGGGTAATGAACAAAGTGAAATGTGCATCAAGCTCTGCTCAGAAAAGTTGAGCAGAGCTTCACATGCACATTTCACTTTGAGGATCGAAAATTTGGTTAAAATAAAACAAGTTGGAATTCAATGCATTACCAATGTCTTCTCTGGAATTCATCCATTGTATCTCTCTCTCTCTCATCTCTCTTCTCTTCTTTTTCCCTATTTTTTTTCTCTCTCTCACTCTCATATCACACGTGTTTATGTCAAATATTGCCTTATACACCTTGTTTGAATATGATTGTATTTCTTCCATGTCCCCATGAGGGGCCGTTCAAGAAATAAAATATAATTGTCATTGTCATTGTCATTGTCATTGTCACACGCTTTCGACCTTTGAAAACTCAAGAGTACCCGGTACTACTGGTATACACTTTGTGCTTAATTGGACTGACTGAGCCCTCTCTGTAGTTTAAGCTCTCTGATGTAGCCAGCTGCAGCTCGCTAGCTGCGCTGCTCCAAGTATACAGTGATGGCAGGGAATTTACGCTATCAGCACGTGGACATGTATACCATCGATCTCTACCGTGACACCCAATTCATCACTAGTTTACTATCTCTACCATCTATTGTGATATATGGGCCTAGCTCACAGGTCAAGTTTGGGAAAAAAAAGGGGGGGGGGTAATGTATCTGGGCAGTGGGCACCAACAATGGGTGTCAAATGAGGGGTGGGGCAAAAAGTTCCGGTACGCCTCTGGCACCCAGACCAATTTGTATCCACGTCCACAATTTTGACATTTTTTTTTTTTTTTTTTTTTTTTTTTTTTGGGGGGGGGGGGCTTTTTTTTGACTTGTTGAGTTGTTCGTAAAGCTGGTTCGACATCCTTCCCCATCATTAAGCTTGGAGTAGATAAGGACGCCCCATGTCCCCCCCCCCCCCCTCCACGCGAATTGACCCTATTTTTTTTTTACCCTATTGAGCGGCTTCATGATTTCAAGCCACCCAAGTGCGTTCTTCATAATATCATCCCGCCAGGTTCATCAAAAGGATCAAACAATCCATAACCTACAAAAATTCTAAGTCAAAGAAAACAAATCAAATGATTCTATTAAAGTTAAAGAACTTTGATGTCTCACGAGGGAAAAAGGTTAGCAGAATCGTGATCACTAAAAAGATCTCACCGGCCTTTACCAGGTGGGGTCGCGGCCGTTCAAACTTCCAAAAAACGCTCAGTAAAGGGGTTATGGGGCCCAGTTTCCCTCCATAATTCCCTGACAAGCAACAACAAAAAAGAAAAGAAAAAAAAACCCAAGAAAGACGGCGCCAAGTAAAAAAGAAGAAAAAAAAAAAAAACCGGCGCCAAATGGGGGGGGGGGGGGGGGGGTCCGGACCCCCGCGACCCCCCCCCCCCCCCTCTGGATCCGCCTGTGATTATGGTGAGAATTATGGCACCCTTCCCTCTCTTGAGCGGACGCATCAGTCAGAATTTCGGAAAACACTGAATTACAAGAGTCAACTTCTCATGCCCGTATGATAGGCTTAAAAAAAGTTTATCGGCTTATGTAGTTTTGAAGGTGAAGCATAAACGGATAGACGCCCGGTACAAAAAAGCTATATTAGCGCAGGCATTGACGGGTTGTACACATAGACGTATGAGGCGGGGGCATGCAGGGGCTGCAGACTTTGAGGAATCATAACTTAGGCCAACCAATATTTCGGGCAATAGTCGTGTCATGTTCGGGACAGAGATGGCTAGGCCCCATTATGGCACAGAGTCCGTCTTATTTTAAAAAAATGTATATGTTCACTACCGTGACAGTGGCGGTGGTTGGGGGGGGGGCCTATTGTTAGGTCCCCCCCCCCCCCGCATGATGAAAAGAATTTCCTGCATTATTTCCGCCCATGACCGTGAGTGTCAGTTATGTTTTGCTCTCGTGCTTTGCTCGCTTGCAGATTTACAGTTGGTAAGTTCATTTCACCTTCGGGTCTCCTCCTCCCCCCCCCCCCCCCCCCCCCACCATGTTCAGGGGGGCTCGAGAGGCCCATATGGCAGCGAGTCAGTATGATTACTTAACTTTTTTATTTTTTAAATATATGTTCACTGAAAAGAGTGTCAATTATGTTTTGCACTCTCGCTTTGCTCACTCGCAAATTAGACTTGGAAAGTTGATTTCACCTTCGGGCAGAAGACGTTGAAGTCTCCACCCCCACCCCTCTCCTCCTCCACCGGCACTGGCGTCCTATGCCCTCATATATGGGTAGGATACGAAATCCCGTTCGTAGGGCTTATGGCACGCCAAATTTGCCAAATTTGCCCAATAATTTTCTATTTTCTATAATTTTCTTTTTTTTCCCGTAGAGATTACTGCCCCACCCCCCGACAACTACACCGGAGGACAATTACCCCCCCCCCCCGGCCCACCGGCATCTACCCCCAGGAATAGAAACACTTGATTATCTTTTAAATGTTATTTCCTCATGAAATCACATACTCGAACCGTTTTTGGTAATTGTTTTTCATAAAAAGGCGTTTTTCGAAAATAATGTTTCATGTAATAATGGTACTGGGGTACTGTACGCCGGTTGAAAATGCTGCTCTAGACAGTGGCGGATCTACGGGGGGGGGGGGGGGGTTAGGGGGTTTAACCCCCCCCCCTCCCCCCTTGGGCTGCCAAGTAAAAATTTAATGTGCATAGAAAAACGCCCTCATAATATGTCCAGACCCACACAGTATGTTCCTATAGCATTTTTTATGCTTTTATGGTCTCCATTGCGTTAGTAGATGCCAGAAAAACATCACATACGGGGGTTCAAAATAGCAAAAACAATCGGCTCACTGCTACGCGCCTCGCGGACATGATCGCCGCTTCGCTGCTTGTGGATCATGGACGATGCTCATATGCCTACTTTCCTGAGATTCGACGCATATACTTCTCGATCGGGCAATCGCTGACCTCCCTTGACACCCAGCGATATACGTCATGCACATGAGGCATCGGGCGCGTTCATTTTATAAAAAGGGGGTTTATTTGCACTTTGAGAGGCGTTGTAGTTACCACCTCAAAACGAACATCTTCACAATATAGTCCATCAAGGCTCTTGACATTTTCATTCGTTTCTTATATCATTCTCTTTTCTCTCTTACTTGTATAGGCCTACACGCATCTCACAATATATCATTGTTGTTAGACGAATTATTTTTCACTGTATACAAATCGAGTTACCCCATGATAGAATGGCACAATCCAATAGACGTTAGTCAGTTCGTGAATATTAAATGTGACAACAAATAAGAGGCTATTTCTGATTGAACAGCAAAAGGCACCAAATTCCCGTCAACCAATCAGAATTATGTTTAGATCACTAGTTAGAGGATGTCATTAGCCACAATTTGGTATGCGAAATGGTTCAATAAATCATCTTGTTCGGAATTCCCACTCGATTGAATGAGGCAATGTAAGGTCAAATTAGGGGGAAATGCTCTTACTGCCATAGGGAAAGGTCTGATTTGAACGTTAAACTCTCTTTTTAAACCAAAATGTGCAGTAGTTTCCTCACAAGTTATTAACACTACATAATAGGAAAAAGTGTGAAGATTATTTATCCGGGCGAAATGATGTCAAATATCAATTTGTTTTAAAGCAATCGTGTGATTTTATGGATAGTGTCACAAACTGAGGCAAGTTTTCCCGTGTTATAGGACGCGGTGCGAAGTGCGCTGAGCAAATGCACTAAAGTTTTTCATATGCGCATCGTCGTTGGGTCAACCCCCCCCCCCCTTGCAAAAAAGCTAGATCCGCCCCCGCTAGAGTTACAAAATCAAATGAGATTAATCTACCAGAAAGCAGATTATTTACTTTTTTTCAAGCACCGTACATACTAATAAGTCTTGAAGGTAAATTTCATTGCAAAATACTTAAACCAGAAAACATTTAGTTTTAATTCAACATGAAAAAGATCATGAGAAGGGAGAGAAAAAAGGATAAAAATGTGCTACGAACCGTTGTATTTCTCTCAATTAAATAAGCTAATTATATAGGACAGCATAGAGCCATGCTGGTCGATGTAAACTGTATATCTGTATCTGTTCCTTCCCTCGTAAGGACCATGCGTCTTGGATAAAAGTGCCCGCGGACAGAACAGTCAGGCCTATCTTTTTATGGTTTATTATTTTTTTCTTTTTCTTTTTCTTCTGTCGACCATCTGAACTACCGCTCATCAACTTTACTGTAGAAAATCCCATCTCCCTGGTAGGATGGTGTTTCTATCTATATATCCGAAAAGAACACTGACCGACCCTGAGGTTGTGGTTGCTCTATCGACCTGCGACGCAGCGCGCCGCGCTCTACTTCTCTTTTGTTTAATTCACGCATACACGTACGTACACTTGGCGCCCCATACACACACTTGTAACGTGTGCTGTATCGGTACAGTGCCTTTCCATTGAATTCCCGCGTCAAACAGCTATTGGCTTATTGCGCAGCTACAGATTGACGCTCTGTTGATTTTCTCAGCTCCAGGCATATCCAGATTCTGTGAAAGCAAGGTATTTATATCGTGCTATGATTTTCATTCTTCATGTTAAGAAATTGTTAATTGTTATTCATTACTCAGTTAGATTGTATTCTAGTTTATAATAAGTAGATCCCTTGTTTAGATCATCATAATTCATATTATTAAAGGCTATGTTTGTCGCATGTCGAATGAAACTCGCATCACAAAGTCACACAGTGACAGTCACAGCACACATGCACGGACTCACAGCAGGTGAATGAACTTAAAATTGATGATTACCCTAGCATGCCTAGGGCTAGGGCTAGGCCCAATGATCAGATGATGGTAAGCCCCATGTCTGCACACTTAAAGGCTTATATTAGATTGAACTTGAACAAGACTTTTTTTATATTCCTCTAAATGTGTAATCTTATATTATTCCTGATATTATAAAGAGAAAGGTTGTTAAAAAATTTGTTGAAACTTGAGCCTTTGTTGAACTGAGAGGAGATGAGCAAGAACAATGTTGAAAACTTGAATGTCCATGAACATGATGAATGTCATTTTCAAAAGAAAAGGTGGCCATCATGACATTGAAAAAACAAAGGTGCCCCTGTCTAGCTAAACCCACAGACGCTAGATGGCGCTATCGCGCAAGTACACCCATAACGATGCGTGATTCGGCCCGCTATGCATGCACACACTTCCGATACCGCCTGTGTTAAGCGAATGACAAGCGAATGAATCTGAGATTTTTTCTTTCTGTGATTGGTCCCCCTATGTTTATCAATGACGTATTCTGCATGTGTGTGAGTTCGTCGATCCGGGGATGCCCTTTGCATCCCACCAAACCCAGGATTTTTTCCCTGAAGGAGCTAAGAAGTGGCGGTATCATGGGTATGTAGGCCTATGCATTTTTAGGCATTTTTATCGCTATTTACCTTGTTATTGTATAATTTGAGTAATGTATTTTAGTCGAATGTGTCAGAATCTTTGTATTTTATGGCAGTTGAGTTCGTTATCTATCGATGAGTCATTGAATAACCGCGCCGCAGTGAATCGCCTATGCATGTGAGAGGCATAGATATGGGCTTGTCATGCAGTCAGCCTCGATTTTGGGGGAATTTCTTCCAATTTATTCGCGTGCGCACATGATGATCGTTTTGACTATCGATAGTACATTCCTTATAAAGCCACGTACGCGCTGCGCGAAGAATATGTCAACGTATTTTTCAGCACATGATATGGACTATTTAGCCCTCATTTTTCACTATTTATATTTTCAGGTAAGTTTTGAGCCATCTGTGTGATAATTGGAATATTAATCAATATTTTAAGGCATGATTTGTGACTGTGAGTGCTGTTTTTATTGTATCCCCCAGCAGTATGCCGGAGGATACTTTGGATTCAGCAGCGTTTCGCCGCCGCCGCCGCCGCGTCACATTTCTCGACGAATTTCTTTTAGACTTCCTATGGACGTGTATCTTGGTAAAATCTGGACCCCTATAGTTTCTGGTGATGCTGCCCCCAGTGTTCTGCTTTTATAGGGTAAAAGGCCATATTGCTTTCTTCAACAGAATTTTGTGTTCTTTACTCTTTCTGATTTTGTCTTCACCCCCTTTTTTCCACAGGTTATACAGGTTTACCATTGTTCATCACCTCTCTCCCCCCACAGGCAACTCCTGATGTCTTCTTTTTTTATCAATCGTTTTTTTTTTTCCACATGTTTGTTTTAAACTTAATGTCTTTCCTCAACAGGATGACTCGTTTCTCTCCACAGATTATCTCCAACAGGATTTCATGTTTCTCTCCTCAATTTGTTCATTATCATGTTTTTTCACCTTTCTCTCCACAGCCACATTTATTATTAATATACTCATTCTGGTGTCAATATTTCACCTTTTCCATATGTGTGTTTTAACCTTAATTTCTTTCCTCAACAGGATGTCATGTTTCTCTCCACAATTTGTTCATTATCATTATAATGTCCACATTATTTCACCCCTTTTTTCCACATGTATGTTTTAACCTTAATGTCTTTCCTCAACAGGATGACTTGTTTCTCTCCACAGATTATCTCCAACAGGATTTCATGTTTCTCTCCTCAATTTGTTCATTATCATGTTTTTTCACCTTTCTCTCCACAGCCACATTTATTATTAATATACTCATTCTGGTGTCAATATTTCACCTTTTCCATATGTGTGTTTTAACCTTAATTTCTTTCCTCAACAGGATGTCATGTTTCTCTCCACAGATTACCTACTGTCCTAATCCCCCTTTTGTTTCCAGCTTATCCAGACGGTTAATTGGTTTCTTAGTCCTATTGTTCACTTGTTTTCAATGTTTCTTTTCAACGCAGGACTCGTTTGATGTTACTTATCCTTTCAATGCAGGCACCTTGATGTTATTTATCCTTTCAATGTAGGTACTTTGATGTTACTGTTACTATTTCTTTCTATACTAATTCCGTGATGTTATTGTTTGCCTCCATTTTAATAAGTGAATTGCTACTTCATATATAAATTCTGCTGATTTATTCGCTCTTCTCATTCTCCTGACGACGGCCAGAGCATTCTGACCGGAACGTGGAGTTATTCCAACTCACATGGTTGTACCGCAAACCTTTTTTCTGAATTACAACTTCACCATGCAAACCTTCAAATCCTATATGATGACTATCGTTTGAAAGATTAATGACAGTTTGCATGAACAGTTGTTCTATTTGCTGTTCAAAAGTATTACCTGTCTGAAATATAAAATTCAGGGGGTATGGACCATGCACGAAGTTCGGTGACACACGTGAAGTTTGGTCACACTGCCATTACTTGGCTGTGATATTACATACAATAGGCCTGTGTCTCTCTGTTACTGTCACGACTCGGTTTCGAACAGGGAGGCGTCTGAGTTTCTAGGTTGAGACAGAGAGCTGACCAAGTGAACATGCCGCTAGACCAGCTAAGATCTCCCTATCACGTATGGCAGTATCCACAGCCTTTTATCTCCATCCAAACTGACTCAACACAAACGCCAAACCAACCATTTCTTGGCTTTTGAAGTTAAAATATAATTTTTTTATTCAGTTGTTGATCATGTGTCAGTCTTGTCAGTGTGACTGGGGTGTAACCGACAAGGAGCATGACAGATAACTGATGGACCCTACCATTCCTTCCTTCTCTCCCTCTTTCTCTCTCTTTCTATGTATCTATCTTTCTTTCCCTCTCTCCCTCTCTATCTTTCCCTCTTTCCATCACAACAGATGGGCAAAAAGCAGAGGAAACCTGAAGATGGGGCTGAACCAGAAGGTGAGAATGCTGAGAAACAAGCACAGGGAAGCGACCAGGGGGAGGATGAGGAAGAAGAGGAGGTCTATCAGGTTGAGAAGGTGGTCGACAAGAGGATGCACAAAGGAAAAATAGAATATCTCCTCAAGTGGAAGGGCTATGGAGAGTGAGTAAAACTACAGGATTATCCCAATTAAACAAATATGGTGTGGAAAGAGGAGCATAAAATATTTAATACTTTAACATGGGGGAATGTAAAAGACATTACAAAAATTCATTTGGGACTACAAGTTTTTAGTTTAATAACAGGATTAACAGGAATAGTTATGATCATTATGGGTCTGATTTTGTTTCACTGAATAATGTCTTTTAAAGTTTAAGGTTTGTTGCAATAGTTAGAGTAGGGGTTAGGATTAGTGTTCAGGTTTTAAGTGAAGGTACCAAATAAATCCTTTCTCAAATTCTTTGTCAGCTGACATTTGACCTGACAATATCTTGAATGTGTTAAATATTTTTAGCAATGATACCATCTCTGTCACTGCAGTTTTATCTGGGGAAATATTTGACCTGTGACCATTGTAAATTCATCAAGATCATGTGTAAACAAAGTTTTTAGGTTTACATCATGTAGGCCTATAAACTTTCGTGTATTGACCTCTGAAAGGGCTGATGAACTCCACTGGGATCTGTTAAGTTGAATTTAGAACCTTCATATTTCATAATTGTATCCCCCGGCAGTATGCCGGAGGATACTTTGGATTCAGCAGCGTTTCGCCGCCGCCGCCGCGTCACATTCTTGTGTGCGCTCTAGCGGTCACATTTCTCGACGAATTTCTTTCAGACTTCCTGTGGACGTATATCTTGGTAAAATCTGGACCCCTATAGTTTCTGGTGATGCTGCCCCCAGTGTTCCGTCTTTTATAGGGTAAAAGCCCATATTTTGGGGGATAGTTTGTGTGCGCTCTAGCGGTCACATTTCTCAACGGATTTTGTTCAAATTTTGTATGAAGGTGTCTCTTGGTAAAATCTGGAACCCTATAGATTTTGGTGATGCTGCCCCCAGTGTTCCGTCTTTTATAGGGTCAAAGGTCATATTTTGATAGATGTCTTGTGTGTACTCTTGTGTGCGCTCTGGCGGTCACATTTCTCAACGGATTTCGTTCAAATTTTGCATGAAGGTGTCTCTTGGTGTAATTTAAAAACCTATAGTGTTTGGTGATGCTGCCACCAGTGTTCCGTCTTTTATAGGGTCAAAGGTCATACTTCAGGGCATGGCGTGAGTGCACTCTGCAGGCCACATTTCTCAACGGATTTTGTTCAAATTTTGTATGGAGATGTATCTTGGTATAATCTACACATGTTTAATTTTTGGTGATGCTGCCCTCATTGTTCCGTCCTTTATAGGGTCAAAGGTCATTTTTCCATTTCTTGCACTCTTACTTCTGCATTTCTTGACGGATTTCGTTCAAATTTTGCATGAAGGTGTCCCTTGGTGTAATCTAAAAATCTGTACTTTTTGGTGATGCTGCCACCAGTGTCCCGTCTTTTATAGGGTCAAAGGTCATACTTCAAGGGATGGCGTGAGTTCACTCTGCAGGCCACATTTCTTGATGGATTTCTTTCAAATTTTGTATGGACATGTATCTTGGTATAATCTACACATCTTTACTGTTTGCTGATGCTGCCCTCATTGTTCCGTCCTTTATAGGGTCAAAGGTCATTTGTCCCTTTTGTGCACTCTTCTGCATTTCTTGACGGATTTCATTCAAATTTTGTATGGAGATGTATCTTGGTATAATCTACACATATTTAATTTTTGGTGATGCTGCCCTCATTGTTCTGTCCTTTATATAGGGTCAAAGGTCATTTTTCCATTTCTTGCACTCTTACTTCTGCATTTCTTGACGGATTTCGTTCAAATTTTGCATGAAGGTGTCCCTTGGTGTAATCTAAAAATCTGTACTTTTTGGTGATGCTGCCACCAGTGTCCCGTCTTTTATAGGGTCAAAGGTCATACTTCAGGGCATGGCGTGAGTGCACTCTGCAGGCCACATTTCTCGATGGATTTCTTTCAAATTTTGTATGGAGATGTATCTTGGTATATCTCTCAACACATTTCTTTCAAATTTTATATGAAGATGTGTCTTAGTGAAACCTACACATCTAATTTCTACACCATCCTTTTGTTTGAGGGAGGGGATGGGGGAGGGTCTTTGTCCCTCCTTCAAATTGCTGCCAGTGCCGGGGGATACATTTAGCATTGCGCGGCCCCAGCAATGCACATTTCTAGTTTTCTTATTTCTTATCAGATTTTGCTCAAACCTTCACTAATCTGCCTCTCAAGGTTTTCTGCTTCTTTTAAAACCAACTTGTATTCAGGGCGGATTTTCCCTTTAATATGGATGGAATATCGGTTTCATGACCTTTGCTGCTGTGACAATTGCTTCGGTCTAACTTTGCCATGTTAATCCTAAACCTAAACCTAATCATAACCCCAATCCTAACCCTAATCTTCACATTGTCCCCAACAAAAAACCAAATCATGACCTTGACCTTAACCTTTGACCCTTCGAGATATAGACAGTGGAGCAAATGTCGCAGGAGCAAATGTTGTTTCACCAGAATATCATTTCTTGCAGATCTTATAAAATCAGCTTTTTCATGTTTGAATATTTGTAGGAGCTAGAGGAACATAAAATAGGATTGTGAATTTGGGCTCTTTGACATCTCATGAAATTATATTTGTTTTCAATTCATTGTGCAGTGATGAAAATACATGGGAACCCCTGGACAATCTGGAGTGCCCTGATCTTATTGAAACGTATGAAAAGAAGCTCAAAGAACGGGAGTCGAACAAGAGAAAAACTACTGTAAACGGAGCTGCTGGCGACGTAGCAGCAAAAAAGAAGCGGAAAGAAGAAGCCGCAGCTACAGAGAAGAGGAAAGACTCGTCCGTAAGTGGTTTGGACTAATTCAGTTTGTAATAATATTTGACTGAATTTGCCAAAAAGGCACCAGGCTAGATTTACAAATGAGAAATTTTTGACTTTGTCTGACCATCACTGAAGAAATATTTTTGACTTTGTAGATACAAAGTCTGATTTGGAATAGTGAATTTACTGTGGCATGAAGCTTTCATTAATTCTTATTGATGGTCATTTTCACAATGTCAACAAATTTACTGCTGTGATTCAATTATTTCACGGCATTAAACATATGCAGATCTAAACACTTATCTGCGAATTTTGTAATATCAGGAGTACATTTGTCTGCGAGATATGATTGAGAGAATCAGGCATAACAGGATATTGATTAATGACAAATGCATCCTGAAAAATACACATGATTTCTCAGACTCCTGAGCAAATTCTAGGGGTTATGTTCACCCTGTAGCTGAATGAAAGAAATTAATTTTTTGTATTCAAGATTATCATATCTGTGCATTACCAATAATCGACTGTTTTGTAGCCGAAACCAGTATCTAAATATGCTGCCCACAACAAAAGAAGGAAAAACTCATTAAAAGATTGTGTGAAACACTGAATTGTAGGATAATTAAGGCTGAAAGCTTTTTTCATTCATTTTTGGCTTCTCAAGATACTATCCAATTCAATCCAATCCGGGAATTTATAGAGCGCCAGTACCTAGTTGCCTAATGAAAGGTGCTGATGTGAGACTGAAAGGTACTGTATTTCAGGATTCATTCAGGGAAGACTCTGGTAGTGGATAGTTGTATGCAATGAGGAATGATTATGTCTTTAAGCTGAGTTTTAAAGGTAGGCAGCAGATCACAAGAGCGAAGATACAGATGTTATCGCTTTCTGTATTCATTATGTCAAGATTTTTTTTTTTCCAATAGAAAGATTTGTATTCATGTCTCTTTTCTCTTCACATCCATTCCACAGGGCTCTTCAAAGGACGGCAAGCAGGCAAAACAAGACGAGAAGAAGTACAGGGGATTTGACAGGGGACTGGATCCAGAGAGAATCATTGGTGCCACCGAGTCCAATAATGAACTCCTGTTCCTCATGAAATGGTGAGACATAGATGCATTCTTTTGGTTGATGTGTTCAGATTATTCTGCTTGGAATAAATCAGTGTTAATCAAAATAGTTGCCAGCTGGGGTAGTCTTTCCTAAGTGATGATTTGCTCTTCTATCCCGGGTGACTCTAAATCTTCGTCTTGTGAAATGCAAAATAACTTTACACAAATTAAAGTGACAGTCAACTTTAAGTCTTCCTCTTTTGAAATACAAAGTAACTTAACACCAATTCAAGTGACAGTCAACATCTATATTAAATGAAGAAGCTTAATGGGAGGAATTTTAATTTGTAAACAAATTTTTTTTTTTAGGCTTTTACTCCCAGTGTTATAGATCGTACGCTCGATCTGTAATGAAAATCACAAGTCAGAAAAAATTGGAACCAGCGGGATTCGAACCTGTCATCTACTGGGAGTCATCTACTGGGAGTAAAAGCCTAAAAAAAATTTGTTTACAAATTAAAATTCCTCCCATTAAGCTTCTTCATTTACTAACAAGTGTCTACGGCGGACCGTTGAATATTAATGAGTCAGAAAGAAGAGGATCTTGGGTATTTGATTCCAGTTCATCGTGACTTGGCCGTGAACCAGAATAGCCTGGTGGTTAAGTCGCTGCCCGGCAAGCAGTAGATGACGAGTTCGAATCCCGCTGGTTCCAATTTTTTCTGACTTGTGATTTTCATTACAGATCGAGCATACGATCTATAACACTGGAAGTAAAAGCCTAAAAATTTGTTTACAAACATCTATATTGTTTATTTATTGATTAAATGGAAATCCAACCTTAATGGCAAGTTGTTTAGAAAGGAAGAGGAAAAACCAGAGAAGCAGATCAGTGAAATTTTGAACGAAATCTGATAGGCAATAAGAAAGTTATGAATTGTTGAAAGTTGTAATCACAGTGCATATGTGAAATTTCAAATTTGCCGAATCGGTAAAGTCATTGTGATGTAGTGGCGGACAACTCCCCCTTTTGCTCCGACACACAAAAGGAATAAAAAGTCTTCCTATTTTTCCAAAATTTATTACTTGGTAGGATCATTTGTTATGAGGACCTATAACAATACACTATCTAAATGCATACTGAGTACTGCCCAAAGAGAAAAGGTGCTTAGGAGAAAACCCCAAATTAATGATATTTTAGTGTATGGAAACAGGAGAGTTGACCGCCAATATGTTGCAATCGATTAAGTGATCTCATTTTTCAAAAATCCACAATTTTCTTATTCCTTGTCCGATTTCTTTCAAACTTTCACGATCCTGTTTTTCTTATTTTTCTGTATTCACACAAATCATGATAAGGTTGGATTGCCCTTTAATAAGATTTAATAAGATAAGTACAGCCTTAGTGAACACTACAAAAACACTTCTATCTGTTGGTGAATTGCAGATCATTTCTCTCAGTCTGTTACATGTGATTATCTTTCACTTTCATAATTGCTGATCACTAGGATTTCAAATTAAGTTTGGATGGTGTGAAGATTTTACATAGCATCAAGAGTAATGTACTAACTGAAGATGCAAATAGTTAGGAAACAAAAATGAAAACAATATTTATGGTTTGCAAAGATTCTGATTGACTCTTTGCTGTATCAAACATGAGGCCTAGCAAAAAACAACAACATACAAACAAACAAACTTAAACTCTAGGATTCTGTATGAAAAAAAACTTGAGGATTCTTTTCTAGGGAAAAGAATATCAATGCTCGGATTCTCTTCTAAGCTGGCATCAAATTTATTCTCTTTTTCTGCGAATCCCTCCCCCAGGAAAAACAACAACGAAGCCGACCTTGTGCGAGCAAAGGAAGCTAACCACAAGTGCCCGCAGATCGTTATCCAGTTTTACGAGGAGCGTCTGACGTGGCACAGCGAAGACGACGAGGAGGACAAAAGATAAAAGCACAGTTTTTGTCGCTCGTGTGTTTTACATCTTTTGTACGTCTAACTTAGCATCATTCACCATCAAGCTTGCTTGGGTATATGATGATGTGATACAGGGAAACCTCAAGGTAACAAGCTTGGATAGATGAGAACTCTGTCTACCCTAGCCCTGAATGTGTTCAACTTAAAAGTGACTTCAATTACACCCAAGATGCATTCGTAGTTGGCTTAATATTTTTATCTCACCTCCCAATGACAAAGTAACTCGCGTTAAATTGATCTTGTTTGGTTGAAAAGAGCATGGTTCCTCAGAAAATTTTCAGGTTTTCGGCCTCTTTGGGTCTAGTTCAGTTGACCGATTTGTGCTGTTCACTCTTTCCCATTAAAAAAAAATTACTGATGATTTATGACAAGATAATGAATATATTCATGTTCTACACGCTGTGTTAACGCCATCAGTGTTTCCAATATTGGATATGAGGTAGAAATTGGTGATGGATTAAACTTTCTGAGGGAAAACTGCACGTGATACTGGTAATTCACCTTTCATAGAGCGAGTTGTCATTTTACAGGGTGAGTTGATTCAAATTATCACTGCTAATGTATCGTTTGCCGAGAGCCGTAAGGTTGTTAACGAAGATGCTCTTACATCAAGCTAACACCCATCTGGCTCTAAAGAGATGATATGATATAGGGTAGTAGGTGCATGTTTTTAATACAGAGACTGGTTCCAAATGTTTGGTTGTAATGTGGTTTCCCTGTATTATTTGACTGTAAATATATGAATGTCTTTTTCTGTTCTCTCTCTCTCTCTCTCTCTCTCTGTCTCTGTCTCTGTCTCTCTCTGTCTCTGCTCTCTCTCTCTGTCTTTTCTCTCTCCCTTTCAATTTGTTAAAATAATTTGAATCCCCGGATTGTAAAAGGACACTTTTTGACAACCCACCCCCAAATACTTTTCTCAATGTTCATCTTCCAAATGTTGATCTGCATCAAGTGCATGAAGTACATATGCATACCGATAATAAGAATATGAAATCTGTCCAAGGATTGGAAACACCTTTTTTTTACACTAAGAATATTTTTCATTGTCCATGTATTATGGAGATTTTCCAATTATTAGCGGTTTGTAACTTGGCTTTTCTCTGTACAGCAAATTAATGCAGAGGAAAGAACTGCATATCTCAGCTTTTTTCTTCACCTATAATTCTTTCTACTGCACAGATTTCTCTTTTCATTGTTTGTTTGTAATCATGTACAAAGGTCTTGTTATGCTCTTCATATACAGATGTGTTGTTGTTTTTTTCTACAGTAATCAATGTGTCTTAGTATCATGGAAGAAATATTGTAGGGTGTATGTTATGACTCATTAGGCAGACTCAAGAACATTCCGCAGTAAAACTCAGCTCTGTATGTGGGGGTTGTGTGGTTGTTTTGTTGTTGTATTCTGTACATGCAAGGGGTTTGGTGTTTGAAACATTTATGTTCAAGTTGCTGTATATATTTCATGTTTCCTTCTTTTTTTTTAAAAGCAAAATGTATGTAGTTTTCTTCACTTACCCAATACCAAAATTTGAAGGTAAGTGAATCAGATTTCATCAAGTTTATAGCTTATCCTTTATACCATTGGATCATCATCAGAGTGATAGTGAAATTCCATTATATTTTCCAGATTCTCAAGAGGAAATGTGATTACAGCGAGTGTTACACTTGAACTCTCATACAGCCGTCCTGCTTAAATGATTTTGATTAATGTTTATTGTATTGCCATCTACAACACCTCCCTTCCTTTATTAGGCTGTAACCTAACCAAATCTATGTGGTCTTTGAAATAATATGTCGTCATAACTTCAATCGCAAAAGTGCCCGAAAAAATTCAACACAAAGCTTTGTAGTGTAGATCTGGTATTTTCATGCATTTTGGAGATTCACCAAATAATACTGAAAAGGAAACATGCTTTTTAGTAAACATTTAATTACACAATCAGAAGAACTTTGATGCCCAGTTCTCGTTTGTGCCAAGATAATGGTCAAATAAGTTGATCTTATAATACAGTATGCCATCAAAAGGTGCATTCATTTTCAGTCTGTGGGACTAATGGCTACAGTATACCATCAAAAAGTGCATTCATTTTCAGTCTGTAGGACCAATGGCAAGTGGTTTATTTTCCTCTGTTAAAATTCTGCTAGTATCCTAAAACAATATGGCCTGTATTCTACCTATTCAGTTTTAAATCTGACACGAGGACTAAAGTCATGGTAAACAAAGAAAACATAGACCTAGGTCAAACTTTCCTTGTTAACTTCTACTATAGGCTAAGCTTAATTAAACCCAGCGTCCGGTTTAAATTTGAGTAGAATTCGATTACGGACATTAAATGAGGTTTCCTTCTCTTTTACAATGTACATTATGATTCAGTGCTCGTCGTATTTCATCAATGTGAAGAATCAGATGTTTTGTTTATGCCTGAAAGCTTGATTCCACCTGACTGAATAATGAAAGGTCTTGTGCTGAACATCAAGTGCAAGCAATATCACTTCTTTCATGGGTCTTTTGATTTTGAATATTCATGTATTTCTTGTGTTCCAAGTTCTTATATAGCCCCTTCAAGGTTTAACAATAATTCCCAGGTGCCATAGGATAAGCTGTAAAGACTGCATACATGTATATACTGTATTTCATATACGTAATATTTTTAAAGTAATGTATGCTTTTCAATTGCACACACACATTTAGCTTGTAAAACAATGTGTTTAATTCAAGTAGATATAGCAACAACAAAAAAATGGAATATAATTTGAAGCAAATAATTTCTTGGTACTAAAAAATTTCAATATGGCACGAAAAAGAGACATAATAACAAAGCTTTTCGACCTGCACTCATCAGGTTATCACGCAGGTATATAACAAATTACTTGAAATCAACTATATTATACTCGATGAACCCGGACGCAACCCAGACGCCATAATTTGTTATATACCTGCGTGATAACGTGATGAGTGCAGGTCGAAAAGCTTCGTTATTATGTCTCTTTTTCGTGCCATATTGATAATTTGAAGCGTTATAACCAATGTGTAACATAACAATCCAACAAGGAGAACTCTTTGATATCCATCTTGCTGAAGGTTTTAATCTTGAAACTGTTTTACTATGTGTAGTTTTAGTATATGAAATAAAGTGAAGGCATAAAATGCAACTGTTTTGTTTATTTATTGTGTACCTTTGATATAAAAGCTTTCTAGCGTATTCAAATGTCTTTAACACATAATTTTGAATGCAGTCGAGCCTTGATGGTTGTTGGATTGTCTAAAACATGAAGTTTCAACAACAACTAATGTATACACTTTGGATATGATACATAGATACTTTCACAAAAGATGAATTAATATTTTTAAAATCCGGCACCAGATTTTCTGAGAAGAAATACATGTATTGATTATTTGAATACACTAGCAAACTCAGCTTTTGCAGGGGAAAGGGTGGGGGGCGTCTGGATAATTGTTTTTGAATTTGTGGCAATACAAGTATATTTCTTCCTGGTGGGGATATTTGTAAATGAATTTAATGCACTAACCAGAACCTTTCAAATTTATAAAACAATCTGATGAGTCAGAAATTATTTTGATGTTCTCGACATGAAAAAGAAAGTCCAATCTGAAAATTTACTCTCGTGGTACAATAATGCTAGTTAGGCAAACAGATTTGAGTGTGCGTAAATGATTTCTTTTGACTTTTTGGCAAAAAACTAATGTTACACTATTTAAATATTGTCAATTTGTGTGGTAAAACAATGTTGCCAGTTTAGTGCCTTTTTCTTTAGTGCATTTTAGTGCTCATTTTTCTTATTAAAATCCTGACAACACAGTAGAAATGGGCACTGGCTGTCCAGATATTTTTGCTACTCCTGCCCATGCATATGGTACTTTTTTTCAAAGAGCTGGATCAAATGTTCTTGAGCCAAACATCAACCGCTTCATTAAAAAAAAACAAAGAAATCGTATTACTTTATTAGCATCGAGCAAAATTGTTGCCATATTTATTTTCATTCATATTTTTCAAAATCGAATAATATTCAATATCTGTAGTTATGATTATACATAAATACACACATACTTTATGGTATCAGAGAAATATACACTGATTTTATACAAAATTTATATTCATACTAAAAGGCACATTTTCATACTGTTTTGTTTCAATCTGCACTTACTCCCTTTTGTAAATGAGGAACATTTCAAAGTTTCAATTTCATCCTTATCATACATCCTTGATATGATATGATATTTTACAGGTTCCTTTTTGAACCGTGCTCTAAAAAACTTGTTTGAAGGTCATGGTGAATGCTATCATCTGGCACTAATATTCAGGCTTATCAGGAAATTCAGTCTTGGTAAATCATTGTGCATAAATCATTTGAAAAATGACTGGAAAATGATAAAGTCCTTGATCTTAAGTAAACATAAAATGCGTAAAAAGCCAAACCAGCCTCGTATCCATGCGTCATCGACACTCTATGCCTCAACTGACATTTTCTTTCTGCCTTGTACACAGTACACACACAGAGAAAAATTGGTTCTATTGACTTCCTTATGAATATACATTACAGAGTGCTTAAGAATTTAATCAAGAATTTAATCACGGTCAAACAGTCATCATTGATGAGACCCTTTCAAAAACTTCAAAACTTTGTGCAAATGAACGGCTAGAGGCCATAATTATTGGGGGGGTCAGAAAACATACCCATGCCTAACAATTGGCCCTGCGCAAACTACCTGATGACGGTATGTGTGTGTTATAATTGTCTTACTTGATTCTACCGCCTTATGTCTGAATGAGCCTTCAGACATGTACATGTTCCAGTATACAGTATTTTTTTTAAATGCAAACTGATAAACATGTCTCACCTGTAATTGTTTAAGGTTAGATAAATGTTTCCAGTGATTGTAAGCATTGCAAATTGTAAAGCACCCTGAGAGGGCTGGTATGACGTCACACTTGGGTACTCTATGGTCCTGAAATGCGCTATAGAACAAAATTATATTACATGGTCAGAGAATATTTCCTAATTCATTCACTCCCTTTCTTGGTAGGAGGGAGAAGTGAATGAATTCTATATGTTCTATTGTTGGATAGTTTATAATAGATTAACATAAGTAGTACATGTACACTTTTTTCAATTCAAAAGCAAATAAGAAAGTAAAGAAACAAATATGTAATAGCTATATCCATGAGTAAAAATCTTCAGCAATGAAAATGCAATTAATTTCCAACCTGTTACTAAAATTGTTATCTAAGGCATTGATTTCTTAAATCATTAATATCTTGGAAAAGGGGCTCCTGCATGAGCTCAAGCATCAGATAATTGATTTCAAAACACCTTAATTTTTGAGACATCGGCAAGACACACAAAATAAAAGATCTACATTTCGTAACAAAATAGACACTTCATAACAAGTACAAATAAGAAGAAATATCATTCAGTTAATGCAAACTGAACAGAAAGCTCTACGTTTCACATGTATCTTATCAAGTCAGAGGCTTTAATACTAACTACGGATTACGGATTACAAATGAGTTACAAGTTGTCTGAATATGTACTAAAACATGATATAAAAATATAGTGTAGAAAATATAAATATAATCTTTTTTGTTGTAACTTGAACTGGATTAAGTATGCAGAATATATTATCAAAATATGCATTCTGTACACATGCAAGTGGATATGTGCGTACTGTGTATATGAGACATTCTCAGTCACGTGTGTGATGAAAATCATGAAAAATAGTTCATTTAAACGTAATTTTTCAGTACTTGTCTTGTAGTAGAAGTCTCTTATTTTGGATATTTGAATAACAATCTTACCCCCTCCCCCACCACAAAAAAAGAAGATGGAGGGTAATTATTTTAAATGAGAGTACATCATTTACTTTCAGAGGTCAACATTAGGTTGGTCATGTGTGTGACCTCACACGAAAAAGCGTCTTACTTGTTAGTATTCAAACCTACTTTTCTTTTATTTCCCTTGGAGTGCAAGTTTCCACTTTTCATTGATGTATGGTGGGATTGCTCTGAACAGTTTGAAATCAATTTTCAAAATTCAGTCACGTGTGTGACCACTCAAAAAAGGGCGTTTCTAAATGGCTCTGTAAAAACATTATGGCTGGGAAATGAATTTTTCTTGTCAAAGAAAGGGAAATCTTTTTCATGTACTGTAAGAAAATGGTGATATCAAAAACTCGAAGTGTAATCTGATTTTCCAGCAATGAGGCAAAATTAGATGGTCACGTGTGTGACCGATAGTTTCACTCGTCACAGAATGATACATAGAATGTTCCTTGGGATGTCATATTACTTTGCTGGACCAAACAAACAACAAGTGTTCCACCAGTAGATAGCACACATGTGGATCATATTATAATTCTAAGCACAGGACATCTCAGGAAGAGAAACACCAAGAGCACATTTGGAATGACAAGGATAATAAATGTGCATCATTTCAGCAAAGTCAGATTATTTTTAGTCCTCATAAATCCTACCCAGGTGTTCACTGACTATAAAAATGCATACACGCATGATTGTATCAAATTCAGCAAAGAAAACTACTTTTTCACAGCGCTTCATGTTAATGTGGTGGACCCTGCCATAATCTAGATTGAGGGGTACTTTTGTGACAAGATCCAAAATAACAATATCCTAAATTAGTGGCATTTGGGGATAGGCCTACACAAAATTTGTGTTATCAAAATTCAGGGAGCACTGGGGAAGCAGATCATTTTGCCTTTTGCAAGTCATTTCGAAACACCAAAAATGGGGTTCCTTGAAAATAAGCCTCCTAGAAAATGATGGGGTTTTTTACCATTTATTTTCCTTGTTTTTTATTTGAGGGGGGGGGGGGGGGGGTGAAAGGGGGTTTAACTGTTTTTAATTCTCATTTTCTGGAAAAAGGGAGTCAGTTTGAAATCCTAGAACAGTCTGTGTTACAAACAGGCAGTATTCTCAGGAGTGAACTCAGGCCTACCCCAGGCAAATCATCCTCCTTTTGATACTGCATAACCACACTTACAAATTTCAAGAAACCGGCAGATAACTCACTGAATGATAAACCACACAGAATGACATTTTGTTAGTTTGTCTCCAAATAAAGTTCCATTCCCAGAACGGAAGATTACCTTCAAATTACATCAGCAGAACAAATGCATGAAGATAAGATACATAGCATTTAAAATATATAACTCTAGCTATGGTAAAATTGATTCTAATGTAATCAGATATGCATTTTCTTACTGTTATGTATTTTCCGATGCAGCATACTTTGCTAAAAAAGGACAGTAATTTTTTGTTTAAGAAATAAGTAAACAAAAGGCTTCCTTTTTGTACTGCTCTGCCAAGTCTTTTATCTGGAAATGGTCCAACTTCTGGATCATAAACTATATGCCATCATCAGATAGGCTTTTGGCACCAGACCAATTTTGCTATTCTTCTCCCCAACCCACCAACTAAAGGAGTCAAACTCCTTACTGATGATATGGACCAGGTCCCCTCTTCTAAACTCCAATTCATTCTCATCATCAGGAGTACAGTCCCACATACCCATATATATGTTCTCATAATCCTCTTCCCACGGTTCCGGTTTGGGCGGCAAGGAAGGAGCAGGTGGCAAGCTCTCTGTTTTAACGGGTAACTTATCGGCGCTCGTCCTTTTCACGGGTGCTGGCTTCTCGTCCGACGCCCTTCTCGGGGGCTCCGGTTTGGGACGTTGAGATGTCGGAATGGCCGGAAGTTGCATTTTGGGTTGAGTCGGTGTTTTCGGTACCTCGGGAAGCGCACCGTGTCGAGCCGGTGGCGGTTTGGGCGCCACTTCTGGCTCTCTGTGACCGCTAGATACATCCTCGTAAACTTCGTCAGTGTCGATGATCTCCAGCTCAGTGTCATCGTAGATTTCACCCTGGTCACCAGATGGTGGAGCTTCAGGTGTTTTCTGAATCATTGTCTTGGGATAAGTGTCCACATCATCGTATGTCTCATCAAAGTCTTCAGCTATTGGAGATGGCGGTTTGTCGTTGGTAGGTGTGCGTGCCACAGATTCTGGGATAGACTTTGTTGATAAATCTGTTTAACAGAAGAATACAGAATCAGACAGATAACTTGAAATAATGAGGCAAAATCAAGAAATTAATATGTTATTACTGAGTAAAGGCTAAACATCACATGTCATTTAGATAATGTGACAGTCTTATGACATGTGAAATATAATGGCATCAATCCAGTTTGAAATGAGCAAAATTCAAATAACTCTGAAACGTACATGTATATACGGATGTATGACATTTGCTCCTGCGACAATTGCCATGCCATGCTAATCCTAACCCTAAACCTAACCCTACCCCTAACCCTAATCCTAATCTTCACATTGTCCTGAACAAAAAAACAAATCATGACCTTTTACCTTCAGGGATGCCACTTAGAATTGATAAAAAACTAGGAAAAATCATATAGAATGGGCCCTTCTGTACATAAAAAGTGGTTTTCTATGGCTAAAAATATGTTGAAAAAGTAGGAATTCCTACTTTTGTCTGAAAAGTGGCATCCCTGTACCTTTGACCTTTCGAGATAATGGACTGTGGAGCAAATGTCGCAGGAGCAAATGTCAGCGCCTCGTATATACACACATGAATGTGTAGGTGACCATGGAAAAAGCTTGATGATTTTATGAAATGTCTCGCCATATTTCCTTTAAAAAAATATGCCACTAACAGAAAATGTGATAGAAAATAAACAGTATCATGAAGCTCTGTGACATATAGCTGTAATGAGACAGTGGTACAGACACACCTAGCTTCCAAGGCATTTATTCTTATTTATCTATCTCTATCATTTTGCTAATACATTAAAGGGCAATCCAACCTTGGTAATACGATGATTTGTGTGAAAGCAGAAAAATAAGAAAAACGGGATGGGGAAAGTTTGAAAGAAATCGGACAAGGAATAAAAAAGTTACAGATGTTTGAAAAATGAGATCACTACATCTATGCGAATCTCGAATTGGCAATTTGGTGAGTCGATTGTGACATACTTGTGGACAACTCTCCCGTTTGTCGTACACAAAAATATCATTAATTTGCGGTTTTCTCCGAAACGCCTTTACCCTCGGGGCAGTACTCAACGTATTTTGGAGATAGCATATTGTTATAGGTCCTCATGAAAGAAAAGATCCTACTGAGTAATACATTTTGAAACTAGATGAATCTTCGACCGCGCGTGGTCGGAATTTATGCCTCCGCCATCACCAGATTGGAAATGTATGGCATACATGTACACTCTAAAAAGGATTGGTCCAACAAAATTACAAATCTTTTCAATTAAAAAGCGCAGGAGACAGAAAATTTATTTCATTTCATTTTCAAATAAAAAACTTACCATTGATGACTTACAATCATCAAATACACCAAGGAAATAGATATTTGATAGCAAATAGACCACTGTCCCCTTGAAATTTCTAAAATAGGTAGGCCTAGACTCCATACATCACGAACCATTTTTATGTATATAATGACCTCTATGACCTTTGAACTTTGACCTTGAGACCCTAAAATCTCATCAGTTCATCGTTCCTCACATATGCATACATGGGCCAAGTTAGAGGTTGATCTGTCAAACAGTTCTTCAGTTATTGCGAGAACTAACCATTTTTATGTACATAATTACCTCTGTGACCTTTGACCTTGAGACCCCAAAATCTAATCAGTTCATCGTCCCTCCCATATGAATACATGGGCCAACTTAGAAGCTGATCCGCCAAACGGTTCCTAAGTTATCACAAGAACGATCCATTTTTATGTATATAATGACCTCTATGACATTTGAACTTTGATCTTGAGACCGTAAAATATAATCAGTTCATCGTCCCTCACATATGCATACATGGGCTAAGTTAAAAGCTGATCCGTCAAACAGTTCTGAAGTTATTGCGAGAACGAACCATGTTTATGTACATAATGACCTCTGTGACCTTTGACCTTGAGACCCCAAAATCTAATCAGTTCATCGTCCCTCCCATATGAATACATGGGCCAAGTTAGCAGCTGATCTGCCAAACGGTTCCCAAGTTATCACAAGAACGAAAAGGGGGACGGACGGACGGACGGACGGACGACCCAAAAACATAATGCCTCCGGCACCATCACCTACGGTGGGCGGAGGCATAAAAAGTAACATTTTAGTCATTTTGTGTGTTGGAGCGAACAGGGAGTTGTCCGCAACTACATCACAGTGACATTACCTATCTGGCCAATTTGAAATTCCCATATGTATAGTGATTACAACTTTCAAAAATTCATAACTTTCTTATTGCTCGTCCGATTTCGTTCAAACTTTCACCAATCTGCTTCTCCGATTTTTCGTCTTTCTTTCAGAGCAACTTGTCATTAAGGTTGGAATTTCCCTTTAATATCTTAATTCTTCCATCTTCACATATTCTTTCATAGATCTACCCACCGACTGCAGGAACAACAGTGCTGGCCGAAGCTATAGCATCAATCCAGGCTTTCATTTCCTCTGTGCTTGATGCTATGAACTGAACACACAAAAGAGAGAAAGAAAAAAAAAAGAGATAATCAGGTTGTTTAACACTTTAACCCTAATTGACCACATTTTGTGGTTTGGCTCACTAACTTGATTCTGAGCTCTAAAAATTATACCAGACAAATGAGCAGAAAGAGCAAAAAAATGTGCACACACTATGTCAATTTTTGTTCCATGATCATATTGCATTTGATACCAGGAATTTTGTAAACAAAGTTAAACCAATTAAATTGGCAACACATTGAAATTTTAAAAAATCATTGTTTTTTTTTAATCAAAATTGGCAATTTTTTCAACTTTTCAACAAATTTCCTTACCATATATATTGTTTTCAAAGACATTTACACTTTATTAGAACCATGTAGCACTAAAAGAAAAATATTATTGCTGCCAATTTGAAGAACAGAATGTGATCAATTTAGCCCTTTAATAATTCCTGTCCTGAAAAGGTTAAGGGGAGGTTCAGTTCCGGGACAGGTGAAAATAGTTTGGAAGAACATCATAGTGCAAATGTCCCCTGAAAAAGGACTGCTCTTCAAATGCCCTCATATTTGAAATATCAGGGCAGAACATCCATGCCACATCATGTGCCTGTAGTCCCATATACCCCTTTCTGTGTGCAGTGCATGTGCTTTTCAGCGCGAGATTGGGTCAATTTCTTATCATTTTGACTATTCCAAAACCTCACAGCATAGACCAATTCTGATGAAGACATGATCAACCTTTTCCAATTGCTTTAATTAAGACAGTTTCTTCCACAATGTAATCACATGACCAGTACTCAATGTTATCTTTAACACCGTGAGAGAAACACTAGTGCACTATGAGGGGGGAAAACCCTGATTTTTTTTAACAATCTGCTAACACCATGACAGAAATACTAAAGCACTATGAGGGGAAACCCCAGATGTTATTTTTTTACATTCTATTTTGGAAGGGAATACCGTAACTGGAAAATCTGACAAAACTTTCATGACAGAAAGAACTTCCTGGTGAAAAGTAAATATATAAACATTTTATTGGTATTGAATTATCTCATTGGCCATAAATGACACACAATCCTTTTCAATTGAACATAAGAACATAATTATAATTATAAAATGGAATATAACAAAAGTTACCTCAGATGATCTCTACCACTTTTGCAGTAAACATACCATCAGAAATCAACTTAAATGAATACATTCTTTTTTTGTCAAAGCAGCTGATAAACTACTGTAAACGCAGTTATTTTTGCGCGATAAAATTTTCGCGCTGAGTGACCCCAAAACATATTCGCGGGTTCTTAAATTCGCGCTGCAGAATTAAACCTTGTATATACCATTTATTAATTTACACACACGCAGTCTATTCAAATGCATACGGCATGCGCAACTACACACACGCGCTCAAAAATGAATTGGACACACGGCACACACATATATCAATGTGCTGAAGCGTGCAATTCCACCCTCGCAGGAAATCAGGCTAATATTTTTTTGCGAGTTCTAGAATTCGCGCCCGCCGAAAATAGCGCAAAATCCGCGAAAATTAATGTACCGCGAATATTTCTGCATTTACAGTATTTTGATCTATGTGTTCTACATGTAAATCAATATAGCAATCACTATTGCTGGAAGGGAACCCTTAAGAATTAAACATATTCCTAGCTGAACTACAAAATGGTCAAACACTGACATATCGCAAGGGCGGATCCAGTATTCTCTGGCCAGGGGGGAGGGGAGGCACAAGTCAGAAAATTCTCTCTCTCTAAAAAACAAAAAAAACGGACGTAAGACTTTTGGGGCGCTTTCTGCATCCGAAATTCTTTGACAAGCAGAAGAAAAATTTTAAAGAGTAGAAGACTTTTAGGGGCTTCAGTGGGGGGGGGGGGGCACGTTTTCTTTTTGTACTTTTTGTGTCCTTACAATATGCCACAGGGGATCTGCCTTTGTCTCGGTTTTAAATCAGTAAAAATGTTTTTACTATTGGTGAGCCTAACACAACATACTTGATACGATCTCTTTGCTGGGCAGACAACCTCAAAGATAAAGTCCTTCTTCTTGTGTTTCTTATCAAAGTCTGGGTTCGGCCTGGCCTCATAGCCATTCAGTACAATCACATTCTTCTGCTGTTTGTCACCAGGTCCCTTGAAGTAGTAGAAGACGTTCTCTTTGATGACACAATAACGGCGCTGCCACTGTGAAATTCCTATTTGCCCCTCTAAAGGGATACATTCATTGGGTAAAAAAAAAAAAATTATATCAATAACATGCTTTGAATTACAATGTAAATATGTAGAATAACCCATGGCCCCTGCATAAAGAGTTTCAATTTAATGCACAAAAAACTCATTGAACTCAGAATCATGAATTAAAAACTTGCATGGATTCTCAGAGTTGCGTTAAATTTAAACCCGGTGTTAGACAACGCAATAGAGGGCTTTTAAAGAATCAAGGGAGTTTGGTAATTTTAAATATAACATGTGTACCCGACAAAAATAGTTAAATTTAGCCACTAAGCTAATTATAGAGAACAGGCTGTCCAACTGTTTAGATTTTATGGAGGAACATATACAAACATGCATTAGCTCATGTGTCATTTGTGCCATTTCTTTTTTCTTTTTAATGGCACAAGGCCAAGCCTTTACCTTAAACTTTCTCATGGTTCCCCAAGTAATATCATGCTCTGATTATGATCCTTTCATAGGGTAATCTTTAAAAGTATATGACCGAATACTGTAATGAGGCATTCTGGGTAGCTTCTAAGGATATTATTAGTATGTCATTATAAAGTTATTATTATTCCCAAGTACATGATACATTATTCACAATCCATAAGGTTCTGTACAGAATAACCACTGAAGTATTCTACCAGATGAAAAGCAAGGACATTGATATTGATAGCTTTCAATATATCACAAAAATGATCGCAAAACGAACAGGGCAAAGGGCGATTTTTTTTCTCTGATAGGGTTAATTTTAAAATAACACCTCAGGCCTCCATAGGGAATGTTGAAAACTGTTCCCAAATTATAATATACTTTATAGAAATTTCCATTGAAAAGAGGATCAAGGGTAGGAAAAAATAAGAAGGAAATCATCAAAAGTTTGAAATACCTTTCCTCCTTTTCTCCATGAAACCTTCCTTTAAGGGCTTTGTTAGATCAGTAGCAGCTATTGGACTGATCTTCATATCACCTGTAATAAAATATATCAATCATGAAGTATATGAAGACCTTATCTAACCCATTATTGAAGCATGAAATGTTTAAAAAAGTGGGAACTATAGGCCTATATATAGAATGCTTGAATTTAATATGCTGCAAATCAGTAGGCTAAAACATTGAGTGCTTCTGCCGAGACATTAAAATAGAAACTTTCCATTTTCTATTACACACTTTACAATATGAACAATTAGAAAATATAGCTTTCCCTATTACAGCTATTGAGGATACAACAATGAATGGGAAAGTTTGGATTGCTTTATATATAGTGAATGCAGAATTTCTTTTGGTGTATATTCTAGAATTCAGAAATTTAACAAATTATAATAAAAAATAATGAGGTGAATATAGCCTCTTGGGAGACTCAACTATAGTCAGATTTTAACACTAGATTGCACAGAATGATCAGTTCACCCACAAGCTATGAGACCCAAAGCATGGCAAAATTTGTTTTTAGATGATCACCTTTAATTCATTTTACTTATCAGTTTAAATAATACTGACAGCAAGCAAAGGATATAGTTTGAAATGGGCATACATTGTGTCGGGGTCCACCCGCTATTCATAAGGACCGCTATTCATGATAGAAAACCGTCATTCATTTAACACATGTTATGAATAGCGGTCCTTATGAATGGAGGTCCTTATGAATAGCGAGGTAATTTGTCCATGGTTTGTTGGCTATTTTACCGCTATTCATGTAGTCATGGATATCCGTTATGGATAGCGGTACTTATGAATAAGTAGTCCTTATGAATAGCGGTCTTATGACTAGCGAGGATACCCCACTGTGTCTATTATGCATGTACATGTATATACCGGTATACATGTACATGTAAACAGTATCTAAACCCTTCAGTGCAACCCCTTTATGAGTACATATATTTATTGTAAACAAACATTACAAATTAATGTGGTAGTTTGCATTTATTTCTTTGTTTTAGAATAAAAATGGCATAGAATATCTTCTACATGTAAACATACATCTCATTGCAAGTACATGTACATGTACTTGCTTTTGCTTCACAAATGAAGTCTAAACTATTAAATAATAGGGTGGTGATTGCTGCAAAAGACTAGGAAAGGGGTTCAATCAACCCTTAGCACGTACAGAGTTTTCTTATGGTAAAAAGTAATCATTGTTCTCTCCTCAAACTGGCAACATTTATTTTTATTTTCTACTCCTACATATTTAAACATAAAATTAAAATGTCTATTTAAATGAACAATTGTGAATGAAAATCATATTAAAATTTACGATTTGCAAATTTGTACACAAAAAAGTGATTAAATAACTTACACAACGTTGCCAATTTAGAGACTTAGTGATTAGTTACTATTAAATTACTCTTATTCATGAATGGCACAACATACTGCATCGGAAATAGACTCAAAAATTTCTGTGATTTTTGCTCTTTATGCTCATGAATATTGTGTAATTCTCAGCATACTGGATCAAAAGATAATGCAAAAGCTTTGGGTTAATCCTTTCATGACGGGCTAAACTGATCACATTTTGTTCTTCAGATTGGCAACAAAAATATTTTTCTTTTTTCTTTGAAAACAACAAACATGGTTAGGAACTTTGTCGAAAAGTTGCAAAAATTGCCAATTTTGACAAAAAAACAATGATTTTGAAACTCTTCAATATGTTGCCAATTTAAGGATTTTAAGGCTTTGACAGGCTTTGAAAATTCTGGGTATCAAACGCAATATGGTCATGCAACAAAAATGGACATCGTATGTGCAGAAATATTTGCTATTTCTACTTATGCATCTGGTATATATATTAGGACATCTCAATGTGTGTGCATGTGTGTAATTGGGTTTTTACAGACGTGTATCAATCAGATATGATTATTTACGACCTTTAACGTCACCATCCGAAAGACGTGTCAAACATTACAAAGCTTTAAAACAAAAGTGAAAACCTATTTGTTTAAACAGTGACTTAATATCATCATTTATGGTCATTCCATTAGAATAGCATCTAGGAGCTCTTGCAGCGCAGTAGAATATCTGCGCTCTATAAATGATTTATTATTATTATTATTATATTTTTTAGAGCTCTGGATCAAAAGTTATTAAACCCAACCACAAATGTGGTCAATCGTCTCGAAAGGGTTAAATAAACTGTTCTTACTGTATGGTTCCCCATTTTCATCCTTCTCTGATGCTTGGGGTAGTTCTGGTTCCTCCAGCGTATCATGGTCTGAACCCTGTGACATGATGTTCTTATTGGGAGAGTCTGGGATGGCCGTATCCTCGTACAGCTCGCCATCCTCCTCAACTGGAGGTGCGTTGTGGGAATCTTCTATCTCAACATCAGCGTATTCCTCTGTTTAAGAAAATTTTTAAGAAGATCATGCATGTACAGATATATTTAAACAGAATTGAGTGCTAACATAATATACTTACAGCTCGTGAATTTATACCAAAAAGTGAAATACATAGTTGACAAGATTGCAAAGATTGAAAAGAGCCATGTAAAGTACATGTATATATTGTAGATGATTCCTGGAATGCTTTCAGAACCTTTAGGCAGCTGGGCTACAGCCAGGGTAATAGTAATGCTTTGCAAGCTCCTTCAGCATTCATTAATATCAATCTGGAGATCAATTTTGAGATTTTGATCACAAATCTCTCTAAATGACCAGGTGACATTTTTAACCAGTTCTAAATATTATTAGTTCAGGGGCCTGTAACATAAGGAGATAAATCAATCTTACGATTGATATCAATCGTAAGTCTATGGCAAACCATGTACTGAGGAGTTACAATTGATCGTCAGATTCATTGTATCTCTTTATGTTACAGGCCCCTGGTACCGTAAAACAGGGTGAATAGAACAAAAATTGGAAGGGTGTTTTGACATAGTTTTTTTATCTCCAAAGCTGATGCTGACCATTTTTTATTTCTTTAATTCATTATAAATAATATAATGAAAAGTGTCTGAATATTTTGTCAGGAAGCTTTTCAGGAGGTTTTTGTTCCTATTCCCGCAGTTGTTCCTATTCACCCAATTTTTATACAGTACATAAATTATGTATGGATCTTTCTGTGGGAATATTTAATAACCGAGTAAGAAGTCTGCTAAAAATGCTTACTATTTAGATCTTTTGCATCATATTTCTAAAAGCATATACAGAATTTACAAACAAAGCCCTTCCTACTTGTATTCATATATGAACTAGGATGCATCATATGAAAGTCATTACACACCGAAAGGAAGAGAATGCAGAAAGTTGGCAGAAACTTACCTTGTTCCGTTGGCAGGATCTTGTCCACTTTGCCAATGACAGAGGTGATCTGTTGGCATAAGTCATCACGTTTGGAGCCGACATCTTTCTTCAGTTTCTCCTTCTTCAATGTGATTGACAAAAAGTCATTCACCTCTATATAACATGGAGAAAAAAACCAAAGCAAACATAAATTGCGATCACAATTTTACACAAATGTAATACAATACAGGCCACTCTGAAAAATGCAACGGAAATGTTTCTGGAAAGTATTTGTCATGTTCAGCCAACATTACAAGGTAAAGACAATTACAAAGAATGTGAATGTTTGTCATTCTCTCTTTGTCCGTCTCTCTTTCTCTCTCTCTCTTTTTCTCTTTTTCTCTCTCTCTTTCTCTCTCTCTCTCTCTCTCCCTTTTGTTTTAGGGAAGTTGGATGGGGTATTTAATAAAATTATGCACATATTCATTAAAACTTTCTAATATTGGAATCTGAATAAAAATCACTCTCCTTTGCTGCCTGTAACTCATGAAATTACCCAGGAAATTTAAGGTGACAGAGAGCCCAATTGGTGAAACCATTCTATTAGTTCTTATTTGCAAGTGAAAGTAACCAACATGTGTTCAATTATGCATCCTGGAATACTTTTTCTATGGCAAATTGAAAACCTGACACGACAATGGCACTTAAAGGGGAAGTTACTATTTAAAAATATAAGGAACATTGATAATATAAAGTTAAAGTTTACCAATCACTTAAAAATAATTTGTGAACCGCTAGAATGTATAAAATCAACTTCAAAACACTTAACCTGGCCTTCATTGGGTTAACAGTTACAGAGTAAGAAGAAAATAAAGGAAAACATAAAACCTCCTCGCTCGGAACTGAACTCAGAGTTTGGTTCCGCTCGGGCACTTATTCTATGCGAGCGCATATGGGTCCGTCAACTAAGCTCCTCACAAGTCGCTGTAATGTTTATTGGGAGCATATTTCGACTTGCAATATCTCTTTATACAATCAATATTTGAAGATCATATTTTTAATATAGTACAGCGACATTGAACCCCGAACATACAGAGGAAAATATTTTTTTGGTGACTGGTAAAAGAGTCATAAATACCATTTCATCAGAAATTCATCGAATATTTACTCATACCTCTGACCTAGGCAGATAATTGCAAACATGTTATTACAATATCCAGATCTATTCATTCATCAGATCAAAAAGCGAGATATTTTTGAAAATTTAGATTCGATTACCCAGAAATCATACAGTTGATCATTCGTGCCTATATTGCTCATTTTTCAGTATAGTCATCCACCTGTTTCTTTCATTTTTCTGCTTTTGTCATAATCAACTCGATATCAGGGTTGGCTATTCTTTCGTTTTAGATACATACATGTAACAAACAGGGGGAACTACATGTATATTGCTTAATTTCAAACTACCTCCCCATAAAAAGACTTGTATCTTTAGCATGACAAAATACATGTACAATATATAGTACATTATTCTTTTGTATCAATGTTGGATATATGGAGTCAAAGTCATAAGAATGTTGGATATATATTACAAAAATAAATCAGAAGACAACATCCTGACTCAAAGTAAACAAAAATTCTATAAATGGACACATCTATACCTCGGGAAATTGCGAAGATACTTGATTACATAACCATGTATTGTGGATTTCAGAATAAGATCTATTTCATGATACTTGCTTACTACACTAATATCTAATCTTAGACTTCCTCTCTTCAGAATGACTCAAGATTTTCTGTACAAAATGGACTGTTCGCGGCCTGGTGCAAAAGATCACATGCTTGATCTGGATAAAAGAGGTCGGAAAGAAAGAATACGTAAGATTCCAATGGGTTACACAAAATTTCACATCAACGTGAGCTGAGTGTAGCCTATTTTTATCAGTCTCCATCATTATAAGAAACAGCTGTGTGTGTGGGTGTGTGGGTGTGTGGGTGTGTGGGTGTGTGGGTGTCAAGGTAGTCTAGATTCATGTGCGTGTAGTTTAAAACGTACGTCAATAGTGAGTGAAAAGGGTTTGTTCCTAGACCCCCCCCTCATTTTTTTTTTCATTCAAGACGACAGCATAAGATAAATAATATGAATGCCTAATTGAAAATAAGAGAAAAATATAGATATACATGGGTATCAAAACAAAATGTGTGAGAAAAAAAATTAAAAGTTATGATTTTTGTTAAAGATATGAAGATTACTACATGGAGAGAAAGAAATAAGCAACAAAATCATGAGGCTATTATCATAATTATGATGTCATTTCCTCAATATCCAGTTTTCACCAATATTTGGAAACCTATTTTCCCTGCAAGAAAAAAGATTTCCTTCCTCATACCCTTGCCCAAGTTACATTCATTTGATGAATACTTTGACAGATTTGCAATCTCACTATTTCAAAAATATACCTTTTCTGGGGGAGGGGGGGGGGGGGTCTAATTTCATTTAAAAAAAATCATATTACCATAGACAGAACTTGGGCAAAGGCATAAAGAAAGTTTTGTTTATAAAACAAATTCTCAGAAGGGAAGCAAACTGGAAAATGAAGGATATAGAAAGATTTTCTGCAAATTATACTACTTAGCTTGCCTTGAACCATATTCAAGCCATATATACATGTACCGGTATGTAAGTATTCATCTGCCTGGCTGGAAAAATGTATCCATTGGCACAGGATTTGTGCTTCTTGGCTCAAATGAAGCAGTCCTTGAAATTTGAAATTATATCTACTCTGTCATCATTTGCCACCTTTTCCTTACAACACACACACACACACACACACAAAGAGAGGATATTTTTATAATCTTTTGTACTAAAGTGAATATCTTCAGATATTGTGCCAAAAGAACACCTTTGAAAAAGTACCGTACTAGGATTTAATTTCTTCTTTAAGGAAATTGAAATTTATGTCCCAATTTTCCTTTTTATGATCAGCATCTGCTCAAGAACAGAGTTCATACCTGCAAACTAATCATAACTTATATAAATTCATTTAAAATGGTAGTTTGGCTTTCAAATCTCGCCATTAAAGAGAAATCCAACCCTAATGGCAAGTTGCTCTGAATGAAAGAGGACAAATCAGAGAATCAGATTGGTGAAAGTTTGAACGAAATCGGACAAACAATATGAAAGTTATGACATTTTTGAAAGTTGTAATCACTATCAATATGGGAATTTCAAATTGGCCGACTAGGTAACATCACTGTGATGTAGTTGCGGACAACTCTCCCATTCGCTCCAACACACAAAATCACTAAAATACATTACTCAGTAGGATTTTTCTCTTTCATGAGGACCTATAACAATATGTGATCTCCAATATATTTTGAGTACTGCCCCGAGGGTAAAGGCGCTTCGGAGAAAACCGCACATCAATGATATTTTTGTGTACGACAAACAGGAGAGTTGTCCACAAGTATGTCACAATCGACTCACCAAATTGCCAATTTGAGATTCACATAGATGTAGCGATCTCATTTTTCAAACATTCATAACTTTCTTATACCTTGTCCGAATTCTCTCAAACTTTCACGATCCTGTTTTTCTTATTTTTCTGCTTTCACACAGATCAACTCATCACCAAGGTTGGATTGCCCTTTAAAATAATCCTCTTGGCTTAAATTCATTTCAGAATAAAAATCACCCCCAAAATAATAATTCAGCCTTCAAGTATACCTACAATATTTTATAAAGTATTTTAAGCCAATTGATAACAAGATAATATACATGTATGTTCCTGAATAATGATTTGGCATGGCAGACCCCAACATAGGGACACAGTGTGTATAAGACTAGTGAACAATCCCACCTGAAATATTTGACACCAGGATGTAAATGCTTCACAGGAAGAAAATTATAAAGGAAGGAAACCATTTCAAAGAGCTTCAAATTTCCTAATGGAAGCCTCAATGTAGTTTCTATTCAGGATACATGTAGGCTATATAGAAAAGATGGCACACTGATTTCTATAATTCCACTATAAAAGATTAAAGATGTATAATTTTAAGGAAAGTGATAGTATAATACACCAATATATAATTCCGTTTCTTCTGTCAAACATGGATTTCTTGGAAATCATTACATTAAGAAAATAGAAATTATATCAAATCTATATCACACATGCTATAAAACTGATTTTGCAGGAAGATTACTCTTTTGCAATAATCATATATTTATTTTATTCTTATTTATTTATTTTTAAATTTATATTAGAAAACATAACATTGAGCCACTAGCCTACAATAAAGGTCTACAACTTAGTGCTAGGTTGATAATACAAGAGGCACATCATCATATTAATTATACAACACATGGCTAGATGTATCTTTCCATGCAATTTGGGATCAGTACATATAAGGGATTGATACATATCAAATTACCACTTCTGACTTTACTGGGTTACTAGTTTAGTCTCGTTTTTGGTCAAACTTGAAAATTGTTTTTTAATAAAATACTTGTATAGTTAATATTTAATGAGGAACTTTGATAAAGATAATATTTGTATTTTGAAGTAAAAACCAAGCTACATATACAAGACCCAAAGGCCTTAAAGGGATTCGGTAACTTTGTGAAGGCTTGATTTAATAAATTGTTGAATTTTTATATCTGTCTTGTATAATGATGTTCAGAAGGATAAATAAATAGCCAAGCATAGAAAGGTTTTCAAATATATAATGCTATTATTAAGATATCTATGACTAAATACTCCCATTTACGAAAGCATGTATGGCCATACGCTTTAGTCTAACACTGAGTCTATGGGGGAAAATGAGTCTGGCATTTCCGGTCACTTGCATAAGTGCTTCCCCCCCCCCCCCCCCCCCCCCCCCCCCCCCCGGCTTCATTTTAACACCACATTACATACACTGATAGCATGTAAGGCCAGGCAGCTCAGATTTGATCAAGCCTCTACAAAGTTACCAAATCACTTTAATAACTGTTATAAGCTAGTACTGACATCGTTGCATTTGAATGGCTGTGAGCAAATTTGTTATAGAAATGTGACCCAGAAGTCCATAAATGGGATATGGCAAAGTGCAGAATATATCAAGTCATTTTCCATTATTTGGAAGGTATTGAGCTTATATTATAATGAGTGAGCAGAAATAGTATACCATGTTTACTATTACACATATTAATATGTATGAATTATGTAATCCAGTGTCTTGAATTTAACCACAAAAATAAAAACTGTATCACATGAAACCAAACACTATAAATGATCAAAACAAACTAAAAGCAAGACAAAACAAAAACAGTATTTAAGGACATGAAATACATGAAGGAGTAAAGGAAGAAGAAAAGGAGAAGGAAGAGAAAAGATGCGAGAGAACAGCTGAGCAATACAAAACAAAAACAAAAACATATCCAGTATCATGACATGTCTACTTTATTGATCAGGCAATATCCTCCCCCAAAAATTGGCGTACATGAAAATGTGGAACAAAATTATATAATCCTTCAGCGGATCTCTGTGTACATACCAAAATACTGGGAATAGATGTAACCATGTGACTACAAATGAGTGTTAACTTCTATCTAGTTTTTAATAGTTTTAAAACTTCAGTTCATTTCACTTCGGCTCAGACTCAGTCAACACACTCAACACGGAAGTACCCGTGCGAAATTGTACTGTACAAGCGAAACACGCAGCAGACTCATAACTCACACAAACACTCGAAATGTAAAAAATTAAAATGTTATGATCAGTTAGAGTACGCACAACATTACCTTTTAGAAGGTGCTTAATTTCTTCTAGGAGAAAATCACGAGTATCTGCCATAGCTGAACTAAACAATTAGGCACTGTATGCATTCATTCCATTCCACTCAGGCCCACGAAGCTGTGTCCCTGCCCTACAGCTACCTGCAATGCATGGAGACTCTGCATTTATATACGTCTACTGTGTTTCTGTTCAAAAGCGCAACGCTGCAACTAGCTAGCTGCACACAGTCCAGAGAAGGAAAGGGACTGTCCCGAAATTTGTGAGGATCATTACGGGATGATCGGAGACGGAGCCGCGCCGGAGAGAAAGGGGATCCGGGTCTTCAAGAGTTCTGTGGGTTGGACTTGGAGGCATGCATTGGAGGGATGGGGGGGGGGGGGGGGTAAGGATGGGGTCGTTTCTTGCCCCCCGGGCTCTTCATTCGTTGCCCGAATATCAATTATTACTGGCTTACCATATATCTATCGCCGAAAGCCTTGCTGTATTCCACCCGATTTCACCCCTCGATGCAAAAAGATTGGCCCTATGCGAGCAAATGGCAGGTTCTCTATGGGCTGTTGTACAGTGAAGCGATTCTGATTGGTTAAAAGTTACGGTAAGAGTTTTATTTTGGAGTTGCATTCATCATCTCTCTTGTATGCGAGATGCCCGAAGTCTTATAATCTCTGACAGTAGTGGGGAATTGGATTGTTTTAAAAGGCCAATATAATAGTTCAAAATCAATATAACGTTCAATGATGAGGAGTAATATGCCGAATTAGGATTCATCCCCCCCCCCCCCGGCTGTTCCCCCAAAACAAGGATTTATCTTGTTTGGCAATCAGTTGACGAACTTGAGTCCGTCGCCTATGTGAAAACCTCCGTCAAGTTCACATGGGGTTGGCGATCCTTTTCGGAAAGGAGGCTAACATTAACATCATGATGAAATAAAGATAACCATTGCCATACGACATAAATACCCAGAATAATGTATTGGTTTCACAATAGGTATGGTAGGTAAATAGGACCTATTACATAACTATCACCTATAGGCTTCTACCCAGGGCTTCTTTCTTCTTTTTCTTTTTCTTCTTTTTTTTCGGGGGGGGGGGGGGGGGAGGGACAAGACACCCAGGTCACTGGTGATCCTTGTACATGTATTTCAACAACAACAAAAACTCTCCCGGGCACTAATATGCGTCAGGGCAAGTCATGTAAAAATTCATGTAATGTTGCACTTAATATATATTTTCAACCCCATGATTTTTCATACCATCACCAGTGACGTATTCAGCGTTGGTCCAGATTATTGGGTGCACTATAGCACCATTGAGGGACAATAAACATAGCCATCGATTATAGAGAAAGGATGTGAAATAACAGTGAAAAAGGTATCCTTTCGTCTTCTTTTCACATTCCTTTTCCCTCTTTCTGTCCCACCTTCCCTACCTCACCCACCCCCCCCCCCTCTCTCTCATTTTCCTTTTTGGGGGCTTTGGGCTGCTATTTGATGGGGCGGAGGCACTTACCCCTTGCCAGCTCCATAGCTATACGCCACAGTCATTAACCGAGTTAAAATGACTCCCATGAGCATGATGAGTGGTTATTTATAATGTTGTCTATGCCCTGAAATTATGTGATATGTGGTTTCAGATATGGTCCCTCATCCACATTTGGGAAATCGTGGATCCACCCCAGATCCGCCCTTGTGGGGGTTATATTATTTAGATGTAGTTTCTAGATCCTATAGTCATTGCTCATGCTTTCGGTAAACAAGACTGGATGGGACATTGAAAAAATATAATTTGACGGTTACCAGAGTATTGGAAATTTCAAAAAAATGAAACAGCACTATAGCCCCGTCCTCTTATACGCCTTGTCAGTTGTATAGATTATTTAAAAAATGGGGAAGGGGCATCGCCAAAAAGGGCACTTTTAAGGAAAAATGGCATCTATATATAAAGACTTGGTGGATTAGATTGATAATATACCATCACGTGCTGACTTTTTTTTTTTATAACTTCCCCTTTTAATGATTTACTGTTTTAAAATATTCTTGGATGTATCGTCATCTTCCTGGACACTAGTGGCTGAAAATAATTATGTAATAACTATTTGTAAACGAGCGGTGCGAGACACCGAAAAAATCCCAGAGTATAGCTAATATAGCCTTTTGGCCTTCTGTATGAATTAACTGTGTTTTATCAAGTTGATTGGGACAATTTAGATTTTGGTAATAACTAAGAAATTGCTTTTCGCTGTATTTTAATATGTCACTAAAATTTAATTTCATATACATGTACGTTAATAAGGATCAAACTGATCAATATTATTGCTTCCTCTATGTGCACCTTCTTTCTGTTGATGTTCCCGTTATGTTTGCTCATAGGCATTATGCCTTTATTGCTTGGTATGCCCAGATTATTAATTCCATGTCCCATTGTGGAATTTTTTCAGGAAATAACCATATTTGGCCCGTTTTAAAGCAAGATTTGCTTATTACTGGCCCCTCAATCAGTGATAGAGAAAATGCCCCATCTCACCTGGATATTGCCCCCTTTTATTGCCTTATATGCCCTTGATATAACTTTATACTTCTTTCCACTATGGGCCTATACGCTATAGGGGCACGTTCTGGAAACGGGGGTATACGTTTTTACTAAGGTTCGTTTTTCAGAAGGTTCATAATTCCGAAACACCAATTTCCCATAGCGGGGGCTTCATAATTCCGAATTCCGAACATTTGATGCATTACCCCGAAGGTTCGTTATTTCGGAGGTTCGTAATTCCGAAAATGAAAAGGGTTCATAATTCTGAAGGCTCGTAATTCCGAAAAGATCCTTACTAAACTTTTGGAATTACGAACCTTCGGAAATATGAACTTTTTTTTTTCATTTTCAGAATTACGAACCATCGGAAAAACGAACCTTCGGAATTATGAACCTTCGGAAAATGATGCGTAACCCTGGAAACAGCAATGTATTTTCCCTGGCCCCTGCAGGCAATGTGGATAATGGCAGGACTGTTTTAATTTAGATGAGGGGCATAAAAATATCTCATAGAAATGCCCAATTTGGTCGGTTTCTTCTTCCGCTGGATTTCATTTGCCTTCAAGTAGCTCATCTGTTTATATTATAATGCAAAGAGAATAATGCATTTCATTCTAAGGGGTAAACTACAAACAAAAACACTATTATCATGACGTAGATTATCAAATCAAATAGGTTTTCATATATAGGAGGTGGATCTAGGACAGTTAGGAAGGGGAGGGAAAGACCTTTCCTTACCGTTTTTTTCCAGATCCAAAAACGGGCAATCCGCATTATAAATCATTCACACTTTTATTCACATACAAACCGCTTATTTCATGCTGATCATGTTCTTATAATTCACGATATATATATTCTTAAGCTTGGCACTTTTATGTACCAGTTGTCAAAAAGGATTTGCCTGATATATTTACGCCAATTTTTCAAAGAAATGACAACATATTCCATATTTTTAATTTGTAAACAAATCTTTCGGCATATTACTCCCAGTGTTAAAGATCGTATGCTCGATCTGTAATGAAAAACACAAGTCAGAAAAAATTGGAACCAGCGGGATTCGAACCTGTCATCTACTGCTTGCCGGGCAGCGACTTAACCACCAGGCTATTCTGGTTCACGGCCAAGTCACGACGAACTAGAATCAAATACCCAAGATCCTTTTCTTTCTGACTCATTAATATTCAAACGGTCCGCCGTAGACAATGGTTAGTAAACGAAGAAGCTTGACTGGGGAGGAATTTTTAATTTGTAAACAAATCTTTCGGCATATTACTCCCAGTGTTAAAGATCGTATGCTCGATCTGTAATATGCCGAAAGATTTGTTTACAAATTAAAAATTCCTCCCCAGTCAAGCTTCTTCGTTTACTAACCATTGTCTACGGCGGACCGTTTGAATATTAATGAGTCAGAAAGAAAAGGATCTTGGGTATTTGATTCTAGTTCGTCGTGACTTGGCCGTGAACCAGAATAGCCTGGTGGTTAAGTCGCTGCCCGGCAAGCAGTAGATGACAGGTTCGAATCCCGCTGGTTCCAATTTTTTCTGACTTGTGTTTTTCATTACAGATCGAGCATACGATCTTTAACACTGGGAGTAATATGCCGAAAGATTTGTTTACAAATTAAAAATTCCTCCCCAGTCAAGCTTCTTCGTTTAATATTCCATATTATCCAACTCGTCACAGTCACTCGTTTCACCTTCCACGTACACGAACACTCTTTTCTCAAAAATGTTTCTTGTATACACCGGACCGAAATTCTGGAATGACTTGCCAGCACGGGACACAATTGAAAGCCCCTCTTTATTTTCATTTATAGGCGCAAGCTCAAACAGCTGTTGCTGTACTCTTATTCAGTTGTTACAGAGTAAGGACGCATGTTGAGCTATTATTTGTCATAATCATGAAGACAGATGAATCTTTCTTCTACCTCCTTGTTAATTTGTTCTAAATGAACAGGCAGAGCGATTCTCCTTTGTTTTTTTTTTCTTATTTCTAAATACATCCTAACTTAGTGTTTTTTAAACTGGAGTCCCTGAATTGATTCTTAGTCTTGTCTCCTTTACTTTTTGACAATTGTTTTACGATTCAGCAAATCAGCCACCTCTTAGCTAGGCTTTTTGGCTGGTTTCCTCCAATGTCATTTCTCCTCAATTTTTGCTTTGTCTATTACGGAATTTCAATGGTTAAGTTGAGATTTACTATCCTATGTGTATATTTTCATCTATTTCTTTACTATGAATATAATATGTATTTAATTTGTATACTTTGTTATATTGTGAAATGAAAAATAAATAAACTAAACTAAATTTAATTGTGATTTTCTGCCAGTGATTTTTCGTTCGGTCTATAGCAGAGGTGACTCTTTCTAGTACTCCCCAAGTGTCACCCCTTTTCTCCAAAAGTATCCCTTTAAAAAAGTTTTGATAAGTGCCCCTTTCCCTAATTAGCGCTGTTTTCTCCTTCTGATAAATGCCCATTTTTTAAATCAAATGATTGCCCCCTTTCACTTCTGGTGAATGTCCCTTTTCCTTTCCTAAGTGCCCTTTCTCCCTTATGATAAGTGCCCCATTTCACTCTAATGAGTGTTTTTTCCCCCTTTCTTATAATCATGCAGTACTTAGGCCTATATACCAATTATATCTCAAAGCCGCTCCGCCTCCTCTGGTCTATAGGGATTGGGATGAGCGAATTTCTTCCCGAAATTATTTCTTCTCAGAAATGATTCAGGAATCCTGACAAGGCTTCCATAAACAGCTTCCCAGACTTACTTAGCAGGATGATTGACTGGCAGTAAGGTATCAGTCACCCTTTATTTCTCCTGTTTCACATGATTTTCTCTTTCTCTCTCCCTTTCTATTTTTTCTTTCTTTTTTGCCATCATGAAAGTTTATAATTATTATTATCGAAACCACCACTAGGAAGTAACTTTTTTATTTCGTTTTATTTTGCTCTTCACAGTTACCACCACTATTGATTTGCTTGTTCAACCTTTTTTCTTTTCTTGGGAGGAGTCGGTCATGTTTGATTCTTGAATAAATATTCCACTCATTTCTTTTACTCGACCTAGCTTGTTACTGTAAAGATCTGATTTCATCATGAGTTTTGATGAAGGTCACGTTAATCAGGCAGAATTTCCAGAGGCTGCAGCGGCTGTCCAACAGACAAGGGAAGAATACAGCGCAGGTAATTGATCAGTCCCACTCATAAATTTTCCTGTAGTAGGGTGATCATGGTTTTCAGTAATTCACTCCTCTGGCTCTACATCAGCAAGCAATGGTCATATTGACCATTAGCACTCCCGGGTACATTTCTGTAAAATAGTTGGTATTTTCTGTCGCATGTACTAAAGGTATGGGGGGGGGGGGGAAATAAGATAAATATTTTAAATACTTGCTTTCAAATTCAGCCCTTAAAAATCTCACTCCTACCTCAAATGGCCGTTAGGAAGAACTTTTGATATTTACAGCAAAATCCAAAGTCAAAATCTTGTCCAAAACCGGAGAAATCCCCGCCGATTTGTTTCGCGATCGCGTGTTGTTTACAAACTGCCGATGTCTTAGACTAAAATCGGCCAATATAATTTTTGTCCACGAAGAAACTCGGGATCGCAAGGGCACATCGATCTTTACGATCGCGCACACAGAAAATCGGAACTTTTCCGTGTACGCCATAGGGACCGAATTTTTGAGGACAAAACTCTTTTGGGGAGATGTCAGCGCCCGCGGCGACCAGGAAATGTACACAATGACTCCGATAGCTCGTTTCGCGAGAATCAACAGTAAATTGCGGATTTCATTTTTGTAAATATCTTTTCCAACATTGGTGAGTTGAATTTATTGTATTTCTTGGATATTTTGGGGTCGGTTTTTGAAAATTAAATGCCGATTTTGAGTGAATATTGGTGACTTTTGTGCAGTGGTGTTTTAAAAAGATGAGGTGTATGACTGCCTACATTATACACACGAAGTATAGGAATGTACCTATGAGTGACCATTAGAATCATATACATGTGTGTATACTGGGTATTGGGGATACAGATGTAATTTTGTTTGAAATTGATGTTTTTGTGGGCAAACTGATACTTAAAGGGAAATCCAACATTAATTGCAAGTTGCTCTGAAAGAAAGAGGAAAAATCAGAGAAGCAGATTGGTAAAAGTTTGAACGAAATCGGACAAGCAATAAGAAAGTTATGAATTTTTGAAAGTTGTAATCACTATATCTATGGGGATTTCAAATTGGCTCAATAGGAAATGTCCCAGTGATCACTCATAGGTACATTCCTATACTTCGTGTGTATGTAGGCAGTCATACACCTCATCTTTTTAAAACACCACTGCACAAAAGTCACCAATATTCACTCAAAATCGGCATTTAATTTTCAAAAACCGACCCCAAAATATCCAAGAAATACAATAAATTCAACTCACCAATGTTGGAAAAGATATTTACAAAAATGAAATCCGCAATTTACTGTTGATTCTCGCGAAACGAGCTATCGGAGTCATTGTGTACATTTCCTGGTCGCCGCGGGCGCTGACATCTCCCCAAAAGAGTTTTGTCCTCAAAAATTCGGTCCCTATGGCGTACACGGAAAAGTTCCGATTTTCTGTGTGCGCGATCGTAAAGATCGATGTGCCCTTGCGATCCCGAGTTTCTTCGTGGACAAAAATTATATTGGCCGATTTTAGTCTAAGACATCGGCAGTTTGTAAACAACACGCGATCGCGAAACAAATCGGCGGGGATTTCTCCGGTTTTGGACAAGATTTTGACTTTGGATTTTGCTGTAAATATCAAAAGTTCTTCCTAACGGCCATTTGAGGTAGGAGTGAGATTTTTAAGGGCTGAATTTGAAAGCAAGTATTTAAAATATTTATCTTATTTTCCCCCCCATACCTTTAGTACATGCGACAGAAAATACCAACTATTTTACAGAAATGTACCCGGGAGTGCCAGTGATGAAGTTGTGGACAACTCCCCCATTTGCTCCAACACACAAAATGACTAAAATGTCATTTTTTTCCAAATGTATTACTCAGTAAGACTTTTTTCTTTAATGAGGACCTATAACAATTATGCTATCTGCAATATATTTCGAGTACTGCCCCGAGGGTAAATGCGCTTCAGAGAAAACCGCAAATTAATGATATTTTTGTGTACGACAAACGGGAGAGTTGTCCACAAGAATGTCACAATCGACTCACCAAATTGCCAATTTGAGATTCGCATAGATGTAGTGATCTCATTTTTCAAACATCCATAACTTTCTTATTCCTTGTCCGATTTCTTTCAAACTTTGACCATCCTGTTTTTCTTATTTTTCTGCTTTCAGACAAATCAACTTATTACCAAGGTTGGATTGCCCTTTAAGTATCATTCTTTAGATTTTAAGTTATCAGTTCGTTAAGATACAAAATGTAGAAAGTTATAAAAACTTACATTTACAGCCCTCTTTTTGGTACTTGTTACCCACACCTCCATACGGATGACGACTGCTCTCAATAATGTTGCGCACTAGTGAGGCCGCTCTACATGGTTACGCACCGTAGATACGTACGCAGAATGTTACACACACAAGCTATTCTACGAAGACCTGGAAGGGCCAAACTGACGACGTAAAAAAATAAAAAATATTACGTACGTACGTAGTAATTATTACGTACGTACGTAATATTTTTTATTTTTTTACGTCGTCAGTTTGGCCCTTTCAGGTGTTCGTAGGAGATCGACGAACCCATCGCGCCGGTACTACTACGAGCGCTGAGGGCTCCCTTCATCATAATCGTGAAAAATACAAACTGGATGCTGACGGGACAGTCTCGATAGCAGTTATCGACAAAAAGGACCCAAAATTTCAGGAAACCCTCTTCAAAGGTCACAAAACAACCTGGTAAGTTTTAATCATCTATTATTCAATATAATTCTTTGGATGTAAGTAAACTGCAATATATGATATTCAATTAAATATAGCCAAAAATGCACAGTGATGCAGTTTAGGTATGGGATGTGTGTTGGCTGCGTTACTACACAGTCGGCAATGGCGTGTACCTATGAGTGCTCTGGCTCTGCAATCAAGACAAAGCTGTGAAGCAAACATCACATGAAAAATTTATTCTCTGCTTAGTCTTATGTTTGAAATAATTTATAGGAAATGCTTAGATTCTTCTATGTAAAATGAGTGAAAATTTCATGTGAACTGAGCTGAAATGAGTAAAAACGACACGACATGAAATGAGTGAAAATATGACGTGAATTGATAAATATGAATTGAGTGAGAATACGAAAATTAAAATGAGTCAAATGTGATGTGAAATGGGTGAAATTGATGTGAAAGGTTGTGATATGAGAGAAAATATGGCATGAAATGAATTAAATCATGATGAGATATAATTAAGTGATAACGGTGTGAAATGAATGAAAATATAGTGTGAAATGAGTGAGAAAAAAACCCTGAGAATATGATGCGAAATGGTCCACAGGTCTCTTCCCTGGAAGATAAGGATAAAGAATTTGCTAGTTAATAGTTGTATCGGAAAGGATGATGATTTACGGACCCAAGTAACACTGGTTGCCGTTTTTTCATTTCATTGGTCAACTTGAAAAATAATGCTCTATGTACTTACCAAGCCTTTTTACTTTAATTCACTTTTTTGGTCACACTTCTGTTTGTTGGTCTGATACTGGCTGTATGAGCTCCTTGGCTTATTAATCTGGTACTGGCCTACGGAGCTGTATATGGGATCCATATACTGTGTGTGGAGGCAGATATCAACCCCCCAAAATAGATCTAAATATCACCATTTCTCACATGCATACAACCCACCCTCGGAGTTTGCTACAGGGGTTACCTTCCACGTACTGCTCCGTAGGCCAGTACTAGATTGATAAGCCAAGGAGCTCGTACAGCTAGTCTAATACACTCACACTTATGCAATGTTATTGGAGATAACCTCTCACTTTGTACCTTCATACTGTGAGGAATTGCCTCCCATAGCAAGTGCGTGATCTCTAGTACATATGTGTGCTGGTAAGGAACAAGATCGCCAGCCAAAAACAGTCTGAAAATTCACTTTATCAAGATGATAACGATTCTGTTGAAGAATCTGGCATGAAATTAGATATTCTATCATACTAAAATGTAGAAGGAAGTAGTTTCTCCAAATTTTGCTTATTATATTGGTGTTTTTGCTTCTTCAACTTAGAGGTCGTGACCGTCGCTGAAATTCACACAGTCCCACGTGGTGATATGTCAACAAAACACTGAAAACAAATGTCAAACACAATAAATCAAAATGGTCTTTAAAAAGATTAGATCCATGTGATGTGTCTTTTCCATGTTATTGTGATTTCAGTGTAGAATATTTTGGGTGACATATAGTCTACTATGGTTAAAGGGAAATTAACCTCAGCGTATGAATTAGCTTATTTTGAATGGTGTAGTATATGCCTCTTATTTGATACATGCAATTTCATGTAAAAACACAGGATATAGATATAAATCACTATTTTCCAGCCAAGTTATTGTCTGCTAGCAATAATAAGGGGGCTGCCATTACTTTATGTGTACACGAAAATATTTTTCATCCCAAGTAATATTTCCTTCATCGTTAACTTGTAATTGATTTTTAGAGGACAAATATATATTAGATATAGTCACATATTCTGAAATGTAAGTTTAGTTTTATATATTTTTTAAAAGGTCTTAATTTGTTCATAAAAATATACTTTCTGTACGTGGAGACGGAGAATTGACGTCAAGGACGGAGACAATCGTAACAATACCAAAACAAAGCGAGGAATCTGCATTACAGGATGGCTATTAGAACTCATGGGTCGTCAATTATCTAGGCCCATGGCCAATAACAATCGTAATAAAATCAGAACAAAGCGACGTATCTGTTGTAAAGGTAGGCTATTATCAATGCATATGGTACCTAATGATCCGTGTCATGCACAAAATGGCAGCCTCCATGGAAAGACGTAGCAGACAATACCGCATCTAGAATATCATGTGGGGTTAATTGTCCTTTAATGATTTAGCGTATGATCTGCTGTCCACATCTTATCACATATTTGAATCAAGTTAGTAATATTTTGACAACATAGATCTACTTACATGTACCGGTAAGTGAAATAATCCAGTGGTTGCCTACTCTTACATGGACAAGGTGAATTGGGATGGGTCTCTTATAAAGGGCCTTATTCCTTTTTGGCTTCTACATGCAGTATGTACCTAGCTCTACTTCAGAAAAGTTTCTATCTTGACCTTTTTAGCGTTTATTTATTATAATTTTGCAATATCTGGGTTTTTTGTGCTGTCAAGTGAAATAAATAACATGAATGGATGAGGAGAAGGAGTAGAAGAAGAAGGAGAAGGAGTAGGAGGAGAGGTAGAAGGAGAAGGAAAAGGAAAAGGAGAAGGAGAAGGAAAAGGAAAAGGAGAAGGAAAAGGAAAAGGAGAAGGAAAAGGAGAAGGAGAAGGAAAAGGAAAAGGAGAAGGAAAAGGAAAAGGAGAAGAAGAACAAGTGCTATAAGGGGTTACATGTGTCTTTATTCTTTATGAGTGTTGAGTTTTCATTCAATTCTCTAACTCAGTTAGAATGATATACTGGACCATGTACTGTTCGCTGATATGTTTCTAAATTATGCTGGGACTCTTCCCTTTTGATACTGCAGTCCAAGTTTTGAAGATAGATTAAACTTCAGACTCATCAAATATGTTATGGTTAAATTTGATTGTGGTAAAAAATGTGACTTAATGTATTCTTTTTTTAAAAATTCACTCAACATGAGAATCTGCTTGTGAACACTGTAACACCTACTGTGCCACTGTGCCATAATTTGGCTCAGAGTCTACACACAAATCCCATAGAAGAATATTTATGTGGCAGATAAAGAGTTAAACTTCAGTTTGTTTTCCATACATGTACCATATTTCAGAGTCAGAATTATAGGTATGGCATCATTTAATTGTTGTGAGGCTCATAAAATGTCACTCTCTGTATCATGGGATACCATTGTTGACATGATTATTAGCTTTAAAATCATGTACACGTACAATCGCCATGAGTGGATACATACCAAAGATTTCCAATAATATTGGAAATAGTCATTCCTGAGGAATTTGATATCTCCCACATTTGATGTGTGTCGAGCCAATTACAATATTTATTACTAACTTAATACTGGAGATTTATTTACATACATGTATACATGTATGTACACGGTACCAGTAAAATAATCAGAATGGTATCATCTATGTACTTCATTGACATTTCACTAACTTCCTTGTATTGAAACTACCTTGTCTTGCATATTAGATGAATCCAATTTTAATTTTGGAGGTGCTTCCTCCTTGTGATAGACTTTTCAATATGTATGTTGGGTGTTAAATGTCAATATTTTTTTAAAATTTTATTCACTGGTGTCATTTACGAGAAAAGGTAGAATGAATTGAAAGAATCACAACATGTAATTTTTCAAATTATTGTTACAATAACATTATTGGTTTTGATACATGTACATTGGCAGCTGATGTTATGTTATTGAAAGAAGGTCAATAACATCAGCTGCCAATGTACATGTATCACACCAATATTCTGAATTATAAATTCTGAGATAGCAACAAAATTATAATAATTCATGGGTAACCATTAAACATTTAATAGCTTTTTTTTTTGCACACTGACTCAGACAGCTTTTAGAGAAAGTACTTCCCGATACTGTAAATAGATGAAATAGTCATTTGCATTTGGCATTCTGTCTATTAAAGACACTTACATGTATTATATTTTTTGAAAATTGTAGATTAATCTAAACTTTTGATGTTAGCAGTCTATTTTTTAGGTAGACAAACCAGAGATTTACAGTGTTAGGATTTAATCTGTACCGGTATTCAGCATTACCATATAGACTGTTAAACACAACTTTGTTTTAATCAGTAAAGCAATGTTGTTTTTATCAGTATTTTATATGGCGCCCTCATGCTGTAGAACTATACTATACCCTATTTTGTAATGAATATCGACATTCCATGGATGTTAAGTCCCATATGCTGTCATGGTGAGGTTTGTAATGCTTCAGCTGCTTCAGCAGTCTAAAATTTATACTAAAGAAAGCAAAAGATTTTATTGCCAAAGAAATGAAACTGCAGTTGGAGCATGACATGAAAGTTAATGAGGAAATGTGGCTGCTCACAGGCTACATGTACATGTATGCACAGTGCCGGTTCATTGTAAAACTTGTTTCACATGCTCGTGAAACAATGAACAGTATACGCGCAGTAACAATTTACTTCACAATTGCTTGGCCCAGATTACATACCTGTATGAATAACCTGAAATCTGAAGGACTGACAGGCAAACAGACGTGTTTGTCATTGCTACAACATAGGCAGTGTACATGATATAGGTAATAATAATATTGGCTGGCACTGCTTTCCGTCAGTATCGAAAATATTGCCCATAAAAGAACCATATTGCCCTCGTCTTCGCCTCGGGGCAATATATTTTGATATCCCCCTCAATTCCAGTCAATATTATATAAATATTGTGAAAGTGAAAGGTACTTATGCGGTGAGCTGTCAGAGGCATTACTATACATGTGTAGAACATGTACATGTACCTGTAACAAAGCCAAGTGGCATTGCTTATACACGAACATGTAAGTTAATGAATGGATGATAAGGAATAAGTTACTCATGAATGAACAATGAATGATTATTTCTCCTAGACTTCGACATTATTTATCCGATCATGTTCATTTGTTAGTCGGTGATGCTGTAGTTGAACCTTCTGAATTGGTCAGAACTCTTGGTGTTGAACTTGACTCTGCTTTAACTATGTCTCAACAGGTTACTTCACTTTGTAAGTCATTGAATTTTCATTTGTATAACATATCTAGGGTTAGGGGGATATAGACTAACGAGGCATGCCATCATGCTATTCGTTCTCTTGTTTTAAGCCGTCTCGATAATGCTAATTCTCTCTTGCTTAATTCGAGTGGTGTCCTCGATTCACGAAGGCCATCCAAACACCTCTGTCCCTCATTGCTGATCTTAGTTCTTCAGGCTCAAGACCGGTATCCCTCTTCAGAGTATCAAGGTATGATACAGTTGGTCTTCCTGGCTTCCTTTTTCCACGGTTTGGTGTCCAGTGTAACAGCTGCGAAACACACTCTTGGCCAGCATACCTGAGTCTCCTCGTCCTGATCTTTTGGCTTATTTTAGGAAGATTCGCATACAGCTCTGCATTGGTCAAGTGTTGCCTCCAAGTGACATTTTCCACGACTCTCAGCATGCGAGTGTAGCAACCATCAAGTTCCTTGACAAGCTTAGGTGTATTCTCTCTTGATCAACATTAATGTTACAGATATTAACAGACTACAACGAATTCAGAATCATGCTGCCCGTATGGTCTCAAATGCGAGGAAATATGATCATGTGTCTCCCTTGTTAAGACAACTTCATTGGTTGCCTGTCCCCAAGAGAATAATGTATAAAGTTGCAATGTTTGTTTATCAGTCCATTTATAATCTAGCCCCACACTACATTTCGAGTTTGTTTTGCCCCATCCAGCAAGCACGTTATTCATGACGCTCAAGGTCAGACCCTCTTCTTCTTCAAATCCCCCGCATCCAGCATTTCTCAGGGTTCCCGCTTCACACTGTTAGGATCTGAAGGCTCATCTTTTTGCATTTCTTTTTTGCTTTTTTTTCCGGGGGGGGGGGGGGGGGGGGGGGCGGAGGCGGAGGAGGGGGGGCGGAGGAGGGGTGCGGTCGTATTGAAGTAAGGTTTTTTGCATGTTTGGGTTAAGTATGAACAACTTTTCTCAGAATATCTGTCTCATTTTTTTTTTTTTTTTCAAAATTAAACTGCAATGCCCAGTTCACATATGACTCAAACACTAGCAAGAGCATGCTCCATTTGAAGGTTACTAACAACCCTCTTCCTTTCCGAGAGCTGGCAGATGTACTGGCAGTGTGTAGTTGTTGTATACAGACCCATTGGTGAAAATCAGATTATTTCTCTTCTTGCCCTGGTAGTGAGTAAACTTGCATTTAACATTTAAATGTCTAATACTACAGGAGTCGCTGTGTTATTACAAGTATTAAAATATCACACTCTCTGGCATCATGCAAAGCTGGCAAGCATGGTTTATTTAAAAGCTGCTAGTGCATGTATGGTCTGCATGCTAAGACTGTAAATGTCTGTCGCTATCTGGCTGTTTGATATTTAAAAACTACTCTCACAAGTCTCTTCTTCAGTCAGTCAGTCAGGGGAGGCGTTAGAGCCAAGGGGGAAAAAGTTTGTCAAAATTCTGTTCGCAACAAGTTGACTTCTGTTATTTTGTGAAAGGAATGTCTTTTGAAAGAAAAACTTATTTTTATTGAGATAGCTCCTGTGTGTGATACCAGATGGCTCCTAAAGCCAAGAAGACTTTGAAGAAAAAGGGTAAGTTTGTTGAATGAGGAATCTTTATTTGAAAATGTTTTGTTATCTTTTGATCAAACCACGTTTCCAGATGATACAAGTTTTGGGGTGTCTAGTTATCACCAAAATTAGCAAGCATTGTTCTAATTAATCACCAGTCAAAAATATTCTTTTTCTGGTTACAAATTTACAAATTGGTCTGTAATTGTTTTTTTTTAATGTAATGTATTGTTTTAATGATATAATCATATGTGGAAAGGGAATTTACTTTTAAATCATCTTTTTTTTTTGTGTACTATAGTGTATGAAATGTGACGAGGAAAATGATTTTCAAGTCTTTATGTTGGCCTATATTCAGTCCATAAGGCTATGGCCTTCCCAATATATTTCTATATTTTACACTTTGTATTGTGCCCTCTTGTTGCTTGCCATCCTCCGACATGATCTTGATGCGTTTAATTTTGTCATTTGCATGGCGTGGTTCATTTTGACTTACATGTAGACCAAACTGAGTAAAATCTACATCTTAGTGTTTGTGACACTTCAGCAAATGTGCTTGAATAACACTAATAAGGCTACAAGATTTTCTATTTCTCAAGACCTGTGACATATATGTAAAGGGGGCGTGACTGATGACATATTTCTTCTGAGGTTAGGGGTTCAGTCTTTCGCATGTGACACCTCTCCCCCTGAAAGTATACCATCGATCAGTTCATGTTTGTTTATGACTGATCAGGTTTAACCCTCAATCTGAATCCTGTATGATATTTAATATCACCATTTCAACATTAGTCGGGTTCATACGAAGGGAACTAAACTTTAAAGTAGAACTTTAATGATTTTAAATATTGGCTTAATACTTATTATTGCATAGATGGCATAAATTAAACAAGGTTATCCAAATTCAACGCTTGGAAACATTTGAAGTAATGATTATTATCAATTATAAAACGGTAAAATACAGCCCCCGATATAGCAGCTGAAGAGCTCCTCGAACGCTGCTGAGATATGTGACGACACACCATGGACCAGTCCTGTCTAAGCAGACGATGTCCCATAACATCCTACACATTTTTCAGAGCCTATTTTGTCATCTCCTCTTCACTTATTTCTCTTCCTTCACTAGCGTCAGTCTTAATGTTAGTCTGTTGCCTCACTCTTAACTTCGTGTATGGTATTATTTTGATGAAAAATGCCGCGTTAAAAAAATAAAGGAATCAGTCACTTGTAAACAAAATAAGACGCCATTGTATTTTCAGCTGCTTGCACCGGGGCATGTTCGGCGTTTCAAGAGGGAACGAATACCATCCTGCTATTATTCGGAGGGCTTTTCAATTTGAAAGTGGGGTTTATTTCATTGATCATTGACCCTTCTCCTGTGTATTTACAATCAAACGGTTTTAGCTATCAGAATCAGTTTCACTTTCCCTTTATAATGGTGTGAAATAAGGTCATGTTTAAATACACCAAACTCTTTATAATTTGATAAATAATTGCATTGCAATTACGTTCATTCATTATAGGACGTCGTCTGCTTAAGCAGGATCGATCCCGAGTGTGACGACATCAAAACATCGCTATATTTCTGGCGAATCCTCGGATATTCCAGATGCTGAGAAGAGCTTTTATTTGTGTTGTTTTTATAATCATCAGATACGCAGTTGACATAAAACTCATACGATTGCCATCTGTAAGCTTCCCAGTTTCTAGTGATACATTAATTGCCATATTTGTGATTTTCTTTGAATAGCTACTTTAAGTTTCACTTGTAGTTTCAAAACTTGAAGTTATCCTGTAATTATCTTGCAGTTTCAGACCATATGAACAGACTCGTAGTTTCAAAACTTTAAAGGGAAATCCAACCTTAATACATGTAGCAAGTTGCTTTGAAAGAAAGAGGAAAAATCAGAGAAGCAGATTGGTGAAAGTTTGAACGAAATCGGACAAGCAATAAGAAAGTTATGAATTTTTGAAAGTTGTAATCACTATACGTATGGGAATTTCAAATTGGCCAGATAGGTAAAGTTACTGTGATTTAGCTGTGGACAACTCCCCCCCCCCCCATTCGCTCCAACACACAAAATGACTAAAATGTCACTTTTTTCAATATGTATTACTCAGTAGGAACTTTTCCTTTCATGAGGACCTATAACAATATGCTATCTCCAATATATTTTGAGTACTACCCCGAGGGTAAAAGCGCCTCGAAGAAAACTGCAAATTAATGATATTTTTGTGTACGATAAATGGGAGAGTTGTCCACAAAAATGTCACAATCGACTCACCACATTACCAATTTGAGATTCGCGTAGATGTAGTGATCTCATTTTTCAAACATCCATAACTTTCTTAGTCTTTGTCTGATTTCTTTCAAACTTTCACGATCCAGTTTTTCTTATTTTTCTGCTTTCACACAAATAATCTTATTACCAAGGTTAGATTGCCCTTTAAGTTTACTTGTAGTTCCAGAACCACGAGCAGCGGGTGGTCCTCCTCGTAGTTACAGATCATGTGGACAGAATAAACTTTTAAGTTTGGCAATCTCCTCATTGTTAACAACAAGCGTCATTGTTTCGGTTCCGTGTGAACCCTCGTCGTTGTTAGTGAGCCGTTGTTTCGTTAAAGTTTTGAAACTACAAGTCCCCTATGAACGTAGCCATTGTGGATCGACAACTCATGAAGATATACAAAGTATAGAGGAAAATACTGCCTAAGTTCATTCTCCTACGTGGGGGGAGGGGGGAGTAACATTTCTGTTTCCTTAAAAATGGCTGGTAAATGCCACATGTAGGGCCTAATTTAGAATCTTTTGTTTGTGACCCACTTTTTTACCAGAAGGAATAAGCCTAGTGTTCATGCATTATACTGTCAAATTTCATTAAAAGAATACGACAGAATTGCATGCAGATTCTTTCATTGTTGAATAAATGAATGTACATGAGGTGAAAATTGTTGGGGCATATACTGTATCTTGAGAATTTAACATGTACAGTAATTTTAGATTTACTGTATAGAATTAAAACATTAAAAAAAAAATTGATGTATAAATGGCAGAAATGCATGGTATTTTAACACAATGACCCAATTATCATCTACAGAATTTCATATCCATATAACTGTGCATGAAGCCAACAAGGAAATGCATTTCATTTATTTCGGTCATAAATTTAATGAAAAAGAGTCCAAGAATTCCTATTCAATCTACAGCTTGCCAACATTTTTATAACAGAGTCCCTGGGAGAGTATACCAGTATACCAGCAACTTTTGGCAAAAGCATTGTTTGTGTTACATGTTTTTACTTCCATATCTTTAGGGATTGATAATGCTGCATAGTCAACCGATTGCTATATGTTGCTTCAAAATTAAGTAATTAACCTTGCGTGTATCTTAATATATTTTAAATCAGATTTTCAGGATATTGGTTAAAATTGCCATTTTTAGAGCTATTAGCATTTAAAGAACTTATCATTGAATTTATTTTGTAATTGATATTCATTCTGTAAAATATTTCTTTGATTTTACTCTGGTTATTGAAGTATATTTCTCTCTGTATACTTTCTAAAATGTGCCCCCTCCCAAGAAAAGAAGAAAAAGAAGAAGAAAACACCAGTAACGAAAAGTCCCCCTCCTCCAGTTAAGATTTATTTTTCACAAGCTGTTGGAATGAATTTGTCCATTGATGTATTCCTCTTCTACATAAATTAAGATATTTGAAAAGAATTTTTTTTCAAATTTGTATTTGAATTCATATTACGTTTAGTGAATAAAAATATACAGGTTTTACCAAATTATTGTGTATTATTCTAAAAAATTGTCTAATCATGTTGACCCATTTTGAGTTGTAGAAGATGTTAGAGAAGAACTTTTGTTCTTAGTACATTATCGCACATATTTGCAAATTTGAATTGGTATTCCAATTTAGGTACATATTACTATTCATGAATACGTATTGTACTATATTTTGAAAACATATGTGCCAGTACATATGATATTATGTGGTTGAACTGTACATGTAGTAGTGGGGTGAACGGTAATATATTTGAAGGAGGTTCTGCCCTGTTGTAACCACTGACCCGCTTTACAGGTCCTGTGCTAGTAGTACCCCTTCCCCTCTTTAACCTTAGTCTGGTTCCTATAGTCAATTAATACATGATAATTACCCTCTTCCTACAATCATCTTGTGACACGTAATCCATGTCCAAGTCAAACAAGCTCTAGTCCTGAGAGGGAACCAACGATAATCTTGTTGAGTCTTCGAGGTATAAAAATGGTGTAGCATTTTATTATCCCCTCAGCCAATCGGATTTATGAGGTGTCAAGAAATGGAAAGAAAACAATCGTGACTTTGAGAGTGTGGTAGATGTGGAGGAGACAATCCTGTGATCACGGCAAACGTGCCGTCTCAAGAATAGATTGCAGTATTGGCTTGTGAACAGTGGCTTGTGAAGGTGGTGTAGGGATACGAGCTCCAGATTTGCATTGGATGCAGAGTGACTTCCAAGTTCCAGCTAGAAAAGGAATCCTCCCTCACCCCCTTCTCACCCCTTCTCCCCCCCTCTCTTTCTCTCTCTCTCTCCCCTTCCCCCTCTTACTCCCCTTCTCAGTGAAAATATGTTGGGTTGAGTCTGGGATTCACAGTGTGTAGACTATAAATGTAATTCTTACCATCTCTCAGATCAGAGGCAGGAAGAGTTGGTCTCCCTATTCCAGACTCGGTACAACACAGTTTTACTGAGAGTTGGGGAAAAGTCAGTGGAGGGGGGGGGGGGGTGTCGACAAAAAAAAAATTTTCGCCAGAGCTTCAAAATTCACTCGGTGGGGGGGGGGGGGGGGTTATCATGTTAAGAATAATGAAAAAAACCCTGTTAATTTTACCCCCCCCCATACCTAAACACTCTTTAAGATATGATGTGTGTATGCCTAAATAACTGTTTAAATGTTGCATGATTATGTTTTACTTTTCTTTTGTGAACTGTACTGAACTCCTATCGGAGTCGCTCATTTCCTGCTTTCATATTCTTTTGTTTTGTGCATTATTACAATTGTATGCATAAACTGTGTGGGGAATTGTAATCAAATGTTTAACAATGGTAATGTAACTAACTAATAGTTTGCTAATTCATATGCCGTTCATACATGTATTCTTTTGTTTTGTGCATTATTATGCATAAACTGTGTGGGATATTTTAATCAAAAGGTATTCAAAAGGTTTAACAATGGTATTGTAACTAACTATTAAAAATAGTTTGCTAATTGCATTTTAAAAGACACCTGTATTGAATGTACATGCAGTTGTCTTTATGTGGGAGTTTCATTCTGTATTATGAGCTGAAGGTTGGATGTAATAAAATCAGCAATATCATTTTTTGTTATTGCTCACTTTGTAATATTTGCAAAAACCTAGGAACCATTTGTGATTTTCAATACTCTACTTTGAAAACAGCCAGAATTGAGAAATTGATTCATGGATTCATGTATTCATGCTATGAAAATATACATTTTTGAAAATAAACGCGGCTGGAATGGGCCAGACTGGAATGCTCCCAAGAAGAGTGGAGAATGTGCACTGTGAGTGCAGAATTGTATTCAATGACTGGGATAATGATACACTTTAAAAAGCGATTTGATCAATTACTTAATTGGAAAGGCACTGTACAAAAAAAAGTTATTATTGTTTTATTATGTATCTTTTGTTTATAACAAAATATAAAAATATGTTCTCTATATTGTTAACTTTTTCTAGATCTTGTGCCAAATTATAGGGAAAGTGTAAGGAAATCATGCATTTCGGAGCTGCATTAAAACTCTTTCAGCTCATCCCATTTTCCATCATGTATATATAGTTTAGAAACTGAAAATTGGGAAATTGTTGTTAAATGGTAATTATCTGATCAGAACAAAGATTTCCAATAGGACAATAGGACAACTTTGCATTGAAGTAGTAGTACATGTACCGGTACCGGTAGTTAAATTCATAGTTGTCATGAATGTCCCAGAGCTTGATCGTTTTCTGACTACTTTATAAGTGCATGAGGAAGTCTTTATACTCATTGTTTTAATTTATTGTTGACAGTTTTATCTATGTTAGTGCAAAGAGTATAAAAGCTCAGGCATAGTTGAATTAAAGGTAATGTTTAGATTTGGTAAGCCTTTAAAAACTTTTCATCAGATTTATTGGATTTTTGTTGATAAGTCGCAAGATACTAGGAATACAAAGATGATGTGAAGATTTCAAGTCCTAAAGTGGCATATTAAACAAATGAGAGGCAAACAATAATTTAGGTGCCGGGTCAGGGATATAAACTCCCAACAACTTCAGCGTGCACTATACAAACTCCCAACTTCAGCGTGCACTATACACCATACACACATTCAAAACCTACACACAGTGTGACATACATGCTTCTCTCTGTGTGAAGCCTCAATATTGTTGTGCGGGGAGCCTTCGGGGTGGAAAGATCCTAGCGTAGGGCAGTATATTGCCATGATCTTGAGTTCTTTACATATATTTTACACTAAAATTCACAGGGAATCATTAATGGAATACCAAATGATCTTGTACAAACATCTTTTGATATACATGGAAAACAACATGAGACTATATTTAACAAGTTTCTTTCAAATTTCCCTTTTGCTACCCAAACTGTTCATGAGCCTTAAATGATGTCCATGCAGTGTACCCTAATGTTTCATTGAAAAAAAAAATTGATAGATACAAATATATTACATTTTGTTTTCTCTCAGATTCTGATTCTTTTGGGGAGAAGGATCCTTTCAAGCTCAAGAAGGAGAAGAAGGATGCAGAAAAGAAGAAGAAAGAGAAAGGGTACAAAACTTTTGAGGCTGCGGAGAGCTTTTCAGAAGAAGATGATGAAAGGTATTAAAATGAAATATAAAAAAACCTACTCTCTTAATTTCTAAGACTTATTTTTAACTCCAAGAGAGTTTTAAACCAGTGACAAAGCAAGTCCTTATGACTTGTTTTGTCACTGGTTTTTTTAGTCTTTGAAATTAAGAGAGTATAGAATAATCTCACCATGTGTTACTTAATGTTTTCTGAACTTTTCTTAATCTTCCAATCCGTGTACATATATGATATTGCCTAGACTTTACATAGATATGTTAACATTTGAGGATCTACAAACATTTGTTTCTGTTTTCTTTTGTTTTGTATATGTCCTTTTCAACTTCCTATTTTTATTAAAGTGAAGTTTGTATTTAATTGTAATACCATCACCTTTCCCTTTCTGTGCAAGAAAAGCAAAAGCAAAAGTAAAAAGAAAATATTGTTCTTTAGTATGCTATGTTTTTGTAATAGAGTATGTTGTGAACTGTCAGTTTTGTGTTACAGTTTAAGGGTCTGCAAACTTTTGTTTCCGTTTTTCTTTTCTTAAGTATATCTCCTTCTCCACTTCCTGTTTTGTTAGAAATAAGTTTATATTTAACTGTAATGCCATCACCTATCCCTCTCAGTCCAAGAGAGGCAAAAGCAAAAGTAAAAGTAAAAAGAAAATATTGTTTGTAGTATGTTCTGTAAAGTTTTATAATAGAATATGCCATGAACTGTCTATTTTAGGGGGAAAGGAAAGAAGCGAGGCAGCCTGTTCAGAAATCGCTTCACTCCTGCGAAAACCAAGCCAAAGGATAAGATGAAGGGAGATGAGAAAGACGGAAAGACGGAAGAAAGGAGACCCAGCAAGGAGAAAGCCAAGGAGGAGAAGAAGACGAAGAGCAGCGGCGAAGAGAAGAAGTTGAAACCGAGTGCTGAGGAGAAGAAGGTTAAAGTAAGCAGTGAGGAAAAGAAGAGGAGTAAGAGCAAGGAGAGGGAGAAGATGAAGAAGAAAGCTCACACCATTGATGTTCCCTATGTCAAACCAGGTATGAAGTCATGAGACATGTTCACACATGACGAGGTAACGGCCTAAAGCAAACAGTACACTGCAGCAAAATAAGATGACATATTAGCTTAGTTCACATCACAAATCTGTACGTTATTAAATGCAAGTTAGTATGCTTAGGAGTATTTTATTTTTATTTTTGCTACAGCCAGATGTTTTAAAGAGAAGGTTGAGTTCTGGGAAAGGTGAAAAATAATTTGTGAGCTTTGTCATTCCTAGTATGCCAGTTTGGAAGAACATCATAGTAGAAATGTCCCCCGAAAAGGATTGCTTTTCAAATGCCCTCATATTAGAAATATGGCGAGAAATAGCTGAATTGTTGGGCCGAACATTTCATGTCACATGTGTGTGTGCTGTCCCATATACACATTTCTGTGTCCAGTGCATGTGCTTTACAGCGAGATTGGGTCAATTTCTTATCATTTTGATGATTCCAAAAACTCACAGAATACACCATTGTTATGTAGACATGATCAACCTTTCCCTATTGCTTTGAGAGAGTTTCTTTCACACTGAAATCACATGACCAGAACTCAAGTTTATCTTTAAGGCAGTTTACCGAGTCCAACGTGAACAAGGCATAAAGAGAACCCCATCCCCCATGCAAGCATTGTGAAAATTAGGTCATCCCAACAAGTCATTTGGTCCAATGACAGTGGCTGTTGGGGTCATCTTGTCCATGAAAATTTCATAGGGCTTTGTTTGCGATAGAATTTTAGGTTAAAATTTTTGGTTTATGAAATTTACAGCAGGGCAATATTGGCTGAGCGTATATGTCATACAACCTGAAAATGCAATTTTTGCTCTTATCATCTCTTTTTAAATTGTTTTTGAAATGATAGATTTCCCTGGGCCAAATTTTTAAAACAGAATTTTACCTATCCATAAGCTTTATAATTTGAGCTGCTCAGAAATGAATTGCTTTCAGCTTCCGTTCATATTTTGTTGTTTCCAAATCAGATAAGCTTTCATTCCTATAGTTTCATTTGAATCAGAGATACTTCTCCCTTGGCAGAACCGACTTCCCTGTTATTTGACACTTGGTGGTCAATGCCAAAGTCAGGTCAGCTATAATAAAGCACTATACCTGCTGCTACATGTAATTTGATTCTTTTTGGATTTGTTTCTTCCTCAAAATAGTAGCTGATATTTCCTTCATGTCCGTCGGTCTGTATGCTTTTTATTAGAACACAACAATGACAAAACAAAGTCCTTGAACAGAGTACTGTTGGTGATGATGCTTGGGATGTAACCATTTTGTGTTGGCCTATATAGAGTTAAACTTGGTTAAACTTAATTCATTGATAATTTAGATTGAATAATGATATATTGAGGTGGAAATCCAGACCGTACTTCAAGACTGGAGTCTGCTATCCATCAGATATCATCAGTTTTAAAATATGAAGTTGTAGCTCAGGATAGTCATGTCATTTATCAAATTACTGTCCAACTTTTCGTGGACTTAGTGATCTGAAACAAAAGTATTTGTCTTTGAGCCTGTGAGGAATAATTGGGCACTTTATTTTCGTGCTCTATGGAAATTGAATTATTTATAGATAAGTGAATGTCTTATTTAGCCGGGCTGTCAAAAGATTTGTTGGTTGAGATACAGCTGTTGTATTGCACTTCCCTCGATATGGAATGGAAATTAGCTTGTTTCCTTGCGAACCGCAAAGTTTATAAGGTCTTGCTTTTGTTCCTCGCATGTCAGTTACCTGTGTGTTATCTGTCACACAGTTTATGTCCCAGAACACTTTGCTCATCTCCTTTCAAATAAACAACGAAACAAAACAAAGAAGCCCCCCCAAAAGACAAAAGTGGTGAAAACCTGAAAGGTGTCCAAGGTAGTGTCATTAGTTTGTCATATGTTGCCGAAACATTTTAAATTCAATTGGGGGGGGGGGGGGGTGGATTGGCTGGTGTTATAACCAAAACTTGCCAACAAATTTTCTGATCAAAAACAAATCAAATCAAAATTAGCCACAAAAGCTCAAGTCAGTCTCAATTTACAATTAACTTTAAAGGGTAAAAAAAAAAAGCTGAACAATTGACAATTTTGCTGAAGACGGATTAATATACATGTACATCTTGTTTTATAGTCATACCGTAGTTTGAGTTGTTCATTACTAGAAAGGAAAAGACTGGTAGTTACCGTCTCAATAGAGATACAGTGTAGTTATTTGAAAATAATATTCTTTAAACTACATTCATATGGTCATTTGCCTTCGAACATGAGGCTCAAGGATGTTATGTGTTGTAATAGAGTCTATAATTTATAATGCTTTAATAAATTACATGAGTTGGGTGTTTGAGCCATTGATTGAGAATGAAATCCTTTAAAAAAAAACAAAGACAACTTGGTAATCATTTACTAGTGAAGTGCAATCGTAACTAATGCTAAATTTTGCATGAATATGATTCTTTTGTTATCAGCGACACATACATGGGCATCTCTCACATACACATTTTGGCTTTGTCCTTTTCCTGAAGAGGCCTGATGATAAACATGTGTATGCAAATGCTTGTTCTAATTTGAAGATATATGAATAGGGGGATCTGCAGGGGTGCGAGTGATAGGATTAGACAAAGGCTTATCTAAATCTTGGCCTTCCTATGCTCCCCTATGTAGATATCATATGGCACATGATATTCATGCATATGATTAACATTGAACAGGGAAAGAATGCACATGTAGTTCATATATCTGTAGTGGGTGCCGTCTCATTGTAACTTTGCCGAGATAAGTAATCTTCTAAAGATCTGTTTACTCTTATCTATTTTCATTTTGGCCCAAAATAGGTCAAGTGTAGAAAGAAAATGGAATCTACTAATTTTCTAAAAGGGGAATGAATATCAATGAGTTGACAAGTGAAGCAATACTACTAGAGCTGTGACATGGAATATACTCATTTTTTTAAAGGGGACTATCAATAAGTTTACAATGCAAAATTACTACAGCTGTGGCAATTTTTAAAGTACCGGGTAAACAAATCCTAGATGGATTTATTTTGATTACCATGTCATAGTGGTGTTGTTATATTTTTTTTATTAGTATGATTACAGACTACATTTTCATTATTATTAAGTTACCATTGCACAGAAGAAAGAATGTCAAATGTAACAACAAAAAAATTGGAGAACACTATGACTGATAATCATATGCATTCATAAAATTGTAAAGGATCCAATAAAGGCTACTTTTGGTTGTCTGTTTTATTAATATCCATGCAGGAGACCAAACGTGTAAAGTCAGAATATTAATCACAGGGGCTTTTCATTGTCCGCTGTCCACAGCCATTCCAAGTCTAATCTTTTGTAGAATTTTATCTGCTTCGATAAATAATCTTTTGAGCCCAATTCCATGAGAACATTTTTACCCCCCCCCCCCCCCCCGGCCGCAATCTGGACATATGACTTTCTTTTGTTTGTAAGAACAATTCAGTATTGTTTCCATCTCATCAGTAATTTCCATGATGATTATGATGATATTGCACATTTCCTACAAATGGACAGCTTGGCTGAATTGATCCATTTATCAAATTTTAGTTTGACGATCCAGTGTGAAGTGATTTACTATCTATTTTTCCTATTTTTGTTTTGTTTTCAGAGCCAGTATTTGCGGTACCTTTGGCAGCTGCTGTTGAGAGAACCAAGCTGTATGACAATATTGAGCTACCCAGGATAGTCCGAGAGTGTGTCGACTATGTGGAAGAATTTGGTAAGGATTATATTTGTACAGGTCTAATGTGACATGAATAATAAAGGATAATTTGCAATTCTCTTGAGGAGATCTTTTCTTTTTTAATGTTTTTTTTTTTTGTAGTGTTATCCAACTACAAAGAAAGTAAGTATCTGCATGAAGGTTAGCATTCAGGGGGCCTGTGGGAGGGACTTGGTAATGGAGTTTTAAATGCCTTAGCAAAGGGCACTTTTGCATGTACGCTACATGGTTTCGAACCCGGGACCTTCCTATTACAAGACCACTGCTCTATCACTGAGCCATCGTGCCTCCTCAGAGATTTTAAGAAGAGAACTAATTTGGTTGGCATTCTACAGGTCAATAATCAGCAACTATTTTGATCAAAGTAGAACTTAAGAATTTCGTAATTAAAGTGCATACTTGTCTGTTCAAGCCAACATTGCTGTGTAGGTTGGATGGTTTTCATGAAGATAATTTATAGATTACTTCCTTCCCAGTTGCTTATCTCCAGGCATGGCTCAGTTATTTCCATAAGCCTTGTCTACCAAGCCACTAATGTATCATGACATCCCCTTTCCACCCCACCTAAATTATGACCATAATGAAAAAAAATTGGTTTCATTTTCTTGATGAATTTATAACACTTGAGATTTTCTGTCCATATTGCTTGACAAGTACACCGTATGGTTCTTCCTATCGCTGTCGATGAAGTGTGTCACATCTGAAAATAGTGGTTCACCTTTAATACATTATTACTCACAAGAACAAAAGACCCATTGTTAAACCTTGGCATACCTGTGGTGTACCTCAGTAAGCTGCATCTAGTTTACCTTTATTGGTTATATTAGGAGTGAAGAACTGCTTGCCTGCTTGGGTTATGGAAAAAGAACAGTTGTCCATAGATTGATCTTTATCTTCTCTCCCCCCCCCCTCCTATTTCACCCACCTCTGTCTCTGTTTAAAGGGATACTCAACCGCAGATTGTGGACGTTTTATGCCGCGAGAGGGCATCATGATCGTTACCTGATCATGCCGATGCCCCGCGGGGCGCAAACATCGCACAGACTAGTTGCTGCGCAACATGCACGCTCCGCCTGAGCTCGAAGTCTCGTGCGAGATTCGGTCAGCTTCGTGCAGTCCGAAATATAATCCCAGTAGTCCAACGGACGCGTTTGACGCACAAACTTTGTGTATGAGTGAATGGGGCTTATGCAATCCTGACTTTCCCCACCGCCGCCTGGTGACTTATCCCTTTAATCTATGTATGGCTATGGAGAAAATGCCTATATAAAAAAGTATATATATATATAGTTGTTGCCTTTGGGGGGATGGAAGGGGTTGTTAGAGTCGCAAGGTACAACTGTGGTACTCAACGTAACAGCAATCATGGAAACCACAAACATAAAACCTCAAAGGAAAGGATTTTACTTTCCGAATACATATACAATCATTTAGATAAAAACAAAATGTAAGCGTACATATATGCTTTAAAAATGATTATATTCTCACTGACAAGAAATGGAAATCAAAATCGATGGATGATGAATTTATGAACTTAAAAAAAACCCCACCAGCTAGAACATAATGTGAATAGATGTATACATGTTTTATCAATATATACTTGAGTGCATACTGTCTTCCTTAAACATGAAACGGAAAGTAAACAAGTAAACATGCATCCATGTATGTGAATTATTTTTATGGATTAAAAATATGTGTCACCAAAATAAACACTATTTTTCACTATCATCGTGTGTAGGATAGTGACCAGCTGGCAGCTTCACAAAGTAGGCAGGGCTGTTTTTAGGGATTATATTCTGAACCCAGTGCCAGCGGGATTAAATGTAATTATTAAAGCAGTTGACTCTCATTCATGATCTGTGTGTATGGATCCTCTATGTGCAATCAAACCGAATCAGGCGGTTTCCTCGGTTATCTTCAGCACAGATGTGTCGTAGAGATTCAGTATCTCTACATGCGTCAAGTCATTTTTTTTTTTTTATTAGGAAAGTTTTGGAAATGGTCACTGAACTGCCTCACTGTACCTAAGGATATGAATAGTTAGAGTATTCGGACTACTGTTTTAAGTTCAAGTTCATGGCTTTAAATTCGGGACATTTTGTCATTTTGTTTTTTTTCTATGATGCCTCCGCCCACCGAAGGTGGGTGCCAGAGGCATTATGTTTCGGGTTGTCCGTCCGTCCGTCCGTCCGTGCATCCGTCCGTGTGTCCGTCCTCCACTTCTCGTTACCGCGATATCTAAAGAATCATTTGAGGTAGGAACCTCAAACTTGGTACTAGTATTATCCCCATACGAAGATGAACTGATTAGATTTTGGGGTATTAAAGTAGGTCAAAGGTCAGAGGTCACAGAGGTCAATTTACATGAAGTTATATGAAATTACTGGTTTTTAGCACCGTTACCTTGATATCTCAAGAACTGTTTGAGGTAAGAACTTCAAACTTGGTACTAGTATGTATCCCTATACGAAGATGAACTGATTAGATTTTTGGTATTAAAGTAGGTCAAAGGTCAGAGGTCACAGAGGTCAATTTACATGAAGTTATATGAAATTACTGGTTTTTAGCACCGTTACCTTGATATCTCAAGAACTGTTTGAGGTAAGAACTTCAAACTTGGTACTAGTATGTATCCCTATACGAAGATGAACTGATTAGATTTTGGGGTAAGGAGGTCAAAGGTCAGAGGTCACAGAGGTACCCCCCCCCCCCCCCCCCCCCCCCCCCCCCCCCCCCCCCCCCCCCCCCCCCCGTGACCACCTCTAATTAGGGGGAAGTCTACCCTGATATTAAGTTTAATAAATTGAGAAAAATGAGAGAAACAAATCAGTGAAAGTTTGAGGGAAATCTGATAAAAAAGATAGGAAAGTTATGTTTAAAAGTTGTAATCAATCAAACACAATTGGCAACTCTATGGCATACCTGTTGAGCATCTCGGCCACTTTCTTTGTACTGATATTTTAATAAATTTCCATTTTTCTTCATTGTTGATGAAGGCTTAGACCTATTTCATAAAGGGTTTGTGAAAAAAAAATCATATTAGTTATATTTAGGGCACATATATAAATTGGTATTTTCTTTGGAGACAATTGAAGTTTGAGAATTGATGAATTACATGTTATAAATTCACATTTTTATTCACAGCCATGAACAAGGTTGCAGGCTTTACAGCTAAACATCAACACATGTCCCAATGACCAAGGTGCCAAGGTGACCATATACAGCCTCTTGTGGGTTGTTATATCACCACACAAAGACAGAGGAATTGCCCTTTTCTTTTTATATCTGATAAATAAATAAGAAAACATAATAGAATATCTTATTAGAAAAAAAATGAAATGAATTTATAAACAAATGAATGAAAATGAAATAATGACTTGCAATTTCCATTAATCAGAAAACTAATAACTTGACAGTATGATTTTTAAACGGTACATATTGGTGCTTCATACCGGTAATCGTGTCTTCACGTTAACACCATTTAAAGGGCTGAGCTCTGCCAGTAAAGAACTTAATGCTCTGTGATAGAGTTTTAGTCTGTAACATTTCAAATTATTGGAATTATTTCAAGTATTTTTATAATGATGGGAACATGCTATTTCAAATAGTATGTTCCTATCATTATGAAAGTACTTTAGGGCAATTTCCGGACGACATATGAAATTTATTTCAACCATAAAGGTTAAAATCTCATGATATGACCATGTCTATAGGGGGTGATACCACAAAGCACCATTATTCAATGGTCATATTGAGAAATTCTTAATTTTTTAATGAAATATGTGGAGGTGTCGTGATTTTTGATGAAATATGTAGAGGTGTCGTTGTCTAGTGGATACGTCACCGGACTGTGGATCGCATGGTTTGTGGTTCGAGTCCCGCCGCGGCACTAATGTCCTTTGGCAAGACATTAATATACATTTGCCACTCTCCACCCAGGTGTAGTAAATGGGTACCTGGTAGGAATTTATTCCTTGAATGCTTTCAGCACCTTCAGGCAGCTGGACTAAAGCCAGTGTAATAATACTCCTTTGTTGGCGCCTTGAGCATCTTCTGGGATGGATACGTGCGCAATATAAATGTAGCTATAATTATTATTATTATTATAAAAAAACCCACATATGTCTTATGGGACACATTGCACAGAATTCACCCTTTAGCAAATTAGAACAGAAGAGCAAAAACAAGGTTGATTTTATGATACCATAGTGATATTTTTAAGACTTCTTGGCCCAGTTAGACAGGTGTGAAAGAAGATGACATTGTTAATGTCACTCAGAATAGCACTCCTAGCCCTGTCTGACACGGGGAAGTAACCAGTAAATGAAGTGACAATTAACACAATATGGACAGGAAGAGAGATTGAATGAAAGGGGAGGGGAAAGAAGGGGTGTGATTGGTAATGGGGACAGACAGAGAGCAGTGTAGGGAGAGAGAGAGAGCATGAGAGAGATAGAGAGAGAAAGCAAGAGAGAGAGAGCTAGAGAGAAAGAGCGAGAGTTAGAGAGAGATAGACAGAGATGAACGTGATTTAAACAGGAAAGTAAAATGCGTGGGGGGGGGGGGGGGGGAGGAGATGTGATTATTCAGTAGATGAGAATGTTGAGTTGTGGGTAATTTATAGGACCTTGGAAATTCTTGGAATATATTGTTAGATAAGAAGTGTGTAAGAGAGTAATTATGAAATCGGAAATTAATGGAAGATTCATTTTCGGGCTTATATACATGTACATGTACATGTAAGTTTTGTTTTAAAACGTACACAGACTTCAGTTGCTATTGGATAGCATACCAAACTGTCTTTAGATATATTTGGGACAGGGAAATGCTAACAAAATTTGAACCATTTTTATCATCATATTGATAAAATCCTCTGTTGTATGAGATTAAAACATGGATCATTGCATTGCAGAGAGAGATAGGGAGAGAGAGAGAAAGAGAGAAAGAGATGGGGAGGGAGAATACACCTAACATATGAAACATAGCACCTATATTGTACATATCCAACAAACAATTCTAATTAACAACAGGTGTATTAAGTTCACTTTATCAAAAAAGGCTTTTCTTTGCTCAATTTACTTCTTGTCTCCTGGAAAGAGATTAGCAAGTAAGGTATCTTAGGGGGGAAAAGATGATGGATTCCTTAATCACCTGTTCCTTTGAAAATTTCCAAGATTTCCTGCTAATCCTAAAATGCTTGTAGAGTTTAAAGGGGAAATCCAAATATAGCCTAAACTGGGACATGACAATTTCAATCAAGAAAACGTTGTCGACTCAAATGTCCTATATATGCAGTAAAATATAGCCGAATGGCCACCAGATCCAAGGAACTGCACCAAAAACTGCAGGCCTATCCTTCTACATGTACATGTGCATATCTGTAGAGAGTAAATATTCCATCTAGTGTCAATGTTAACATATGGTTATGATATAAATATTTATTTGATTGTTCATAACTTTGTTATTCCCATCTCTCTCACATAAATATATTAAACCCAAATTTTACTTTAAAATAGATTTTTTAGAATTTGATTTACATCAAATTTAAAATGAGGACCCTTATCAATTGAATTATTACTTTTTTTCCCAAAGATGAACTAATTGATTTCATCTGTTCTCTCTGATATACATGTATATGTAGCTATAATTTAGTCTTTAGGACTACTCTTTTACAGTTCCTTAGATATAATGCTTTTGGAACTGAGGAAAGTTACCCAGACACCACGACCCCCCCCCCCCTCTCTCTCTCTCTCTCTCTCTGTTTTTCCCTCTTCCCGGCTATCCCCTCTCTCTTTCCTTTTCTCCCCTCTCTCTCATTCTTTTCCCCTTAATCCATCCACCATCCCTTTCTCTTTACTTTCCTCTCAACATCCCATTGTCTCTCTCTCTCTTTCTCTCTCTTTCTCTCTCTCTTTCTCTCTCTCTCTCTCTCTCTCTCTCTTTCTCTCTCTCTCTCTCACACACACACACACTCACTCTCACTATCTTACTACTTCATCTCTTCAGTGATATTGTCTGAGTTAATTAAACTCAGATCTATGGCAGTTTTCCAGATCCCAGTGCTGTACTTTATACGTCTGACTCACCGGCATACGATCCGAGTTTGAGATTTGGTGTTTCCTATAAGTTACACATGTCTAATTGAGGTCATTCATTACCCAAAATGAATTCAAGGTTAAATTTGGATATATTATTGATTGAATTTGCGTGGAATCAAACAGCTCATGTGATAGTTTATTTTGTTTATTCAAAGGAGAAACACTGAATAAAACCAACTGCTAGGTACTTATTGATTTTTTATAATTTTAATTTATTAATTTATTTATTATTATAATATTTATTTTTTAAAATTTATTTATTTATTTATTTATTTATTTATTTTTATTTATTATTATTATTATTTATTTATTTATTTTTTTTTTTTTTGGGGGGGGGGAAGAGGGAGAAGTACATGTACATATATGAAAAATAGTAAGTCATGGTCGAAGGTCTTAAATCCAGGAACAAAAAGTGAATGATGTCACAGTTTGAGAATGTGAGTCTCAATTCATTTTACTCCAAAAGTCTTCAACAGATGGAGAGACAAAAAGATTTATTATTTGAGTGCAAATTGAAGTTTTTCTTATGATTATAAATGGTGGTTATAATTATTATTATTTTGCTATTTCATAGGAATTTATTCTCCTTATATATTTGTATGTTTTCAGTTCTCTAGTTCAAGTGCAGTTGATGTTTTATTCTCCTTCCATGTGTAGAAATGTCAGTGAATTTCATTCAACTCCCCAAATTACAGATATTAGTTGAAGATGAAGATGTTTTTGAAGTCATGGTCTTGTGGCGATTAGCAACGCCCCAACATTTCAAAAACCTCAATTCAATGTCAGGGGTAAACATTTTACATGTTAATGTGGAGATAATTTGCTTTTCCTTAATACAGCACCTGCTTCAAGTGAGAACTTGGTGGCAGTCAGAACTTGAAATTAAAGCTTGAGGTTCCAAATAATTAACAACTTCCTTAATAGCAATTGTACTAACATATCAGCTGCTGTGTCTCTCAGTAGTTGATAATGGCAGTGGATCTCGGACATTAAATCAATTGCGTTTCCCCCCGCAGGCCAAATATTTTGATAAAGATATCCAGGCAAGCCATTCCGTTTGAGAAAAGTAGAAGGTGGTGAAATATTGTAAGAGATTACATGTATATTGTGTGTAAATGGTAGGGGAATATATAGTATGAGTTTTTTTTTTAATGAAATGGTGACGGGATGAGGTATAGAATATATGAATTACATTGATTGTTTTGTTGACATTGTAACATTGAAAATTTCAATTTAAATATCCTGTATTTAAAAAAACAGAAACTAATTTATTTCATGATTGGAAGGAAGTTTCTCCTAAATGATAGTTCTGTGGGATGTGGTAATGAGCTTTAACTTATAAAATCACGTCAGTTCACATTTAAAACAATGCTATATTTCCACAAAAAGTAATTATAGTATTTTTATCACCACTAGAATCATTAGGCTAGGTACAGTCCACATCATAATAGCATTGTCTGTGTGGTAGATTTTGCATGCCAAGCATGTTGTGATTGACAAGGACATCCCCGTTTTATGAGCTGTGGTTTACGCTCTCTTACGTCATGCATAATTTTTTTTGATAAGCTCAAATGTCAGGAGGCCAATATTGTATTTAGGTTTCCATGAAATTCTAAGTAGCGAATCTGGTTGTTATATTAGTTGTTTGTTGTTTGTTTGTTTGTTGTTTTTTTGTTTGTTTTTGTTTTTTGTTTGTTTGTTTGTTGTTTGTTTGTTGGTTGTTTTGTTTTTTTTGGACGGGGGGGGGGGGGGGGGGGGGTTGCCATAAAGTCAAAAAGCTGAACACTTTCATTTGTTTCACTTCAAGCATACAGGTATTCAATATTTTGATATTAAATTATTCTTTGATGGTGAAAGATTGAAGCTTTTAAAATAAAAAAATGGATGCTGACTATTAAACTCGTCTACAAGCTAATTATTTGAAGGCCAAGTAGGAAGTGAGGAAGAAGGAATGAGATGAAACTTGACCTAGTAATCTTGGCATCTCAAAATTGAGCTGTCCAAGTGGGACTCGCTCTTTTAATTCAAGCTCCATGGACATGACATGAAGGCTTTCATACTGATTTTGATGAAATACGTGTACATGTACATGTATGATTAAATTATCAAAATATGAAGTCCAATTACAAATGTCTGTTATTCACATAATGCATTTGAAGTGTATAAACTTTCAATTAAACTCATTGGAATCCATTTGTGTCCCAATTCAGAATAAGTCATAGATGTTTAAACTACATGTTCATGTACATGTACATGTAGCTTCAGTAGAGCTTCTTGCTGTGATAAAGAGTAACCATCATCAAATGATTCGATCCCTTTCAATATGAAAGAGGTTTGTCAGCTATTAGTTTAACCCTTTCGAGACAATTGACCACATTTTATGGTTTGGCTCAATAACTTTTGATTCAGAGCTCTAAAAAATATACCAGATGCATGTGTAGAAAGAGCAAAAATTTCTGCACACATTATGTCCATTTTTGTTGCATGACCATATTGCGTTTGATGCCAGGAATTTTAAAAACGAGAATAAGCTTTGAAATCCTTAAATTGGCAACACATTGAGAGATTCAAAATCATTGCTTTATCGCAAAATTGGCAATTTTTTCAACTTTTCCACAAAATTCCTAACCATGTATAATGTTTCCAAAGACATTACACCTTATTAGAACCATGTAGCACTAACAGAAAAATATTATTGTTGCCAATTTGAAGAACAAAATTTGATCAATTTAGCCCTTAAATAATTCCTGTCCCGAAAGGGTTAAAGGCACACGTAACAACTTCCTGTCAACAATTGAATATTACTGGAGAATTAAGGAAATGTATAGGCCTACTAAATTACCAGGAACTGTTGCAACTTGTTAATGACTGCTTTGTTCAGTGTAAATTGTAAACATTGAGATGTCTTCATCTATCTACAATACATGTATACTATTTTGTGGCCTAAACCTTGTGTGAAACTGAATCTCAACCATTCACAAAATATACAACTTTTCTCTTTCTTTCTTACTCTGGAAAGTGTCTCTTTAAAAAAAAACCAAAATTTTCCTTCATTTTCTAGATTTTCTTTCAATCCATGATGATGATATCTTTCCTTTGCCTGTCTGGGCCCTGTTTCATAGAACTTGTTATCAATGACAAGTTGCAATAACTGTTATAAGCTACTGAAATCCTTGCATCTGATTGGCTGAGAGCAAATTTGTCGGTAAAAATCACCGACAAGACACTTGATGAAAATGCCCCCCTGAGCTGCATTACAAAGCAAATAAACTACCGCCGTGAGCTTATGAGTGCATAGATTCTGAAGATCAGCCATTTTGTGTCAAAGGAATTACTGGAGATATCTCTTGTGGCCTTGGCTTGCCATGTAACATGAAATAGCAGGAATGGAGATTAAATGATATTGCTGACTGTCGAAATTCTTTTATTATGGTCTGAAAAGTAATTTAAGTTAATGGGAGACTTTCAATTTGAAGAAAAAATTGAATGAAGTCTTAACTTTTGATGTTTGTAATTCTATGCCTCATAACACGCTAAATAAAGAAATTGAAAAATGTAAGAGTTTCAATTTCTGTTGGATTACGCTTGTGATTGATGATATCCTAAATTTCGAGATAATTTTCAAAACCAGATGAAAGCATCATTACTACATCCATTTAATCCTTTTGTTCTCTTTTGTTTTCTCTTTTTTTTTGGCACAGGTCTCGCGACAGCAGGGATCTACAGACTGTCTGGGGTGAAATCAAAGGTGGAGGCCTTGAAGGCACAGTACAACAACAACGAGAAAGTCAGCCTGCAGGACCATGACCCCACCATCGTTACTAGTCTCTTTAAACTGTACCTCAGAGAACTACCGGAGACCATCTTGACTACCAGGTTGACACCAGCATTTGAACATTCTGCAGGTAGGTAGGAACTGGTGGGGAAGAAACAGAGGATATCATCTTTAAGAAGAGTTCCCATGAAGTGAACCTTCACCGCAGTTCTCTAATTTGTTGATTTTTTTTTAAACTCTCACTTTTGAGCAAATGCTTGATCCTCAGATAGATGAATTTTCTACAATGTAACAGTTACTGTTTTTCATAGATTGTAGGATGTGGTTGTGTAATGTAGCAGATTATTGCACATCTGTAGATGCATGTATTGATCAAGACGCTAGGAATGAATGTAAAGAAAAGATGTAACAGAACACAGAACTGGACACAATAAAAGGAACAATTCAGTGTGACTCCTGTTTGCAGGGGATGACTGGTAATCATTGGAGTTTGGAGTATTCCCAAAGAACAGGGCCCCGTTTCATAAAACTTGTTATCAATAACAAGTTACAATAATTGTTGTAAGCTACTGAAATCCTTGAATCTGATTGGCTAATAGCAAATTTGTCATAGAAATGGGGCAGTTGTTATAGATAACAAGTTTTATGAAACAGGGCCCTGGATTATAGTTTAGCTTTAGGGCTGGGCGATCGGTGGTTGGAGGGCAGGCTTAACTTATCAAGGTAAAGTGGGCCAGCGGCACCAAATTTCTAGGCCGGTTCTTGGTCCCAGTCCACCCCTGCTTTTGTAAGGCTTGAATTTACCTGAAACAGTTGATAAAGAAAACATTGGATTTCCTGTTCTAAGTTGTTCAGTAACACTTTAATCTCTTTCATTATCAAGGTCTGACCACCACAGAGGAGAGGATAGGTGCATTCAGGAAGCTTCTAGCACAGCTACCAAATTGTAACTACACCCTTCTATCATGGACAGTTGTTCACTTAGCTCACGTATTAGAAAGGGTAAGAAAATAGTTTTACAATTCTAAAATTTGTTCTTGAGTCCTTTTGTGCTCTCCTTAAACCCTTCTGTGCATCCTATGTCTTTGAAAGAAAAAAATGAGTGTTAAATTTTGACTTCTAATGCTTGTTTTGTTGGTAAATTGGGCATTTAATATATTATGCACTCAAAATGTGTTTCTGTTTTAGAAGAAATAGTCAGAAAATTCTTCATGCAAACACAATTTTCAACACTTAACTGTTTGGTGGGAATTACTGACAGTGGTACTGAAGGGGTTAAAGAAGTGCGTTTTTATCACCCCTTCTTTTTAGTTTGTGTGTCATGTACAGATCAGTTTTTCTAACAATTCCTATTATTTTAGAAATTGACCTTCAGCACGACATTATATTTTCAAAGGAGAACTTTTAGGAAATTTTATGAAGCATATTTAAGCAAAGCTGTTGTAAATGTACCCTTTTCATTGCACTTTATATTCTTTGATTTGTGGTTTACTCATTCTGACATGCATTGTAGTTTTGTCGAACACCAAATATTCTTCTTGAAACAGAACTTAGAAATTGTTCTGATTGGCAAAGGTACAAATTTTCTTGGATTAAATAACTTCTATACGAAAATTGCAATGGTTACATGTTTGCCAAAATAACACATCCTGTTGTGTATTCATCTTCATTTGATGTGCAACAAAAATATATTCCATTCTAATTTCATAAAGAAATTTTTGCCCCGTTTGTAAAAAAAAATGTATCAATTTTCAATCTTGGTTGCCAATTTAACAGAAAGAGGAGACAAAGATGACAATACAGAACCTGTCAATCGTGATGTGTCCGACCATGAGGATAAGCCATCGTACTATGAACCTTCTATTCACGTATTGGAAGGAGTTTTTCAGTGACGTGAAACTCAAGAGGTATGTGTCATGGTGGCGTGTTCGGAAGGGTAGAAGGAATGTTGTTAATCTCGAAACGTGAAAAAAAGGGAAACAAGTGGTGAAGGAAAAATGGTTTATTCAAAATGAAAAGAATAAACAAGAAGTAAGTTACGAAGGAGGGGGCTGAAACAAAATATCTTCAAATGCCAAAATAATTTCAACCGTGGTTGTAATATTTTGCTCCGTATGATGTCATGACATAGGAATGGACAGTGTATACTTCAAGTCTCATCCTTTTTTTGAATTGTGGTTGAAATATCCAAATTAAGTTGTTTGAATTATCTATGTCCAATTTCTGCATGAGGTTTGTTATGCATGTATTTCCAAATCTAGTGTAAACCCTGGATCAAACATTCTATCTGCATTTAATCAAGCTATAGTGTATGTAAACAGAAAATGCAATAATTTCTATTGTTCTACTCCTATCATTGTCAAGGTGTCCCAAACCTCTTGAATGGATACCAGGGACTGTGTTTGAAATACCAGATACCACAACGTAAGTTACTTTGCTTTATGGTTTATTGCAGTGTGGAATGGAAAATTCTCACTTTTTAGCACATGTGTCATGACAGGACATTATAAAAAAAAAAAAAAAATTTATTTCTTCAGGATACAATTTGAACAAGATATATTTCTTTATTCTGTTTCTTGTCATATAACATGTTCTGATGAATATACCAAATACTCTTTAAAAAAAAAAATGTACAGTTCAAATGTTTGTGCATGCTCAAGGTCAAAGCTGATATCCCGTGATTGATGTAACTTTATTTCATACCCTTCATGCTGGTGAATAATTAAGGCAAATATTGTTCTTGTTTGATTTACCCACCGGTCATATTTTCTCGCTGTCAAAGCCGCAGGCCAGCGTGAAATCAAATTAGCACACTGTGTGGCCTGGAGGAAACCAGCGGAATACTAAATGAATTAGAGTCAATCATTTCATTTCCCCACCCTGCCCTTTCTATGATTTCATCTGTTAGGAGCCAGAAGGGCGTTAACTCTGTGTTACAGTGTTTGAGTTAATGCCCTTCTGGCTCTCAACAGACTGTTTCATAGCCAGGAGTGTGAAGATAATGAAGGCTGTGTTCAAACTGGGCCCCATGGTCAAGGCAGCTCAAAATGGGCTCCATTGATCTTGATTTTTGTGCTTTCGTACTAAAATTTCCATCTTGAAAAGCATAAGTTATAACAATAAGTTTTGTAAGAGGGAACTTACAGTGCCGTCCACAATGCAATGTAAAGAACAAAAGCTCTCTAACTCTTTATTCACAATGGATCAAATCCTGGACTGCCACATTATACATGTACACTTTATGGGGGTGTTGCAAGAAAGTTGCAATCAATTGCAAATCCCCCAAATCAGTCGCAAGTCTTACAATTGATTGCAAGTTCCATTTAAAATACATGTATCATATTTGCAATCGATTGCAAATGGGGGATTTGCAATTGATTGCAACTTTCTTGCAACACCCCATATGTGTGCCAAAAGTCGACTGTGGCAGTCCCCAGGGGACCGTTTCATCAAGCGTTTTGTCAGTGATTTTAACTGACACCTTTGCTCTCAGCCAATCAGATGCAAGGGTTTCAGTAGCTTATAACAGTTGTTGATAAAAATCACTGACAAAATGTTTGATGAAACGCTCCCCTTGTTGTTCCATGGGTCGACCAAAGCCAGTAAAAAGTGAACATTGAATATATTCTTGTGGTAGTACATTTTACTATGGTAACGACTAAATAGATTTTAAAAAAAAAGGTATGCCTTGTAACATATTAATTCACTTAAGGAATAATAAAGAAATTATTTCAAAACGTTTTCAAAAAATTAATTTTAGAAATCTCATGTAGTTATGGAACATCTAACAAGTAAAATTCAGATTGATTACTACTAATTTTTTTTTCATTGAATAGCCTTGTGAAGATTTCCTTTACTACAATGCATTATAATGTTAGTAATGTACCCCCAAAGGGTTATTTATATCTGTAAAGTGCAATAGATTCAATATGACATGTGTTTGTAATATGGTTGGGTTCTTTTTAAAACCATTCCTGAAGATGTATGATCAAGAAAATGATACTCGGATTTAAAGGGGCCTATCACCAAATTTATTTTTGGGCTGTGTTTGTTTGTTGTTCCATGCTGGAGTCCTATCTTCAATATATCCACTTTGAAGATTACTTCTGGAAAAATACATTGCAATATTTAAATATTGACAAAGTATTCAAAATAAAGGTAAATGCAACTTCTGAGTAGACTGGTCATTGCACTGAGATAAAATTTAGCCAGCAGTGAAGAAAAAATTCGGTCAATTTCCTTGCAGGCCTTCATCATTTTCGTCACTTTATTTTTTGCTCTGTAATTTTACGTTTTGGATGTCTCATAGAGTTTTTAGTGGAGGATTTCATGTCTTCTTACGATGTACAAATTATTTGGGAGATGATTTATTCCCTTTAAGTTTGGGTTGCTGGCCCAAGTCCAAATATTCTGTAGAAGGGGAGGCCACTAATCTCTGCTGACGTTATGACATTACATAATTCATAATGACTGGTGGGGATTTCAAAACCACAAATATTTGTACTATGTGACCTTGCATATCCTGTGCCTCTTTCATCTCGGCTGTTTAGATTAATTAAAAAGAAATAGAAAAAGTTTATCGAGATTAGGCTGAAAGTGCTACAAAAATGTATTGTCTTCTGAAGAATAGGCCTATACAGACCGCTACAATCACAGATTCATTGAGTATACTACATGTATTTTGTGATGAAAAAAAAATAACTGAAGAAAATATTTGATGCAGAAAAGTCAAGTTCAGAAAGATATAATGCTGGGTAATTCTGTGCAATGTGTCCTGTACGTCATATGTCTTTTTTTTTTTCTTGTAATTCATTCAAAAATGAAAGAAGCTCTTTATATATGACCATTTAACAATGGTGCTTTCTGGTATCACTACCATTAGTATTGGACATATCAAGAGATTTTTTCCTTTGTGGATGAAATATATGTATAAATTCTTTTTGTCATAAGGGAAAACACATTGCACGGAATCACCCTGCTGTAGTATTAAAGATGAAAATTCAACAATATTTGTGAGGTCAAATGAAAGCAATTTCTTTATCAGGACTAATAAATGTTTGGTGTAGTTTGATAGTTGTACAATAATGATGATTTACACTGTGTTCACTTATTTTTTATTTATTATCTTTTGGATACATATTCTAAAAAAGAGATGTGAGCCTAGGAACCAAGGTTGTGTGATGTTATTATCTCTATCACTATTATTATGACTTGTGGGAAAACAATTTAGTAAAGGTGCATATGCTTCTTTATTGGCAATCACCCATGCTTTTGGCATATGCTGCTTGTTTTGATTTGGCAGCCATTAATATATTTTGCAAATTTTGTTTTCTGATGAGGTACATTCAAGCTTTTAAGATACTTCAAATACACCATGCTGTGAAGGGGTAGTTTTGCAAAGTTCAACCCTAAATATAGAAGGGAGAATTAGTTGTGAATTATGCATTTTATAAGTTTCCTTTCAATTTTTTTATAGCTTTTTCTCCAAGAACTGTGATCTTGCCATGTCATTATCCGTATATATCTTATCCTTCCCTTATCTTAAACCCAACCTCCACTCTCTCTCTCTCTCTCTCTTTCTCTCTCTTACTCTCTCTTACTCTCTTTCTCTCTTTCTCTCTCTCTTTCTCTCTCTTTCTCTCTTTCTCTCTTTCTCTCTCTCTTTCTCTCTCTCTTTCTCTCTCTTTCTCTCTCTCTCTCTCTCTTCTCTCTCTCTCTTTCTCTCTTTCTCTCTCTCTCTCTCTCTCTGTCTCTGTTTTTTTCTCTCTCTCTCTCTCCTTCTCCTTACTTTAAGTCCCTAAAGCCCATCGCACACTATACGATCGACTGCGATTCGATTTTGGAAATAAATCGCAATTACATTAATTATGGACATTTTAACGAATAATACATTTGTCTACATGATACAGGTTCTGAACAATAATATGACTACTAAACAAAGTGTTTGGGAGCACTGTCAGTCTTATACCCGGAATAAGGGCCAAATCAGTTTAAAATCGTAGACAACCGTAGGACTGCTCTGACATCACTACAACTCGGAGCTAATTTAGCATTTCCTCCGACAAGAAAGCTCGCAAGAGGCCGTATTTTCGATTTTACTATCTATATTACTATTAAGAACCTCAATCAATAATATTTTATACATGTATGTTTAAATGTTTATATCAAATACTATTAGATTTTCTTCTGAAATCGGATCGCAGACCGATCGTATAGTGTGCGGTGGGCTTTAGCTGCTCCGTATGTATACAAATGTTTATGTTTATGAATTCATTATCGCTTAATCATACCCAACCTTTTTCTTCCTTTTGTAGCAGGAATAAGCACTATTTATCAGCTGTTTATACTTTCTTTATATCAATTTGAGTAAATCTCTCTTCCTTTTCCCTTTCTCATATCAGGGAGCTGGAAGAAGAGCTACTACGACATGAATTAATTCTTGCCAAAATGCACGAGGAGCTCAATCGAGGGGTTGCTCACAAGGTAAGATAATGTGTGAAAATACATTGCAAATTCCTGAATTGACATAAATAAAGTACTTTGTGATGAGCCATATGATATTCCAGTAGTTATCATGATTAGTATTTGTCAAAAAATTAGGGCATTTGTCATGCATTGCATTCATCTCTGTGACACCAACTATCTACATAACTGAGTGAAAATAATGTCATTATTTGAATTATTGTTTGATAGCATTACATTTGTGAAGTAATACGAATATTCTATGTGGATTTGTCTTTAGGGATAAGAAAATAATTGATACCGGTACCCTAACAAGGGGACTTGTCTAACAAGGCCAACGCAGGCTTTATTTTAAGTTCTCCTGTTTCATTTTTTCTCATAATTCAATACAGGCTAACTGATACTCATATTTAACCTTTCGAGACAATTGACCACTTTTTGTGGTTTCAGATCTTTTTTGATTCAGAGCTTTAAAAAATATACCAGTAGAAAGAGCAAAAATTTCTGCACACACTGTGTCCATTTTCGTTGCATGACCATATTGCATTTGATGCCAGGAATTTCAAAAAGTAGCATAAGCTTTAAAATCCTTAACATCCTTAACTTGGCAACACATTGAGTGGTTCAAAATCATTGTTTTTCATCACAATTAGCAATTTTTTCAACTTTTCAACAAAGTTCCTAACCATATATGTTGCTTTCAAAGACATTACAATTTATTAGAACCATGTAACGTTAAAAGAGAAATATTATTATTGCCAATTTGAAGAACAAAATGTGATCAATTTAGGCTTTATATAACTCCTGTCATGAAAGGGTTAACTGTTGTCTTTTATGAATGTAAATATCAAATATATGTTTGTCACATACAAATGTTTGTACATTTTAGAAATGAAATAAATAAATGAACTGAAGTGAACCGAACTAACATCACAATCAAAGTAAAACTAGCGTATTCATTAATGAAAAAAAAAATAACTGAAAAGTATCACAAATCCGAAGTACAATACAGTGAAACCTGTTTATAAAGACCACTCAAGGGAGACAAGACGAGCGATCTTTATGAGCAGGTGGTCTTTATGTACAGGTTCCTTTAATACACGTTTCAATGAGCAACATTTTTCAAGGGAAACAAAAATTGTGGTCTTTATAGACGGGTGGTCTTTCTATACAGGTGGTCGCTAAAGCAGGTTTGACTGTAATTGGAATTCACTTTGTGAATTTAGGTTTGGCGTAATGTAAGAAAACTGTGAGATATCCCATGCCCATCATGCATGTATCGGGGCAGTAATGTGATCTAGCAGATTAAGATTAAGATCAATGTTCATGTATTCTGGATATACATGTATTTCAGGTCTCTCATATGTCAGAGAATGGTTTATGTTCGACTGATGATGATTAATATGGCCGTGAACCCAGCACATAACATTGGCACGTCTGCAAATGATATTTGAAGACAATAACTTTTCTATGTAAATAGTAATCTCATATTTTATCCAATGCTATTGATTTTCAAACATGTAATAGCAAGGCCTCTTAAGGGGTAATTATAGAGTTTGGAAATTTAATAAAACGAGGCATTTGATATCACATCTCCTGAAACACTCCGTTATGTGCCACTGGATTTGTTTCCTCTGAAAAGCTTTGTTTATATACCATTTACATTAACAGAGCACGGAAGATAATCTTTGGGAGGTCCAGAGAGTAGTCACACAACTTAAGAGGAAGGTAAGAATAATATGGTACATGTGATTTAGTTTTGATACATAGATGGAAACTTCAGGAGCGGCGTTTGGTTTCCAGTCAATGCATGGGAACTGCAGAAATATGAGCACTTGATATTTTTTAAAGTTTTGAAACAAAAACTAACGTCGGTGACTGGTATGTTATATTTAGTAAACTGATAGTCATATCCAGATTTAGATTTGGTTTGATAATCATATGCCATGCTTTGCTAGAGATTACAATATACAGTAACAGGATTGTGTACTTATCGCATGTGTCCTCGATGTCTTCATCGGATGTTCTTCTCTTTCTTTTCTCTCTTTTCTGGTTATGACTTGGCAATTATATACATGTATTTACTATCAGATTCCATTGGCAGATATGGTTTTGTGTTTCGTGAGAATTTAGTTGGTCTACATTACCACTACTGGAGATCAGCTTCAAAAATATATAATATCCTGTATTTCTTTAACATGTTTATGAAGATATTGAAACTTTCAAGATGCTGTATTCAGAGGCCAGTCAGCAGAATTAAGACTAGACTAGCAAGTTTGTAAAATACATGTACCCATACAATGTTTTTTTTCTGAAAGCATTGATCATGAAATTGTTAAAAATTCATGTATTTCAGTTAAGAGTCAGCAGAAGAGTGTCTGAGACAAGACTAGCAGCGAAGGAGAAGGAGATGGAAAGTAAGGACACCAAGACATCATCAGCATCATCTAAAGAGCGGTCTCCAGTCAAGACCATGTCTCTACCACCGGCTGCATTCAAACAGGACATCAAGGAGACACCTGCTGGTATGTGAGAAATAATAATAATAATGATATTAATAATAATAATATATTACACTTATATAGCGCATTATGTGAATACTTCAGTGTGCTTTACAGTGTTATTTATTATTACCCCTCGTCATTAGGTTTCAAGCCTGCACACAAGTGTGCACCATCTCCACTCCTTAGTGAGCATTCCTACCATTTTGCACCGTTCACATACATGCATGTATGGCAATGGCAAAAACAGTCACATTGACTTTCGGCAATCCTCACAGGTGTGCATTATCTAATGGGTAAGAGTGGCAAAGTAGATGAATGTCTTGTCAATAGAATTTTTAATGAAATATACCTGTTTTAAATGTATATAAATTATGTGGATACTCAAATGAACAAATTTTCCTTATTACTGTCCAAAAGCTTCAGATTTTTATACCCCCGCCAAACGAAGTTTGAAGGGGGTATATAGGAATCAGTCGATGGTCGGGCGGGCGGTCGGTCGGTCCTTTGCAAATCTTGCGGATCGAACTACTTCCTCAGTTTTTGACCAAAAGTCATGAAATTTGGTACACACATTGGTCTTGGTGGGAAGATGTGCAAGACATATTTTTCGGATGAGTCGGAATCTGCGTTGCCATGGTAATGGCATATTTATGGCAGAAAATCAAGGAAACACCTTGCGGATCGAACTACTTCCTCAGTTTTTGACCGAAAGTCATGAAATTTGGTACACACATTGGTCTTACTGGGAAGATGTGTACAACATATTTTTTTGATGTGTCGGAAGCTGCGTTGCCATGGAAACGGCAGATCTATGGCAGTAAATCAGGGAAAAATCTTGCGGATCGAACTACTTCCTCAGTTTTCGACCAAAAGTCAAGAAATTTGGTACACACATTGGTCTTGGTGGGAAGATGTGCAAGACATATTTTTTGGATGTGTTGGAAGCTGCGTTGCCATGGAAATGGCATATCTATGGCAGTACAGTAAATCAGGGAAAAATCTTGTGGATCGAACTACTTCCTCAGTTTTCGACCAAAAGTCAAGAAAGGCTGTTGTCACGGGGCGGGGGTATTAATCATCATCTTCAGTGATATTTCTAGTTTAAAAACTGATGTCAAAGTTTTCATTCATGAAAATGCTTTTCATTTTCTTATTTACTAGGGGTTTTACAGAAGAAAAAAATGTAACCTGTATATACACTTTGTCTAGTAAATGGGTCTCCATGTATTGTAGCATTTTCCTGAGGGGTTTGTTGAAAGATAACCATGGACTAACATTTGATTTTTGCTGCAGATATGAAATTTATTTGTAGAATTTTTTCTTATCATAACTGGGCACTGTATTATCCTTATTCATCATTATAAATATGGTATGTTTTGAAAATGATGAATTATTTCTTTATCAGTTGAATATGTTTACTTACAAGTTAGGAGGGAACTTGTCTTTAATGTTAATTGTTTATGTATAGACACCTCAATAGGACAGTAAATGTGTTTATGTTTTTTTTTTTGAGTAGAGAAATGTATAGTATCTGTTAACAGAAGACTGCTAGATTTGGAAAGCTAATCAGATATATTTTCCACACTATGTAAGAAAATATCTAGGCCTCTTCTCTGTTTAAAACTTAGAGATTGATAATTGGTCATCAAGAAATTATGAAACTGGTAAATCTCTTTTAAATCATTGCTCTTTCTCTTTCTATCTTTTTGTAGAAGTAAAAGAGCCAGCTGAAGCTGTTGACGGAGCAGAGGAACCCATGACTGGAGGTGATGAGGTCGATGATTCCAAGGACAAAACAGAAGAGGAGGAAACACCAGTCAAAGTGGAAGTAAAGGAAGAAAGCAAAGAAGAATCAAGAGCTGAGAGTGAAAAAGAAGAAGAAGAAGAAGAAGAAAAGGAAAAGGAAGCTGAACCAGACTTAGGTAATTACCATATCTTTCTTTTTATTCAAACGAAAGACATTTTCTCTTTTTAAAAATTTTGATTTTGATTTTCATCAAACTGTAAGATGTTGTTGTCTAATTCATTTCAATTCAACCACAATGCTATTCTGTGCTGCTGACTTTTCTGAAATAAAAAATTTGTGTCAGTCTTTACATGTACACCCGGGCTTTTCGCTAAGCATATGTTTTACCTTAATCCATCCATATAGAGTGAAATATGTAAAACTTTCACAAATTGTTAGTGACAGTCAATTTTGCAGGAAGAAACTTTTGCGAATTGCAATAATTTGTGTTGTTTCAATTGTGATTTTATTATTTCGCGGCATGAAACTTTCGCGAATCTCGACCAAGCGCGGAATTCGCAAAGGTTTCATGCACGCGACAAATTTCCGGTTTTACAGTGCGTCTTTTTTAGGCATCCTAGGGGTGGTTTGTGAAGACGGAAGCAGTGTTGCACATTTAAAGTATGCTTTGACAGATTCATTATTCAAAGATCTTATGCACTGGCATGAACCCTGTATTCATAAACTGAGTGTTAGAAACAACTTATCAATATTGTAGATGAAACTCACGAAAAAGATTACAGTTTATATGAAAGTGAAGTTTATGAAGTCCTTCATTTTGTATTAAATGCCACTACTCTAGAAATGATGAAACTGCTGCTCCTGTCACAAGCCGAGGTGGTCGCAGAGCACGAGGAGTTGATGAATATCCGCAACGAGCTCCAGAAGCGCATAGAGGCGGAGCGACAGGAGATCGCCAAGCTTCAGTCTTCTATCTCCGAGGCTAAGCAAGCTGCCAGGAGGAGGGGGGCGTCGGTGGATAGCATCGACAGCTCTATAGCATCGGAGAGTAGCAGTGAGAGCGTATCCTTTGAAACATTCTTGAAGTTTAGGACAAACCTGCTCAAATAACCACCTGTATAGAAAGACCACCTGTCTTTATTGAGATCATGATTCTGTTTCCCATAAAACAGGATTTTTCATTGAGAGAGATGTAGCAAAGAGAAATTGTATTTACCACCTGTATGTAAAGACTATTCTATTGACTATTTGTATCTCTCATAGGTGGTCGTTGTACACAGGTTTGAATATATAACAATATTCAAGATAAAGTTGAGTTCTGGTCATGTGATTACACATTGTGAAAGAAACTGTCGGGAAGCAATTGGGAAAGGTTGATCATGTCTAAATAAGGATTGGTGTATACTGTGAGGTTTTGGAATCCTCAAAATGATAAGAAATCAACCCAAACTTGCTCAAAAGTACACGTACTGCACACAGAAATGGGTATATGGGACTGCACGCAAAAATGTGGCATGAATGTTTGGCCGGAACAATTCACACTTTTTTTCGTAATATTTCGAATATAAGGGCATTTGAAGAGAAATCCTTTTCAGGGGACATTTATACTATGAAGTTCTTCCAGAAGGAATGAGAAAGCTCACAAATTATTTTTCACCTATCCCAGAACTTGACCTTCCCTTTAAATGGTGAGAAGTGTGATGGGGAAGAGTATTACACGAGGTGAAAGATACAGCTGTTTTATTGAATGAGGTCATAGCAGAGTTAGATGTAACCAAATGAAAAATATTGTAACATTGGCAATCATGCTTGGAACTCTCACCGTATGTTACATAATTTATGTTAATTTGCACCTACAGAAAATGTGCACGCTGACTGCTGGTTAAGAACAATGTAGTCAGTTATCCAGGCATTATTATGCCGTATCAACTTTGTCTGTCTGTACGTGTATAGCATAGATGGCCATATTTCTTCAGATCATACTTTCCTTGACACAATATAACTATAGGAGGATGAAGAGGAGCTACAAAGAATACTGGAAGGACTAATCAGGGAAAATGAGGAATTGAGAGTAAGTATATAATTATACAGATGTATCATTTTCAATCAGTGTAATATTTGTAACATAAAGTATAAATATTTCAACCCATGTTTGTGTGACAGTGTTGTTCAACATGCCATTGCGTCATTGGAAGGGTGTTCAGGACAGTACAACATACTGTATACAATACAAGTTAACTTTTGCAGACTTCATCCATAATGATGCTTTTCTCATTCAGAGTGCATAACTCAGGCTTGACTGAAAACATCTAGAACTGGGCAGATTTGCCCCTCTTAACTCAAGAGAATTATACCATTTTGTTATAAAAGCTATTTGTTATTTCTCCTTTCTATCAGCGGAAAAACATGCAGTTGAGTCACAACATCCACAACGAACGCGAGGCCTGTGCAGAGCTTCGAGTCCAGATTAAACTCCAGGAACAGATGCCACAGATGCTGGAGGCATTGGCACAGGCTGGTATCAAGGACGCTCCGCCCAAACAAAAATCTGGACCTAAAGAGACCTCAGGCAAACCCAAGAAAGTTGCAATAGTCACTGAACCAATCAAGGAGACATCGGCAGAGATGGACAGTTCTACAAACGGCAGCAGAGAAGTGAAGAATGAGAACATGAATTCCAACAACAGTCCCGAAGTTGTGGAGGAGAAGGTGGATGATGCAGGTAATGCATCGTCGACTGGTGCTGCAGAGAAAGAGAATACTCAGGAAAGACATCTAGAGGAAACTGCTCTGTGAACTGCTCTGTGAACTGCTCTGTGAACTGCTCTGTGAGCACACTTGAAATGAAATATGACTTACATGTATATCTTTATCATGCTATTCGATGCAACCTGCTATTAAAGCAAATCTTTAAGACCTTTCCCAAAGTCTTATTGTGTTGTAAGCTCCAAAGCCAAGATTTCTTATGTCTTTCCTTTGTCATGATGATGATGATAAGCCAATTTAGATAGGACTATTGGAATAGATCCGTACATTCCTTCTTTTCATTAGGAGGATGGCTTTGTTCTCCATGAATGATCATCCCCCAGTTGAAAAGAAATTCTTGCATATTTATGGCCGTGGATATGGCGAAGAAAGACATGGATGGATGGTGGTCAAGTCTACAACGCTAATTGACCATCTTTGTCAAAATTGTCAAATTTCTCTCCTAAGAACAATAGCCAATGTAAAGAATTTTCAATAGAAAAGAAGTAACTTTTCTCCCAAACAATGCAGCTCTCTATGCTTGTGGGAATGCAACATACCTGAAACTTATTCTTGAGCAATATTAACCCTGTATAGCTGATAATAAGTGTTGTAAGAATGTTACATTCAACTCATTCATTGAAAAACGATGTTTGAGTACCCTTTTTTATTCAGTGAATATCAGGTCATGAATGAGGAATATTTTCTCCAGATCACAATCATTAGGTGACATTTGTTATCATCAGAACATTTCCATGTCGAGGGGAAGTATGAAAGATACTTAATGCTTAAAGACTATTCATGGTCTCTGATTTTATTTGTGATTATTGCAATGATCATAAATTATTGTAGGATCCCACCAATATTTTCTTGCCATATTTTCTCTTTAGTGTGAATGATCATGAATTTTCTAATGTTCATTGACACAACTGCACCTTTTCATCATGAGCAACGATTAACAAATTTGTTTATTTTGTAAATGCAATCTCCGCCTTAGAATCTCTATGATAGAATTTCACAAGTAATGTACAGATTTTGCTCTAATGTAATTTATGATCCAAAAGAAATATTACTCATTCAATTGAATACATTTACTTTATCAAATATCTACTACATAATTCTCAATATTCAGTGTGTAGATTTCATCCTCTTTATAATTTTTATTCGGAGAGATTTTAAGTTATCTCTGAACGTTATACATTGTAGCTTCATATTTCTTCTGTTTCATCTTTCATGTTTAAATTTTCTTGAAGCAACATTCTTTGATCAACCTGCACCCAGTACCCCTTACTTATTCTCGCATTTTAATGATGCCTCTTCCTCCATTTGTGTAGCCCTGTAAATATGCCTCTGCCTGTGTTCCATAACAGTTGTTCATTCATCTTAACCTGAACTTCAATTAAGGTTAGAGCCATATACAGTTTTCTTCAATCTATTTTAAGCCAAGAAAACCAAGGAAGTGTATTTTAATACTTTGTTGTTCACCATTTGGCTAATACATGTCCACGTATTTGTAAGACCGAAGTTATACCTCAACAATTTGCATGTTGTCCAAGGTAGCACAGAAATACCTTATCTATTAATTGTATGATATATTTGTACATCTATGTTATCATGCCAGAAGCTGTTTGTCCTTTCCTTCCTCTTTGGGGGGGGGGGGGGGGGGGGGGGGGGCCCACATCCTTTTTTTGAAGATTATATAACTTTGTTTTGAAATGAAATACAGAAGAATCTAAGGACAGTCAGGCAATGAGATAACAAAAATGATTCATATAGTGCATTTACAGATGGAATTATATAAGAATATTGTTGGAAATTGCCCAAGTGGCATTTTTATGTGAGAGAAAAATGACAGATATGTGTATTCAATGACACAGAGCTGCCTCCTCCTCATTTTTCAAACATGCAGGCGAGAAACTAGGAATCAATTTTACTCCTCCTTACTCAAGAGGTTAATATCTGAAATTTGTCATCTGTCTCTGTCATTTCTGCTCCAACCCTGTCCCTGAGCCCACCCACATATATTTATATGTCATCTATTAAAGTATATGCCATCTATTAAAGTATATGCCAAATAGCATTCTTAAATTTTTTGCATTAATGATGCAGAGATCTTTGAAGGGCTTCGGTTATGGTCCGTTATCTCTGAGGATAGCACTGTTATAGAAGCCAAACTTTTTCAAGAATTTTACATTTTTAAAGACCCTTTTGCTTCACACTACCCTCTCGACAACTCAAGAGCTGTGACAATGAACAGTCGTCTTGTTCTGATTTTGCTAATGAGGTCTATAGAGGGTCCATAGCATGAGGCACTTGATAAAAAAAATACATACTTTCAATGTCATCGCATTCAGTCACACATTTACACTAATATCAGTTCCAGAGAGTAGCCTATATTTCCCCAAGGACTTTAGTCATATAGGGCAAGGAGCTAGTCTGATATGTAGCGAGATAGCTTTTTGTAGGAATTTGTATTCAAGTGATTAACGAGTGTAGAAGCTGTATTGTTATATTAATTAAGCTATTACTTCCATATCTATTGTGTATATTTATCTATTATGAAATTTTAGTGCATTTATATCACCCTAATGTTCTAATTCATTCTCATTTAATATTGTTTAGTAGATCTATATGAAACCAGATAAATGTAATGTTCCTAATTACTTTGTCATAAATCTCACAAGTTCCCCAGGCACCCCAACTAGATTCTTAAGCCTTGGTCACATTTTACTGATAATGATATCGATAATAACAAAATTTTCATTAAAAGGTACACCTTACCATATGGTTTGTACATGTGAGTATGCTCGTGTCTTTTAACCCCTTTGAGACAATTTACCACACTTTGTGGTTTGGCTCAACTTTCGATTCAGAGCTCATTTTTTTGTTGCATTACCATATTGCGTTTGATGCCAGAAATTTTTAAAAACGGGAGTAAGCTTTAAAATCCTTAAATTTTTCAAAATTGGCAATTTTTAAAATTGACAAAAATCCTATGTATATTGTTTTTTAAAGACATTACACCTCATTAGAACCATGTAGCTTTAAAAGAAAAGTCTTATTGTTGCCAATTTGAAGAACGAAATGTGATCAATTTAGCCCTAATATAATTCCGAACTTGGAAGGGTTAATAGTACGGCAGCTATAGCTGTACTGAAAAATCTTATCGTTGTCTGTCAAATGTGACCCAGGCTTGAGAACTGAAGAATGGTGTTTTCACATGAATTATACCTACCCCACCAGATTTGTGTTTGATTTATCTCGAATGCCAGAGTTTGATTTATCCGGAAACCTCGTCGGGGAGATTACTAGACAATCATTGTATCTCGAATGCCAGAGAGTTTTACCTCAAAAATGTGATTTTGAATGTAGACTTCATCTCGCTTTCTTACTAGAGCAGGACTCTGGGTTTTCATGTGATCTTTTGAAATAAAAGTACTGCTAAAATGTAGTTGACAATGCTTCTTGCCGTTAAAAGAGGCAAATATTTTCACATCCTGGACAAAGAATAGCGAATAAAGGTACTCTTCGCGTATTCTGCTAAAGTGTGTTCAGTTTCTTAGACTTGAAATGCAGTCATTCATTCATGATTTATCATTTCTTTCACTATCTATCTCTGCTCTTTCAGTTTCCGATTCCAAACGACACAAAAATCAAATCATCCGGTAGTATATTGATCGTAGCATGATTTTTTTTAAAAGAAAGTAGTCCAGTTCAACAATTCCCGGTAGCTCATATACCAGTATACGTGTTAGATTGTTGATCAGTCTCAGTTGTTGTCATTCGTCTACTTACCAGTGTGTAGTGTTGTAGTGTAAATAAATACAATGATATGTATATGTTCACTGAAACAAGAAATAAATATTCATAGAAACAAATAAAAGTATCAAGTATTGTTATTGATGTTGGAACACGATTATGTAAATACTTAGAATAGATTTTTTTTTTCTTCAAATTGTTACTCACTTTGGATTGCTTGAATGCTTATGAGGACTGTGGTGATTCTAATGATGGTCATAATGGTGATGAAATAATGAACAATTAACAAATTCATTCATTCATTGGCAATTAATATGAAGAGATGATCCTTTGCTGTGGTAATGTTTACTGCAGTAACATGGTTAATATGATAGCCATGATATTATCATTTTCTCAACCCTTAGACCAAATAGTTTTAATAGGCATTGGGTTAAATGCAGTACACAAAGTCCATGTTGTAAAAAAATGTGTATATATATTGTGAGGAAAGTGGTTAGTGTATTGACTATCCCCAACCCAACCCCACCATCATATGATTCATATGACACAAAATATACATTTCAATTACATAAATGTAATGACATTCAATTATTATGTATTCACATCTCAATGAATTGTAAACTTGAAAACATACTACCGTACAGACTTAAAAATGACAGGATAAATTTTATCTTTATTTACAAATTCATAAACTTTATATATTTAAATATAAATGAATACATGGATCTTAGTACAAAGCAATGCTTATTTTTGTTTAATCAAGGTGATAGAATGTGGACTAAATTTGAGAAATCTTCAGTTTGCACACACTCCCAGCAAAATACTTTTCATTCACAGATGATTGGATGCATCATTCTGCTTTCAAATGTTCATATTTTCATATTTGAAAGAATGAAGAAATCAAGTCATGGTGCTTCCAAAGGACACCCAATTCACCAGAAAGGAATCTACACTGCACTTGACAGAGGGGGTACTTTTGTTTCCACAATACAAGAAAGAAAAGCACCACATTCACGAGTTCTTGATACGTATCATGACCCCAAATTCTGAATAACTTACTCAGTTTCTTTGATATATACATGTATCTTTTACCAAGTACATGTATAGAAAGAATGATGTGAGATTGAAGGCCACTCATGGCCGTCGCCAGGGGGGGGTACGGAAGGTACGAACGCACCCCCCTCCAGACAAAAAAAAAAAAAAAAATTGTTTTTTTTTTGCTTGTCAGGGAATTATGGAGGGAAATTGGACCCCCATAACCCCCCCCCCCTGAGCGAATTTTTTTGTTGCCACCCCCTCCCCCCACTGAGCGACTTTTCAACCCCCCCAACCCCCCCCCCCCTTGAAAAAAGCTGGTGACGGCACTGCCACTGGTAAAGGTCCTCTTCAAGTAACCACATTTTTATTAACTAAATTGGACGGAAAGTTTACTCAAAAATTCAAACCTGAGATATGGGAACAGACACCACCTTTATTACCTCATATCAATAAAAGAAAGAAAATCACCACATTCCAAGAGTTCTCCACACGTATCATGACCCTAAATTCTGAATAACTAAGTGTCTTTGATATTTTTTACCAAGTACAGTCTAGAAAGAATGAATTGAGACTGAAGGCCACAGTAAAGGTCCTCTTCAAGTTCTCACATTTTTACTGGACGGAAAGTTTACTATAGAATTCAAACCTGAGATGTGGGAACAGACACCACCTCTATTAGTTCATATCAATTTGAGACATACATGTACATGCAGGTCTGTCCACCCTGCCAAACTGAAAGTAGGTTCATTCTTGTTTTCAACAAATATTTCCTTCTTTGGTACATCAGAAAATAAGGATGCTGGGGAGAAAATCAATACTTTGAAGCACACCGGACTGCACAAAAGCAGCAACATGCACTGATCATGTGACCAATTTCACAATACCACTTAATCCTTTCTGAGAACACTGGTCTGGAAGGCACCGCATAAAGAAATTTCACCTTTCTTGTGTAATCATTAAGATGTGTCAGACCCTATTTACAATGGATGCGGCAATTTCTAGTTTTAGAGTCTTGCTATTACATCATTTCAACTGCATTATTCATGTAGGTTTAATAACAAATTTGGTCACATATTGTTGAGCTGAGGATCTCTTCTATATTCTGCCTTCCTATTTTCGATACTGACGATGTAGTGATTCTAAACAAGAGCCCCAGGGGGCACGACGCTCACCTGAGGTGGATCAATTCATATCTGGTGCGTGTTCTTTCTAGCACCACCAGGAGATATGTTAGAAATTGAAACATCTAGGAGGATGTACATGAGATGATGTTAGAAATTAACATAATCCCCCCCACCCCCACCCCATGGTCTACAATGTCATGTATTATTTGAATCTCCTACATCTAAGGATGATTCCCACAAAGTGTGGTTGAATCATACAACAAATCATGCAAAGAATGTACATTTTCCCTCCTGCATATTAACCTCGCCCTCGCAGGACCCCTATGGGGCCACCCTGAGAATGTCATGAACAACTTTTTTTTATTCATCTTCAAGATGTATATAACACACTATAGAGGTATCTCCATACAAAATACCAAGTCTGAGCTATTCCTGGTTCTGGAGAAGAAGATGTTTGAAATTTACATAGCTTTTACACTTGGGGGCCCTCCCCCTAAGGATGATTCCTACCAGGTTTGGTTGAATTCCGATCATGGGTTTTGGAGAAGATCAGAATGTACATTTTGCCTGGCAGCGCCCCCCCCCCCCCCCTCCAGTATGTTACCCCCACAGGGCCCCTATAGGGCCACTCAGAGAAATTTCATGAACAACATTCATTCTTCATCTATAGAGGTATCTCCATACACAATACCAAGTCTGAGCTATGCCTGGTTCTGGAGAAGATGTTTGAAATTTACATAGCTTTTACGATTGGGGGCCCTCCCCTTGGGCCCCCCTGGGGGCCACATGTACCATTTTATCAACTTTGGGACCCCTACCCCAAAGGATGATTCCTACCAAGTTTGGTTGAATTCCAATCATGTGTTTTGGAGAAGAAGATCAGAATGTACATTTTGCCTGGCAGCGCCCCCCCCCCTCAAGTATGTTACCCCCACAGGGCCCCTATAGGGCCACTCAGAGATGTTTGAAATTTACATAGCTTTTACGATTGGGGGCCCTCCCCTTGGGCCCCCCTGGGGGCCACATGTACCATTTTAGCAACTTTGGGTCCCCTACCCCTAAGGATGATTCCTACCAAGTTTGGTTGAATTCCGATCATGGGTTTTGGAGAAGAAGATGAAAATGTAAAAAGTTAACGCACGACGCACGACGCACGACGGACGACGGACGACGGACAAATTTCCATCGCAATAGCTCACTCGAGCCTTAGGCTCAGGTGAGCTAAAAAGCTCACAGTCGTTCCTCATTAATTCTCATTAACTCATTCAGTTTTAAACCGATGGTGTTGTAGTGCTTAGGAACTTGCCTGCCTTCTGCAAAAGTCAGGAGTCTTGGTATCAATTAGCTTTACAATGATAGTGTCATGTTGCTCTAAAAATTTCCCTGGCCCTTGTCTCTTCAACCTTTTTCACTAGCCTTTACATTAGCAATGTTGCGGTACTAAAAAAAAGATATTCAAGCTGTCTCTTCCAGCTTTCAATACACTGGTGGCATTATGGCACTGCCCAACGTGCTGGTTATTCCCAAGTTAATCTCGTCCATACTCACATTGGTGGTGTAGTATGAAGGGAGATGTTTGCAATGTTGTCATCCAACTTTAAGCAGGTGGTGCAGTGCCAAGGAATTTACTGGCTATTCTGTCTTGTGGTCATGAAGACGTTTGCAATGTTCTTAATATCAATCTTCACACTGGTGGTGTTGTGGTACCAAGGAACTTGCTGGCCTTGATTTCAGCTACTTCTCTCTGCCTCATCTCCAAACTGGCTTGTTGTTCCTCCAAGTACTCCCGCTTCTCCTTCTCTTCCTCTTCCAACTGTTCTTGTAGCTCCTTTCTCCACTGGAAGAGTAAAAATGTTGATAAGCACATAAAGGTGACATACATATTTCACATTTTTCAGCCTATTTCCCCCAATTGAATGCATCTTTCTCTAATAACCAGCAAAAGGAAAATTCACAACAGAACAAATAGGGATTTCCATTAATGCGGCACTGTTTAAACTTTTGTCCATTTTGTCAAAATTTTATGGTAAATATGTGTATACAGCAGTTATTTTGTACATATTGTTGATCTATTTTGGTTTTTCAATTGCTGATAAATATTTACTTTAATTTGACTACACTGTCTTCTTAAACAAGTCATGTAGATATGTAAGATGAGAAGACTTATGACTTATCCAACACTTCAAAATAATTTGATTGAAACATGAATGAGCAGCCTCGCCCTCCCCCCCCCCCCCCCAAAAAAAAAAAAAAAAAAATAAAAAAAAAAAAAATAAAAAAAAATAAATAAATTAAAAAAAATAATAAATAAATAAAAAATTAAATTAAATTAAATAAAAAAAAAAAAATAAATAATCAAAAATAATGCATACCTGGTCTTCAACAATCCTCTTGAGGTCCATGTTGGTCCTAGAATATAGTCCAACTTGTGGATCTTGGTCCTGCAGAGCTGTTGCCACCTGAAGCTCTTGTCTGAAAAAGAAAAATATAGCACACCAAATATCAGGAGGAAAAGTAATGATGATTTTTTTTACATAGAATTATGAGAAATTACCAATGATGATTGTGATTACTATCAAACAGTCCACTTAAACTACACTGAATGTAAGGTAATTATACAAGCATGCTTTGGATACTTGACCTTTGACTTTAAATGAAGCTGACCAGCTGAATGTCCATTTTACATGTATTTCATGATTTCTACCAAAGAAATGATAGGTCTTTAAACATTAGGCCCCCCAAACTGACTTCTAAGCCCACACTTTAGCACTCATGCAATAAACAAACAAATGAAGGCAGAAAGGACACACAAAGGCAATCAGCTAATATTGTGTTTATATTTTACCTGAGTGAGAGTCTATTGGGCCCTTTCCTGAGGGGTTCAATCGGTTTTGGCAGTTCCACTTTGTTGGGTTGCGGTCTTCTGGGTCGTTGGACTACAGGAGCGAGGGGTGGTAGGTAGGTAGAGGCTAGACCAGCAGCCAGGCGAGCATTCAGGCTGTGTTTGGAGGGACATTTCTGCATTTCTTTCTCAAGGTGTGCATCAACCTGAATACAAATGCACATCATATTGACTAATACTGATAGTCAAGAAGATACTATTCACTGCACCGTAGTGGTCAAAGTCCTCTATTATCTCCCTGTATTTAGCTAAGCTACCATGGAGCTCTTAGCATTCAAGGAACTTTTCATTTGCCACATCAATACTTTTCTATGTGATTTGTGTGTAGAGTCTGTGCCAAATGGCACAATGGCACAGTAAGTGTTAACCGAACCTGGTACCCGGTTTCACGGTAACCAAATCTAACTCAATGTTTAACTAAATGTTTCTGTCAAAGACCCCGTGTGACAAGATCTTTCTAAAAGATGATTTATTTTACCATCAAAAAGGAAAACAACAGAGACATCAATGACCAGAGGGAGCTGGTAGTATCTAAAAACAAAGTGAAGAGAGGTTATAGAATTACCAAATACACATTGACTAATCTTAAAATGCTGAAACTTTCCATCCAAAGTTCATGGAAACCAGTGTTGTTGGTTTCATAACGACATAACCTTTATACCATGCTAACAAAATCTACATGTAACTCACAATTTTTAGTAAACCAATTCCATTAGACATCAAAAACTGGCCCAAACCTGTCCCACTCTGAATGCTTCCATGACCCTGTCATCCCTCTCCTTGCTGTGTCTTATCATCAAGAAGTTCCAAGCTGTGGTGCGCAACCCTTCTTTGGTTGTATTCCCCTCCAGACACCGACTCAATTTCACGAGAGCTAGGATTGCTGCATAGCGAACTCTCCATGACCAGTCCTCGGTGAGACCTTCATGCAGGAAGAATCAAAGAATATATTTCAACTTGGTTAAAGTGAAATTCTTTTTTCTCCAAAATACACCAGCTTGTAGCACTTTTAGCCTGACAACAAAAATTTTAATTTGATAAGTGAGAAAATCATTATTTTCAAAGAAATACCTCTTTTGTTTAACAATCACATCACATAAATTATGACATAAAAAGATTTTTTCAAAGAATTTTCTTTTGTAATTTTGTAATATAATCACATGAAAAGATAGTCAATGTGCACAATGACACTGCATAAAACAAAAGATTTATACAACAATGTACAACAGACTTCAAGATTTTGGCTTCCTGGTATGCTCTCCCATCAAGTTTTTCGCAGCTGAAGCACATGTCTTTATGCAAAATACAAACAAATCTGTAAAATATCATGAAAATAATCCAGCAGTTCCTCCTCACCAAAGTCATCCTCTGGGTGATTTGCATATTCAGCCATATCCAGCAGGCCAGCACTTTCCAACCCACTGAGTTTCTGAGACGTCATGGTAGGGGCACTGCGATAGTCTGGCTTACGATCTCCTACCAATGCCCTCTTCTGGATGTTGGAGGTGTTGCCATGGAGACAGAGATGACCCATGATGTCAGTGTAGGCAAAGGCCACCTCCCATGGCCAGCCATTGATGCCATCAAGGTCAGATACCTATCATTAATGACATAAGGAAAATCATTTCCAATATTTGATATCAGTTGACATGAAATAAACTTCTCTTTATCCTCTTCAATTCTCTCTTGGTTTGGCTCTACACATTCTATCTATCTTCCATACCATCTGTAATCAAATACTGTCATGATATAATTGCCATTATGTCATTCTACTGTCAAGCAGCAACATAACATTTCATATTCTTCAGTGTGGATTTACAAGCTTCAATGAAAATGCGCAAATTGAGAATTTGGAGTCAACCACGACTAGTATCATAAGTTAATCATATCAGAACATTTCAATATTTTCAAAACCCTTCAAGCTATAGATATGCATAATCTCATCGTCTTTCTTTCAATTCACTTCATTATATTATTGTCATGATTTTGTTTGCATTGTAAATGTGTAATAAGTGAATGTAATGTTCTATGTGACATGTGAAAAGGAAGAACGATGAATAAAATATCATATCATATATCAAATCTATTTATGTGCACGCTTTATAATTTTTCATAACCCTGCACCTGTAATTTGGGGGATCGGGGATAGAATATGTCCTTTACCTCAAGCTGCAAGTTGGCCAAACAGTACTTGGCCCCTGTTACTACGCCGCTCAAAAATGTGTCTGTGATAAGGTATGTTATCCATGCTATGCTTAACGGTCAACTACATATTTATAAATGAAGAAGCTTGATGGGAGGAATTTTAATTTGTAAACAAATTTTTAGGCATTTTACTCCCAGTGTCATCGTGACTTGGCCGTGAACCAGAATAGCCTGGTGGTTGAGTCGCTGCCCGGCAAGCAGTAGATGACAGGTTCGAATCCTGCTGGTTCCAATTTTTTCTGACTTGTGATTTTCATTACAGATCGAGCATACGATCTTTAACACTGGGAGTAAAATGCCTAAAAATTTGTTTACAAATTACATATTTATAGTAATATATGCTGTTTGGCAAGATAACCAAATCAACTTACCATATTGGCTTTGAGCCTCCTTGTAAGTGGAGTCTCTTTCCCTTCCAGTTTCTCTCCTGCCTGCTTGGGCATTTTATTTCCTCCAACACTAGAAGGCTTCACACTCTTTGCTTGTTGCTGCTGAAGTGATTTCTTCTGAGCCAATATCCTCTTCTCCCCATCCACCACCGCCGCCTCCTCCCCAACAATATCAATATCAAAGCTAACTTCTCTCCTCATCCTCAGGCCTCCAGAGACCTCATGCTCCTGCAGGCTTGGTGGGAGTGTGGCTTCATCAAACGGCTTGGTGACGTCCACCCGTCTGATCTCCACCTCACTTTCATCACCGGGCATGAGGTCGCTATCCACATCATCCTCGTCTTCCTCCATGACGGGAGACTGAGTGTAGACATGGTTTCCTAGCAGTGCTCCTGCAGAGTCCAGTTGGCTTTCACGGCTGCTGACGTCAGGTACACTCTGTACGCTGCTCCCAGATCCTTTCAGGGCTGTGCTCCTGTCACTCAGGGAGGCTGCTCTCTTGTCCTAATGGGTAATGTTGATGTAAAGAATGTCCTTCAGTTACTTAAAATACATCTCAACTCATACAAAATGCTGAAGTTCACACAGTCTCTTGCATATATACTGTCTTTTCTAATCTGTTGGATTAAAGATGAAGGATTTAAGATGAACTTGTCACCTTGGCAATTTCAATAATATCTAAAAACATACTTCCAAACTTGTGTTCAAACTCTGGAAAATCGCTTTGTGTCATATGGAAAAAGACACTCTAACTATAAAATCATTGTCAACACTTTTATTATCATGTGTCCGAATTGTGCAATTAAAACTGATAGAATGCCACCATTGTGAAATGTTAATAGATAGAAAAAGTGACAAATGACATCATACACCTCATATTGCCTTGCAATGCAATGCATTGCACCTTGTGGGCAAAATATGTTAGAGACCTTTGATAGGTCATGTGATGTTCCATATCAAAACTATTCCCAGACAAATAAATCAATGTAATGAGAATACCTCTTACAGAATGTAATTGGTTCTTACTTGTGGACTATCGATGTTAACAGCCACAGAAGTGTTTCTGAGACTCGTTGACTTGAGTAGTGAGTTGCTGCTGAGATTACTGGGTTGCTTCATACCCAAGGACATCTCGGAATCAAGACTGAATTTCTTGGACTTTGAGTCACTGCGTAGCTCCATCTTGGAGTCCAGCATCTCTGTGAGTCGGATCTCTACCGACTGGTTGTCACTCAAGCTTCCTAGGGAAAAAAAATCAAATGTCATAGTAAGTGGATCTACTCATTTCAATAGCTTGTCTCAATTACCAGCCTGCAGTAAGTAAGCAAAAACTATGATTCTGACTTGCTAATGTAATATTTTTGAGATCATAGCAAATGGGGAGGCTAAACTCCAGATCAGCTTGCCAGGCTCCTTGAGGGGATGCAACCCAGGCTTACAGGTTGTGAAGAGGAACAACTGTTTCAGCCCCAGGAGTAAAAGGCTACGGCCCCTGGTGATATTTGGCTTGGGTCAGATACCCAAGTCATCTTTTTCTGTGGATTTTTCATTGTTATGACAGCTCCACCAGGTCCAAAGAACTGATGTAAAAAGGTGAAGTGAGTGGATAAAATAACCCATGAGGCCTTGAACGGGACTGCAGTACAGAAATTCACACAACCCTACAGTTACTTTTCATCTCTACTTTTCAAATCACTAATCAATTTTCATATGAAATGGAAAATAACCATACCTTTTAAGCTAATATGACTGCCATCTTCTGAACCCTCCATATCGTCATAACCCTCCAGCTCGACCTCTTCTCCAAGATTATCAAATCCATCAGCCTGACTGGCTCTACTGCCTGGTGTTCTATGTGGTGTAGGATCTCTTGGAGCTGAGGTTCCTGGAACCATGCCCTTGGCTAGGTTTTGAAGTGTCTTCATCACTTTCATGTTGCCCTTAGCAGCTTCAGATATGATAAAGAGGGAACTCACTGCATCCACCCTGGGTTGGGAAAAAATGAAAAGAGAAATAATCAAAATGAAGGGAATAACAGTGATCTGTACAGGTTTTCTGATTGCCTCTGACTTTCACTTGCTTATCAAGGCCAAGAGGCATGACAAATTTGAGAATTTGAGGCTTTGACTCCAAAAGTTGATGTAGTTTTCAAGATGTCAGGGGTTTTTATTGGAGGCATGATGGCTCAGTGGTGGAGCAGAGGTTTCAAAACCAGAGGGTCCTACATCACAAACTGAGTCAATGCAATAGTGCCTATTTGTATGGCATTCCATTGATCCTCATTATCAAGTCCCTTCGATAAAATGTAAGCCGTAAACCATTCTCCCTGATTATTTTGTACTTGTTTTCTTTAATAGCAGTCAGGTAAAATAAATCATCAACAAATTTACCAAGTGTGAGCCTGATTAGTTAGTTGCGGATGGATATTTGACATATTTTTAAAGTTTGAAGGCCTGTAGAAACTACGTATTTAATTGAAGAGAGCCGTATCTTATGTTTCATTATGAAGGGCATCAGTGAAGGAGTTGAAATTTGATCAAATTTGGTTACTAAAATTATAATCCATAAAATATTCAAAGTCACGGACGGACAAAAATGCCTACTTTTAAGCGATCAGGCACTGCTATAAAAATGAATCACATTGTACCCTTGCGATAAGACTTAATTATAATAATTTGAGGCAAATGCTGACTTTGTCATCATATGAAAAGAAATGCATGTTCCTCCTGATTTCAGGCAAGATCACTGACTTTATGACAGTATCATTGGATTTATTTGAATTTTATATCAAATCTATTCACCATTGCAGCAGTCGCCAACTACAAAACTCACCAATGTTCTGAGCCAAGAGTAGTCCCACATAATGATAAAGCTTTAACTGCTTCAGGAAACCCTGAACTGAGATGAACCGTACAGCGCCACACATCTAAGGCATGCCAGAGACTAGGGCTCAGATCATGGATACTACTTGTGTAGGTGTCTGGCCGATGTGGAGCCTGCTGGGGCGCTGGGGTGGGCTGGGTGTTCGGTCGGGAGCGCTGGTGGGTGTTTGGACGAGTGCTTGGTTGGCTGATGGGCGGGGGCATGGGTGGGTTCTTGGATGGGTCCCTCACTGGGGTGCTCCTGGGGACATCTGGGAGGGGGTGGGCCACGGAGTTGGGTGGACTTGATGGGGCGTATGTGTGTTTGATTTCCGCCTCAGGAAGATCCTGAAAAGAAAGTCATTTGAATTCAAAAACACATTATCATATGACATTCACCTTTCATTATCAAAGTTGAATATATATTTGCATTTTGAAGCACTGCTGACAATGAGCAATTTCAATTCTGTCATGCTCAACTAAACTGCCATCTCACTTTGAGATTACTTGTTTTCATTCAAATGCTTCATTACAGTCATCCAAATACATTGTATGACCTACAATCGCACAAAGACAGGATGAGATGATGTTCTCTTTTTTTTTAATTGCTCACATTCGGTACAAATCAAATATTTATCTCCTATACTGGTTAGCCTTGTCTAATGTAATTTGATGATTGAGATGTTAACAGAATTACAGGTTATGAAAGTTGATCATCTCTGATTTTACTAGCAATTGATTTTGTACCACGTTGACCATGTTGACTACTGAACTCTCTTGTTCCCCTATGCTTCACTACAGGAACCACCCAGTTCCTGTAAGCAAAGGGTTAAAAATCCAATCAAGCACATTACTTACATCCTGAGGGTGTTCTTGTACATCAGAGAGATCTCTTATAAGTTCTTCAGGATGTTTTTTGAGTTCATCCATCATCACTTCACCTACGATCATCTTGCCGATGGAAGCTATCAGTCTTAGACAGAGATGTGCTCCAGGGTATGGACTGTAGGCCTCTTCATTCTCTGCAAATCCTGAAGGGGGGGGGGGGAGAGCAATATGAGTGATCAAAGATTCTGCAGAAATGTACAGCTCACACAAAGAATCCATTATTTAAATAAAAAAAAGATGTATTGTAAATGACAAGCAGCAAGGAGAGCCACTGAGAAAATATGAAAGGATGAATTTGTGTTTTTTTCCATGGACAATACATGTACATGTGCTTTTTGCCTTTTCAAGTGTATTTCCAACAGAATTACAACAGATATGCCGTCCTTCAAATTAAAAAAAAAATGATTCTCTAACATATCACCCACGTGAGTTATCAAAGTATTGTTCCTTATTATGGAGAAATGTGTTACAGAAAGAATGTAGTTCCTGGCAGGTTTATCAGACTTCTAATATTTATGACTGGAACTGCCTACATGTATTATAGCTCTCTGAAATAGGTAGTAAAAATGTTTTCTTTTTTTAGTAAATCAGTGACTAAAATGGCTCTTTCACTTTTAAAATTCCACTCTCCATTTTACATATTTTAACCATGTACAGCCCTAGAAAAATTATTATACTAAGAAAGATTACTGATAATGTTATTTTTGTGGTTAGAAGGGAATTAAGTACATTAATATCGATGTACAATTGCTTTAACATGTTATTCATTCACAGGAGTACAAACAAAATATTTTTTTTGTCAGTTACATGCGTAATATAATACCCCTATAAAAGGAGCTTGGTCTAATAATTTTTTCCAGGGCTGTATATTATTTTTTTTAAATTTTCCGTACACACATACATGTAATGAACAAGATAATGGAACTGTTACATATTTCTTCATCGTTGCATTATGATGATTTATGTCATTTTGAATGTAAGCGTTAATGGTACAATGTAATGTTAAATGATACTGAGAAATTATTATGAACATGTGCTATTCAGCCTTTGGCTTCCAAGCACTGTTGAAATAAAAACTACTGCTGAATTGAATTGAAATCAGTATAACATATTACAAACAAGTTGTGTTAGTCACACAAATTGTTATGCCATTGATTGACATTATATATAAAATTAGATTCAATTAAAAAAATTGTTATTCTTCAGTCACAATAGAGAAAAAGAGTTAAGTCAAAATATTATCAATTAATATATCTATACAACATACAGTCATTAGCATAAACATATTAGTGTTTTATATTATAAAGTTCTACAGCATACCAGTCAAGAATGATTAATGGTTTTCAATGAAGCATTATGATAATTTCTGCAAATTAAATTGTTAGAAGGTATTACACCCCAACCATTTGTTTAGTAACAGTCTGCTTGGTACAGCCATGATATATTCATCACAAGCATTTCATTAATTGCATATACAGTATTAACAAAGAGAATAATTTCCTCTTCTTTATCATTTTTTGTTTACTTCATTATAAACCTGGACTGCAAACTAATGGTTTCCTTGGCTCAGCAATGCTTCATACAAATGTAAATGATAATACTTCACTCCAGCAAGATTCTTTTTTCTTAAATCCACACAAGCTTCATTTTCATTTTTTATGACTTTGCTGTCAAAGAGACTTACCCTGTGTGATAGCTGAGATATTCCATGGATTATAAGAAGTATGACATAGATAAAAACATGCAATGTTATGGAAATATTTTGATTAAAATTATGACCGAGAGAGATCTAGATGTACAAATACCCACATGCAGAACGTATCAGCACTAAGTCATTATAATGTAATTCATAACTTTACAGTGAATACATTTAAGAGTTTATACAAAATGGCAGTAAATGCTTCTAAGATTGCTGTAATATCTATATGTTTGAATAAAGATACTGATATATGACTCTGATTTGGCTTTCATGCCCTAATGCTTGGTTACACTATCTCCACCCTGATGATGCATGTATTGAATACTAAAATAATTTATATTAGTATACTTTATTTTACAAGTAAAAAATCACATTTACAAGTCTGAAAGTCTCTGATTCCTACACATGTACAGTGAAACCTGTCTATAAAGACCACTCAAAGGAGACAAGAAAAGTGGTCTTTATGAGCAGGTGGTCTTTATGGACAGGTTCCTTTAATACACATTTCAATGAGAAACATTGTTCAAGGGAAACAAAAATTGTGGTCTTTCTATACAGGTGGTTGCTAAAGCAGGTTTGACTGTATTATGATTTTTATAGTTGATCTTCACAGAATTAAATAATACATGAAGGTTCCTCACTATGTTCATATTTCAATTTCCTTCCAAAAGATAAACGTGACACCTACATGGAATCTAGACAAAGTTTGCACTAAAAAATAAAAATATCCGGCAAAATATGGGAAATGGATTTTAAGTTCTATTACCCTACACCCCAAAATAACACCCTGCAATCTCACCTGATAAGTAAGTGAGGAGTCTGGTCTTGAAGTCTGATCTGCCCTGCAAATGGCCTGCCATATGATGATAAAATAACCTCAGGAACACTGCCTGACCCATCTATAATCAGAATCAAAGAAAAAAATATATCACCTTTCAATGGAAAATAACAATCACCATTGTAAAACAGTAAAACAAATATAAATATACAGTAATTTTAGGTACTCCAAACTATGAGGATACACAGGTATATCTTGTCTGATGAGCTAATGACAAATGGACCTTCTGTAATAGAAGATGTAGAACATAAAAGACATTTCAAAAAGTCAAAATAGGCTTATGCATAGTGTCCATGTGTATGCAATGAAAAAAAAAGATTTTAACATGGTCTACATGTGTTCATCTTACAAGCCAACATATTCTTCTTCTCCTTCTTCTTCAGACGAAACTTTTAAACATGTTCAGTCTTTCATCTTCATTCTTAATTTGAGAAGGCTAAACACCTGGGGAGTGTTTAATCAAGTGCCTTGTCAGTGATTTTTACCGAAAAATTTGCTCTCAGCCAATCAGATGCAAGGATTTCAGTAGCTTATAACAGTTATTGCAACTTGTCATTGATGACAAGTTTTATGAAACAGGGCCCAGGACATTGATTGACTTGCAAAAGCATACCTTGAGAAGCTTGATTTCTCCAATCTTGAGGAAAGGCTGATCCATGGCATCTGTTCTTAACCAGTATAAGGTGGTCTCAGCTAGATAGAAGAGACTGGGAATATGGTCCACTGAAAACTCTGCTTGTCTGAGAGACACAATTAGTGCATCCAAGCATTCTGAAAGACAAAGAAGAGAATCATTTTATATACTGAGAGCCAGAAAGGCTCTAACTCAAAATTCTTTAACACAGACTTAACACCCTTGTGGCTCTCAACAGGTTATTTGGGGAGGCTTACACCCAGGCTTACATCTGAAAGGGCTTTGAAGGTATGTCAGCCCTAGTGGTAAGTGGCTATGGCCCATGGCTATTAGTTTTTTCATGAGGTTTATGCTCTGGACTATACCTTATAAACATTAATACAAAAGAAAACAATTAAAAGTGATTTTCAATTCTTTTGTATTCTATTGTTTTATGAATTTCTTATGTTCTTTGTTTTTCAACTGTAACTTTTTCATTGTTTTTAAAGGTCTGCTGTTTGAGGGTATTATCTCAAACAAAAATCAGTTTATTTGATGATAATTCCAGTATAAAGAAGAAATTTAAGTAATTTAGAAAGAAAATAAGGAAAGTTTTTCCATTTATTTTGTACACAAAAATTTTCCGTTTGAGGACTGACATTAGGTCACAAAATGTCACATGACTTGGCAACAGAACAACCAATTTTGTAAACTTGATGTCAAAAGATGCGCATGACTCAAAAGAAAAATAAGTCAGAAAGTGGCATTGCGTGAAATGGAGCGGTTCGTAATACACAGCAGAATTTGTCTATGGGGGCCCTCCAAGCCCACCCTCACCCACAGAACAGTAAGGGTTAAATGAATTTTGAAAAAGAAAGAATAAAAACACTTAATACATTAGATATGTAATTCTTATATTAGATGTTCTCTGTAGGTTTCCATGGTGAGTGAGAATTCACAATTGAAGGTTTTCGGTAACACCATGTAGGAGCCTCTGTGAGAAGGCTGTTGATATATTCTTTCGTGAAAAATAACCCACTTATGGGGCGTTTAGAGGAATTTAGGAGAAGTGAAAGGAAAGGAAAGAGATGGAAATGGAATGAAATTAAATTTAAACACATACACAAGACTATTTTTGGTTTTTGTTTTCGGTGTTTGTACACCAAAAATGAAGTGAAATGGAAAGGGGAAAGAAGAAAAAGGAGGAAAGAGTGATCGAGATCAGGAAAAGTTCTGAGCAGGTCAGAGAAGGAGAGAGTAGTTCTGAAAAGAACTGTTTGTATTCCTCTGTAGAGTAGTTCTGAAAGAGAGTTTCCGAACTACGGTAATCTTTCGGTAAAGGAGTATATCTGTCTTGACGCGTTTCGAACAGTGTGCTCTGTTCATCATCAGGAGATTAACTCCCAATTACCTGTACCTTGAAATCATATCAACAATTGTTTCATAATTACTCCTACAATGAACATTGGGCTATAATATTGTCATCATGTTGTCATACCCCTAAAGAATAATATACATAGTACATTTAAAAAGTTATGAACATGTAGTCATATGTGGTCATAAACATACAAAATTATACGTACTACAATCAGCATATTTTTTCAGCCTAAACTCATCAGAAAGGAAAGATTTTCAATTTAAGTTTAGATTGCTATACAAATTAGCTTTCTATATAGAGTCAACATAAAAAATATGAGGACAATACGTTGAACAAGTCAATAATGTCTAGTCTGGTGAGTTGCATGTAGCGGGACGATAATTGTATAGCTTTGTTACTTGAGTTTATTGTATTCCCGGATTGACAGCGGAATAAATGAGTTTCCAAAACGATTTGTACGAAATCCTACCGATCGAAACCGTTTTCCAGAACGCATGACAGTATAATAGGAATGGAGAGGGTGATTTGTATTTTCAAAGATAATTTCAGCCTGTTTCAAAATCAGAGAGGTACATGCCTCATTCAAATTTGTCTCTTCACCTATCATTTCCTTCGCGTGCCTGGGGATTTTTTTCAATTGTTTAAAGTCCTCCTTTCTGCATGCTCCAAACCAAACTACACAACTAGACAGAATTACGTTTTCAATTACTGATTTGTAGAACAACAGGAGAATTGTCCTATCAACGTGAAATGAGTACATCTTTTTCAGAAAGTATAACCGTTGCTGTGCTTTTGCATACACATTCTGACATTGGTCGATCCATGACAGTTTATTGTCAACAGTTGTTCCCAAGTACTTAAAACTATCAACTACTTCTATAGTCTTGCCCTTCATTGTTATCGGATTTACATTGTTTTGTTTCATAGAACGGAAATCGGTTATCATCTCTTTCGTTTTACTAGTATTTAAAACCAAAAAAGTTCTCATCGCACCATTTTTCAAACACAAGCAATTCTTCTTTATAATTTTGCTCATTGTTTCTTGAAATCAGACCAATAATAGCCGTGTCATCTGCATATTTAATCATACTGACATCTGCAGAGGATGATATACAATCGTTCGTGTACAGAATGAATAACGGTGCAGAAAGCACACATCCCTGTTGTGACCCAGTATTGATGTTTATAAAGAATGTGCATGAGAATGATACATAATGCATAGTATTTTTCTTGTATGTGTGCTAAAAGTGTCATTTTCATAACTAGTATCTTTGACAAATCATATTTTTCTGTCTTATAATGAAAAGATGGAAGCAAAGAACAGAGTCAACGTACCTTCCTGGACTTTCCCACGACACTGTGCTAACATGGACAACTCTGACCATGCCCTTGGGATATCCACATGATTACCTCTCCCGCCATCTTTGAGACCTGCTCTTCTCTGATAATATAAAAGCAAAATAGATGCTCCCTTTAATATTGAAGGCGTACATGTACAACTTCACAACATAAAAAAAAGAGCATTTCTTTCAAAGTGAGTTTCTCCTGGAGCAAGTAAAAACACAACAGTCGTATGAGTGAGCATGTGACTTGTTATGTCTGGCATCATGGAGTTTGAGAAAAGTTTTAACATTCAGACTTTTACTATTACTATTTAAAGAGACAATACCTGTATCAATTATGAATTTCAAAAACAAACATTACAAAGTCAGATTCAAAGTTCAGTGATGGAAACATCATAAACAAATGGAAACAGAATAAACTAAAACTCTGTTGAGACTGTTTGTTTAAATACCAAAAAAACGGTTATCCTGATATGCTTGTTCTAAACAACTTGACTGTTTTTAACTAAAAAAATTTGTTGTTCAATGATAAAGGACTTGTTACCTTGATTCTGGTCAGTATTTTCAAAGCTTGGTCTTCATTCTTGTCCTTTTCTTCAAGATTAGATGGGTTGTTAAACTGCTGGATGAAAGATTCTGACAGCTCTAAAGGATTTCTGTATAAAGATAAAACATCACAACACAAAGAAAAATTCAAGCCATTAGTACAATCCAAACAGAAGTTTTCAAGAATATCACACCCAAAAAAGAAATATATAGATAGCTCATACTACTTTTCTCAGGCCTAAATCAGTTGAATGTTATCAGAGACTCAAACTCTCTCAGTTGGGGGGGGGGGGGGGGGGGGGGGGAGAGAGATCTTCTATTTTGGAGACATTTCCCCCAAAATCTTCAGTTCTCCAACTGAAGTTTTGTTTTTCTCAAATAAGAATTCAGGTCAAAACAAATGAGACTTGCAATCCCCGTTCTGCACACTCTGAGTGCAGTATCCAGTTTGCTAAAGACACCCGGTCAAGAGCTGGGAGAATCTCCAGTTTATGTGATGCTCAGGGTTGGAGTCTCTTGTGTTCTTCCCTCCTCAGAATATCAAATGTAATGTACCAGCTTTACTACCCAGAAGATTTTGATTTCACTTACCTTGTCGTCGGTGGAACGTGTGAAGTTTTTGAGACCTGATAGACGCTCTGTTGTAACAAACGTTCCTGGAGTTCATCTCTTTGACTCTGAGAGATGATGCCAAACTTGTGTACGATAGGCACCTTTGTTATGGGCATCTTTGATTATCAAGTTGCTTCCACTGTATGCAAAATAAAGAGGACAAAATAGTTTAGAGACATAAAATGAGAGATTGCACAAATATTTGGTGCACGATAACTATCATATTACTTATTTAAAGGGAAAGTCCACCCTGGTAATAATTTCATTTAAACAATAATAATAATATTGGATTTATATAGCGCTCATATCCACCATGAATGGTGCTCAAGGCGCTCCAATATTACCCTGGCTTTAGCACAGCTGCCCTATGAGGCGCTGAAAGCATTCAAGGAATAAATTCCTGCCAGGTACCCATTTACTACACCTGGGTGGAGAGTGGCAAATGTAGATTAATGTCTTGCCAAAGGACATTAGTGCCGCGGCGGGACTCCAACCGCTAATCATGAGATCCACAGTCTGGTGACGTATCCACTAGACCAGAAAAATTAGAAAAACAGATCAATGAAAGTTTGAGAAAAATTTGACAACTGAGAAATAAGAAATTTATGAATTTTGGAAGTTGCAATCAATCAAACACAAATTGGCAACTCGGTGATGTATCTTGCGAGCTCCTCTCCCTCTTGGTCTATTGTGAAAATTTCATAAATTTTAATTTTCTCAGTTCTTGATGAAGGAACACAAGTTTTGTTTAAAAACATACGTGCAATTATTATATCTTGGTTTCATATATGATTAAATATTTAATTTATGATTGCTTTAGTATCATTAAATTACCAATCCTCCACCTATCTTTCAATTATCGATCAACAGTGCACCAATAGAGAGCAACTACACAAACAAAAATTTAAAATAACAAGTTGAAAACACAAGTAATATTCCTTGAGTTCAAACATGATATCATTCTAAATCTAATTTCTATTAACATGTGAAATAAAAAATAGAAACTTAACCTTATCAGTTTTTATTGATGACATTTTTAATCCTATCAAATGTACCATGCTAATTTAAGCCTGAACATTGCTGATCAACAGCACAAGAATATGTATGTGATGTCTGCAAATCGAATATTTTTTTTTAAGTGTGAGAAGAAAGCAACGCCGCGCCCTCTCAGTCACAATGCCATAGCATAGGCCATGGGCATGGCATTGCCTGGTAAAAATTATCCAATCATCGACATCGGCATAAAAAAACAATGGACAATCAACCACCACCAATAGATCTACAGCAACAACAACAGCAAAAGCAACGACAACAACATCATTCAACAACAATGACGACCACGACGAAAACAACATCTTAAGTTAAACTTAGGCATAAGTTTTTTAAGACGGTTGAACTTTTGACTTAGGGCCTAACTTGGCTACACGAAATTAAGCACACGGGACCGAACCAAAGATTTTTGTCGGCATTGTAAATTTAACACAGCAAGCATTAACAAAAAGTCAATAGCTCTACACTGAAATAACATGTACTGGTATACTTACCAAATCAAATAAAGATATAAACTGACTTCCCTCTATATCTGTGGATATATACTGCCATTTTATGCCATTTTATTTCACTTTGTCCAGTGAGTTTTGTGGATTTGAGCGTGATCGGTAGCGTCAATCGATTACGCAATCACTATGGGAACCATAGGGAGAGGAGCTAGCGGACTTACGGGTGCGACATCGGTTTCAATGATCATCAAAATGCATCCATAAAGTTCTACTTTGAACTATACGAAGAAAAGGGGGCACTTATCAGCCATGAAAAGAGACATTTTTGTTGTAATTTAAAAAGTGAGTGGGCACTGTACCCCCTGCCCCCCCCCCCCAACCGGGAGCGCCGCCTCTGATCATCATAGCGTTGATAAAGATGTGATGGTAATTTTAACTTAAGTAAAGTTTGCATACCGGTACCGATATCAGGAACAGAAAATGGAATTAAAGATCACATGGAAAACGACAAAATGATGGGAAAATATATCTTACATAAAGTGACAGCAAATTGAGTAGAGAAGATTTAACACAAAATAATCGAAAAAATAAACACTTATAAAAGATGAAAACGTAGAGAAAAAAAAAACCCTGAATGAATATGAAATTCCAAACTTTGCATTGAATTAGCCTATGTATGTTCAGAACGTTTTTTAATGGCATCATTTCAAATGAAGGTATATTCTATTCATGTTTTTCTTTTGAACGCCTCTTAAAACCTGCTTCTCCACGGTTACATGAAGCAGTAAAAAAAATCGAGAATTTGCGCGCGGAGCACGCGGCGAAATTGAAATCCGATGATGTAAAACCTTTGTATTTCATTGCGTGGAAGGAAAATTTCATTGCCTGTGTTTTGCTTCAGTTTTTCCTTATTTTATTTTACACCTTCGAATTTATGGGGGGGGGGGGGCAAAACGATATGTTTCCCCCATATTTTCTGCGGAGGGGGCGACTGCCCCCCTGCCTCCTAGGAGCGACGCCCCTGTTATGTAAATATGGTTGAAAACAGTCAATAAATCTAAATCTGAATCTGGAGCTGAATCTGAATCTGAATGAAAATGATGCTTTGCAGAAATTAATCACATCTTATAATGGATAGAATTGATACACTTCATTTAAGTAAATTTATATCTATTATCGTAGCGACGAAACTGAAACGATGCATTTTGAACTGAATTTGCATTCTGATGAAGTTATGGGGCATGGAATATTAATTTTTGTTTTAGTCGTTTTGCTGGGGCACTAACATTTTTGGAGTGGGGGTTCCGTGTGTTCTGTCAAGTATTCCTATATGAAACATTTGAAACATTTTTAAATACCATACGAATAAGGGATTTTCTCAGCCTGGAGTAGTGTGGACCTACTTGAAATATTTATCATTTACGGTAGAGGGTATTATCAAGCTTTTATTTTTCTTCAAGTTTTGTGTAAACGGATCGAGGTATCTCATGACCATATACCATGACATGCTAAATGAGATAATCAGTTGACATGATTTAGGCTAACGATTCAATGTTGTACTGTGTACATACATTATTTTGATGCTGGAAAGTATTCACTTTGCAGGGACCGCGGAACTGGGGGGGGGGGGGGGGGGTGGGGGGGGGGGGCTACAGCCCCCCCTTTTTTCAGTAAACACGCAGCCCCCCACTCAGCCCCTCCACTTTCCAAGACGTTCCGCGGCCCCTGCGTTGCAGCTCAGAAGAAAAAGAAGAAGACACCACTAATATAGAATTTTATTGAAACACAAATATTTCAAAAAACTTTGTGAGAACGTGAAATACAGAAGAAGAAAATATACAAAAAACGACAACAACAACTACTACGAAGAATAGTTTCAAACAAAATATTGGAAAACACGTCAAACAATATATTCCTTATTGATTAGCTCGATGATGTTCCCATTATGTAACTCTAGCCTTCGAAGGATGAAACTCGTTTAGTGGTCGATGGAGGAGGGTTTTCTTTTATACAAAAAGAATAGATTAATCAATACGAAGACGAGGGGACCACTCAAAATCCATACCTATACATGTTCGGCAATTATTTACCCAATGTTTTCTCTTCTTTTAAAAAACAGTGATACAAGTGTTTCCCAATTTAACTTTTTAAATACCGGGGCCTTGCTTCACATTTTTGAATAGGGTGGTTGATATCGGATAATATTTTTAAAAAGAGGTAGCCAAAAATCCCGCCCTAAGCACTTCGTACTTTCAAATTTGCCGACTAGGATAAAACGTGGACCTCAGATTTTAATGATTTAGAAACAGATCGTCAGGCTTTCAATATTATCGACAGATAATATGCTAACAAGCAATAAGAAATAACCGACTACTCACATTTGCCCCTAAGGTTTAAAAACTTTTTTTTTGCCGACAATTACAGATTTTCTGACAGAATGGGGGGGGGGGGGGGGCGGGGGCTGCCATACAACTACACCCTCTAGCGACGCCTCTGCTAAAAATAGTTCCCTTCTTGTTGTGACAACAAACTTTGACAAAATTACAATCTAAATTCATTGCGTGTAATTGCAGTAGAATTTGTAGCGTCCACTTAAGAAATGAATTTCTCTGTAAAATCGAAAAATGCACGATGGACATGATTTTTTTAAACTTTTAGTGATCATATTGGGTAGGTTTTCATTCATAACGTATTTGTGTAATACTGTTTTCTTCTCTGTGCATAACGAATCTATATAATAGATTTAACTCAAATATATTGCCCCAAACATCACTGAACATGACACATCCAGCCAAATTACGTTAAATTATAGCATTAACGAATAATATTTAATTCTGGTAGATCTTCTTTGATACTGTATGTATATTCATCTATGGAAACTTTTTTTTGTTTGTCGTTGTAAATATTTGTATATATAATTTTTGTATGTCAAATAAAATTAATCAGAGAATACAATAGTGTTATGGTTATGGTTGTTGATTTTGTTGTTTTTGGGGATTATGTCTGTTGCCAAAGGAATATACATAGCGGATTTAAGCACTTTATTGACTGCCAGTGGCGTAGCGAGGGGGCATGAGGGGCGACGTGCCACCCATTGAATGACGAAAAAAAGGGGAGAGAAAAAGAGATGAAAGAAATGGAGATCGGGTAAAGGAACATAAAAAGAAGATGATAGGACCCATCCCACATCCTCTCCTGAACGATGGTCTTCATAATCTTCATGGCATTCATCCGCCAATTATAAGATCGGTGTGCCCCCCCCCCCCCCCCCCCCCCCACACCATGGCACCAGTGCCTCCTCAATGGATGGGCGCACTGTACGCCACTCTAGATTGCCATGCAAATATTCGAAGTCTGCTATACAACATGTACATGTACACCTAGCCTGTCATAAGTATCATTTACGATTTACACCTCCGTGAAGCCCTTTTGTATCTCAAGAACTCCAATCGATTAAAGGACAATTAACCCCACGTGATATTCTAGATGCACCTATTGTCTGCTACGTCTTTCCATGGAGGCTGCCATTTTGTGCATGACACGGATCATTAGGTACCATATGCATTGATAATAGCCTACCTTTACAACAGATACGTCGCTTTGTTCTGATTGTATTACGATTGTTATTGGCCATGGGCCTAGATAATTGACGACCCATGAGTTCTAATAGCCATCCTGTAAAGCAGATTCCTCGCTTTGTTTTGGTATTGTTACGATTGTCTCCGTCCTTGACGTCAATTCTCCGTCCTTGACGTATATTTTTTATGAAGTATATTTTTTATGAACAAATTAAGACCTTTTAAAAAATATATAAAACTAAACTTACATTTCAGAATATGTGACTTTATCTAATATATATTTGTCCTCTAAAAATCAATTACAAGTTAACGATGAAGGAAATTTTACTTGGGATGAAAAATATGTTCGTGTACACATAAAGTAATGGCAGCCCCCTTATTATTGCTAGCAGACGATAACTTGGCTGGAAAATAGTGATTTATATCTATATCCTGTGTTTTTACATGAAATTGCATGTATCAAATAAGAGGCATATACTACACCATTCAAAATAAGCTAATTCATACGCTGAGGTTAATTTCCCTTTAAGGTTGCTTGAAGAGGTGGTTGCGAAAAGCATTTAGTGTTGAACGAAAATGCAAATAAACAGAAAGAAAAGAAAACAAAAATCAATCGGTGAAAATTTCGAGACGTGTTTGCAGAGAAACTCTGAGAACATTTTTACATCTAAGCTGCATCAAAATGGCGACAACAGCGATATGGTATCTCCTGGGCATCTTCTTCTTTGCTTTGTTCGAGAGATCATTTCCACAGGTAGGTTTGCATCATTTTTTCGGTTCCTGTTTCTATCATCTCTATTATCACATTAAAGCATGTAGCTTCACGCCTACAAAACGTATTTTCCCTTCTTAATATAATCTGTACACTCTTTAGTTAGCGTGTATCGGATTTTCAGCATTGAAATATACCCGATTTTTTTTTTTCGACTATAATATCATTATTAGTGTAACGAATATATATATACCGTAATTGTGCGCGTTAAAAAAAAAAAAAACTTTACGAAATAAATAAAAGATAGAGCAGGAAAGCATTATCGGACACCTTTCACCTCTTGATTATTATCGTTATGTATGGAATGATGGAAATTATCGAATACGACGTAGACGATGAGGGTGACGAGGAGTATGATGATGACGATTGTGGAAGTGCAGATGAAAATAGCCTATTCAGATTTGATGAAAACCATTTTTTTTAAGGACATATTCATAACTAGAGCTGTGCATTGATTGAGGAGCGGCGACAAAGATTTTGTTGAGGACACGTGTTTAAAAGAATCCTCGCATTTTTGGTAGTGTTTGCTAGATCATATTAGGGCGCAATCGTCCCCTCCCATCTTAACTCCGCCCCTGTGCAAATTTTTCAAATGGGCTACCGCTCTGGCTATACATTTATTATGTTAAAGATTGAAATTAAACTTTTCAATCAACCACATTCATTCCCAGGAAAATATGACCTAAATAGTTTGTCAATCATCCACTATCTTAGTGCGTAGGACCACAAGGGCTTCCAGGACCAGAAGGAGATGAAGGATCTCAAGGATCAGGGACCGATGATACCTGGTATGACGTCATGAATGCCAACAGGAACTGGAGACAGTGCACATTCACTTCCGCCAGTGGAAGCGACAGTGGAACCATCTATGTAAGAATTTATGTAAAAAAATGCTGCAATTCATTTTCAGGATTTATAGAACTGAAACATTCTGTTGGTTTATTTGTTTAAATACCAAAGCCTTGGAGTGAAATAAAATATTTTGTTAGGGTTGTTGAGATTTTACCACAATATGAAATTCCTATTAGCCTATGTCTAAAGGCAATAATGGCAACGGTGTTTTTGATAATTTTACTTTTAATGTCAAATTAGAGATTAAATCAAATCAAATCACATCAAATGAAGTTGTCAAATCAAAATTCTACAAATGTGGATCGTTATCAAATAAGTATACAAGAAAGTATAAGGGTACAAGAATACACGAAGGGTGACTAGTGGTGTAGTTGACTTTGACAGTTTCCTTCAGCAGATGCAAAGATTTTTAAAAATGATTTATATCACATCATAATGATCAGGGGCGGATAAAGGCAATTCCAAAAAATTACCCAATTAAGGGGGCATTTTTTTTCTCTTGTGTCTTGTGTACCTGAGGTATGCCAATCAGGATTTAAAGGGGGGGGGACAATGGTCGGTTGTGCCCCTAAATCTGCTACTGACGTCGATGATGGGGGCTTCTTATCTGTCTCTGCTGGGCGCTACAAATATCTCACAAATTCAATGTCAATCATTATTTCTGATCAAAAACAGAAACTAGACATCACAGTCTAATGGGGTGTTGCAAGAAAGTTGCAATCAATTGCAAATTGTAAAGCAAATTAGAACAACCATTCTGAATGGTTCAGGGTCTGCCCATTGAGGAAGATGCGCTGGCAACAATGATTTTGATTGGTCAGTACCGATCAGTTGCAACTTGCAATCAATCGCAACTTTCTTGCAACACACAATTCCCAAGGTCCGTTTAATCAAAGTGTGAAAGAATGCTCGTTACTAACAGTTTTCGGACCTTCAGAGGCGTTTGTTATATTAATTCACTACGTTCATGAGAAACTTACAGAGGGATAAGTTTCTTGTAATTTTCCCTCTGTCTCTGCAAAACTCCACTTTTTTCCCCTTTCTTCTTCTTCTTCTTCTTTTTTTTAAGATTTCAACATCCGGTTACTTACAAAATGTACTCTTGTTTGCTCAAAATCTATATCGGTAATTCTTCATAATATTTTCTAAAAAGTCACTTTAAGAATATGAATTTTCTCTTTTTTGTGCAGCAATTGTCTTCATCCTAAATAGTATAGATCACAATCTTTCATTAACTTTACTGGTTAAAATTTTGAAATTTTGAAATTAATTTTATATTAAAATACCCAGGTGATATTCTACGACGATTCTCTATATGTTTATGTGAACAGAATTTTAAAGATAATTTGAAAATGATTTAAAATGTGTATATTCAGATAAGGAAAACTTTTGTCATGTACATATGGAAATAAGATTTAATAAAATGAAGAAAAAAGAAAAAATATACAATATAACAGATCAGGTATGTAATGTAATTTGCTTGAACTATCAAATATTGTATTTCGTGAGGGGAAAAAACAGAGAGAGAGAGAGAGAGAGAGAGGAAAAGGGGGGGGGGGGTAAGAGAGATGGGGATACAGACTGCATGCGAAAAATAATATAACACTAACAAGGAGGGGGAGGGGGTACTCGTTTTCAGGTTCGTTTTTCCAAAGGTTCATAATTCCGAAACACAAATTTCCCATAGCAGGGGGTTCATAATTCTGAACATTTGATACATTACTCCGAAGGTTTATAATCCCGAAAATGCAACAGAGCCCTACATAACTTTTGGGAATTACGAACCTTCGGAATTATGAACCCTTTTCATTTTCGAAATTATGAACCCTATTTCATTTTCAGAATTACGAACCTTCGGGAAAAAAGACATGTAACCCAAGGAGGCGGGGGATAGAGAGAGGATATATAGAGAGTGGATTAGAGAGAGAGGTAGAGAGAGAGAGAGAGAAAGGGGATAGTTAATAGAATAAAAAAAACTAGAAATATATAGCGGAGAGTGGATGAAAACGACCGAGGGACGGGTGGAGAGTGATGAGAGAAAGAAAAAGAGAAATTGATTAGTAAAGACGAATAAGGATGAACTACAGGATGGGAAGTGTTGGACTGATCAATCCACTCAAAGTTTACATGAGAAATGCTTTAAAAATGAATTTATGCTTTACTTTCATTTGTTGCAGTGTGAAATGTGAAATACGAAAGCAATCGAACGTGTCCAAGGAAAATAAAAACGAATTTATTTGAATACAAAATTAGATAGTCCTTAGCATTAAGCGACATAGGTGGAACCCCCCCCCCCCCCAACCATCAAAATATACATGTATACATTTATTATCTCCATTAATCTATTCTCCATTGAAATGTAGATAATCATACCCCCTCTCTCTCTCTCTTACTCACCTCTCTCTCTCTCTCTCTCTCTCTTTCTCTTTCTCTCTCTCTCTCGCTCTCCCCCCTGTCAAACAGTCTTGAAGGTCTTCAAAGCCTCCCCATGATCCTCTAGCCTTACACGAACCAATCGATATGATTATCCAGAGTATGGATCGATGAGACATGTAAGCACTTCCCTGTCTGCATGAGGTCGTCATACACATGACACAGTGGGTATACGGGGTGGTACCAAAGGAGGGGTGGTACGAAGAGGCCCCGAATTCGGGGGTGCCACTCCTATTAACCTATTCAAACCCATGAATCTAAAAATCAGCAATCCTCAATGAAATCAGTACGCTATATATATGTTTGCATGATTTGTATAACTTGTATTTGAAAATGGCAAATAAACCAAATCTGAATCTGAATTGTAGAGATATTGACTGTTGGTACATTCTGTATGCCTTTAAATCCTTTTCATGTATATAATATGATAGAAAATTTGAATAATATAAAGTAATTTTTAATTTTTTTTATAAGTGTTTTTGTTTATTCCTCCAAATTGAAGTACTCATATATACATGTACAACATAACATAATAGTAAATATAAAACCAAATACATGCACAAGTTATAAAGCACGTCATAACTCCAAGTAAACATAACATAATGTACATGTAACAAATATAAGCAATGTCCCTAACAATAATTATATTCAAAATATTTTAATAACAAAACAAAGCGAAACTAAGAAAGAAGCTGGGGGAACTTGAAATCCAAAAACTAAAAGGGGGAAAATAAATTTAAAAGAATTCAAACTTTCTCCACTTAAACTTACTCCCCCTTCCCCACCCCACCCCACCCCACCCATATACACACAACCCACACTCAGACACACTCCTCTCACAAAATTAATGGTAATCTGCTCACAAGAGAACAGCCAGTAATATAACTTTAAAAAAAAGTATTCATGATAATAAATGGCTGCCTGTGAAAAATATTAGAAAAAGGAAATAAACAACAAAACTTTGATCATACAGAAGCGACATGATCTTCAAGAATAATAAAGGCCATCAACATCATAAAATAAGCTACCAAATACAGCTATAAATTTGGCCCAAGAACTGACATTTGGTAATTAAAAAAAATAAAAAATAAAAAATAAAAAATATTAAAACTTAACCTGATCCCATTTTTGCAAATGTAAGCCCATTTTCCCTATTTTCATTGCCAATACATTTTCCTCTTCCTTATAGTCCAAAATCATTTGCCTTATTCGTTCCATTGATGGTACCACACCCTCTGTTCTAGACTTGAAAATAATAAATTTTACAGTAAGAATAACTGAATTACAACATTTAATTCTAAAGGAATTTCCTGCCAACCCAACAAATATATCCTCCCAATCCATATTCCTAATTTCATTCAAATCAAAATGTTGTAAAACTTCTTGCCATACCAGTTGAACCTTTCTGCAATACCAAAACACATGTGAGTATGTTTCTACATGCATTTGACCAAAAGAACATAAGTTATCTGGAACGAATCCGAACTTAAACAAATGTTCTTTATTATAAATAGCACCATGCAACAATTTAAATTGAACCCCCCCCCCCACACACACACACCAAAAAAACCCCCACCTCACTTTAAACCTCGGGTATGAGGTAACAGTACCTGAAATAGCGGTATTTTAAAAAGCTCGTGGGGGGCAGCCCCAAGCCTCCAAATTATTTGCTTGTGTAGTAAAGTGAAGAAAATGACGTCAACATATCCCCCTTTCCATTACGGAATCGCCTAATAGCATAAGACCTCATTAATCTGATCGTATAGAGACTAACATTAGTTGAACTAGTCTTGTGTATTTGAGCCATTTTAATATCTATCTGTGAAATCTCAAACTTGAAATAGAGGGCTGTACTGAGTAACTAATGTTAACCAAACTCTGCTGCAAGATATCGGCGTGACGCATTCATTAATAATCGGTTTACATATCCGCAGTCTTCTTCTTATAGACTTTGCAACAAAGAGTACTGTTAAGCATTCCTTTCGGGTATTCAAAAGAGAAATCGATAACTGTACAAAAGGCGAAACAATTCTTGTACACCCATGAAGAAATTGGGGAAAACCCATCATTGTGTTTTGCGCATTTACTCTTTTCATCATGCTGATCAATTATTCAAGAAAAATATCAGTAACAATAATGTTTGTTAAATATTGGTATGCAAATTGGTTCCTTCATTCTACCAGTATCTCTGATGCAATTCTTTTCCGTTGCATTAGAAAATAAGTACATAATTATACATGCATGCTTGAATTAAGAAAGAAATGTTCATCTTGAACTTTCAACGTAATACCAGGGGAGCGTTTCATCAAGTGTTTTGTCAGTGATTTTTACTGACAACTGATATAAGCTACTGAAATCCTTGCATCTGATTGGCTGAGAGCAAATTTGTCAGTAAAAATCACCGACAAAACACTTGATGAAACACTCCCCAGGGCATGTTCAAGTAATTCAAATTGATGAATTTGAAACACATTTTCACCCTTATATTGAACCCTTCAGTCAGCTTATTGAGGCACCCACATTGGTGGATTCGGGGAAGGGGGATGGGGCACGTGCCCTAAGGCATGCCCCTTTCCGGCAAGTACACAAAGAAAACATGTGCATACATTTTTTTTGTGTGTGCCCCCGGGCAAAAGCTTTTTTTATTATTAAAAACGTTCTTGAAACATGATGACCATTTCTTTTTTGGTTTTGGCTGTCTTTTGTTTTGCTTTTGTTTATGTTCATGTTTTTAGTTCTTTGTTTTTTGCTAGCCAGGAAGTTTTGGACTAAAAACGCTCCTGAAATTGTTATAACGTTTTCTTGTCTAACGTACTTTATGTTAGCATGGAAAATTTATTGTAGATAGATGCTAAACACATTTGACCAGGTATGGTTGACGAGAAGAAAAATGAAAGGAAAAGATGAATAGGTTGAGATGTGGGAGAGAGAAAGAATTAGAGAGGGGCAGAGAGAGTGAGAGAGAGGGAGAGAGAAAGAGAAAGAGGGAGAGAGAGAGAGAGAGAGAGAGAGAGGATAGAGGCAGGGAGAGGAGAGCAAATAGGCACAAAATAGAGACAGACTATTCAATACAAAGGCAAATAGAGAAGAGAGATAGAGAGGTGGTATTTAATGCATGCCAAGTTAGATTTTGCACCGTCCTGTTTTTGTGTACATTTTTAGGACTTGAAAAAAAGGGGTATCGACATTTTCCCCTTTCTCAACAATGGAGAGATGCCCTACGCAACGATGATAATAAGGTTAGCTTTTGCGCAATCGACAGTTTTATTTTGGCTCTCAAAAAAGATGCGGCCGGGAGTTTCTCACATTGTGTCAAAACGATTTCAAGGATGGGCCGTGAAAATTTTCGTCCGTAAACCCCATTTACAATTTTCTCCTTCTGTATATTAATAATTAAATCTTTTGAAAGCTGTTTTAAATCATTATCATCGTCAACAGTTTTCGGAGTATCATTTCATACCTTGGAGTAATATGGAATAAAACAATGGCGTTAACCCGAAGGATAATGATCGCTTTGTCTTCGGTTTTCGTGCTTGCTTTTGATGCTTGGGGAGCGGTGAGATTCAATAATACTCTGAATTTATTGAAGCACATAAACTCTTGTTCAAGAATAAGATGAATAAACATTGAATGAGTCTTTTCATATTTAGTCATGATGTTTTTTTAAATAAATATTTTTTGTCGAATACAATGTTCGGAACACATGAGATATAAATTTCAACTCTTGTTCATTGAAGATAGCAGTCACGGCAAAAATTATTTGATTGCGCCAAGCAGCCATCTCTTAATATTTGTATGAAATGACTCATTTTATATGCAATTTAATTTTGCGGAACCTGCAAATTAAAGACACATATCAGTAGGATCATCCACTTAATCCTTATGTCTAATGCATCTATGCGAATTTTGTTTATTATATTTCAACACTGCCTGGTTAACAAATAAAGAAAAAGAAATAGAATGTTTGTTACAATTGCATGTAATATAGTCTTATATCTTTGTTCCATTTATGTATCAATTTGATCAGATTGTTCATTTTATGTACAATTACTTATAACTTCGGAAACAATAAACTCAACTTAACTCAACTCAACTCAATATCTTAAAGAGACATACACTACAAGTTTTGCTTTTTTGAATACCCCTCGCTTTACCTTGTTTGAAGTGGATTCATAAAATATACCGTTTACATACTAACGATTACTTTTTAAATGCATATGCGCGTTTTAATTACTTCAAAACAACTCACCTATGTATAGGTATTTTATGTTAAATTCCAATGTTATGTTTGATAAAGTCTAAAATAAATAAACTTGAAACTTGAAACTTGAAAATAACCGCATATCTAAATTCAACTATTTAATACATCACCGACAACTCATTAAGGATTCAGTCGACCGACAGCCCATGAGGCCGATAATGTCAGTCTCGCGGACCTTCTAGCCATGGGCGCAAATCCAGGGGGGAACAGGGGGACATGTCTCCCCCACCTTTTTGAAGAACCTTTATTTTTTTTATTTTTTTTTCCTTTTCAGAGAATTTTGGAGGAAAATCTAGACCCCAAAATTGTGATAACCTTTTCTTTTTTTTTAAAGAAAATTTTAGACATTAAATCTTGTGGTGTCCCCCCCCCCCAAATTCATTTGCGCCACTGCTTCTAGCCACTTCTCAGAGGTTTCACTAGACCGACAGCCCACGAGACCGACATAAACGAATACCCTAGTAATTTATTTTGGTACTTGTACTTGAATATGACAACTTGAACAGTTAGGCATCTGGTCCCCCCCCCCTCTCTCTCTCCCTCTCTTTCTTTGTCCTCTCACTCTATTTTTAAATGAGTTGATATTTTACCTCTGTGTATTTTTTTGTTGTAATTCATATCATGTATTTTTGTGGGATTTTAATGATCATGCTTATGCTTATTTAAATAACCCCTGCATATGGCTTCTTTCTAGAAGAGACATGTTGCATACTTTTATGTCGTTATAAGTTGTCAAGTACCTTGTATGTGTTTACGCACCATATTTTAACTGACTTGTATTAAAATGATTGTATTGATGTTAGTATGCAGAAAGAGCAATGAATAAATCAATAAAATATTGCTATCCTCCCTTATGTATTTCTTTATGTTGTCGGTCTCATTGGCTGACAGTCTAGTGAACCAGGGGCCTATCCAGGATTTTGTAAAAGAGGGGGCACAGAGCCGGAAAAGTACACAATTAAGGGGAAGTTTTTTTTCCATTGTGTACTTAAGGTATGCCAGTTGGGTTTCAAAAGAGGGGGCACGGGCCGGTTTCCCCCCTATGCAGATCCGCCACTGTAGTGAACCTTTTGTAAATGTCGGTCTACTGGGATGACCCCTTCGAGTGTTTCTTTCCGTAAGTATCGGAAGCATGACAGGAAGGGGTGAAAGAAAAGCAAAAACTCAGTTTGTAACGCATCAATCGTAACCCATCCTTTCTCCAGAAAGGTTGATGAAAAAGTGATTTGATGATGAAACCACCAAGAATGTCATAGTTTATCAATTTTGTTTTGGTTTCAGGACATACAAGATGTTATAAAACGTTGTATTAATTACCCTAGTCTTAGCAATATATTTGAGTTTTTATTCTGGCTGATGCAAAATCGGCTTCAAACTTCAATGATAAGTTTAGAGAACATGAAAACGAAAAATCAGACATGTTTTACGTGTATGACGTGAAGTAATGTTTACAATTAATCCTAGAGAAAATTTATACCTAGTTTCTTGTCTCATCACCCTTCTTTTTTAAAGCCCGCCGCCTCTAAAGAAAAGGTACTTGATGTTTTTGTTTTGTAATGAAATAAACAAAAATATGTGGGGATCGGCAACGAGTGAACAAAAATTATGAACATAATGCGATTTCACTTTGTTTTAAGCTTTGTAGTGCATGTAATGAAATTGGATTATGAAAATTTGTGTTGAAACTGACCCAATAGCATTTTTATGTACAGGGAAAATGTCAAATATCAAATAGCTTGGAATCCCCTCATCATCATTTTCGAAAAAATCCGAACAAAAAACAAACAAACTAGGAATCATTATTACTTGGCCTCAAAGAAATGTGATTTAAATGGAATTTGCTTATGGATGTATACATATATTTGTGCCTTTAAGTGACGAAGAGTTTCATTTTAAAACTCTGATTTTGTATAGATCACACAATCTACATAAAGTGTTTTTCAAAACACTTACGTAACGTTACTTAATTTTTTTTTCTTCAGAATTTTTATTTTAAAAATTCAATGTACGTGGATTATAAGTAGGTTTACTTACTGTGCGTTTTACTCCAGCAACGTGTTAGAGCTGAATTATACCTGGCTATTCTTACTTTAGTCATGTGACCTTCTCAGTATCGATTTAAGGATTAACGACTTGAGGCCTATACCAGAAGACATAGGATGCTTGTGCTACCACGTTTCTGATCGATTGGAAGACAAAAAGGAGTAGCCTTTCCACTCCCATTTCTATGATTCTTACGTGCACTGATCATCGAATAAAATGATGGCTGATATGACTGCGCTCATTTTACGCTATATCTCTGCACACACAAATGTATATATATATATATATATATATACAAATTATGTATAACAATGCGCCCTCCCGGCTATTACCATAATGGCTTTATGGCAACACAAGGACTTGGGACCCTTGTTGTGCGGTATATATATATATATATATTGTGAAAGAAATTGCGAGAATAACGTTGCGTAGCTCAATCAAAGTTCCCCAGAGCTGTCCTCCCTTTTTGAAATTTTTGCAAAGGCTGAAAAAATGTCTCCGCCGGGAATCGAACCCGGGTCGTTGGCTTAGAACGCCAATGCCTTAACCACTAGACCACGGAGACGGGTTAGTGGTTTTGGCGACACCAGATTCAATTGACCGACAGATTGACAAATCCTCGACCTTATTAATTAATTCCCCTTATCGGGGGCAGATGAGTTTTTGAACAAGACAAGCCGCTACATATCTAACTCTATTTGCAGCCATAGGGGGAATCCTTTTATCTCAGCCTATTGTTATCATTCCCCACAATTAACGCCCGTCGAATTTCCCCTCAAAGCCGAATTTCTATTGTGACGGAATAAACCGCATTGTTAGGATTTCCCCTATAGTCGGAAATAAGGATATATATATATATAATATATATATATAAGTGTAAGGAAATAACATATACAACAGCTTTGGCAAATCTCGTGGAAATAAATACAAATGTGAAAGAAATTGCGAGAATAACGTTGCGTAGCTCAATCAAAGTTCCCCAGAGCTGTCCTCCCTTTTTGAAATTTTTGCAAAGGCTGAAAAAATGTCTCCGCCGGGAATCGAACCCGGGTCGTTGGCTTAGAACGCCAATGCCTTAACCACTAGACCACGGAGACGGGTTAGTGGTTTCGGCGACACCAGATTCAATTGACCGACAGATTGACAAATCCTCAACCTTATTAATTAATTCCTTTGTCGGGGGCAGGTGAGTTTTGAACAAAGACAAGCCGCGTGCCTCAGCTGGATCCAAGCGAATGCTTTGAATACATGTATACATTAGAATAATTATTAACAAGTGTAAGGAAATAACATATACAACAGCTTTGGCAAATCTCGTGGAAATAAATACAAATGTGAAAGAAATTGCGAGAATAACGTTGCGTAGCCCAATCAAAGTTCCCCAGAGCTGTCCTCCCTTTTTGAAATTTTTGCAAAGGCTGAAAAAATGTCTCCGCCGGGAATCGAACCCGGGTCGTTGGCTTAGAACGCCAATGCCTTAACCACTAGACCACGGAGACGGGTTAGTGGTTTCGGCGACACCAGATTCAATTGACCGACAGATTGACAAATCATCAACCTTATTAATTAATTCCTTTGTCGGGGGCAGGTGAGTTTTGAACAAAGACAAGCCGCGTGCCTCAGCTGGATCCAAGCGAATGCTTTGAATACATGTATACATTAGAATAATTATTAACAAGTGTAAGGAAATAACATATACAACAGCTTTGGCAAATCTCGTGGAAATAAATACAAATGTGAAAGAAATTGCGAGAATAACGTTGCGTAGCTCAATCAAAGTTCCCCAGAGCTGTCCTCCCTTTTTGAAATTTTTGCAAAGGCTGAAAAAATGTCTCCGCCGGGAATCGAACCCGGGTCGTTGGCTTAGAACGCCAATGCCGGTCAATTGAATCTGGTGTCGCCGAAACCACTAACCCGTCTCCGTGGTCTAGTGGTTAAGGCATTGGCGTTCTAAGCCAACGACCCGGGTTCGATTCCCGGCGGAGACATTTTTTCAGCCTTTGCAAAAATTTCAAAAAGGGAGGACAGCTCTGGGGAACTTTGATTGAGCTACGCAACGTTATTCTCGCAATTTCTTTCACATTTATATATATATATATATATATACATTCATTAATTTCATTAATCAAAGGAGTAACTGAAACACATACCAGAGTTAATATAATGTTTATATGGGAAAATACTGTCTAAACTATTTTGTAAATTAAAATGACACAATGTATTTGGCGTCAACCTGTCTACGTAGCGTCATTTTAAAAGTGTATATGACAGCATGATCATCATGAGTGGAATTCCACAAAGAACAAAAGAGTGATGTAGGGGGAGATGCGGAGAGACAGACAATGAGAGGAAGGGAGGGAAGAAGAATGGGATGACGATGAAAAAGAAACTAAGGTATTAATAGACCAAATTTTATCTTAAAATCAGAGAAGTATAATAATAAGACCGAGTTGGCTGATTGAGAAAATTATAAACTTCCTTAGCCAAGGATTTGTTATTATTAGGTAAAATAATATTATATACAAATTAGACATGGACCATTACTGGCATGGATGTTTTACATTGATTACATTGTTAACCAGGATATTAAATTTGTAAACAAATTCCTCCCATCAAGCTTCTTCGTTTACTAACTATTGTCTACGGCGGACCGTTGAATATTAATGAGTCAGAAAGAAGAGGATCGTGGGTATTTGATTCCAGTTCATCGTGACTTGGCCGTGAACCAGAATAGCCTGGTGGTATAAGTCGCTGCCCGGCAAGCAGTAGATGACAGGTTCGAATCCCGCTGGTTCCAATTTTTTCAGACTTGTGTTTTTCATTACAGATCGAGCATACGATCTTTAACACTGGGAGTAAAATGCCTAAAAATTTGTTTACAAATTAAAATTCCTCCCATCAAGCTTCTTCGTTTACTAACAAGTCCATATTGTGTAAAATTCTACCATCATCGCGGAGAATACGTACTTAAAAGTATGAGTATCCAAAGATGATACGCAAAAAGGATGTGTGAATGCATGTGCGAATGTCGGTTCAGGAGGGCCAGACGCATTAATCGGAGGTTTTGCTACATTTGGGGGTACTGCAGTGACAACCGCCTGTGCCCCCCCCCCCCCCCATCCCCAGGGATCGACTCTCTTGTTGTAAGAGAAAATGTTATTGAAAAAAAACCATAACAATTATACAAAATTGCAAAAGGAGACATGGGGAGAAAAGATGAAGAGGTAGGATCTTGAGAATTGAGTTTTGCTAGTGGAAACACAACCGAAAAATCCAGTGGTGACAAGGGTGGAAACTTATACAAACATCATACAAATTTTTATGTTATGGAAAATAAAACATTACGAATATACAGGTTTCGAGAATATCATGAGCGATTAGGTGGAAGAGTAGTTAATCATAGAATATGAAATGGTTATGGCATCGTTTTTGCCTAGATATGTCACGATCGAAGCAAATGCATTATAATTATGCTGTAATTATGTTTATGCTTAATTCAATAAACTTCCCGCAACAGGCAGACAAAATGCAGGGAACGTATTTGAAATCAAGATATCAAGGTGAGAACGTAACCTCCGATTCGCCCAACTGCCATGACTGTACACATGTATCTATATTACAGAAGCTGAAACGAAAGCACTTGGCTTGTTCAATAAAAGACAATATTTACAGGGTTATTATAGAAATGCATTACGTGCTAAATAGTCACTAAATAAGCTATTTATATCCAATGAGGGACTTCCCGTTCTATACCCCCTCCACGAATGGAACACGTGCAATTTATAGGCACTGTATAGGTTTGCTTCAAGTTGTTTCTTGAGGGTAAAGGCGATAGGGGAATAGGATCTTTGGAGACACTTGGGGAAACTATATAACGGTTGAGAGAAAACAAATTCTGAACTCTTAACAAAACAAAACAAAACAAAACGCTCCATGGAAGAAGAACAATAAATCAAGTCTGAAAATCATCTTCCGTATAACTTTTTCCTTACAAGCGAAGTTTATAAACTATAGGAAAGACAATCGTTACAACTATGGCAAGTGCAATCGCTACACTATTTAGTTTTAATCACATTTTGCCTCTTTTTTCCTTATCGGCCTTTTGATAGAAATGGGAACAATCTCACAGGATAACGATTGAATCGTTTATTAATCTTAGGTTCGGGGTTTCACACTTATGTACATGCAATATTAGAATTCTTTAGGAGATTTGTTTTCCTTTTTGAATCATAAATATAAACTTGAGCAAGTCTGGAGACTGGACTACTTCCATGACCCCTACTTGCAAATCCCCTCTTCTGTTTACTTGGTATTTCGCACGGTCTCCTAGCAACCTGTCACGCTGCCAAATGGAAGACAACGATATTGACAAATTTTCATTGATACTGTGGTGAAATCTTCTGTGCCGCACATCGATTTCAAAAAACTTAGATGATATTTTAATAGACATGATTGAGTGGCATTCTACTTCTCATTCTTGGTTCATTTCACGACACCCGTCAACGCCGTTCAGGACGCAGGATCTAGCCTTGAGGGTGAACCATTCGAAAACATCTTATTATCAGTACCAAATGAAACCTATGTTGTTTCGGCGTTTTTAACAACATATCAAGCAATATACAAAACGGTAAATATATTTAATTTTCTCTCCTTTTCCACATCTGGTTGCGTTTGTAATGTTTGCGCAGTGATTTAGCATGGTAGTGCAAACTTCTATTTTACACTCTAAAAAGAGTTGAGTAAAATTCCCCCCATATTGGGTTAAATTAAAAAAAAGGAACATGCATTTTTACTGCTGGGTAAAATTTTACCCAACATTGGTGGTTAACTTTACCCAATTTGGGGTACATTTTACCCAATACCGGATTAAACTTTACCCAATAAAGCTGCTTGTTGCATTTTCTTACCAAACGGATAAAGTTTTACCCAACTCTTTTTAGAGTGTGGTTTAAAAATAGGGTGAATTTTCATGATCTCGTGACTGTCATTTCCATAGTCAGTATGCTGGTGCACTAGATTTTTACTTTGTGGATATAATCTTGCAGTATTGTCCATGATCATTTGTAAGAGACAGGTCTAATGATCACCCTTTTCAGATGAAAGTATTTCTGTCTTGGAAATCTGCTCAAGGAGTTGCGTTTCAGCCCATTTTCGTAACTTGCTTTGTATTTTGATATTACCTGATACATGCATAGTACACACAAATACCTTTATTTTTTAACCATATTTCAGGATTAGACATTTTTTCCCTTTTACCCCAAAAACTAAATGAAGACCTCTCGTATGTCAAAGCTTTATTAAATTTGTAGAGGCGTTGTGGTCTAGTGGATGCGACACCGGACTGTGCATCACATGGTTCGCGGTTCGAGTCCCACCGCGGCACTAATGTCCTTATGGCAAGACATTAATCTACATTTGCCACACTCCACCCAGATGAAGTAAATGGGTACCCGGTACACTGTAAAAAAATAACTGTAGATTAACAGGTTTTTTTGACTTGTAAAATTACAAGTTTTGGCCGTTTTTCTGTTAATACGGTATTTTTCAGGAAAATTAGCAATTTTCCTGCCATTTCACAAGAAAAATACCGTATTAACGGAAAACTTGTAATTTTACAAGTCAAAAAACCTGTTAATCTACAGTTACAATTAAAAAAACCTGTTAATCTACAGTTATTTTTTACAGTGTAGGAAGAAATTCCTTGAAGGCTTTAGCACATTTTCATGGAAGCTTGGCTAAAGGTGGGGTAATAATATGATACTTTGTAAAGCGCAGTAGATTTGTGTAGTAGCTCCCAGGGGGGTCACTCACCACATTATGTGCTACCCACGCGCGTCCACACACTTCAAAATTGGACCCTTAATGGCGTATCGCGCGAGGTCTAATTTGCACCTCTATACGGCGTCACATCAGAAAAACATACCCTAAATGGCGTCAACACGCTCATCACTCCATCCAAAAATACCCTAAGTGGCGTATAAATTATCAAGGTACCAAGTACAATACCCTTAATGGCGTTTGAAATAAATAACCCCAATTAAACAGGCAAGCAACAAAATAAGACTTCTACAGTTTGAACAGATAAACATGATTTACTCACATTTCTTTTGTCACAGAAAGACTATGATTTCTTTGATTATCGTTTACTCAAATAAGTAGGAGACCTGTTTCCTTGATCTTGATTTTGTACCCTAAATGTCGAATTTGAAATTTGTGAAATGGTACTCTAAACTGCCCAGGTAGCAAGCCCATGTGGGACCCATATGGTAAAAATGTGGGACGCTGGATGTGGGCTTTCCCATATGTGTCCCATATGGGGACCATATGAATTTTGACATATGGGATATATGCTGGCCTGCCCACATGGGATTAACATGGGCATGCCATTCTGGGTAGGATGTTTTCAAGCAAATATGGGACCCATATGGGGTTAACATGGGCATGCCATTCTGGGTAGGATATGTTCAAGCAAATCTGGGACCCATATTGGATTAACATGGGCATGCCATTCTGGGTAGGATATGTTCAAGCAAATATGGGACCCATATGGGATTAACATGGGCATGCCATTCTGGGTAGGATGTGTTCAAGCAAATATGGGACCCATATGGGGTTAACATGGGCATGCCATTCTGGGTAGGATATGTTCAAGCAAATATGGGACCCATATGGGATTAACATGGGCATGCCATTCTGGGTAGGATGTGTTCAAGCAAATATGGGACCCATATGGGGTTAACATGGGCATGCCATTCTGGGTAGGATATGTTCAAGCGTATATGGGACCCATATGGGATTAGCATGGGCATGTAATTCTGGGTAGGATATGTACAAGCCCATGTGGGACCCATATGGTAAAAATGTCCGGGACGCTGGATGTGGGCTTTCCCATATGTGTCCCATATGGGGACCATATGAATTTTGACATATGGGATGCTGGCCTGCCCACATGGGACCCATATGGAATTAACATGGGCATGCCATTCTGGATACGATATGTTCAAGCAAATATGGGACCCATATGGGATTAACATGGGCCCCATATATTGCCCATGTAACATAGCCCTTGTTGTGCCCAGTTAGGAAATTATGGATATGGGTCCCATCTGGGTCCCATCTGTCTTATATGGGTTTACCCATATGGGTCCCATATGCTTCTTGGGTGCAGATGCCTTAGGGGCCCAGATGGTTTGCCCATATGGGACCCATGTTTCAGAAAATATGGGACCCATGTGGGCCCGATATGGGCTTGCTACCAGGGTGATTATCACAACAATTCATTTTGTACCCTAAATGTTGAATTTGAAATTTGTGAAATGGTACTCTAAACGGCGATTGAAGTTGAAAAACACCCCTTTTTTAAGGAAGACGTCGACGACGCCTTAAGCCTGAAAACAGACCATTTTCGACGTTTTTTGTGGACGAGCGTGGGTAGCACATAATGTCGTGAGTGACCCCCCCCCCCCCCCCCCGGGAGTAGCTGTGCTATATAAATGGGCAATAATTATTATAGGTTTTTGCGGTCAATTTCGTAAGTTCATCAGTCAAATTCATACTACGTGCATTCAATTTAGAAGAATTTGGCCGTGTACAAGCATTTAAGCATTCAAATTAATATTTCATGCATTCGTATTAGTACTATTATCAATCCAATTTAGACTAATTTCATTCGAATTCGCAAAAAAATGCATCAAGTTCGTAAAACGGTCATTCAATTTAGAACGGGAGGTGATGCGATTGCGCAATACCGTTATTCCAGCATTCAAATTCATTTCAGAGCATTCTTTTTCGTAATTTACGTCGAACACATTTTATTTGGTTGTTATTCTTTATTAATTTTGATATATTGGTTTCGAATTGCATATGAGCTTTTATGTATTCTTTTATTCATATAAGCTTCTTTTAATGAATTCATGTTTATCTCATCTACATATATTTTAGCAATTTTTTATAACATTATTGACTTACTTTTCTCTAATTTATGGTCTAACAAGTTTACACAATAATTATTGTTCATATTTTGAAGTGAAAATCTATTTCATAATGTTATATTGTTAAATGTATGTAAGTGGGTGTAATAACTAATAAAGTTATTTAGGAAAATTATTTCTTTCGTAAAAGTATCTGTGTTTTTCATTGGGGAGGTTTGGGGTATTGAGTTTAAGTCCATGATTTTGAAAGCTAAATAAGGCCTATGGAATGGAACTGAGTAATGAAAAGGAAGCCTAACCACGCATTACAAAACAATTTATTTCAAAGTAAATTAATTAAAAGTCCAAATACCTTAAACATGCTAAATTGAATGGGCTTATTACGAATTCGAATGCCCACGTGCAAATTTGAATGCTGGCAGAGACGCTTTCCGGCACGGTGAATTCTGAATGCTCCCAACCGACTTTTTATTTTGAATGAGAAAAGTGTTAAATTGTTTGATCTAAGTGCGAATTTGAATGACCTACACTCTTAGAAATGTTGGGTAAATGCCACTGGGTAAATGAAGATTGGGCATAGGTTGGTTAAATCTTGCTCAACTTTTACATGCATTTACCCAACATTGGTCAAAAATAAGAATGAAATTGGTAAAGTTTAACCAAAAGTTGGTCGGACTCATAAGGACCCTCATGTTGGGTAAAATTTGGGTAAAATTTTGCCCAATATTTCTAAGAGTGTATAAATACCAAGTTGAATGATGAATTTTACGGTGCAGATTTTTTTCGCTAATTTGAATGACTCTTATATCAAATTGAATGAAAAAAATCCGAAATTGACAGCAAAAACCTATATTATTATCTGATAATCAACCCACGTCATTAGTCGATGTATCACGATAAGCTCGACAATAGGAATTGGTTGATTTTAAAGTAACTTCAGTGACCAGATTTTCAAGTACAAATCACGTGAAATGCTTGAACATTCTAATGTAACGAACTAATGATTTGACCTGTGAAGCTTCCTAGTTTGCATGCACAAAGATTTCATTGCTGAGCAGGAAAGTAGTCTGGTTTGAGTAAATGTATTATATATGAGACAATTAAACATCCGTTCGGCTCAAATGCATTACGTGAGTTTATGTTATAATTTTTTATGTGGGTCTACGTCGCAAAGTTAACATACTACTTGTAATCTCATCATACATGGCATGTAATTATTTGAAATAAAGAGTGCAGTACTTTAACGAGTGTTGAGAAGTGAAATCAAAACTTTCAGATAAACACTCAAACATAAAAAATCGCTTCGCCACCCGATCCGGCCTATCCCAGCCACTCCGCACGGGATCCTGCGAACCCACACCCAAGCCAAAACCTCTCAAATTAGAGCCCCCACCAAATAAAATTCATCGGCTGCACGGTCAGGCGGTCACGCCGAGGCCAGCGGAAGGTATACGGGTAAAATCTCGGGAGATCGCCCTTGAAGTATATGAACTGGCAGCTATTGGCAGTGATGACAATAGGCAAATAATATATTGTGGCATTCTACTGAGCGAAAAGTAATAAGGCACAATATTAAACACTACAATTGCTTTATTTTTACTGTTTGTTTTTGTTTTTTGTTTTTGTTTTTGTTTTTGTTCTTTATTTTCTCAATGATTTTGTTTCTAATCATGTAAATCACTTGTAAATGTTGTGATTTATGTTGATTTCCTAATAAAAACACAAATTAAAAAAAACAAAAAACTTTCAGATAAAGTTGAGTTCTGGTCATGTCATTGTAATGTGACAGAAACTATTGAGAAATTTAGATTATGTTGTAAATAAGTAGATTTTTGTAGTAAATAAGAATAATTGTGTTTTTTAAGGCTTTGAAAACATAAAAATAAAAATAAATATGACTAAATCTTGATGAAAATCACATACAGTGAACAGCACTGCAAAGAGAAATGGATAGGCCTATGTTTGACTACATACACATGCGGCATGAGAGGTTACTCCAAACATTCAAGCTATATGTTTATTTTTTCTGTAGTACAAATGAAAAATCATACATCTTCATTTTTAATTCTTATGTACATAACATCATAATAAGTAAAGGACAGTATACAGTCTTCAGTAATACATATTATAATTAAATACCTACACAGTGCACTCAAATTAATTATACTGAATGAATATTATAGATTAAAGCCTCCCCCTCCCCCTACAAACAACAAACACACAAACAAGCAAAACAGACAAAATGAAAGAAGAAAAGAGAAGAGAACAGATAGGCTAAGGGCAGTATATAGCGGCAAAGAGCCGCCAACTCCACACGATCGCGAACCAGGCGGACCCCTCCACTATAGACCTCACCCATCATGCCCATTGTATGCTTTCGTTTCATGCTTATGTGTGTTACTTTGAAATGTTCCCATTTCTCATAGTGTAGTGTCAAAGTATTCCGTACGGTAGCAATCTTTCTTTCTTCTTGTTTACTTTTAAGCAGTTTTTTCTCCTATTTCTTCAATGCTTGGAGGCTTCTTTTTCTCCTGGTTAAGATATATCAAATATTTAATTAATAAAATAACATGATTGGTTATTTGCCTATCTTCAGTTGTTTCCTCTAATCCAATGTGAACTTTCTTCCAAATCATGTCTTTAAGAACTTGATCTAAGATGTTACTACACCGTTCCCATAATTTTGTTACCATTTCACATTGAAAAAATATATGCCTATATAAGTTTCCTCATCTTTACCACAAAATGAGCATTTATCGCTTGATATGCAGTGAAACCTGTATAAATGATGGTTGACCAAAATAACATTATAGAACAATTTAAATTGAAATTATCTCAATGTATTATCCAATGTGCTTAGTCTAGGACAAAAAAAAAACTTTTCAATTTCTTTTACCCACATATCATATAATAATTGAAATTCTGAAAACGAACAGGAATGTCGGCGATCTTTTGTATACACGCTCTATACAAATTCTTTTGAACAAACTGATTCAAATTGAAAAGTTTTCTTTGAAAACATAAATTTTATTTCTAGACTGTCAACTGAAGTTTATAGTCATGTATCGAATATTAGGGCATTTGAAGTGAAATGCTTTTCAGGAGAGAAGGGGGGGGGATTTCTGCTATGATACATTTCCACAATAACATTAAAAGAATGAGAAAGCTCACGAATCATTTGTCAAGAACGCAACCTTCTCTTTGATCGATATTCAAGCATGGAATATGGACTCCATTGTCATCTCATGTAGCTGGGTTGATATTGCGACACATCAGATTTAGTAATTGTATTATATTATAGTGATATCAGTCATGAGTCTGTGTCAATATCATTATGACAAAGGTCAATTATATTGGGAGAGGTAGAATATGATAAAATATCTACCTCCCGCTAGGTATTTCTAAAGACCGCACATCGAAATATCCTGTCTCTATGCCTATCTACTAAATTGTTATTACACGCTAATTTATTTGTAATCACTTTATCATATAAGGAATTATTCTATTTGTCAACGACTATTATTTTATATCACAGTAAAACTGAGTAAATATCAAAGTTCATTTGTAAATTGAAGTTTGAAGTTTATTTGTTCCACTTTTACATCAAAAACAATTAAGATTTTACAAGCATATTTGTCAATTTCAAAACATACGGGTAAAGAACTCAGATCACGTACATTGTATAGTAAAAAGGTAGAAAGTTTCGAGAGATATATGGACGACTGGCAAAAAATAAGAAAAAAATTGAAATGTGGAGAGCCAAAATAAAAAATAAGGGCTAGCTAATGATAAACAATCATTGCACGATCCATGAAACATTAATCACAAATTGTTCTGTTTTATGATGTTTAAGGTAAAGGTAATGTAGCATCAGGCATAGAGAACGTGTCATTTACAAGTAGGGTGGGCGATTCTGTCACGGCCGACGGGGGGGGGGGGGGGGGGGGGGGGGGGGGGTTCTGTGACGGTTCATTCCCCCTCCCAAAAAGAAGATTTGTAGCTTTGCAGTCTAAAAGCTTTGCATTTTGGCAAAATCCTTAGTGTAGTAAGCTGGAAATTTAGAGCATTAAACTGTAGGGTTAGTTTTGGATGTGAAAGGGGGTGTGAAGTGATACAAAGCACGACTTTAATAAAAGAAATTGGCAGCTATGCCCGGTGATAGGGAAATGGGATAAGGTATAGAGTACATAGGGTTGACATAGTTTTCTCGGGGGTTGAGAATGCTAATTTATTTAAAACAATCCGGTGTTGGCAGGAGAGTAGATAATGCACTAAAACTTTATTTAAAGAATTAGATAAGTAATTTGAGGTGTGACCGTATTTGAACTACGTTGTTTGGGTGAGAAGATGTAGGGCGTTTGTAAACCATGTGGAAGGGCAACATAAGAGTTCAAGGGGATAGTTATTGTAAATAATACCATGTGCACCTAGCTCCAGGGTAGATTGTTATGGGCTATGCCTTGGCCGTGGATCACGGTCACGTGTCGTCGAACTTAGTGTTAATGTTGTAACAAGGGGGACGAATAGATACTTTTTTTCCTTCACTACCTGTCTGTTATTTAGCATGGCTGGGGATGAGCAGTGATCATTAACCAATCAGGAGTTTAGTCTGTTATTTAAGCCCACCCATCCAAGGATTTCTGCCCAATCGTAAGTTAGGGGGTAGGGAATACTGGTTAGGTATAAAAATGGACCCCAACCTTGAATTTGAGAGAGTTAGTAGAATTTCCCCTGTGCCACGTAGTTACCCCGTCCTCCCCTCTTCTTCCATCTGACTAACAACTTATTGCTGCCGTCCACTAACTCGACAAAATAGTTACCAGAGTTTCAACAGATACTTCGAGCAAACTGCAACAAAGTGTAAAATATTCTTCAAGGGGACTTGTTTGAAAGCGTCAGGCAGTATTATATCATTGAGGAGGCACTTTGATGAGAATCATCAGAACCTAGCAATTAAGGTACCATCAACCCCTTTTTTTGCGATTACTATGAAGCTTCTATTCTGTCGTCCTGAGCTACATGCTGAGATTTATCTTGTGTTCCTGATTATTCCTGAAATTGTTCCTGCCCGTTTGCGACCTCGTCAACCGTCCCGTCCTCGCGCAACTGTCAACTCGATCTCCGAGCCCCTTCCGTGAGCAGCCGCCGCAGTTATTTAATCGTGATAAAAAAAAGACTCTAGCGTTGCATGTAAGTGGCCACTCTACTAATACTTTCCCATTAACGCCCTCCTACCCGATCCCTAGTGCCCCTTTTATGTAGAGTTATAGGTATCCCTATTCGTATTATTAGGTTTGGGAGAAAAGATAAAAGCTTTAAAGAATTATTGTTGTTATTCTGAGGTTTTGTTATAATTACTTGGAACAAGTATATGGATTCTGGTGTTTGATAGAGGTCTATGACCTGGTAATAAAAGTATATTGACACCTTTCAATTCAATCTTGTGTCCCAGTGCTTCTATTTTTTGCATTTATTAAGGATAAATATTCTATTCACTTAATTAACTTTAAATTGGTGTGTTATTAAACTAATCCCTCACCCAAATTGGAACGCCCGCTAACAGACCATTATTCCATTCCTTCTTGGTTCCCGAATCCATTGCTTTGTAGTGGAAGACAGGTAGGTGGGAGATTAGATTAGTAACTTAGTAACATAGGGAGCGAGGGAAAAAATGTTGTGGTGTGGAACAGCTTTTCAGAGCACTTTCGATCACACAGGGAAATCTAAGCATAGAATCAGAATTTACACAAAAATCGGGTATTTCTTATTTTTTATTCATTCATTTATTTATTATCATAAATCGGGTATTTCTTATTTTTTATTCATTCATATATTTATCATCATTTTAAAGAATTTATTGTTTTATTTTATTTATTTATTTTATTCAGTTATTTATTTATTTAATCATTACTTTTTATTTTTTTTAATTATCATAATTTTTAAAAATTTATTTATTCATTTATTTTTTATTTTTTTATTTTTTATTTTATTTTATTTATTTATTAATTTTTTTCTTTTGAATAATTCCAGGGAGAGGCCCCCCATCCCCCTGAATAGCTGACCCTGCAATAGGTCCTATAGGGGGCTTGCATTGTCTGTTGTAAAACACAGGGGGATCTCTGCGCCCTAAATAATACATACGGTTTAGAGATCTTCTGCAACATTGTACAGTTTAAGTACTAGTATGAGAGGGAGCGCAGCGACTGAGCGAAAGAATTTCCCATTTTGCATACAGAAAGTTTTTCATTTTAAAGCACTTAAGAGACTAAATAGGGTGTTGCATGCAACCTTTACTAACTGTTTTACTTCAATAGTGAGTAAAGGTTGAAACACCCTATTTACTGTACATTTTTTCCAGTCTTCCAATTTTATTTTTTATTTTTTATTTATTTATTTATTTATTTATATATATATATTTTTTTTTTTTTTTTTTTTTTTTTTTTTGGGGGGGGGGGGTGTCCCGTTTTCCACCGGGGTCGCCGCCCCTGTTTACATGATTGGGGTTTTAATGTTAAAGTATTTTTTTTATATATCCTTTTACATGTTTATCCTCTTTTCGAAAATTTGCAAAAAGAAATCAGTAAAAAAAAAAGTTGCCTGCTATCTTTGTCTCCCAAAATAATTTGCAGTTTACTTCTTCCTTCAAAGAAAGTTAAAAGCCAACGACAAATCCATTGTACAAAAAAAAAAATAAAAAGCTTCTCTTCTTTTCACTAACCGAAATAATGGTTGTTTCCAGATGTTTTTCGTCATTTCGTCAAATCAAGTCGGGTTAAGAGGCCGTCACATATCCAAAATGGAGTCCGCCCAACTTCTCTGCAAGCTCAAAAGGGCATTTTCGCCAGGAATACAGCAGGTGTCTGGTCGAACACTGCGGGCTCCGCTGTGTTTTTTACGGGTCAGCCGACGTTCGCAGGACACCAAAACCTGCTCCCAATTCAGCGATTTTCCTTTGACGAATTTTGAGGTCGCAGAGCTGGTAAACAGGTCGCCCGTAGATCGCTCGGGCATCAGCAAACATTCGATCAATATTCGGGCGGCAATCCGACGATTTTAGACCATTTTTTTGTTTTAAGATTCGGGCTCCCTACGATACTGGAACGACCCCCTCCCGTATCGTGCTTCGAGCGTGCACCGTGCTGGTGTCGAGCCGCCGCCGTCAGGCAGCTTCTAGGGCTCCTGTCAGCTCGGAAATTGGCCCCTGTGGTATAGCACCTCAGAAATATGATGTGTACAACTTTTTAAATGTCCTCTCTTTATTCGAGGTGCGGACGCGTCGGAGGACGCCGCACAGGACATCGGGCGGAACCCGCCCGCGCGTTGCCCGGGTGTTGGGCGGAGTTGAATTACGTCAACGACAGACATATTGATCATCGACGGAAACTTGGATGGTACCCGCCCTTCCGTCGAACGGGCATCGCCCGACTCCCGTTTGTTTACGGACGGGCACCGGGCATTTTCTGGTCACTGGTATTCAAAGGGCACCTCCCAAGTCCCGTCCAATATGTGACAGGATAGATTTCAAGCGAAAAGTACGCTCGACCCTCTATAGCGGGTTTGAAATTCGGCGACTTTCTGGCGATTCACGAATTCGGTTGGATATGTGACACACTCATAAGAATAAGATTGCTGATGCAGGTAATTAATTTTCAAATACAAATATTATTATAGGCTCAAATTTTTCATCAAAGTATACTTTTAACTCATTTCCTTTCTTTGTATCATTTTAAAACAGGACAAGATGCCTAGATCAAAGAGTCGAATTACGTCAACGACTGGGCGCCGCTCCTGCCATTCTCCATCGAGGTCAGATATCATAGCATGTCAAAAGCAGTATTTGCGCCAATGGCATGAAGTTGGGCTAAAACCAATTTTGAAGGAGCTAGATTATGCACAGAGGCAAGTAACATATGAACATGAGAAGAAATTCAACGTTGTCAGAGAAATTGAAGAAAAAGCAATCGAAATGATAAGAGTATTTTTCAAACCAATAAAAGACGCGATCTCATCTACGAATGAAAAGGCCCGCGAGGGTCTGAATAAGACGATGAAAAAGATCAAGAGGGGTAAAAATTGTTTGCAAAACTTCATTAGGCAAGAAGAAGACAAATGCCAGAGGGGTTCTTCTGATTTTGACAAAGATACCTTTCTTGCAGAAGCTGAAAGGTTGAAACTGAGTATAAGCAAACTAGCAATAAGGGAATCGGTAATCTGTATTTCAGGGGTTGAGATCAACACAATGCAGGGAGAGGTCGACAAGTTTCACAGCCAAATCCAACAGACTCTCACGACAATGAAGCCAGATGATTTGTTTGAAATTACAGAGTGCAAGCAAGAGTTCAAAGCCCGGATTACCACCCCTCCAGAGCTCCGCACATCTGCCATTGCACAGTCTACTGATTCTACTAGCCAGTCGACACTTACTCCACATCCACCTACTACTCGCATGAGGTCTAAGAGCGCATGTTCTAATGGTCGAAAATCATTATTGCCACCGTCGACGAAAACATCGCACTCGATGGACATCACGAAGCACGCATCCCAACATGTGTCCACGCCTCCTTATCAGTCTTTATCTCCAGGAGAAACAACAGATGGTGGAAGAAAGTGCAAACCCATCATACCTGTGTCTCCTCGAAAATCAACGGACAACGCGCAGGGGATTGGGAAGGAACTTGATCATCCATATGGCGTAGATGTACTCAGTAACGGTAACAGTGCCGTTGTCGAAACAAATGCATTGAAGATAACTGACAAATATACAAAGGAGATTGTTCAGAGTATAGATCTGTACAACCGTGACGAAGCTAAAGCCACAGGATGTTGTGACCTAACCGTCTTAAGCAATGACGACATCATCATTTGCGATTCTCAAAGAAGGAAGTTGCTTCTTATAAGACCAGGCAGTGATCGGTATGAGATTTTCCTGACATTTGACAAAGGCATGGTCCCGAGAGCAATTGCAAACGACGGGAAAATTCTTTACATCTGCTTGAGTAGAGAGTTAGAGGATGGTGTCATTGCAAAGGTCGACATTGGGACAAAGTTTAACGTTGGTCACATTGCCCTCAAATCCCCTGCGAAATGCCCCAGTCTGGCAGGGGCGTCAGTGTGTACACATTCTGAACCAAAGTACGTGGCAGTCAACAGCCGTCAGGAGCTCCTTGTCAGCGACGCCCTCAACGGCATCTTGTGGTTCATAGATGGCAAGGAAAATGTTCGCAGCCTTAACAAAGCATCTATTCCTGGACTCTCTCGGCCCACTGGGATTTGCTGGTTGAGTCAAACTCGGTTCGTCGTAGCCGTCCAGGATGTTGAGTGCCACCAGCTTCTCGTTACTGACATCACTGACAATGGGAACACTGATGTCATCAATAGGTATGGACGCAAAGGCGATCAGTCCAACGAATTCAACTCACCTGAAGGAATGGCATTGCATCAGGGTCATGGCCATGACCAACTCATTGTATGTGACTTGTTGAACTCTCGACTAAACACGGTTCCCCTCTCTTTCCTGGAAGATGCATCCACCGTTTGATACTTAGGGGAGTTTCCATGTGCAATGCGTCACATTTCACTTACATCGGACTTTGTGGAATTCCCAATTAATGTCTGTACAAATCTCGCACGCAGCAAAACTCGTGGGACATCATCTCTTTCAGAAATTACTCAGAGCATTGGCGTACGATAGAGTGGAGATCGTTCACTTATGGTTCGGTAAAGATTTATAATGAATTTCCCTTGCTGGAGCGGTTCTTGTGAAGTTGGCGGAGGTTACGATATAACTGTCGGTCTTGATAGTGAAAAAACTCGCGGTGGTTAATGAAATTATTGGGTGAATACCCGATTAGTATCCAATTCCCCATAATGTACCTTTAAAAAATCTCGAATTCTGGAACAGTTCAAAAAGAAATTTCAATGACAATGATTCTGAAAGAAAATGTATAACTGCTGAGCAATAAGCGAAATAAGCAAGGAATTCTATGATTGTCCAGGCCAGGTTAGTTGTCTACAATGCTGTCTCGTGAGTTTAGAGTACACATCCATGTTGTCGATTTTCGATGTTCCTTATTTTGTTTACATTTGGCTGTCCTAAACTGTCCCACAAAGTTCAGTGGTTGCATGGTGACATTAAAAACATGTTTTTTTCTCGAAATGAAACTTCACTGCGAGTTCTCAACACTGGTTTTATTACAGTGTATTGACATAACCATAATTCATAATATTGGCAACTCTTTAAGGATGTCCAATGCCATCTTTTCTTCAGTTACCTTCTTCTGTATCTGCTCATAACCTCACCGTCTTCATGTTCTAAATAATTATGTATGTGCATTTAATGATACTTTATAATATTGTTTTGGTGTACATGTATTTGCTCTTTATGATATTTTATTGGAAAGAAAGAATATGCCGTTTCGGTGACAAATTTCATTTGAACACGAAGTCTTGAACATTAGACTTCTCCATTGTGAGAAGAAAATGCATATAAAGAGAAAGTTCAGTACGGGTAAAGATGAAATATAATATGTGAGCTTTCTCATTTTTTAAATGTCAGTTTGGAAAAATATCATAGAATAAATGTCTCTTGAAAATGATTGCTTTTCAAATTTCCTCATATTCGAAATCATTTTTATGGCAAGAAGTAGATTTTGTTTGGAACAAACTTCCATGTCTTCCTACGCATATCTGTGTGCAACGCATGTGACTTTCTTCAAGACTGTGTCAATAATTTCGTATCATCAATTCTAATGATTCCTAATCCTCAAAGTAAGCACTTATTCTTATGTACTGCATATTAAGCATTTCCCAGTTGTTTTCAAAAGTTTCTTTAACAATGTAATTGCATGACCAGAACTGACCTTTATCTTGAACTATAAGCTAGTACAAAACCTTGATGATGATTCTTTTGTAAAATGAACTACGTTGGTCCCCCTTTACAAATGAGGAATAGCTCAAATAAAGAGGAGCAATGAAAAGCGGTCAAAAATGCTGTCTGAATAATGACCTTTAGGATTGCTCGCGAATGAAACCATGACAACCAACAAACATATATACCAGTAAATAATGCAAACAATTTTTATGATATCAAAGTACTTTTTATTATTAGGAGACGGCAATGACGCCCTAATTTCTCTCTCTCTCTCTCTCTTCCAAACTCCCCCTCCTTCTCTTCTCTGTTAATTTGTGTCGTGTTGTATTATTTAAACCATATGATTTAAACCATACCCAACACAAGCGCTGTGCACCCACGCAGGAGCTCACCAAGAGGGGACTCGGGGGGGGGGGGGGGGGGTCACGGCATGCTATGGAGCGGGGAGGGGTCGGTGAACTTAACCCCCATTTCTTCCTCCCAAGTTGAGAGCTTCATATTTTATATTTCATTTCTTTTCTTCATTTCTAACAAAATACAAATACAAAATGCGATTATCATAATAATGAATACATGTATAATGCAAATTTTATCCAGAACATTACATTTGAAATAAAAAGTTATGGCGCTAAGTTTTTGTCATGACAAATTTTGACCAAGAATGGTGAGGTAGGTATCTTCTTGGGTTAAAACTTTTACTGCATTTTGCATTCTTGGGAACAATCATGTAGACATATCTAATGAAATCTCGGCTGAGGTTATGATCAAACTTCTATTTGCACACAATAAAACTGATCTCATGGTCCTGCATTATAATAAGAAATAAAATAGGGGCATTCCCTAAAATATGGAACGAAATTTTTAATTGGCAACACCAATCATAGAAAGCACACAACCATCGTCAATGAAATTTTGTTGTAGTTCTAAAGTTCTAGTGTAGTTCTAGTGAATTTTCTAGTGAATTTCAGTGCAAGGAAGCAAATATATAATATCACAACCCTGTCCATCGGTCTTCCGATTAAAACAGCACGGAGTATGGTTTACCGTCTCATTGGCACTCACTTTGGCGTGCCGATGCGAGATCATGAGGGAAGTAGTCGTGATGTGTGCTTGGGGAGCGCGGTCGGGGAAAAAATTGCGTACCAGGATTTTGAAATTGTCAAGAATATGTCACAACCTAATTTTCGGGCCACTTCCGCGAACTATTCATGAACTATTCATGAACTATTTATGAACTATATGCGCAAGCTTGACGCAACTATCTCGTGACAAATTAACGTGCGTCAACGGAACGTCAAGTTGTGAACTGAACATTGCGTAATATAATAGTTTTGTTGACTGGGCTGCGCCTTTGTCACAAAATGGAACTGCTTGGCACGCACATTGCGGGGTAGTGCGTGACCGAATTTCATGCAATTGTCGCCTCAGGTGGCTTTAGATTTCAATACATATTATTGATATATCTTGATAAGAGATCATTCTTTGATATTTGAATATTTGAATATTCCGAGACAATATAAGTTGTTGTGATCAGTGTGTTTATGAAATGATTTCCGATTTCGAATGTCCGTACACAAAGGCATATAAGAAACCATGTAGCGTAATTGTGTGTTATCAATAATTTTATGTACAGCTAGTGTTTTGGACAATATCAAATGATTTATTATGTTGTTGTTTGTTCATTGTTCTTTTGATAATGGTTTTGATTACTTGTGTTATATGTTTCACTTTATATCACTTCGTACATGTTTCCTTAATCATGTTTATGTGAACATGAGAACAGATCAGATCGAATGATTTACATCTAGGTTCTAGAGTATTTATATCTGGGTTCTAAGCGATATGTCGCTTCAGTCAACATGAGTCTGAATGAGACTTTAGTATAATAATGTATTGCTACTATATAGTTCGATAATCTAGGTCTACCGCAATCAAGGAATCAAAAGTTAAAAACGCGTTACTTTAAAAAATGAAATAAGCATGCAGGCAGGCCAAGTACATCCACGGCATACATAATAATATCACCCTGAAACTAATCAGAGATATAACTAGGTACAAAATATCATAAATATATATTCTCAACGAAAAAATAATTGCTGGAAGCCACACATTAAACATTCTCCATGATTCATTTCGTTCTATAATGCAAGCAAGTTTCCGTGTATTTCTTGTTTTATAATAATGTACAAACGTGGAATTTCCAGCGGAACCGACAGGGGTATCGATCCGTGTTCATGATTTTTTTTAAAATCATTCTGTCTGTTTCATATGGTGCTGTAATGTAGTATGTATTCATGTGATGTAGGGGTAAGTAGGCTACTGTGCATACTGTGTGGTAAGGGAGGTGTTTGTTTGTTTGTTTGTTGTTTTGTTGTTTGTTTGTTTGTTTGTTTGTTTGTTTGTTTGTTTGTTTGTTTTGTTTTGTTTTTTTTTTTTTGGGGGGGGGGGGTTCCCTCCTTTTTATCTTTTTCTTTTTATATATATATATATATGATGTGGTCTTCTAGATATTGATTTACATGTGCTTACCAGAGAATAGTGTGCATGTGTTTTATTTTGGTATAAGATTGGGGTTCAGTTTTGTGATGTACAAGGTTTATTTAAAATTATTTTAGCACATGTATGTAATTACTAGTTGATTGTATTATCGATATTTAAAATGAATTGTTATTTTGTTATTATGTTGATTTATGAAGACAAATAAAATATTATTCAAAACAAAATGATGGGGGGGGGGATGACCGGCTAGGGAGCGAAGCTAGTGGCGTATCTAGGGATTATGGCGCCCGGGGCAAATAATGAAGTTACGCCCCCCCCCCCCCCGTGCCCAAACTTATCTACGTTATTGTACAAGCGAGGGAGCAAAGCGACTTTTTCAATTTTTAACCCTAAAAAAACCCCGCAATTTCTTGTGCATCTTACCCAGGAAATTTAGCAACTGACCACCGCAATAGTTGAACGGTAGAGAAGCTCGAATTTTATACATTGATAAACGGTTTTCTATTCTCTCACTTCTTCAATCGGGAGCAAAACTAACGAAAACCATATATAGGCTTAAGAAGAGTCGAGAAATTCAGCAAGGCTACCTGAAGTTGAGATTTCTTTCAAAAGTTGAATCTTTGCAAATGCAGTTTTATACACTTTATCCTGTATTGGGGGCGGAATATTTAGCAGGAGTCATATGAAACTTACATGATATAGCGAGCAAAGCAATTACATCTTTATTTTTTTTTCAAATTTTGAACCCTTTAAGCTATTTAAGGACTGGGGCGCGAAATTACGAGATCCTGAAAGAAAAATTATGCGAGGGAGCGACAGAGCTTTGGAAAATGTTCGCATGTCAAACCTTCCGACTAGATTTCTTGTGCATTTACCCCGCACATTTGGGGGCGCATAATCAGTAAAGATTATGATTTTTCTTCATTTCCCCTCTTTTTTCTTTCTCTCCTTATATAGCGTTTTTTTGCGCCCTCTCCAAGTGCCCCCTACCCCCTAGATACGCCACTGAGCGAAGCGACCGAGGGGGGGGGGGGGGGTGGGAGTATGTGGGAGGGGGGTATCCCAGGGACTTTTTCAAAAATCTGTCTATAAAACTGGCATTTTAGAACATCCCAAAATGTTCTTAATGAAAAGAAGGAATGCATGGATCTACGCCAATGTACGGAACCCCTTAATTGCGCGCAAACGAATTTTCTTCGATATTTTCGCATTGAAATTATGGCATTTCTTATTTCCTTACTTCTAACCATTAAAGAATGTGTTGGTATTTAAAGATCAAACATAATGAATTTGGATGAATTTAAGTTTATGTATAATTCTTATTTAGTTTATCCAGAAATATTGGGGGATGGTAATACAGGCCACCCCCACCTCAATTTTTTTTGGGGGATATATACCCCCATCCCCCGGAATCGACACCCATACGTACATCATTTTGTTATGAATATGAAAATTGTTTGGAATATCATTTGATATTTGGGTTGGATGACGTCAGATATCAGGATGCAGTAAATAAATAACTTGATTTGCAGTTAGTTAAACGCCTGGTTTTAATGTTTGTCATAATTTATATAGTTAGATGGAGGAGTAAGTAATTAAATGTCATTCCATATTCGCCCCCAACCTAACAATATGTACAGGAATCACGGACAGGATTGACGCAAATGTAATCGGACTCACCTCAGTACTGTAGAAACCGTACACGTTGATTCCCTATACAAGCAGGGTTTTTTATTAAATAAATAGCCTACAAACACTTTCCATAACATTTTTTTATTAAAAAAAGGAGACTGGATATTGTAGGACTTCTGTCTAAGCAAAATGCGACTCCATTTGCGGGTTTATTTGTCTCCAGCTCATGATAGACTGGATTATGTGCCGTGATTTGGTCGTAGATGGCACTATACTAAATAATATATTGGAATTAAATAAAATTATTGCAAGAAAAAATACGGCTAATTGTGAATTATTGAATGAGGCAGTATATTCCCGACGTCTTGTAAGACAGCCTACTGTGCTATTGTCATGCAGCAAGCAAAATTCACCGATAAATAATGTCGGCACAGTTTTGACATTACGGGAACATTTATATTTTTGGGGCAGTGAGGGAGCTAATAACCCCCCCCCCCCCAAAAAAAAAAAAAAAAAAAAAAAAAAAAACACAAGGCAGAAACAAATTCAATGCCATGCACATTGAGAATAGCTTATAGTAATGCTTCTTCACCATTGCAAGGAGTGTCGATTCTTTTTGTTGTTTTGTTGTTTTTCAGAGGGTGGTGCACTGAGGTATTTATTCTGAATTTCGAAGGCACATCACATGACTGTTTCAGAATTTCAAACAAGCCCCATTATAATGTAGTGAAAATGTAGATTTAACACGAGATGTTTAAATCAAATAAAAATCCTGGGAAGATGGAACATTCAAATTTCTCATGCAAACTTGAAAGGCATATTTAAAGAAAGTGTTTACGAACTATATTTACACGTTAGTATAACAGGAATTTAATGAATGAGAAAATCAGGGGCATTAAAAAATATTTGAACTGAATAATGGATTTAATTCACTTTTAATGTAAAAAAAAACCACTGTCTGTTTACATTAATGAAATGGGATTTTCGACAACCAGTGATCCTAGATGCTGTTCAACTATTCCATAAATGATCAATGCATAGTTAGGCCTGCACACAGTCAACTAAATCAATATACAATTCATCAATAAATTCGTAATCAATCAAACCGGTGCAGTCATTCAATCGATACAGTTGACACAGTCAGGCCGGTAAAACAATCGACCTAGATACCATGCAATCTATCAATCAATCAATCAATAAATGAAAGCTATACATGAATCAACATTCAATCCACAATCAATCAATCAATCAAAATACTCATTCAGGCCAACATACGGTCAGTGAACCAATCATTTACATAACTAAGCATTACGCCATCAATCGATCAAGAAATTCACCGTCGTCAATAAACCAATCAATCAAGTTATCAGTCAAACCAATCTAAAACAAACCAAGCAATATGCACAATCAGGTCGGTATGCAATCAATAAACCCAATCAACCAAGCAAGCAAGTCAGTTAATTTTTCAATCCATAATCAATCAGTACACATTAAACAATCAGTCCACAATCAATCCAATCAATTAATCAGTTACAAAATCAAGCAACTTCTATTTGGTATGGGGACCCCCAAATATCGAATGCCCATTCCAATATGTTACGATATCCCCCCCCCCCCCCCTCCCTTAAAATGGTTCAGCTCGGCTCTTGAAAGTGGAAATAGAAACATACACAAACGAATCGACTCTTTCCAATTACGAATTGATCTCAGGGAATACAACTGCAAACTAGCATTGTGGAAGTAAACAAAGTACAATCGGAACTTACGTAACTATGGAATATGCAAATTTATTTTAAAACATTTTTAATATTTTCAAAAATGTAATAAATCTCGAATCTCAGAGCTGCATTTACAAAATTATCTTATATACAGACATTTATTGCGGTGCAAAAATATATATATTTTTTTTACAAGTGCAAGTTGGTTATAAAATAAAGCACTGACAATATACTTTTAAACCTTCTAGGCAATGTTTGGTGTATACACAATATTTGAGTGGGAAATTTGTTCGAGGTATGGTTACACATAAGGCATAAGAAACATCTTGAACTGTGTGCTGAATTGTGCTTACTTCGAAGTTCAGTAGTTTCCTTATTGATATTAATGTGCATAACCTATCGTGTAACATGCTTTACTTCAGAAACAAGAAGAAAATAATTGTGATATAAATACATTAATTGTATCCAATCTATGAAGTAATCATGGTGCGGTGCATTGATCGGTATGAGTGTAATCATGATTTCTTAAAACCTGACTACGCTACACAGAGTCTAAAAAATATACACACATGAAATTAAGAGCAATTTTCTATGAGTAAAGTAAAGAATGTTGCGTGGTTGGACCTCTGGATATTACCTATTTACAGAGGTCAGTTATGTAGCTACGAGGGACATGGGGCATTGTGTTCCCCCTCCCACACAGTCACCTGGTAAGACCGATGCCGCCCCTACCCCACAAAGACATTGCCCATCAATCTCTGGACCTACGCCACAATACTGACAGAGATTGAATGTCTACGAATAAAAAATTAGGAATGTGATACAAAAACTGAATATATTAATTAATCATGTAATGGTAGTGTTCAATAAAAAATAAAAAATAGAAAATTATTAAAAAATAAAATCAGTGAAAGTAATATCCCTAACGTAAAATCACATCATTGCCATTCCGATAGCCGTACAGGTTTGCGCAGACCTCACCAAAGTCGAAATGTTTTATCAATTTGTAAAATACAATGTTTCATCGAATTTGGTTTTCCCTTTCCTTATCTCAGCTGGTAAAGTAGTGACCACCTTTATTTCCAAAAACATGTAGTTTATAGGGATATATTTCTTTCAGTCTACCAGCTGGTATTGTAAATACCGACAGGAAAATGAAATGTTACAATCAGAAGGAGAAAATTTTTGCGATGTGCTTTGAACTTGTTTGCTGTAATGGGCCATTTTTTGTAAACTGAAACAAACAGTTACACACGTGACCATCTAATTTAGCCTCACTGCCGGAAAATCAGATGACATGTTATTGACATTTAAAAACGCCCTTTTTGGAGTGGTCACACATGTGACCGACCTAATGTTCACTTCTAAAAGACAAGAAAAGAATGTTCACTCATTTATGGAAAATTGATTTCAAACTGTTCCGCATAATCCCATCATACAGCAATGAAAAATGGAAACTTGCACACCGAGGGAAATGTGAGAAAAGTAGGTTTCACTATACCAACAAGACATACCCCTTGTTTTGCGAGGTCACACACGTGACCGACCTAATTTTGACTCCTGAAAGAAAATGATGTACTCTCACTTAAACAATTGCCCTCAGACTGTTGGGGGTAAGACTGTAAATTAAAAATCCAAAATGAGAGACTTCTTTTACAAGATAAATACTGAAAGATTAGATTTAAATAAACTGTTTTCCAGGATTTTGGTCAAACACGTGACTGAGAGTGGCCCTAATCTAATTTCTAACATAAAAAATACAAAATATGTTTAGCATAACAGTAGAAATGTGATAAATGATGTGGGCAACGTTATCACGTCTTCGGTAACTACAGAGGCAGTGCTCAATTATTGTATTAAATTTACATGAATGATGACTGTATAAGAACGAATGTAAATGAAGTTAATTTGAATGCCTTTTAAAGGCGAACACAGAGCGAGTACGGTACAAAAAAATAACAAATTTGCGATAAAATTATCTTTGAATAAACTCAAACTAAGGTATCGAGAGTGTTTTCTCTTGTCAGACTCTTTGAGCGCCTCGTGGGTTGTGCGTGGTGTCCCCCACGTGAGGGAAAGTCTGACTTGGTAATCACGTGGATTCGGTTGTTCTCGATGTCAGTGATAAGGACTTGCCCCGTCGAATCGAGTGCCATGCCCTGAAGAGAAATGAACTCCCGTCGTCTGATCACACGGACCAATTCCATAGACCGTACATTGATAAGGAGGACTTCCTGACTGACGTCTTCCACGATGAGTGCATGGTGGTCATCGAGCCAGCAGACGCCACGAGGTACAGCGTCATGGGGAGACGTCGAACATCGAATACCGTTCCTGGTCGTGAACTTCATGGGCAGTCTGCTGATTTCACCGGTTCGCAGAACTAGGTACAGGCATCGGTTGATAATGTCGCTCACCAAGATATGCCCATTGGGACTGACTGTGATGGACTGCGGACACACCTCAGAGATAGCGGGTGACCGATCCGTGGTGAGATTATCCAATTCAATGCTGCTACAGTGCTTTCCTTTGTGGGTGTACACTTGAATGCAGCCGTTCCCGGCGTCACAGACATACATGCACGCTTTGTCGCTGGTGATACCTCTAGGAACCATGTCGTGTGGCATCCAAATCTGTTGAGGTGCTCCGTAGTTGTTGAACTTCTGCAGGAAGATAATCTTCTTGAGGCTTGAATCCGTAACGGCGACATCTCCATTAGAGAGCACGGTGAGGTCAAAGAGGGCGTGGGTTTTGGCTTCATCGACGTGACCTCTGAATGGTTTGATATTCCTTTGAGTACGGAGACTTCGAGGATGTGTAAGTCTGATTATGCCTGCGGTGCGCTCTGCTATCATTAACTCGTCATCAGAAGTGATGGCGATTCCACACGGTGCATGCAGTGTAGAATCAATGGCAGATCTGGGAGGTTTCTGAGGACCTTGGATGGATGGTGTTCCTGAACTATGGCTGTTACCCGAAGCTGTCGACTTAGTACTGTTTGACCGTCTAGATGCTGTTTCGGGTACTTGTGATTGTGGAACCACTAGAGGCTCTTCATCTGACTGAGATCTGCGTATTGCTCGACTAGAATAGGGAGGTGGGTCGCCAAACAAGCTTCTCTTTGCAGAGGTTGTAGGACTGGTGAGTGGTCTCTTTGGAGTGGCATTCGTGGTCGCGACAGGCTCAGTTTTCTTCTCGCCATTTACACGATGATTACTGTTATTGCTCCGAATCATGTGAAGGACAGTATCGACGACATTTCGAACAGGGTCGCTTAGCTTCTTAGTATGGACCTTGGGCAAGCAAGCCGCTTCGATGGCATCTGGGTGTGGTTCGCTCTTACTTCTACTTAATCGCGAAGGTCTGCTCTGCTTGCCGTTCTCCATGGTTCCAATACGGGGTCGGTGAGAACGCTTGTTTCCATGAACCCGAACAATGTTTCCCAAATTGGAATGAATCTGTAGCATTTGATCTTTGTCCTCGGAGATATCAATTTCACTCCACATGAGATGAGAGTGTTCTGTGGCTATTCTTCTACCTCCTCGGCTGTGCTCGTTTGCATCTCTCAAGAATGCAGTCAGATCCATCACCTCCATGTCCGTGTAAGATTTTCGCGAAGCTTTGGTGTAGAATGATTCAATGTTCACCTTTTCTTTCAGAATCACACTCTGAGCGTCGTCGAAGTATTTCATCGCGACGCTGCTACTGTTCTCGACCGCGTTAATGTGCCTCTCCCGCTCCTTCTCAGCGTGAGCAATGATGCGGTCGTACAACCCATTCACCAGCTTCAACTTCTCATTCCGTTGCTGAGCATCACCCCTTTTCAATGCCGTGATACTCTGCAGAAGTGGAGTGTGAACAACATCCACCAGGTGCTTCAGATTTTTGACTTCCCGTTTAACAATATCCTGCACCTCTTCGACTTTATTCTTCCGGTTCATGACCTCTTTGAATTTCGGCGATTTGAGGTCCGTCATGACGTCTACCAGAGCATAGTTTGTGCTGAATCCCCCGACCCCGTTGGGTGGGAGTTTATGAACAGCGCTGCAGATAGGGCAGGTTAAGGTCATGTAATCATCAGCCATCTGCTGAAGACACCTACTGCAGAATGTGTGCAGACATGGGAGTGCCTTGGGGTTGACATAATGCTCGTAGCATATCGGGCAAGAGAGTGTGTTGTCAAGATCGATATCCATCTCTTTAGCAGGGAGACTGTTTAATCTGAGTAGATATAAAAGAGAAACAATTTTAAGTCATGATGTTTAAATATTTAAATTAAAGCAACACAAATCCAGATCTTTACCATATTTGCTATTTCCAACACCACTAACTGTATTTTACTGATAATTATCAATATTTTCTATTTATAAAATAACCTACCTTTTTAGTTTATACTAGGATGAGTGAAATACGAAAAACGTCAGGATAATTGTATTTAAAGGTTTTTAAACTTTGTTATTTGTAGTAGTATCTATTCTGACATACCATACAAAACAAAGCCATGCTGACATCGCAGATTCGATGTATGTTCATTATGACCTGAATATAATTTTATGCAAATTTTGGATTTAGCTGAAAAAATAATGAATTACGCGAACACAAGATACAGTGCAATGAAACCTCGTTATAACAAACTCATTGAGACACATCTGATAATATTTATATCAGAAATCAAACAATGGAATAAAAAAAAGTGGGACAGGCAAAATGAATTTCTTATAACAATGTGTTTTACAATAAAAGTCTACTGTAAAAAATACGCTCACAAAATATGTCATCACCATATGCGTGAAATGCGGCCATGGTGTCTACATTATTTTTTCTTAAGTCTTTGCCTGAAATGTCCAAAAATTATATTAATAGCTTTATCGCTAAAATAATTACGGTAAAATAGGGCAGTACTGTGCACGGCCAATGTGAAAACGAACTATGCAAATCGGGGAGTATTTTCATTAGTATAAAGTGATATGATACATACGCCGACACAAATCGATTTGAGAAATATAGTATTGAAAACACACACAACAGCCAGCGCTATGGTTACTTTATACCTCTGAACGCGATTTAATGATTCCATCCTCCAATCACATTTATTTTCTTGACGGTCAGCAGCGCAGAGCTATGAGTCGAGAGTGACACCATTGCAAATCCTGCCATATACAGACACCTCTTAATGATATCTCACGTTTAAGATAAAATCCAAAGATAAAATCCAAAATGATTAAAATCGCAGCAAAACACAAATCTACCAAACGGTTGATGGAGGCATTCACATAACTTTGTTTATATGATGAAGGAGAGGAGAGTAATGCCAGCAACTTCACTTCACTGGTTACCGCCCACGCCCATTGTCCATATAGTCGCTCGACTTTGGAGCATTATACGCCATAATGCATGATGATGACTCATTTTTTCTTTCTACCACACGACACACATCGACAATACGCACCAGAATCCTCTCAAGTGAAGCATTAGAATAAACAACTTTCCTCACGTAGTCGACAGTATGAGAATACATTCTGTAGTTTAATTACTGTTCCCTTCTCTTCCCGTTTTCACATCTTGCTTCTAGACATCGCATATCAAATACTGAATCAAAAGGGCGTTTCCCTAACACGATGCGCAAGGACAGCCAAATAATAATCTAATGAAGTTGTGTTTACTCTCGTTTCCATGGTCTCGTGTCCTCTGGATGCTGGACTTTCTTTTCATTTTCTTCAGAGTAGAGTGGGAGGGGTGATATTAATATCGTGAAGCAAAATTGTTTCCGTTTTAAGGTGAGGACCTGGTAATACTCATTAAAGCAAGATTGAACGAGGGAGGGAGAAGGATGGAGAGATGGAAAGAGAGAGAGAGAGAGAGAAAGAGAGAGAGAGAGAAAGAGAGAGAGTCACCAGTCACGCAGAGAAATGGATAGAGAAAGGTAAGAGAGATCTCGCTCCCTCTGTCTCCGTTTCTCTGTCAGGCTGAGAGAGAGAGAGAGAGAGAGAGAGAGAGAGAGAGAACTGATGGACAGATAGAGAAAAAAAAGATGGAGAGAGGGAGAGAGAGGGAGAGAGAGAGAGAGAGAAAAGAAGAGAGCCAAAGAAGCCAATCATGAAATGCAGATTGTGTTTCACTATGAAACGCAAGGAAAGTGATCACACACCGTCACAGAAAACAATATAGGTCTGCTGTTTCTTATTTATAAGCCAGTTCGTAGATGCAATCTGAGTATGAACACATAAAGGTCATCTGTGACAAACTCTAACTCCCACTGACATGAATACTTGATATGCGCCATGAATGTCACGTAATAATTATTCATTTATGCCTCAATGGTGCATTCCACGCTATCAGGTTGAAGTATTCTTTTTAAAGAAGGAAACACAAATTATTCATGAGGCACCTCTATCACTCCCAGTGTGATTTTGTCTAAAGTGCACAAAAAGGGGACCCTCCATGTTTAAAATATCTGTGGATATTTGGGGTCATCTGGGACACGTGCTAACTACGAACTGGTCTATCATTGCAAAATATATAGGGGTAATCACTGCGGCAAACAATGCCAGAAAAACGCCACACGGAAAATACAATTTCAAATTCACCAAGCGCTTACCGACTCGAAATGCTATACAGTTCCATGCATGCTTAGAACATAATTTCTAGAAGCAGTATTCACTGTTTCCACCGTGTAAAGCAAATATTGAATTTTACCTGTGGAGGAAATTCAAAGAAACTGTTTTGTTTGACATCGCGATGGAATTAATTGTATTGGATAACCTACCGGAGGGGTCATGGTGCCCGACGTCCAAGTATACATTTCGCTGATTTTATAGCCATCTTTCAGACATAGCGCAAACATAAAGCACCTGAATTCAATGAACACCACGGGTGAATCATATTTTTGCAATATCCAGACGTGTATATTGTAAACTACTATCATTTTCGCTCATTCTCCTTTCAAAAGTTTTCACCAGGCACAGAGAATATTAAAGACAAACAAGACAAAATAGGTATAATGCTAATAACGATCAAAATTTTAAAAGAGTGCATGTAATGTACAGTAATGTAGTGGAGCAGAGAGTTTTCTTGACTATTGCAACTTTTCATTGGTGTGACCGTGCTGATGACCTATGCAGTGTAAAGATGCCTCACAATTTCATAAGTATTTACATAGTGTAATAAGAGTCCTATACATGTACTGGTTTTTAATATAGTGAACTAATTGAAGACAACTCAGAAAACTGTTTTCATCTCCTGACATTATGATGAACTTTATCTTATTATTACCGTGCTGCCACCACTTGCGGTTTCCTCCATCATCCGCAAACTTTTGCGTCAACTTTTAAACCCTGGAAAATGTCCATGTTTGCTGGTTGAGCAACGAATACCTCCCCCCCCCCCCCATATTATCGTTGAGATAGATTCAGGGACGCGGGGTGAGTCACGATTCGCACAAAAGATTGCGGTTTCAATTCAAAAGGGTGAATGCATCCATCAAATACCGCTAATTCTAAACACATGTCCTGATATATACATTAAGGTTAAAATACGATATAGAAGGTAATATATATATGGGAATGATATACAGACACTACAGGAAGTGAAAGAGAGGGGGGCTAGGTGTGTACGTGTTTGTGTGAGTGTGAGAGAGAGAAGGGGTGAGATGATTTTTTTGAAGCTCAATGGTTTCACACTTTCTGGGTGTTTTGAGAGAGAAGAAAAGGCAGTAAACATGGTACAAGCAAGATATATAATCATTGGCGGATCCAGGGGGCACTTCCGGCCCGTGCCCCCCCCCCCCCTATGGAAGAAAAGTATGCATTTTGACCATAGACGATCCGCCATTTTCTCGATTGTGCCCCCTCCCCTTTAGAATGAAGACCTTTTTTTTTCTTGTTTGTCAGGGAATTATGGAGGAAAACTGGACCCCATAACCCCCTCTTTGTGTGCCCCCTCTTTTACTCAATCCTGGATCCGCCCCTGTATATAATTATATATAACCTCATCGGCCACAGCTCATGAGACCGACATTCAATGAAGCCGACAATGTCGGTTCCTTTACTTGTACATATTGCTATCACTATAGGTAAATAAGAAATGAGGGTTACTTGGACAAGTAGAAATATATCAACTTCACAAAACAAGAATCGCCATCAAGTACCTCATACCGAGAACCTCACGTAGATCGACAGCCCACGAGACCAAAAGACTGACCGTACCGACGGTCTTGTGGAAGCAATCTCTTGGTCTCGATATGAGGTACTTGATGGCGACTTTTGTGAAGTTGATATATTTCTATTTATCCAAGTAAACCCTCATTTCTTTCAAGTCTCGTTGTGGGCTTCTGACAATTTTTCAGAAGGGCCGAAAGGAAGTCGGTCTTGTGGGCCGGGCCGCCCAGCAGGCGAGACTGACATATCGTTCTCGAACACTTTCTAATCATTTGTCAAATTTGTCAAAGTTTTGTAATTACAACTTGATTTGTGCCACACACCAAAAAACAAAGAACAAACAAACAAAATGTAGGCATATTGATAAAATAGGCACGTTTCTATTTCACAAAGCTATATTTGAATTTGATTTTGAATTTTATTTCATAATAATACTGCAGAAATCTGCCATGAGCATTACAACTGAAAGTAGAGTTTGTTCAAATATCGAATACAGATATCATAATCAATAACAATTTCAATGTAATCAAAAGTGAAATTTGACATTAATCAATAGAAACGGCAGTATCATGGGAGAACCGAAGGAAAAGCACAGCTATATAGTTAAAACTAGGTTCCCCAATAAAAGAGAGAATTACAAAATATGTAATTATGGATATACATGCATTATGCATTAATTATTCTGGATTATCAAGCTAAATTAGTCTGATAATAATTGTAACTTTCCTCCAAATGAACAGATGTACTAAAAAGTAAGAAAACTTGAACTATCAGGGGCAAAAAACAATACAGTGTATATGAAAATGACAGAGCAATTTGAAAATGATTCCATGAAACAGACTCTGATTTGTCATTAGAAATTGTCATTGAACACGGGTAATTCGTTTCCTCAATAGTCAAATACCAACAATTAAATAAATAAATAGGCCTACGCATAATGTCAATGCAAAGCAGGGCGGTCATCATGCCACTATAGACGAATCACTAATTACTATAAGATCCCGTTTACATTTTCAATGTAGAAATTATACTCTTTATTTGATTGGAAAGCCAAGTAAAAATAAATAACTTTGGTAACCATGTTAAGAGTGTGAGGAGTTGACACAATCATGTGAGTAATCTAATAAAAGCAAACAAAGAAATCCCGCTGAGGCACAATAGGGCCTTCACGTTGTTTCAATTTGCAAATATCCGTTTCCTTCAATAGTACAAAAAACCCAAACAAACAAACAAACAAACAAGCTATCCTTAAGTTTGTAAATTTGTTAGTTTTAATGAAAAATGCATTTAAGAAGTAGAAATTATTACATTGAGATCGTCACCATTCATCATAGTTTATTTAGTCAAAGATATGGAAAACCAGTCCAAATCTTAATGGAAGTGTTAATGGAAAGATGACTGGATTTTTATGAAAGAACCCCCTCTGGCATGTCTAATCATGTTGTTCGTGTTTGCATATGTATATGTATCCTTACTTGCCATATGTATTGCAACATAACAAAAACGATACCTATGTGACTATACCTGTCTATAATAATGTCGTTTTTGTGTATAATTATCGTGTTTGAAAGGAAGGTAGAGCTTGTACTTTTTCTGTTCTAAGGCCAGCAGATCACCAGACACAGCCATGGCCTAAAACAACAAAACTGACAAATCGCCATCTTGAGAGCTGAGTTTGTCGGTAACCCAAATCATTATACGGTTTAATATTAATTTTGCCTCCAAACTGTTTACAGGGTTTGTATACAATCCAAGCAAAGAGGCAATACCCATAAGCTGCCGAGAAAAGGACGCATAAAAATGACCACACCCAGAGAAGACAGATTACCTTTTCCGCTATTGCCAAGATATTTCCAAGGAGGATGGATCGCCAATGTCAGAGGTCATGGTTATCCAACAAAATATTAGAAATGTTTGAAAAAAAGGTTACGAAAGTGAATTCCAGTATGTTCAGCACAAAAAACCGACCATTGAAAGGAGAATAGTGGAACAGAGATAGTAAAACCTCTTTGCAATAAAAGCGTAAAAGTGGTCCACTCCGTATTTTCTTTTTCTGCGTATGTTGCAATACTTATGGCTAGTGAGGGTATATATGTGAGAAATATATTTGTTCTAATACTATAGCGTCGGCAACTCTCGTGGGTAAATCAATTGAATTGAATGAGAGAAATAATTTGCATAGCTAACTTCATTGTTACTCCTTACTGACTTCCTTTCTGTGGAAATAAAGGCAGGATTTGCAAAAACTGTCTCCGCCTGGAGTCGAACCCGGGCAAGGGCTACCTGTCGGTGTTTGTGCCTGGTGTAGCCGAAAACCACTCAACCCGCCTCCGTGGTCTAGTGGTTAAGGCGTTTGGTGTACAGTGCCAAAGACCCGGGTTCGACTCCCGGCGGAGACAGTTTTTGCAAACCGTGCAGTTATTTCCACAGAAAGGAAGTCAGTAAGGAGGAACAAATGAATTTCGCTACGCAAATTATTTCTCTCATTCAATTCAATTGATTTCTCACATTATATATATTTATATGTGCGTGTGTTCATACTACTTCCTGCTGACAAAGTTTGGTGCACGGGGAAGATGGGGTGAAATCTTTTGGGGGCTCTGGGGGCTAAACCCGACGGTTGCGGTCAGGCTGATTACCTTTTTGTCAATGACTTAGTTTAGATGGTCTAAAATGGGGTGACTATTTCGGGACAGGCTCCTAGCCTAATATTGTTGGTGGATACTTTTACTTGGGGGTGATGATTCGACAAAGCTCGACCGCTTCCACGAAGGCATGACAAGGGAGTAAATGAATTTGACATTTTGAGTGAAACGATATTTCATAATTCTCCACCAGAAATATCAGTGATATCATCTTGAAGCATACTAAAAAAAATGAAGATGAAAGAGTGAGGTAAAAATGATCTTGAAACGGAATAGAAAAGGAATTCAGAATCATACAAAAGTCAAAGGTACGCTCTGGAATGGTGCCAATAAGATTCGGATGAGTGAGAGTATTACTCGTACGGTGGGGGTATTAATTACAATATTCTGAGCTTATATAGGCAGCTGGTATGAAGAAACCTATTATCAAACTCATGTCATGTATATCAACAGCATTGCTATAATTTTGAAAAACAATGCTGTCAAACTCGGGTTAACTCAACTGTCATCTATTATCGAACGCCTACCAAACATAAACCACTACCACCACAACCATTTACACCACACGCATACACAGATACGTGCACCATTTTTACCACACCCACCTGTGGTCTCCATGTTGTACATCACCGCGCGTGCTGAAAGCCAAGGAATTTACACCATGTATGTACCTTGCACGCGTACAATAATAGCCTGGAATGTGCGAAGCGTACGAATCAAACACGACAGATATACATTGTATGTTACAACCTTGTTTACTTCGTTATGTTAAGTAGGGTAGTACTAGTACTAGTAGATTACAATATACCACTGCAAACTTACCTTATCACGGCTGGAATTCAGTTGGACAGGTGGCTCGACTACCAAGGAAAAGACGATGAATATACAATCAAACTACAGAAGTCAGCGTTTTGTTGAAGGGTAAAGCTGTTGGTGGCCATTGGTTTCAGGTGTATTAACCTTCATAAGAGGGGAGTGAAGAAGCTCAGATTTGTAATTCAATAAGGTATCTCGCGCTTCGTTGAACACGAAAGGCCCTCGCATACCGCAGACGAGAAAATGATAATGGTATAGTTGTAGTAAACAGGATTCTGAGCCCGAACCGAAGTCTACGACAATACGATCGCTTCGTGGTCAAAGGTCATTTCTATACCGCTGCTTACCGCTCCAGGGTAAAGTCGAGCTCTGATTGGATGAAGATTAGCTCATTGCCTGGGAATGCGATGACAGCATTTGTTGATTGACTTGAACTTTGAAGTTGGAACACGTGGACGTAGAGCAACCCTCATCGATTTTCAATTTCATCGGCATTAATGTGATGAGTCAAGTTAGCTCTCTCCAGCTCCCATGACATTGTTTGCTTTCCAACACCAAAAGAGAAGTTAATATTTAGACATGAACGCGGGGAAGCATTTTTTTTTGTAATTGTTTTATTTCACCATATCCACTGTATCGTGAAACCAAGTAAACAATATACCTGGTGCAGGGGAGTCGCTAGAGGGTATGTGGTGTGTGTGTGTGTGTTGGGGGGGGGGGGGGGGGTCGTCACCCCCCCCCCCCCACACACACACTCAAAATTGTTGTCGGCAAATGCGCCACCTCTGTCGGAAAAAATTGGGAGGGGGAAAAGGGAGAGGGAAGAGGAAAGAAAGAAGGATAAGGAGAAAAGAGGAAGGAGAAGAAAAAAAGAAAAGAAAAAAAAAAGAAAAGGGAAAGGAAAAGGAAAGGAAAACAAAACCAAAGAAAAAAAGGAAAAGAAAAGGGAAGGAAAGAAAAAAACAACTGAACAATTTCGCTCGCAAAAATACTGGAATTTTAATATTCGGGCAAAATACGTTCCCATTCGGCAATGGGCTGCAGCCTCCGCCCCTCCCCCGCGGATTTTCAAAGTTCCGATATTCATATTCCGGCAGCAAGGTGCTAGAATATCCAAATATTTGGGAAGCAAGGTTCCCAGATAATAATATTATGTAACTTGTATTATGTAACTTCTGTACATTTTCACTACGAAAAGTTAGAATAAAAAATTGCTCGCTCGCTTCGCTCGCTCACAAAAACACTGGAAATTTAATATTCGGGCAAAAGCGTCCCCCTTCGGCAATGAGCTGCAGCCCCCTACCCCCGAGGAATTCAAAGTTCCGATATTCATATTCGAGCAGCAAGGTGCTAGAATATCCAAATATTTGGGAAGCATGGTTCCCAGATAATAATATTATGTAACTTGTGTATGTAACTTTTGTACATTTTCACAACGAAAAGTTTTTAAAGAAATTGCTCGCTCGCTCGCAAACATTTAGAAATTGAAAAGTTGATATTCGGGAAAAGGCGCCCCCCGTCGGCAATGGGCTGCAGCCCCCTCCCCCACCCCCGAGGATTTTCAAAGCTCCGATATTCATATTCGGGCAGCGAGGTGCTGGAATATCTAATATTTGTGAAGCATTGCAAGGTTCCCAGATAATAATATTATGTAACCTGTGTATCTAACTTCTGTACATTTTCACTACGAAAAGTTCATTTAGAAATTGAAAAGTTGATATTCAGGCAAAAAGCGTCAGCCCCTCCTTGCGAAAATCGGGCCGTATGATCAAGATCTCTACATCTCTGCGATTTTCTTTTATTCCCATTTGTGGGTGGGGGTTAGGGTGCAGAATTTTTGTAGGGTGACAACCCCCCCCCCCTCCCCACCATTCAAAATGTTCTAGCGATGCCCCTGACCTAGTAACAAACAATATAATGCAAATTGCAGTAAATGGCGATCATAAAGAGTGCTTATACTCTTAACAATAGTCAGTGGCGGATCCAGGGGGGGGGGGGGGGCGCAGCCGGCCCATGCCCCCCCCCCTTTTGGAAGACAAGTATGAATTTTTACCATAGACGATCCGCCATTTTCTCGATTGTGCGCCCCCCCCCCCTTTTAGAGTGAAGACCTTTTTTTTTTTTTTTTTTTTGCTTGTCAGGGAATTATGGAGGGAAACTGTACCCCATAACCCCTTACTGAGCGATTTTTGAAGGTTTTTGAAGGTTTGGCAGAATTTTGTTTTTGTCCCTACCCCCCCCCCCCCCCCGGGTCTACCTTTTCACAAACTTTCATTTTTGCCCCCTCTTTTACTCAATCCTGGATCCGCCCCTGACAATAGTGACAACATTAATGTCTTTTGGCATTAAAAAATAAAAACAATACAAACCTAACTCAAAGGTGAATTGCTTTTGTATATTTATGACTCAATTTGTTGCAGGGCGTACTTGTAAAGCAGTATTCTTACTAAATGTACCTACCCCGGACCTACCCTGTAATAAAAACTTTTAGCATCCTTAGCCAACTAGAATATCTTCGCAGTATTATCATCATTACGCAACGTCTAACAACCAGACTTCATTCTCGTTACTGTGCACCATGATTACGTAACGTTTTACTTCAACAGATTTACTCTATTGTTAATGACCTAGAATTGGACAAGCTGCATGAAATCTGACCGCGTTGCTCATTTGTTGTTCTTCTTTTCTTATCATTAGCTGAATATATGTTACATATCTTTCACTCATATATCTTTCACTCATATATTTCACTCATATATCTTTCACTCATATATATGATAATGCATTTAATAGTTTGCTGATGTATTGATAAACTTTGTGTTAGACTGGCGAAGGGGTCGAGCTAGTCTTGTTTGCACAGTAAATATCGAAAATGTATAGTTTCGATTTTGTTATAAATTCAACTATATAATCCTTTTTATGATTACCGTTTCTTTGCCATGGCGTGTCATTGTCTGTTGCGTGTCTGTTTGCAACTGTCGTTCGTACATCGAGATTTAAAGATGTTTCTTTTTCTTGTACAAGGCAGTACTTTATGGATATGTCATAATACATGTATTTCTAAATGTACGTACTAAACATGCATTGGTATTGATAGCAATCTTCTACAATATGTTATTTTGTGATTTAACTTGTGATGAATAGGAACAACTGCATAAATGAGACCGTTTATAAACCATCTTGCCAATATTGTTTACCAAATGAATTTCAGGAAAAAGTTATTCATACAGATAGTAATTTTAGTATTCTTCATCTGAATGCAAGGAGCTTATTCAAAAATTTTGATGGTATACAAGAATTGTTATCTGTAACTGGACACCGATTTAGTATAATTTGTATAACAGAAACATGGTTGAATAACCAATCTCCTGCATTGTTTGATATTGATGATTATTCACTTGTACACATTGACAGAAATGAAATGAGAGGTGGTGGTGTAGCTATATACATTAGAGACCTAATTTAAAATCTCGCTCAAAAATTGTGTCGTAGACTACTAGGAACCTAATATACAAAGTTGCCAAAATTACGTCAAAGCTATATTAGACAATGTAACGTTAAATCTAAGAGTAAGAGTAGATCTAAGACCAGAAACCTTATACGATCACAATTCATTTGATGTTTCCCCTCGTATCACGTCAAACGTGAAAATTGCAAAAGTTATTCCAGTGTACAAAAAAGATGATCATACAATAATTTGTAACTATCGTCCAATTTCTATTCTTTCATCCTTTTCGAAAATACTAGAACGTTTAGTTTATAATAGATTATCTTTATTTGTATGCGATCGCATCATTTGTTGAATAATTCTCAATATGGGTTTCGTAAACATTTCTCTACTGATTTAGCGTTGATTGATTTGTATGATAAGATATCTGATTCCCTGTCCAAAAGAAAACACGTTATTTCTGTTTTTATGGATTTGAGTAAAGCATTCGACACGCTGGATCATGCTATTTTATTTTCCAAATTAGAACATTTTGGTGTAAGGGGCAGCGCCCTTAATTGGTTTAAAAGTTACAATTATTTCCCATAGGCAGCCGTTCGCTTGTATGCACTCCGTTTGTTCTCATATGCAGCATATCAATTATGAGTACCACAAGGTTCTATTTTAGGTCCGCTACTGTTTTTAATGTATATCAATGATATTGTTAATGCATCACCTTTATTACAGTTCATTCTTTTTGCTGATGATACTACAATTACTTATGCACATTCTAATATGAAATCGCTTTTTGACACACTAAATACTGAATTGCCTAAAATATCATCTTGGTTTAAATGTAGGCCTAATAGATTGTCACTTTATGTACAAAAAGCCCCATTTTATTCATTTTAAAAGATGGAAGTTGATGATATTAAAATTGATAGTAACATTATTGAAGAAAAGAAAAATTTTAAATATTTAGGTGTAGTATTGGATGAATATTTCATTTTTGGGACGATCATATATCAAATGTTTTAACATCTATTTCACGTTATGTTTGTAGGAATTCTTTTTAAACTTAAACAATATCTACCCTTACAGGTATTAATTATTATATATAATGCTATATTGATGCCACATATTAGATATTGTAATATTGTTTGGGGTCATTTGAACCCAATAACCTCACTTGCTCATAAATCGGTAAAACATGTTGGTCCTGACAGATGGAATAATATACCTTTAAAATACGATGTCATCCTACAATAACCAGGTTTAAAATGAATTAAAAAATGTATTTTAAGCCGGTATCAAAATTCACATTAATTGCGTTATTTTGGTCTCGTCTTTGTCCCCCTCCCATTCGAATTCCGCTTCTTATATTGTATTTGCAATACAGTAGAATTTACAATGTACGATTTTATTTTATTGTATTGACTCGATGTACGACTGACATGCTCTTTACTATTTGTGAAACCATTTAAATAATCGTTGTGTGTATATGCATGTTATGTATAGGCCTATGCATTATATGTGTATGTAGTGTATATATATGTATATGTATAAAAAGTTTATATTTTAAAGGGGGCTTTTTCATTTCTTGAGGGGCGTTACCTTCAAGCCTTAGGCTTATGAATAACCCCTCCCATGCTATGACTGTTTTATTATTATGTTGATATGTTATTTTGTATTTGATGCATGGAAAAATAAAATCAATCAATCAATGCAATCAATATGTTGACTTACCGAATATCATTGATCATCCTGCTAGTAGTATACTACTAGTAGTAGTTTCGGAAAATTTCCATATTATATTTATGATGTTTAAAATCCTTAGTAGACTAACACCAAATTATTTAACTAAAATATTTTTTACGCCTCAAGACATTCCCTTCCGGAACCCCGAACAAACAACTGCAAACGCAACATTTTTCTATGATACAGGGACGGTTATTTAAAAGCATTCCCCAATGTATCCAAAATTGCACATCTCTACCTTTATTTAAACGAGCAAATGAGATCTTAATTTTTTAGGTTTTTTGTTTTAAAGGGATACGCAACCGGGCGGCCGTGGGGAAAGTCAGGATTGCGTAAGCCCCATTCACTCGTACACAAAGTTTGTGCGTCGAACGCGTCCGTTGGACTAAGTGGGATTACATTTCGACTGCACGAAGCCGACCGAATCTCGCACGAGAGCTCGAGCTCAGGTGAAGCGTACATGTTTGTGCGGCGACCAGTCTATCCGAGGTTTGCGCCCCGAGGGGCAACGGCATGGATCAGGCAACGATCACGGTGCCCTCTCGCGGCAATAAAACGTCCACAATCTGCGGTTGAGTATCCCTTTAAATATAGTCCCTTTAAATATAGTGTTCATAATGTCTTTCTTCATCTCTTCTTTTTCTTCTTTTCTTTCACCTTTTCTTTCTCCTTTACTTATATTATCTGGTCCCCATGCATGGAAGACCAGTTGCACTATGTAAGTGTAGCTGAAAATGGGAGAGGAGCTGGCTCAGCTGGGGATGAACATTGGGTATTGATTGTTTTTTTCCCCGGCCCTTCATAAAGAGGGATGGCTTCCCCTATGCTGGAAGCCATTCATATGATTGGTAGACAATGTCTGGCAGGGCCACATCACAAAAATAAAGTTTATAAAAAAAAACTGATAAACCGGGTGTTTTCTGTGATCCTCTGTTGACCGATGCAGCTTCATCTAGATCTAGCCTTCGGCTCAGTGCCGTCTTGCTCCCTCTCTGGCCAATGTTATCATACGCTGCAAAAATGTCGGCTTCTGTGGGAACAACAGCTCCTAGACCGAGGTAAAATATCGATTTACATGACTCCATTGTATTAATCGAGTATATTATTGAGGGGATATATGTTTTGTAAAGTATTTAATATTTTAAATCTGAGAAATATTTGTCAAAGTGATATGATTTGAGAGAATGTCGTGCCCAGTCTGTTGATCAAATTATTTTTGTTCAGTCCCACGTGATGTTTTCCTTGTGGTGTTGCTGTTTTATAAACAATTTGTAGTCAATAGTACTGGCTACTAAATACCCACATCAGCAAGCAATGGTCATATTCACACCACGAATAGTGGTCATATTGACCACTACGAATACAACATGCAAAAATAGTTGCTATTTTCTGTCGCGTGTAGTAAAGGTATGGGGGGAAAAATAAGATAAATATTTTAAATACTTGCTTTCAAATTCAGCCCTTAAAAATCTCACTCCTACCACTCATAGGTACATTCCTATACTTCGTGTGTATAATGTAGGCAGTCATACACCCACTCCCGGGTACATTTCTGTAAAATAGTTGGTATTTTCTGTCGCATGTACTAAAGGTATGGGGGGGAAAATAAGATAAATATTTTAAATACTTGCTTTCAAATTCAGCCCTTAAAAATCTCACTCCTACCTCAAATGGCCGTTAGGAAGAACTTTTGATATTTACAGCAAAATCCAAAGTCAAAATCTTGTCCAAAACCGGAGAAATCCCCGCCGATTTGTTTCGCGATCGCGTGTTGTTTACAAACTGCCGATGTCTTAGACTAAAATCGGCCAATATAATTTTTGTCCACGAAGAAACTCGGGATCGCAAGGGCACATCGATCTTTACGATCGCGCACACAGAAAATCGGAACTTTTCCGTGTACGCCATAGGGACCGATTTTTGAGGACAAAACTCTTTTGGGGAGATGTCAGCGCCCGCGGCGACCAGGAAATGTACACAATGACTCCGATAGCTCGTTTCGCGAGAATCAACAGTAAATTGCGGATTTCATTTTTGTAAATATCTTTTCCAACATTGGTGAGTTGAATTTATTGTATTTCTTGGATATTTTGGGGTCGGTTTTTGAAAATTAAATGCCGATTTTGAGTGAATATTGGTGACTTTTGTGCAGTGGTGTTTTAAAAAGATGAGGTGTATGACTGCCTACATTATACACACGAAGTATAGGAATGTACCTATGAGTGCATACACCTCATCTATTCGTGGTGTGAATATGACCACTCATAGCTACTTTCCTATACTTCGTGTGTATAATTTAGGCAGTCATACACCTCAACTTTTTAAAACACCACTGCACAAAAGTCACAAACATTCACTCAAAATCGGCATTTAGTTTACAAAAACCGACAACAAAATATCCAAGAAATACAATAAATTCAACTCACCCATGTTGGAAAAGATATTTCCAAAAATCAAATCCGTAATTTACTGTTGATTCTCGCGAAACGAGCTATCGGAGTCAATGTATACATTTCCTGGTCGCCGCGGGCGCTGACATCTCCCCAAAAGAGTTTTGTCCTTAAAAATTCGGTCCCTGTGGCATACACGGAAAAGTCCCGATTTTCTGTGTGCGCGATCGTAAAGATCGATGTGCGCTTGCGATCCCGAGTTTTTTCGTGGACAAAAATTTTATTGGCCGATTTTAGTCTAAGACATCGGCAGTATGTAAACAACGCGCGATCGCGAAACAAATCGGCGGGGATTTCTCCGGTTTTGGACAAGATTTTGACTTTGGATTTTGCTGAAAATATCAAAAGTTCTTCCTAACGGCCATTTGAGGTAGGAGTCACTCCCGGGTACATTTCTGTAAAATAGTTGGTATTTTCTGTCGCATGTACTAAAGGTATGGGGGGGAAAATAAGATAAATATTTTAAATACTTGCTTTCATATTCAGCCCTTAAAAATCTCACTCCTACCTCAAATGGCCGTTAGGAAGAACTTTTGATATTTTCAGCAAAATCCAAAATCAAAATCTTGTCCAAAACCGGAGAAATCCCCGCCGATTTGTTTCGCGATCGCGTGTTGTTTACAAACTGCCGATGTCTTAGACTAAAATCGGCCAATATAATTTTTGTCCACGAAGAAACTCGGGATCGCAAGCGCACATCGATCTTTACGATCGCGCACACAGAAAATCGGGACTTTTCCTTGTACGCCATAGGGACCGAATTTTTAAGGACAAAACTCTTTTGGGGAGATGTTAGCGCCCGCGGCGACCAGGAAATGTACACAATGACTCTGATAGCTCGTTTCGCGAGAATCAACAGTAAATTACGAATGTCTTTTTTGGAAATATCTTTTCCAACATCGGTGAGTTGAATTTATTGTATTTCTTGGATATTTTGTGGTCGGTTTTTGTAAATTAAACGCCGATTTTGAGTGAATGTTTGTGACTTTTGTGCAGTGGTGTTTTAAAAAGTTGAGGTGTCTGACTGCCTACATTATACACACGAAGTAGAATGTACATGATGTAGCTATGAGTGGCTATGAGTGGCCCAGGCCAGATTGATAATATAAAAACTATAAAGCCAAGGAGCTCGTACAGCAAGTGATGTGATGACAATGAGTAAGCACTAAGTAATGCACAATAATTCATCCTTACACTGCATGATTACTAACTTTTCTATGTGTGATGAGTTGTTTTCTGGGTGTTTTAGTTTGAATGTGCTGGCGGGTATTTACACTCATAGGTACACGCCATTGCCGACTGTGTAGTAACGCAGCCAACACACATCCCATACCTAAACTGCATCACTGTGCATTTTTGGCTATATTTAATTGAATCTCATATATTGCAGTTTACTTACATCCAAATACTTATGTTGAATAATAGATGATTAAAACTTACCAGGTTGTTTTGTGACCTTTGAAGAGGGTTTCCTGAAATTTTGGGTCCTTTTTGTCGATAACTGCTATCGAGACTGTCCCGTCAGCATCCAGTTTGTATTTTTCACGATTATGATGAAGGGAGCCCTCAGCGCTCGTAGTAGTACCGGCGCAATCGGTTCGTCGATCTCCTACGAAGACCTGGAAGGGCCAAACTGACGACGTAAAAAAATAAAAAATATTACGCACGTACGTAATAATTACTACGTACGTATATATGGCAAGCTTAATGCCCAATAAGTCAGATAAACTAAGTTTATCGCCGATAAACTCAGTTTTTCGCCGATAAACTCAGTTTTTCGAGCGATAAACATAGTTTTTCGAGCGAAAAACTAAGTTTTTCGAGGGAAACTCTGCTTATCAACTGAAAAACTCTGTTTATCGAGAAAAACCCTGTTTATCGGTGATAAACTAAGTTTTCCGAGTGAAAAACTTAGTTTATCGTGAAAAAATAAGTTTATCAGTTGATATGCAGAGTTTCCCTCGAAAAACTTAGTTTATCGGCGAAAAACTCAGTTTATCGGCGATAAACTGAGTTTATCTGACTTATTGGGCATTAGGCTTGCCATATATGTACGTAATATTTTTAATTTTTTTACGTCGTCAGTTTGGCCCTTCCAGGTCTTCGTAGAATAGCTTGTGTGCGTAACATTCTGCGTACGTATCTACGGTGCGTAACCATGTAGAGCGGCCTCACTAGTGCGCAACATATTGAGAGCAGTCGTCATCCGTATGGAGGTGTGGGTAACAAGTACCAAAAAGAGGGCTGTAAATGTAAGTTTTTATAACTTTCTACATTTTGTATCTTAAAGAACTGATAACTTAAAATCTAAAGAATGATACTTAAGTATCAGTTTGCCCACAAAAATCTCCATTTCAAACAAAATTACATCTGTATCCCCAATACCCAGTATACACACATGTATATGATCCTAATGGTCAATATGACCATTGCTTGCTGATGTGATAAAAACTTACATTTACAGCCCTCTTTTTGGTACTTGTTACCCACACCTCCATACGGATGACGACTGCTCTCAACATGTTGCGCACTAGTGAGGCCGCTCTACATGGTTACGCACACAAGCTATTCTACGAAGACCTGGAAGGGCCAAACTGACGACGTAAAAAAATAAAAAATATTACGTACGTACGTAGTAATTATTACGTACGTACGTAATATTTTTTATTTTTTTACGTCGTCAGTTTTGGCCCTTTCAGTTCTTCGTAGGAGATCGACGAACCGATAGCGCCGGTACTACTACAAGCGCTGAGGGCTCCCTTCATCATAATCGTGAAAAATACAAACTGGATGCTGACGGGACAGTCTCGATAGCAGTTATCGACAAAAAGGACCAAAAATTTCAGGAAACCCTCTTCAAAGGTCACAAAACAACCTGGTAAGTTTTAATCATCTATTATTCAACATAAGTATTTGGATGTAAGTAAACTGCAATATATGAGATTCAATTAAATATAGCCAAAAATGCACAGTGATGCAGTTTAGGTATGGGATGTGTGTTGGCTGCGTAAATACTCAGTCGGCAATGGCGTGTACCTATGAGTGTAAATACCCGCCAGCACATTCAAACTAAAACACCCAGAAAACAACTCATCACACATAGAAAAGTTAGTAATCATGCAGTGTAAGGATGAATTATTGTGCATTACTTAGTGCTTACTCATTGTCATCACATCACTTGCTGTACGAGCTCCTTGGCTTTATAGTTTTTATATTATCAATCTGGCCTGGGCCACTCATAGCCACTCATAGCTACATCATGTACATTCTACTTCGTGTGTATAATGTAGGCAGTCAGACACCTCAACTTTTTAAAACACCACTGCACAAAAGTCACAAACATTCACTCAAAATCGGCGTTTAATTTACAAAAACCGACCACAAAATATCCAAGAAATACAATAAATTCAACTCACCGATGTTGGAAAAGATATTTCCAAAAAAGACATTCGTAATTTACTGTTGATTCTCGCGAAACGAGCTATCAGAGTCATTGTGTACATTTCCTGGTCGCCGCGGGCGCTGACATCTCCCCAAAAGAGTTTTGTCCTTAAAAATTCGGTCCCTATGGCGTACAAGGAAAAGTCCCGATTTTCTGTGTGCGCGATCGTAAAGATCGATGTGCGCTTGCGATCCCGAGTTTCTTCTTGGACAAAAATTATATTGGCAGATTTTAGTCTAAGACATCTGCAGTATGTAAACAACACGCGATCGCGAAACAAATCGGCGGGGATTTCTCCGGTTTTGGACAAGATTTTGACTTTGGATTTTGCTGAAAATATCAGAAGTTCTTCCTAACGGCCATTTGAGGTAGGAGTGAGATTTTTAAGGCTGAATTTGAAAGCAAGTATTTAAAATATTTATCTTATTTTCCCCCCATACCTTTAGTACATGCGACAGAAAATACCAACTATTTTACAGTAATGTAGCCATGAGTGGCCTGGGCATCATTTCATCAAACCGTCATCAATAAGTACAAGTTCGCCGACATCCCATTGAAACGCATGTTAATTTTAATACACGCGTTTCAACGGGATGTCGGCGAACTTGTACTTACGACCGTTTAATGAAACGCTGCCCTGGTACTTGCCTACGGAGCTGTAAATGGGATCCATATACCTTGTGTGTTCATGGTGTTGGAAGGCATCACCCAAAAAAACTAGATCTAAATATCACCATTTCTTACATAATGATGTGATGATTTAACAATATTCATTTATGTGGGAGGATTAACTTATCACAATTTTTAAAAAATAAATAATAATTGTCACAATATCCGATATCTTTGCTTGACACTGTATCCCTTGAAGGGCAATCCAACCTAGGTGATTAGTTGATTTGTGTGAAAGCAGAAAAATAAGAAAAACAGGATCGTGAAAGTTTGAGAGAAATTGGACAAGGAATAAGAAAGTTATGAATGTTTGAAAAATGAGATCACTACATCTATGTGAATCTCAAATTGGCAATTTGGTGAGTCGATTATGACATACTTGTGGACAACTCTCCCGTTTGTCGTACACAAAAATATCATTAATTTGCGGTTTTCTCCGAAGCGCCTTTATCCTCAAGGCAGTACTCAAAATATATTGGAGATAGCATATTGTTATAGGTCCTCATGAAAGTGAAATATCCTACTAAGTAATACATTTTGAAAAAAAATGACATTTTAGTCATTTTGTGTGTTGGAGCGAATGGGGAAGTTGTCCGCAACTACATCTCAGTGATGTTACCTATTCGGCCAATTGGAAATCCCCATATGTATAGTGATTACAACCGTCAAAAATTCATAACTTTCTTATTGTTTGTCCGATTTCGTTCAAACTTTCACCAATCTGCTTCTCTCATTTTTCCTCTTTTATTCAGAGCAACTTCTATTAGGGTTGGATTTTCCTTTAAAGGGGATCGGTATCTTTGTGGAGGCGTGATTTGATAAATTGTTGAATTTTTGTATCTGTATTGTGTGATGTTCAGAAGGATAAATAAATAGCCAGGCATAGAAAGGTTTTCAAATATATTTTGATATACAATGTTACTATTAAGAACAAGTGCGATAAGCTTAAATCAACAGATGAATTGCTCAGACACATTAAGCAAGAGCATTATGAATATATGTATTTATTTATTATTAATTTATTTCTTATATTTAGACAGGGTGACTCATTATCACCAATATTGGTGGTCTTCCATGAGGCCCTGGTAGCAATAATAAGTAACAATAATAGCCAACAAATAATTACAAAAAATCATAAAAAATAAATAAGAACATACATAAATATATACAAAGTACATGGTATCCTCATAATTAACATTTGTTTTTACGAAAATTGTTGAAATTGTTGCACATTTCTATCATCTTAATAAATTATATGTATAGATGGTGATATTTTCTAAAATCCATTGAAAAATAACCATGTTAATGTATATATTAGTTATTTTTAAATGGCATAATATAGTTTTCAAAGTATATACACAAAGTACCGGTATAAAAACTATTTTAGCTCAGTATAGAAACCAATTTGTTATATACATGTACATATTTACAAAACATATTAAACAAATAATTTCTTGGTACTACAAAATTTCAATATGGCACGAAAAAGAGAAATGATAACGAAGCTTTTCAACCTGCACTCATCAGGTTATCACGCAGGTATCTAACAAATTACTTGAAATCAACTATATTATACTCGGTGAACCCGATTTCAAGTAATTTGTTATATACCTGCGTGATAACCTGATGAGTGCAGGTCGAAAAGCTTTGTTATAATGTCTCTTTTTCGTGCCATATTGAAAACATATTAAATAGGATAGTATACTTATTAAAATATTACACAATGATTACATGTTATAAATGTAAAATACAAATATACACATGTCATTGATAATGAATGATACAAAATAATTAACAAAAATGTATAAATAACAAAATCCAGACAAATTTTAGCATGCTCGGTTACTACAATAGTTTATTTACAAATCACAAATTTTTCAGCCTCTCCCTCTCCCTTTATCAAGTGGAAATACATACAATTGATATACAGTATATTTAAAAATATATAACTTTACAAATTACTTGAAATCAACTATATTATACTCGGTGAACCCGATTTCAAGTAATTTGTTATATACCTGCGTGATAACCTGATGAGTGCAGGTCGAAAAGCTTTGTTATAATGTCTCTTTTTCGTGCCATATTGAAAACATATTAAATAGGATAGTATACTTATTAAAATATTACACAATGATTACATGTTATAAATGTAAAATACAAATATACACATGTCATTGATAATGAATGATACAAAATAATTAACAAAAATGTATAAATAACAAAATCCAGACAAATTTTAGCATGCTCGGTTACTACAATAGTTTATTTACAAATCACAAATTTTTCAGCCTCTCCCTCTCCCTTTATCAAGTGGAAATACATACAATTGATATACAGTATATTTAAAAATATATAACTTTACAAACGGCGCCTCATAACGGCAAGGGTCGGCAGTATTTTTTCCCTGTCCGATTTTCCTTTAATGGTCACCATACCACCGACAATGCTCTGACAGTAGAGACTACTTCACCTTGGAAAGTGGTAAGATTTGTCTTTTTTAGCATTAACTTTGAACAAATTATCTGCTAGACGTAGCTTCAATACCTAGTCACCCCTCTGGAGTAAATAATGTACTTCATGGTGAGGTTCAAGAGCGTGAGTAAGATGAAACTTGGTTTCAACATTCTCGTAATGAAAGAGGAATACAAGGTTATAATGATAACCTAGTACATTGGATATTGAATATATATCTGTAGTAATGCAGAATTTCTGGAATAAAAATTAAAGAAGAGAGAATTAATTGCTTGATTGTAATAGGGTGAAGTGCAGTTCTTGAATTCTTTTATCAGTGAAGCATTGGGGCTTGGAGATGAACCAGGTTGTTATCTCCTTGGAAGGTCTATTCATTGTAGTAAGGAAGTTTGAGACTGGAGAATGTTATTCCTATGTTACCCTTTTGTGTTGTAAATTCATGTATTTGAAAGCCAGTGTGAGCCCAATAGACCTGTTTACTAAGTGATTCAAATTTATGGATGTTTCTTTCCTGGGGACCTAGTAACGAGGTATTCCATTAACCTGTTATTAATGAATGAACTACAATACTTGGAATCCAGTTTGCATACATTACTTGTTGCTATGTCTGACAAGCCTCTGGCAAGCTTTCAGGTTGTCAAGAACAACCTTTGTTTCAAAAGTATGCATAAAATGAGTATAGAGTTCAGAGTTTAGTGACATGATCAGAAAGTAGTTCTGGTGGATTTGACTCAAAGAAGGTTATTTGGTACACATAGGCATGACAGGGGAAACAATGTTTTTTTTTAGATTTACCCTTTTGTTGTTGATACTTGATAACAGTTTGCGTGATTGGGTTTTAGAGGAGTTTGGTATAATTTTAAGTGTATCTTGTCACTCCAACTTGATGACTCCAAAGAGCTAAGGTGTTAGTTTTGAGGAAGCAGTCCTGGCAAGACAGGGACATGGACATGTAAAGTTTATATTTCTAGTTCATCATTTAGAAGTCCAATGAGTTTAAAGTGTGTTTTAGAAATACTTTAATAGCCTGAAGATGTAGTGAGCAGTATGTTAGGTTTCATGCAGTGATTTAGGTATTACATGAAGTTGATAGGGATTGAAAAGGATTGTTACCTGACTGGGAATTATTGTATTGTGTATAGATTTGTATTTTAATTTATGTGCACACAAGTTACTGAATACAAGGGACATTTATTGATTTCTTGTTGACTGATGATACAAGTATAAGACTTGGGGTTATTATATTTCTTGTGTTGTGAAATATTAGCTTGCCAGTTGTTAGATATTTTTGGTGGGATTTAAATGGTATATATCAGTAATATCTAAAGTTTTAAATTTGAATAGCTGTGATTCATGTTAGTAATTTTTGTAGACTTGAATGAGTAATTTTTTGATGCTGTCTTAATCCAAGGTCTTGTTGGTATGGATGAGTTACGTCTATGTCCAGTCTCCAGTGCCAGTATAGCTGGGGGAGGCTAGCTGTATGAGCTCCTTGGCTTATCAATCTGGTACTGGGTCTACGGAGCTGTACACGGCTTGCTACTGTGGCCTGTATCGGATCGTATCAACACAAAAAACCTACATGTATGCATCAGAATCACCCATTCCCATGCACAGTGAACCTTGCAAACCACCCTCGGTATTTGCTGTGGTGGTTCTGGTCATATTGCAGTTATAAAGTTAATATTTTATTGATAATATGAACACTTATCTACAAAAATTCGGCAGCTGGGATAGGATTCAGCTTACCTTCCGCATGTTGCTGTAAGCATTGTCATTATGACAAACGATGACCTCTAATTCTCTCGAGCAGCTGAGTCGGCGAGGGGGTCAGCACTAGTCTAGGTTCTAGACGTTTTTAATTATTTTGTCCGTAAATCCATGAAGCTATGTTTTTTTTTACCTGACGTGTGTAACTTGTATATATGGGACTACACAAATCTTACCTTGCATGGGTAAATAGATGTTTAGGTGTCATTTCATAGGAGAGACCCTCAGCTATCCATAGCTATGAAAATTTGATTAATACTGTCCATGTTTTAAATAATGAACTTTAGAAGATATCTGACTGGTTAAAAGCAAATAAGTTATCCATTAATGTTAATAAAAGTAAATTTATTTCCGAAAAACAATAGCATATAATATCAAACATAGCTAATTAATACTGATATTCCCATTTGTATTGATAATAAACTTATTCCACTCAGTAACTCTGTTAACTTTTTGGGTGTCACATTGGATAATTTCTTGGGATTTAAAGATCATATCATAAATGTTTTACACAAGATCAATAGAAATAGTGGTTATAAGCTGAAATATAGTTTGTTACTAGAAAATTTAATAACATTCCATTATCTATCCTTATTTAAAATACTGTAATATTGTATGGGCTACAAATGCAACTCCAACTGAATTAGACACATTTAAAGTTCAAAGGAAATGTTTAAGAATAGTTATTAATTCTGACTATTTAGCACCATTTGCTCCTATTTTTAAGAAATTATCATTGAATGTAGCTGATATAAATAAGAAATTGCAACGTTCACATATAAATATAAAAATGTTATTACCTACCCCCTTTTAGACATCTTTCAATATAATCAAGTTCATAATTATAATACTAGATCTTCAAACAAATTTCATTTATGGTCTACTAAATCAAGCCATGAAGCTAAGTCAATGAGTTATATTTGTCCTAAATATTGGAATATTATTTCCCATGACATAAAATCACAATTTGTTTCTTCCTTTAGGTAAAACATTAGTAATTATTAATCATCAGTTAATTGTTATATTCGAATTCCCTTACTCCCCCCCCCCCCCTTTAAAAAATAATTTGGTTCTGTTTTTCTATTGTCTAATGGGCGATCCAAATTCTACAGGTTTTCTAACCTTCATGGAAAACCCCGCATAATTTTGTATACATGTATTTTAATCTATTGTTACCATGTATTTTGATTTTATCTTGCAAAATAAAATTGAATTGAATTGTATGATATCACAAATGATACAAGCTTTTTTTTTCTATTCTTTCTAATATTTTGATACTTAATGCATGGCAGTTTTATGACTAAGAATGAATGCAAGACTAATTATTGACAACGTAAACAACATTTCACTCTCTGTACGATTGCTAATATAAGTGAGCCCTCTACAGTTGAATTGAGTTAATGCATATCCCGCCGAAGTTCTCCAATGCACAGCAACCTTGATAGGGTGTATGGAGGAATAACCCATAAATTTTCGGGAAACGGCCTGAAAATTTCATCTGAGTAAACGATAAGCCCAACATTCATTATTTTTCTACCCAAATTATCACAGGTGATGGGTGTTACAAGTCCTTAGCTTAGAAATTTTGGATTTTGTGGAGTCGTATGCGACTCAATAGTAGTGCAGCACCCGCTTGTAGTACATACATGTAGAGAATAAAGAATGTTGCTATGTGTGAAATTTATAGCAGAGTATAGATGAAGAGTCCCTGAATCAGGTAATCTAGCAAAATTAAGTAAATTAAATCCTGCTTACATCGATTTGAATGGTTGACACAGTCCGACATAGGCGTGGGCCTATGAGTGATCCTTCTTATTGACATGTTCTTTAGCCCTCAACCATGTCAGTTGTAATTCCTTTTTTAAAGTAGATATTCAAAGAAAATCACAAATATGGCAATTAATGTATCACTAGAAACTGGGAAGCTTACAGATGGCAATCGTATAAGTTTTATGTCAACTGCGTATCTGGTGATTATAAAAACAACACAAATAAAAGCTCTTCTCAGCATCTGGAATATCCGAGGATTCGCCAGAAATATAGCGATGTTTTGATGTCGTCACACTCGGGATCGATCCTGCTTAAGCAGACGACGTCCTATAATGAATGAACGTAATTGCAATGCAATTATTTATCAAATTATAAAGAGTTTGGTGTATTTAAACATAACCTTATTTCACACCATTATAAAGGGAGAGTGAAACTGATTCTGATAGCTAAAACCGTTTGATTGTAAATACATAGGAGAAGGGTCAATGATCAATGAAATAAACCCCACTTTCAAATTGAAAAGCCCTCCGAATAATAGCAGGATGGTATTCGTTCCCTCTTGAAACGCCGAACATGCCCCGGTGCAAGCAGCTGAAAATACAATGGCGTCTTATTTTGTTTACAAGTGACCGATTCCTTTATTTTTTTAACGCTGCATTTTTCATCAAAATAATACCATACACGAAGTTAAGAGTGAGGCAACAGACTAACATTAAGACTGACGCTAGTGAAGGAAGAGAAATTAGTGAAGAGGAGATGACAAAATAGGCTCTGAAAAATGGTCGAGTGGTCAGGTCTATGTCTTTCTTTTTTTATTCTTTTTTAAGAAACACAAACACAAACAAACACAAGGTAAACAAATATGCCAAACACCATTTGTAAATAAAAGAGCAATGTAGATAAAATACCTTGCTCCAGGACATAAGTGCTGTGCCGGGGACCATACCCAAGAAGTTTGCATTGCCAGTCAAGTGTTTAAACCACTTGACTATGACTCCTCTACTTGTCAGATCATGGTGATCGCAAAGTTACGCTATGTAGCTGCTGATATCACCCCTACACGTTTAGGGGAGTTGTGGACCTTTTGCCGTAATACATTTATTTATGTATTTATTTAATTTCCAGGAACATATAATAACATAACAATTTTCAAACCAAAATAACAACATAAGTGTAACATAAACAACAACCAATGCCTTAGGATTACCTATAAGAAATGATAATTTCTGTTTAACGGCTCTCCTCATTGGTTGTAATACAAACTAATACAAACAATAGTAGGCAGCATGTGGGAGCAATAACAAAAAATTTTAATTAAAAAAAATGAAGCATAGCAAAACTGTTGCATTTGCCAGTTAATCATAGGACATCATGGCCATGAATAATTTTTAATTACTGTGCCGGCAAAATAATATTTAAAAAAAATAAATAAATAAAAAAATAAAACATCCCTGCGCCCTTCACAACATGTGTCCTAAGGTTATTAACAGTGAAAAAAACACACTAAACCACTGATATTGTTATATAAATGTTAAGGGGATACCGTTTGAAAGAAATTCAGTATGCATCGACAATTGGAGGCATGTCAAACAAAATACAAACAGACGTTTTGTTTTTTAATTATGCACCATTAGAAAATCACTAGTATGAACAAATTGATCAAAAAATCAAATAGATACTGACGTACATTATCCTCTAACTAAAGGAACAAAATGAATAGGGACAATTAAGAATTGTAGATATTAACCTTAAGTTTATAATTGGTTTATTTTGTTTGTGTACAGTATCAAAATAGGGGCAGGAGCAGTGGTATGCGTGGAGGCAGAACTGAGGGGAGATATAACCATTGGTGAGCATGACCTTTCTTTTTCACAGTTGAAAATAATTATTCTGACGGCTAATCCTTCAAACGTCCAGAACTTCCAGAAGAGTCTCCAGATACATTTATGTAACAGATAATATCTATGGAAAACAAGCTGCTGAAAACTGCTTATCCAGTAATATTTATAGTGGCACTCCACAATCATTACTCCGGCTCTAGCATGGCTGCTCTTGCGGTGCTCAGCTATCAAGGAATGAATTCCTGCCAGGTACCTATTTACCTCACCTGGGTCAAGTGTGGTAAATGTAGATTGATGTCTTTCCAAAAGACAGTGCAGGGATTTGAACCCTGTACCTTGTGGTTGACAGTCCCGGGATATATCCACTAGATCACAACACCTCTACATAATCTAAACCTCACACGTGTTTGCAATATTCATGATTATTTGGTTTTGATAAGGTTTCTACAAAACCCTCTTACTCATGTGGCATCCGATGTTGTGGAAAGCATAGCAGATTGTGATATTTAGAGAAACTGATTATTCACTTTTTGTGTGTAACTTATTTTTTGTTTGTTTTCTGTCCAGGCCCAAGAACTGTAATCCACCCTAGAGCAAGAATCATTGCAGAAGCGGGACCTATTGTGATAGGAGAAAGCAACTTAGTGGAGGACCAAGTAGTTATCATTAACAGGTATAGTATCTCTCAGAAGACATGAGATCTTAATGGACAGAAACACATCTTGAAAATGTTAAAAAGTACATAGCTATCTATCCTATCCTTTAATGAAGTTTGCAAAAAAAGAAGAGTAAATATTGTCCATCTTGCACATTGCAAGAGAATATTGTTTTTGTTCTTTTACTTAACTTTTGTGCCTTTACGCTAGACAAATATGACTTTCATAAGTCTTTGTCCTTATTTTATGTTGTATATTTTGTGTTAGTTTGTTTTATCTTTTCAGCACTGCGTACATGTAAACTCTGTCTCAGCTTAGCTCTCAACCATGCCCTTTCTCACCCTCTCTCTCTCCAAATTGGATATTAACCATGCTGTTCTTTTGTCTGTTTTCATCCAATTCTGTTTTAGAAAACTGCCAGGACAAGAGACACCAGTCACCATGACGATAGGAGCAAACAATGTCTTTGAAGTCGGTTCACGTATCCTTTTTTCGTTCTCCAAGTTTATAAGGGTCATCATCTTTAGTTTCAGGTGTAGTGGGTAGATTTAGACAGTTTTATGGAGCGCCAGGTGTCCCCTAAAAATTGCCATTAGTTCTGTAACTAAATAAAGAGACAAAATCATTTTAACATGAAATCAATTTCTCATGTTCATTTCATTACTGGATTCATTTCATTTAGTCATTTTGTCACTGAATTACAATAATTTGCACCGAATGAAGAGCTAAACACTTGACGCTCCTTAAATCAATAATGATAATAATATTGAGATTATATAGCACATCATGTTGCCATCTCTACGTGCTTAACAAAAAAAAAATATTCTGATATAAATACATAAACTGATAAGCTAACTTAAGTTACAAATAATCATAGATTGAGCAAAAAAAAATGGACTAAGGTAACTTAATCCACTTGATGAATTTGAGCCCAAGAATCCATAGATCTCTACTCTCTCCTCTGGTTATGTCTCTCACCCTTGAAGGAATTCCACATTACAATCTATATTTACAAATATTAAGGTAGTTAACTATCAAAATATGATATCCTCTATCAAAACATGATATCCTCTTTCAAAAACACTGCCTTCAATTTTGAATTCTATTTCCCTGACAGTTGGGCAGTTGGAATTTTTTTTTCATTGTAGAATTAAGCTGAATTTAGAATTCAGCATTGGGCAGAAGATCACTAAATACATGAAATATGTTTGCCCGATAATGAAATTTGTACCGTAAGAAAATGGTTGTTCTATATACTGTATAATCCCTGTGTTTCTTAATTTTGTACCTTTGAAGAATGTGAGCCTGCAGATAATATGAGTAATTTTGACAAAATATGTTTGAAATGTGATGAACAAGACATGACATGCATTTAGCTGTACAGATACAATTGAGTCAAATGGTTGAAAAATGGGGGTGGGATGTGTTTTTTTGTTCTATTACTTGTATATTACACTTTGCCAAGATACGATCCTTAACTCTAGCTATCTATTCCATCAGGATGTGAGGCAATACGTGTCGGCAACAATAATGTTCTGGAATCAAAAGGTAATTTTGGTCACAACTATTTGAATTTTAAACACACAAAGTTACAAATATTTGTAGAAGCTCATGTATGGTTTGTGTGAGGTAATGTAGAAAAAATGACAAAAGATGTAGAGCAGAAATATACTAAAGGCAACAAAAAAAGTAACTCCCCCTTAATCAAAATGGCGTAACTTTTTAACGAAAAGGTTTTGAGCAAAATAACCTGGCAGGAGTGTTCCTACACTTATTGACTAACTTTTGTGTGAAAATGAGATTGATCCATTGAGTTATGCATGAGTGAGCAAACATTAAAGGCAAAATTGTCACTTTTCAAAAGTCACAAGGGCCATTTTGGGTATTCCGTGAAACAAGATTTTAGCGAATTCGGTTTCTGGTGCATATTTATGTGTTATTTATTATCCATCGCTAGACCCCAAACACATATCCTGACACTTTTCTCATTATGGTTGGGTGAGCACAAATTAAAAAAAAATTCAACCCTTTTGAATTTGAAATTGCAAAATCCATTCAGCTTATTGAAAACAATAACTCCATATATTTATACCAAAATGTATCATCACATGTGTGAACATAAGAGGTTATACTTGAAGTGATAATCCGTTTCAGAAGCACCTTGAAGCTATCCCGGGATTTATATTTAGTTATTATGTTGGAGAAAATCCATTACTTTGTATTCTGTACATATAGCTTTTAGGAGGACACATGTCTCCTGTTGCATTTTACAGCTTTAATTGGTGAGAATAAAGCCATGTTCACATATTGCAAAGTAAATCGTCTATTAAGAAAACCATTACAACCTTTTTATATCTTAGTGAATTTCAGGTGAGGGGGAATGAAAATAACTTTGCGCAACAAGGACCCCTAAATGAACTCGTCTGTGAACTCCAAGATACAAAAATGTGAAGGGCACTCTACATGTACCTATGTCATTTTTCAGTGGTGCCTTGTTTTAGGCGATGTACAAGTGTCATGTGTGAACAAGACTTTATGCAGCTTTTATTTGCAAACCTCTGTTGTGCTGTCATAGTATACAGCTTTTGTTAGCGAGAGAATATCCCACTATTTTGTCCTGTATAGGATGCATGTCTTCTGCATTTTCAGTTAATATTCAGGAGAATAGAGCCTTGTTCACATATAATCCCTGTGTTTCTTAATTTTGTACCTTTGAAGAATGTGAGCCTGCAGATAATATGAGTAATTTTGACAAAATATGTTTGAAATGTGATGAACAAGACATGACATGCATTTAGCTGTACAGATACAATTGAGTCAAATGGTTGAAAAATGGGGGTGGGATGTGTTTTTTTGTTCTATTACTTGTATATTACACTTTGCCAAGATACGATCCTTAACTCTAGCTATCTATTCCATCAGGATGTGAGGCAATACGTGTCGGCAACAATAATGTTCTGGAATCAAAAGGTAATTTTGGTCACAACTATTTGAATTTTAAACACACAAAGTTACAAATATTTGTAGAAGCTCATGTATGGTTTGTGTGAGGTAATGTAGAAAAAATGACAAAAGATGTAGAGCAGAAATATACTAAAGGCAACAAAAAAAGTAACTCCCCCTTAATCAAAATGGCGTAACTTTTTAACGAAAAGGTTTTGAGCAAAATAACCTGGCAGGAGTGTTCCTACACTTATTGACTAACTTTTGTGTGAAAATGAGATTGATCCATTGAGTTATGCATGAGTGAGCAAACATTAAAGGCAAAATTGTCACTTTTCAAAAGTCACAAGGGCCATTTTGGGTATTCCGTGAAACAAGATTTTAGCGAATTCGGTTTCTGGTGCATATTTATGTGTTATTTATTATCCATCGCTAGACCCCAAACACATATCCTGACACTTTTCTCATTATGGTTGGGTGAGCACAAATTAAAAAAAAATTCAACCCTTTTGAATTTGAAATTGCAAAATCCATTCAGCTTATTGAAAACAATAACTCCATATATTTATACCAAAATGTATCATCACATGTGTGAACATAAGAGGTTATACTTGAAGTGATAATCCGTTTCAGAAGCACCTTGAAGCTATCCCGGGATTTATATTTAGTTATTATGTTGGAGAAAATCCATTACTTTGTATTCTGTACATATAGCTTTTAGGAGGACACATGTCTCCTGTTGCATTTTACAGCTTTAATTGGTGAGAATAAAGCCATGTTCACATATTGCAAAGTAAATCGTCTATTAAGAAAACCATTACAACCTCTTTATATCTTAGAGAATTTCAGGTGAGGGGGAATGAAAATAACTTTGCGCAACAAGGACCCCTAAATGAACTCGTCTGTGAACTCCAAGATACAAAAAATGTGAAGGGCACTATACATATACCTGTGTTATTTTTCAGTGGTGCCTTGTTTTAGGCAAGTGTCACGTGTGAACAAGACTTTATGCAGCTTTTATTTGCAAACCTCCGTTGTGCTGTCATAGTATACAGTTTTTGTTAGCAAGAGAATATCCCACTATTGTGTCCTGTATAGGATGCATGTCTTCTGCATTTTCAGTTCTTCATTTTCAATTCTTCAGGACAATAGAGCCTTGTTCACATATGAAAATGTAAACTGCCGTGCAAAAAAAAAATGCTGCAAAATAAAATTGATTTTACAAGTAAATGAGTGTCAATAGAGGGAGAAGTAAAAATAGTTGTAACAAAGGCCCCTATTTGTTTTTGTGATCTTATGTGTCAAAATGTGGGGATTTTCGAAGTGCACAACATGTCATTTTATTTCGCCGGTGCGTTTTTATTCGGGCAGATTACAGAGTCACGTATACAAAAGGCTTAGCATATCCTTTGTCCTGCACATGTAGATTTTATGAGGACACGTATCCCCTCCTGTTGCATTTTACAGGTTTTATTGGTCGGGACACGGAGATGAGTAATGGCTGTGTCGTTGGAGCCTTTTGTAATATCACCAGCCACGAAAGACTTCCAGAGCACACCGTTATCTTTGGAGACGACTGTAGAAGGAGATTACAAGCCGATAAACCGCAGGTAAGCAGAAGATGCAAGGCGGGCTAATGCATGTAATCAGTTTAAAAGGAAAGGGATTTGGAAAGGCGGAAATGAGAGCTTTAAAAATCCAACTGCAAATCCTTTTCTCCAGCACAAAAATTAGTTCTGGTGCAAATTTCCATCAAGATCTATTTTTTTAGTTTTGGGAGAGCAGTGAACTGAAGGGGTGGAAGAGGGACGCATGTTTCACATCTCATAGTTCGAGACAAAAAGAGAGAATTCCCTGGGGAAAAAAAAACCAACTGAATAAAGCCCTTTCTTTGGTTTTAGGTCTTTATATATGTACAGTCAAACCTGTCTATAGCGGCCACCGAAGGGAAACGGCAAAAGTGGCCGCTATAGACAAGTGGCCACTATAGACAGATCGGCGGCCATTTTTAATGTTTGCACATACACGCAACAACATCACTTGTAGGTACATGCATCCATATCACTTAGGAAAATAAGCTATAGATCTACAGATTTGTATAACATTTCATATGAAATATAAAATGCCAAAATAATGTGCTTTGTTGTCAATAAATGAGAAAAACAATAGATATACGAGCAATCTGTGTAAAATGAATTTTCCCTCAAATTACCACGTACCTACCGCCCGCGGTAGACTGCTGTTCTTGATTTGTAATAGTCTAAAAACGATGTCTAATCATGCTTTTGCTTCCTGTCAAAAAATTACAATAATAAGTTTATCTTTTGAATAAAATCATGCAATCAATTTTCATTCAATAAATATTTGCCTTTCGAATGGTTTAAAAGAAGTTTTAACTTATTTTTGAGAACAGACGATAGAAGGTGGACGAGTTTTCCCGCCGTTTTTTAGCAGGACAGGCTTGTACATGAAATCGTTATTATTGATCCTTAAAAAATAATAGTTGGGTAGTATTTTATTATTTTCACTTTCTAAAAAATTAACTCTGTAAATTTATTTTTTTCGCAAGCTTTAACCCTTTAAATTCTTTTTTGATAAATCTTTAAAAAAAAATTAATTAATATTGACGTTTACGAGCCTGTGCTATTGCGCATGTGTGATTAATATCAATGCCGACCGTGATACCGGTAGTTTCGTTTGTATGGAGGTAGCTATTAAAGCTGAGGAGAACAATACAGGTGCCGGGGATCGCGGCTGGATGGTGCGAAGATTACGTAAACGAACAATACAAGTGCTTAATTTTTACTCAAAAGACTTTTAATCTCTAATTAGTCAGCAATACATTAAACTTTTAGATCTTTCATAAAATCAGTACTACTACTTGGCCATTGTACAATCTACAATGTAGTCACAACGTTTGTGTGAGAGTGTGACTGAGCTAGGACTCGGTAAACACATCGCGACTTTATTATGGCAAAAGCTATTTTTTTGTGCATGAAGCTACGGCTCGACTCGATATTGGTGGCCGCTATACGCGATCAGATATTGACCGCGGGATACATAATGGGTGGCCGCTGGCCGCGTTAGGCAGGTGACAGCTATATGCAGGGTCTACAACACAGTAATTTCCTGCGGGGGATTTTTTGGTGGCCGCTATATGCAGGTGGCCGCTATAGACAGGTGGCCGCTAAGACAGGTTTGACTGTAAATATTCTTTGCCACTAAAATAAGCCAGTTCGTAATTAGTTCATGGTACAAATGAAATTACCCCAATTTGTGCGCTCTCGCTCGTCTGTTTTGATGGACGCACTACTTGTTTAAAGATCACATTACAAGAAAATTCCATCAAAGTAAATATTGGCTTAATACTTTTTATTGCATATATGGCATAAATTAAACAAGGTTATCCAAATTCAACGCTTTGAAACATTTGAAGTAATGATTATTATCAATTATAAAATGGTAAAATACAGCCCCCGATATAGCAGCTGAAGAGCTCCTCGAATGCTGCTGAGATGTGTGACGACACACCAGGGGCCAGTCCTGTCTAAGCAGACGATGTCCCATAACATCTTACACATTTTTCAGTACCTGTTTTGTCATCTCCTCTTCACTTATTTCTCTTACTTGACTAGCGTCAGTCTTAATGTTAGTCTGTTGCCTCACTCTTAACTTCGTGTATGGTATTATTTTGATGAAAAATGCAGCGTTCAAAAAATAAAGGAATCAGTCACTTGTAAACAAAATAAGACGCCATTGTATTTTCAGCTGCTTGCACCGGGGCATGTTCGGCGTTTCAAGAGGGAACGAATACCATCCATGCTATTATTCGGAGGGCTTTTCAATTTGAAAATGGGGTTTATTTCATTGATCATTGACCCTTCTCCTGTGTATTTACAATCAAACGGTTTTAGTTATCAGAATCAATTTCACTTTCCCTTTTAGAATGGTGTGAAATAAGGTCATGTTAAATATACCAAACTCTTTATAATTTGATAATAATTGCATTGCAATTACGTTCATTCATTATAGGACGTCGTCTGCTTAAGCAGGATCGATCCCTAGTGTGACGACATCAAAACATCGCTATATTTCTGGCGAATCCTCGGATATTCCAGATGCTTAGAAGAGCTTTTATTTATGGTGCTTTTATAATCATCAGATACGCAGTTGACATAAAACTTATACGATTGCCATCTGTAAGCTTCCCAGTTTCTAGTGATACATTAATTGCCATATTTGTGATTTTCTTGCAATGTGATCTTTAACATGTAAAATCATATTGGTGCGTACAAAATGACAGCTTATGAAGGTCAATTTTACTCTGTAGAAATGACCTGTAATAACAACTGGCTTATTACCCAACACAGTTCTACGTATAATCTGACCTACTAGTATGACCTGGTGAAAATTGCTGATGTTTCAAAACCTCCCAGAAGTGAATCAGGGTAGCCTTGCACCTTAATAGACATCAAGTCTCAGAATATTATTTCTTATCTCTTAGTGGGCTCTTTTTTTCAAGAATTCTGTAATCTGATTGGTCAATTTGTCTGAGAGATAATTCCGTATTCTTGACCAATAAATTATGTGTACACTTTAAGGGATAAAACTGTTGCAACCTGTTTGTTCTCACGGAATACGGGAAATATCTACATGTACGTTCTGGTTCCATATTCCATTCGGCCGGTGTAACTAATAATCCACAGACACTGGAATATAATCCTAAGAGTACAGTGGAAACTCAATATAATGAGGACCTTGCGACCATAAAAATTACCTTGTTATATCAGGAATCTCCTCATATCAGAGTAAAAAAAAAAGAACATAAAGACCTGGGATCAGGAAATTTACCTTGTTATATCAGGAATCTCCGTATATCAGAGTTCGAAAAATAAAAGAACATAAAGACCAGGGGTGGTATTCTGAGATTTATTTTATCTTGATTTTAGTGAAATAATTTTAATTGTCATAACAAAATGTACGCTTATGGCGCATCTTTGGTTAATGCCTGCGCAAAAGTGGCTGCGTACGCGGAATTCATCTGCGCAAACACCAATGAAATGTTGCAATTTGTTATGACATTTAAAATCTTTTCACTAAAATCAAGATAAAATAAATCTCAGAATACCACCCCTGGGACCAGGAAATTATATCAGAGTAAAAAAACAACATAAAGACCATGGACCTGTAAATTTACCTTGTTATATCAGAGTAAAAAAATAAAAACATAAAGATGTGGGACCAGTAAATTTACCTTGTTATATCAGGAATCGTGTTATATGAAAGCTTTTTATAGTGAGTTTCCACTGTATGTAAAAAAAAAAATGAGACCAAAGTAAGATAAATTTAGGGGCTCATTGTTGGACTTTGGTGGTTGTTACATGGGTGAAACACCCTTGTCGTTGAGATTACATGTAGAACTACATCTGTTTCTACAAGATTTTAAAGTACCATTACTTTCCGTTCCTTTTGGGGTATAACAGATTATTTATAGATACACATTTCTGTAGAAACATACAATAGTCCGATCATATTCGATTATATTGTACCCGTATCCAAAGGTGGACAGTTTTCCATGTACGTGCGCTATCTCAGCTCTGCATGAACGTTTCCATTACTGTTTTTGTTTAAAGTCACATGACACCAATACATAATGCATGCGTCATGCGAATAACACCCGTTACATTCCGATAAGGCTTATTTTCCGGACCGTAGACAATTCTGTTACTTTGAGAGTCTCCTGTAGAAACATGCCGTTAGTATATTTTAGAAAGCAAGTATTCTCGAGAATTTTTAGAGAATATAGTCATTTAAAAAAAAAATAGTGTCAAATGTTTTTGTCCTCTTGCATTTTCTTTCTTTCCTCTTTTCCCCCTTCTTTTCCCCTTCTTTTTGTTCTACTCAAAATTTACTTGATTGCTCTTCATTTCGTGTTTGCCATTCTTGGAATTGTAGAGGCAACAGTATCGAGTAATTCCTTAAGCTCATTAATTATTATTTGTTTTGAACATATACTAAAACACATACTAAATTAGGGTTGTGATTGGACTTTAGATAAGTAGGCCTCAATGCTTAATATTGGAATATTGGAATAATTCTCCTTCAAATGTATATAGAATCCCTAGGCTATGAATATATTATTGTAGGGGATCGAAATTCGAAATTCGTGTGATTATTTCAAGCTCTATACAAATAACAAAAAATGCAATTACAATTTTGAAACACTGGATAAGTTCTGATATTGAGACGATTAGAATATCTGTTGCACAGCCTTCTGCTTATGAATATCAACTACAAATTAGCAATTTCTACCAAAATACTGCATTTTCTTGGTGGAAATTTGTTCCTTGAAAACTTGCAAACAGTATTATCAGCATTACAAAAAAATCAAATCTCCTTTTATGAATTACTTTGAAATAATTTGTTTTGGGCTTTGTTTTGGGCAGAAAAAAATTTCCATTGTAAAAAGAAAAGGGTTTTTTCATTATCTCGCATGAATAACACGTTGTGTATGAAACACCGCTAGATCCATTTTGATGTCATCATTCTGAACTTCTCGTAAAAAGAATATCAGAAATTTGGAGAAGCCTTTTTCCTTTATTAGTCTTGTGCATCAGGATTTTTATTCTGAATGGAATTTGAAAGGCTGTAGTTTTTTTCTCTTCTTTTTGATGCTGTGCTTTTCTTATATGGCATACTAATACTGTGAAAGAAAATTAATTGCTCTGATTTTTTTTCATAAAATGGTAATTCTTTCTGTTAACTTGTGATCTTAATGGTACTCTACCTTTGGGTCACTTTCCATGTTTTTTTTTAAAATCATGCAGAGCCCCGTTTCATAAAACTTGTAATCAATAACAAGAGCCTAAATTCTATGACAAAGTTGCTTTCACCCAATCAAATGCAATGATTTCAGTAGCTCATATCAATTATTTTAACTTGTTAGTGATTACAAATTTTATGAAACGGGGCCCAATTTTTGTAAACCTTTTGACTGAGCCTCAACTCAACTCATGATGTCTACCAAAGAGCTGCATTACCTTTTCAAGATGATGGTAAAACTATAAAAGAAATGAAAAACAGTCAAACCTGCTTTTAGCGACCACATGTAGAGAAAGACCACCTGTCTATAAAGACTGCAATATTTGTTTCCCTTTGAAAAGTGTTTCTCATTGGAATGTGTATAAATGGGACATCCACATAAAGACCACCTGCTTATAAAGACCACTTTTCTTGTCTCCCTTATTAAAGCGGTCTTTATATACAGGTTTCACGGTACATGTATCTTCAGCTGTGGCTCAATTTTCAAATCCCAAAGCATTTCAAACTTTGTATTAAACCCTATGCCTACGGTAACCGGGTCGTCCCTGTATTAAGTCTATGGGAATGAGATAATTCAGTAGTCAATGGGTTAAGTGGTGGGGAGAGGGTTCTAGAAAGAAATGCATAGCTATCTACATGTACATACAATACAATCTATCTAGATTATCAAATGATAAGAAGCAAGTTTCTGCATTGTATGTTTTGTTGGAATTACAACAATGATGGAGTCCATTTTTCTTGACAAGAAGGAGAAAGGTTTCGCTGACATTTACAGGAGCAGGGGAAAAATAAGACGTCAAGTAGAGAACCAGAGATTTATAGAAATAACTAGATTGCAATTATTCATAGAAACACCTGGGAAAATAGATTGAGTGGGAAACAAATTGACAGTATCAAGATTGTCGGCTTTCTTAGTCTACTTCTGGTTAATCACATCAGACCCTGGGATATTTAAGCCAATATTGGATGTTCCCAGCTCTTTCGCCTAGATACCAGGCAGCACCTTTGTATTAATTTACAAAAAGTTCTTAAATGTCATCTGAATAATGATTAATGAACATCTTGAAACTTGTACGTACAAGTTTGAAGATGTTCATTATGGAGCTGACATTTAGGAGTTGTACATAACACGGGCTAATGTACACCTCTAGATTCTAGACAGAAATGCTTACTCACTCCTGAAATGGGTGCTGCCCAGAAAGTGAATAGAACTTTACAATGTTCTGTACTGCCCTCTTGTGGCAATTTTTCTGCACATAGCATTTTGTAGCACAAGTGTTTGGCTTGACTATGGTGTATGGTTGGCTTTGTCATGCATGGCACAGTAGATAACAGTGTTCAAGCTTTTTCTTGCCTTTGTATCAGCAAATACAAATCATAAAGTTACTTTAGGGAGCTGAATTCTCTTGTTTTTCACATGAATATAAACCATAAAATTTTATGGTTTCTTTGAGTTTCAGTAGATCTGTAAATAGCAGTATACACACGTTCTTGTTTAAATTTCACATATGGGGAACTCATATACAGATAATCTTGGATCTACAGATCATCTTTTAAACAAACTTTGAAAGCTAAAAAATAGGTACAGGTATGTGAATTTTATGAATGTGTTTGATGCTGTTGAATATATGCCCTGTTATTGAATATATATATGCCCTTTATATCTTTGATTAGAAAACATTTTTGTTTTATTTGTGACAAGAATTTAAGTCCATTCACATGATTACCCCTTTTAAGTTATGGACATTTTGTCAGATAATGTAGAAGAATTTATTTTATTTTATTTGGCATAGACAAAAGAAAACTGAGTACAAAACAGTAGAATTTGAAGAGTCATATGGATGACAGAAAAGAAAAAGATTAACTTAAAGTGCACCAATTACCTGAAAAATAATTTGTGTACAGCTAGAAAGTATAAAATCAAGCTCAAATAACTTTTATCTGGCATTCTATAGGTCAACAGTAAGGAGTATGAAAGAAATAAAAGATACACATGAAGATTCCGTGCGAGCGCTTATCTTGGCGAGCGCATATAGTTGCGTCGAGCAGTCTACTCCCGAGTTGCTTTTACGTTTATACAATATAGTGGGTATAATTAAACTTGCAATATCTTAAGTAATGTTTGAAGCCCATATTTTGAATATAGTATAATGACATGGAACCTCTAACATACAGAGCAAAATATTTGTTGGTGATTGGTGCCCTTTAATAACTATTTGATATCGAATGATTAGAGCCAGGAGGTCATTAACCCCTTCCATATTGAGTTTACATCCTTCTGGTTCTCACCAGTCAAGATTTCCTTTTCAATGCATAATTATACTCATTGGCACACTATCCAAACTGAAAGTTGATGAGGTAAATTTCATTGGTCATTAAAGCACTTCAGATTTTAACAGTACATTTCCTACATGTAGTGACAATATTAATGATGTTTACCCGAGATTAAATATACGTTACTTATTTAGTTTTGTTAACCACTTGAGTGCGGACCCGTAATATTACGGGTTTTCCATTTCTTACACTTGGTGCGGAGCCCGTAATATTACAGGTTTTTTGTTCAATGTTGTACTAGCAGCTTCGCACAGCTGCGTTTCTACCCCTACCATACATTTAGCACCAGAATAACAATATACAGCATTCTAACTATAGATGGAGCTCTCTAAAAATCGGTCAATCTCAAGTCATTTCTCCATGTAGATGGTACAGTGTTACAGATCAAAATGGCGTCGCGTACATTGAACCAGGGAGGTACTAGGCAAGCCTACAGTACTTCCTTGATTGGTATTGCATGATGGATCTTTCCATGACAACAGTGATGCTGATCGTAGTGATGGATCATTAGAAGTTTCTGAAGCAATAACAAATTATATATTGATATTTCATGCAAAAATGAAGACCATGTATTAAAATTCAAGGGGCAAATTAGTGTGCGCGCGCGCCAAATGCGTTAGCTGTCAAGTGGTTAAGCAAACTCTGATTTTACCATTAACTAGTGCTATTTATCAATTATGAATTCCAGTAAACCCTATAAAGACCATGAGCAAATTTCTGTGGAATGAAGAAGTCCAAAAAGAAGATGCAAAATATTTAGCGTGGATTGAGGGGGGGGGGAGGGGGGGGGAGTAATAATAATTTCTCTAGAACCACAGACAGGCTTGTAAACCTGTAGCAATTCTTTGAGAATATTCATCTTATACTTCCTAGGAACTGAGCATTCACTACATTTTATTAGAAACTAGTAGCGGACAAATGTCTACAGAAATAGCAGTACTATTCATTTTGTTAGTTTGAGGTGGCGAGTCTCTCATTAGATTCCCATTATGCGTCGAGACGGAAACTGGAGTTGTGAAATTCAACTATGCATCAATAATTTGAGTTGATTGTGGTGAAGGAAATTGATGTTATGAGAATTATTTTTAAAAAGTGCGCCCGGTGTAAATGAACGTCAAAGCAATGGAAATGGTTGAATTTGAAATACACATGACTGCAGTGAAAAAAATCTCTATTTTCCCGTCCACATTTCGCACGACTGATCATGCATAATAAAGCGTTAGGTTTAGGTGTACGTGTATTTCAGGCTTTTAATCTGTGGTCATATGCAATGTGGATTTACAGTCCTTGTTTTGTTTGCTTTCATTGTGCACACATTAAGTGCAACAAACATGTGGAGTTTGCTTTGTATTGCTATATCTTGATATTTTTGTATTTTTAAACAATTTTTGTTTTTATTTTACCAGTCGATGTTTCCACTAAGAGCTTCGGGAGGTTGGAAAAAAAAAAGGAAAGAAAACACAAACAAATAAGAAACCCGGAAGCTTAATGACTTACCGGTACGCAGCTATGAACAATTTTTCAAAGGAACATATGCATTAAGAGATCTTTGTTACAATACTTTATGTACTTTTGTGTATATATGTATGATGTCAATACCAGCTGTTAAAAGTTATATTTGCCTTCAAGTAAGAATGCTAGAGAAACAAGAATTCAAGTTTTAAATATATTACATTATTTGAATACAGTCACAGCATTTCTTCAGAGTTCCTGACACACTACATGTAAAGTAACTATGATTTCACATTTTAATTTGTCTTCATCAAAAATGTTTTGTTTGTTATTTTGTTTTTCTTTACATGTGCTGGTCAATTTGATGAATATGTTTTTTTTTTTCATGACCTGACAACATTTATAGCAAGTAGTAATTGTCACGCATTTGGGTAATTCCTCACTGCACAAAGATAATTTAGAATCAAAATGTCATTTTTCCCCTTTTTTATTCAGTACTATGAACACTTATTTTTTGAAAAATTTTAGGGATTTTGTTTCTTATATTGGATTAATAAACAATTATCATTTTCAAGACTTCGAGATGACAAATACCTTTCATTTTGTTGATATCAGTGTTGATATCGGGTAAATTTCGTAGAAATATTGACAGTGTAGAGTATGAAGGAAGTAAAGGATAACATGAAGATGCACACAGAACCGAACTAGAGAGTTCGGTTCCGCACGTAACCCTTATCTTGGCGAGTGCATTTGGGTGCGTCAAGCTGTCTACTCACGAGTCGCATTTACGCTTACATAGAGTATAATTAAACTTGCAATATCTCTTTATATTATTTGAAGCCCATTTCTATATAGTACAGTGAAACCTGTCTATAAAGACCACTCGAGGGAGACAAGAAAAGCGGTCTTTATGAGCAGGTGGTCTTCATGTAGAGGTTCCTTTAATACACATTTCAATGAGAAACACTTTTCAAGGGAAACAAAAATTGTCTTTGTAGACAGGTGGTCTTTCTATACAGGTGGTCGCTCTATACAGGTGGTCGCTAAAGCAGGTTTGACTGTATCACAACGTGGAACATCAAACATACAGAGCAAATTATTTTTGGTGATTGGTACATTGACAAGACAAAATATGATATAAACATCACTGGCATACATGTACATGTATTGTAAAGTCCAGCGATACATGTTTAACCCAAAAATATGCGAGGAGATTAGAAATTACCCTCGTTTCTGTCAATTCTCTGCGTTATGGGCCAGTATTCTCTATATGCGACATGGAGAATTGCAGTTACAGCCAAGTGTCTAATTTATGTCTTTCTGGCTGTACAATGAAGCCATTTTAGGTAGTTAATATCTGTGTGGGGGTACGGTATAAACTTGAGACCTGAGAGATTTCAAGCAACCCATTAACATCTCTGGCTGCTAATGAGAGGCTTTAAAATTTTCCCCTTTAGATGACGGAAATACTGCACGTCTGACATGTTTCATACCATATCTGGATACACAATATATATGAAACTTCATGTATTAATTATGTTTTGTGAAAGAGTGTACCTATGTACAGTCATTATGCATTTGATCCTAGCTTATTCTCTGTTTGCAGTTGTAGTGTTTGATAGAGAGATTTCTTAACTTTTGCTGCGCCAAGGGGTTAATTTCGCTTGTTTCAAGATTTTACCAAAATGAGAAAGATCCTTACTGTTCAAATGCTTGATTTTTTTTTTACCATGCTTTAACAAAGTGTTAACTATTAAAAAGAATATTAGCAAGTTTCAATGCCCTTTCTGATACCATTTTTAAATGCATACAAAACCATTGTAAAAATGAAAAGGATTCTAGATACTTTAACTTGTTATTTCTGTATTTTTTTTGTTTATTACTGTTCAAATTCAAATTGAATAAAGATTACACAAAATCTCCAATTATCCCCAAACAGCTATACAGCTTTTCTTTGACGTTTACCCGGTACTGTGAATTAAACATTACCACATATAGATTTCACTGGAAGCAATGACTGATCAAAGTGAATCTCATTTGTTTCTCACATCCATATGTGACACTGATACAGAAAGATGGGGGCAGATCCAGTATTTTTTGAGGGGGGGGGGGGCACACTTCCCAGAAAATTACACACTTAATGGGCAGAACATTTGGTATACCAATTTGGTTTCAAACAGAGGGGCATGGGCCCCCCCCAAAAGAGGAGAAAATCTGCCACTGTAGCAAGTGTTAATTTGTGATGCCAAACTTAACAGTCAGAGAAAAAAAAATGGTGTTTGTTTTCTGTTTTACATTAATTACATGGTTATTTCCTGGTCATGGGGGGTATTGTTCTGTCTTGGAGGCTTAATACCGAAAGTACTTTATGTATGTTTTAATGAGTGACACAACTCTTCATTGTTAATTTGACAAATTATGTCATTTACTTCCTCATTTGCAGATTCTTGTAGAACAAATAACTATGCAGATCTGTACGACACATGTCTTATTGGTTTATAGTTATATTGTACAGCCGGTGTTGTAAATGTAACAGATGCGTTTTTCCTTAATCCAGGGTTTGACACCTAACAGGCGCCAAATTCTTTGATACAAAATATACTTGTACCAGCTTCATGTTTTGTATTAAAGGGAAATTCTACCTTAATGGCAAGTTGTTCTGAAAGAAAGGAAAAATCAAAGAATTGGACAAGCAATAAGAAAGTTATGAATTTTTGAAAGTTGTAATCACTATAGCATACATATGGGACTTTCAAATTGGCTGGATCGGTGATGTCACTGTGATGTAGTGGAGGAAAACTCCCCCACCTGCTCCAACACACAAATTGACTGAAATGTCATTTTTGTCAAAATGTTCTCTAGGATCTTTTATTTTTTTGAGGACCTATAAAAATATGCTATCTAGAATTCTACAATATATATATATGTTGAGTACTGCCTCGAGGGAAAAGGAGCTTAGGAGAAAACCGCAAATTAATGATATTTCAGTGTATGACAAACGGGAGAGTTGTCCGCAACTATGTCACAATCGACTCACTAAATTGCCAATTTGAGATTCGCATAGATGTAGTGATCTCATTTTTCAAACATCCATAACTTTCTTATTCCTTGTCCGATTTCTTTCAAACTTTCACCATCCTGTATTTCTTATTTTTCTGCTTTCACACAAATCATTTTATTACCAAGGTTAGATTGCCCTTTAATGATTGTGATATCCTGAATACCATTTTTCTGCTCAAAGGAGAGAAAAGACAACTGCATCTTGCCAGTAAAACAAAATGACAATAGATGGACAGAAGAGCAATGTTTTCCAAAATGTCAGCGGTCGAGGAGTATTTTTATGTTAGTTTGCAGGATAATGAATTATCTTGGGCATGGGCGGAGCCTTTGAATTTTGTATTAAGCCTATGATCAAAGTCTTCTGCCCATTGCATGATACAAAGACAAAATATATTAATTCGTAGCATCGTCTGCATGTATTAACAAATTTCTTAGTATCCTACATAGGATGGTCCATACTGCTGAAAAAGCTTCCTCCTTTAAAGGGATACGCAACCGGGCGGCCGTGGGGAAAGTCAGGATTGCGTAAGCCCCATTCACTCGTACACAAAGTTTGTGTGTCGAACGCGTCCGTTGGACTAAGTGGGATTACATTTCGACTGCACGAAGCCGACCGAATCTCGCACGAGAGCTCGAGCTCGAGCTCAGGTGAAGCGTACATGTTTGTGCGGCGACCAGTCTATCTGAGGTTTGCGCCCCGAGGGGCAACGGCATGATCAGGTAACGATCACGGTGCCCTCTCGCGGCACTAAAACGTCCACAATCTGCGGTTGAGCATCCCTTTAAGAGGGGTTATTGGCTTAGAATTTCAGCCTTATTGGTATGTGACAATAGGAAACCATGAACTTGACAACAATGGCAGTACCCTGCAAAGCCAATAGGTTTGGAGCTGGTGTAGTGGTGGGAGGACACCATGTATCTGACCAAAATAAGACTTCTTGTATGCACATGTATGCCCCAGTCACACTAAGGGATCGACACGAGACCAATAATAGACCACCATAGACACACCTATCAAAGGTCATATTTTAGTGGATATTTTGTGTGCGCTCTGCAGGTCACATTTCTTGACAGATTTCTTTCAAATTTTCTATAGAGATGCATTATACTCTAATCTACACACATTGTTTTGGTGATGCTGCTCCTAGTGTTGACAATAGTCCGGGGCCACTGGTGGAAATCTCTACGCCATCCTTTTGCTTGAGGGAGGGGAGGGGGAGGTTTTTTGTCCCTCCTTCGAACAAAAGGACGACTCAAAAATCGCTGCCAGTGCCGGGGGATACATTGGCATTGCGCGGCAATGGACATTTCTAGTTTGTTTGCAGCTGTACGTCCATGGGCTTTTATTTCTATGGTTTCGTAAGAAGAGCCAGAATGGCGTTGACTCTGTGTAAAAGTATATGAGTTAATGCCCTTTTGCCTCTCAACGGATGATATAGTCCTTATAAACAAGAAGTCCTTGAAATGGTATGGCTTCTATCTTACTGATAAATGTCTGAATGCAACATGAGACATTTATTATATTTTTTATGGAGAGCACATCTATAAAGAGCACTTTAGACATGGACAAGCGAAAGGAAAAATGATCTTTGTGAATATATCCTTTTTTTACATTATAGAACCATGGAATGATTAATGACATATCTGTTTAGTTTTGGATGTCATTTTAAAGAATTGTTTTGCTCTAACTATTAAAACATTTAAATGTAAATGATTTGAAGGTCATCAAAATAAATGATGTTCAAAGTTTCAAAACATAATTTTTATTTTATATTTTACCTCTAAAAGAAGCATTCTTGAAAACATTTCTTCATAATTTGTCTTTTTCTATTTTTCTTGCTCTCTCTCCTGCCTGTATGTGTACACTACCATGTATGCATGTACAATTCTAATCAGTAAAAAATGCATCATGTTTTTTTTGTTTTTTTTTTGGGGGGGGATGTGAATTGGTAAATTTGATAATCTTATGACCATTTGTTTTTTCTTTTTTTCCTTTTTCCTTTTTCCTTTTTCCCTTTTTTTTTTGGGGGGGGGGGCTTGTTGGAAAATTTTCAGCAAGTTTGCGCCGACACCCCTCCCTTTCAAAATGGTCAAGCGACACTCATTTCAGTATAAACAGGCTATGAAATGTGTTTTGTTCAATGTTGGATTCTGCTGGTCAGTCTGTATGAGGCTGGCATAATTGATGTGCAGAATATCCATTAAGTTACTGAAGAGATAAAGAGGATTGAACAATAGGAAAGAGGAAGATGATGATATTTAAAGTACTGTTGATGATAAATTCTTCAGTAGGATGTTGAATAGGATGAAAGGATGATAGGATGAAAGAAGATGTGAGGTATTAGCGCAGATTATTATTAGCATCTTAGTTTTTCAATTGTATGTAGATGACCTGTGGAATTTACTTGTAGGAGAATCCCACTGTTTAATCAAATATTTTAGTTTCTAAAAGAGGTTGGCTATTACAGATCCATTAAATTTCAAATTCTAAAATGCTTCATCCTCGAATACCACTTATAAACTAGATTCTGTTTAGCTCATTGTAATTCAGTTCTAATTGCTTTGTTATTATGGCTAAATAAGCCTCTAAAGGAGCAAGCATAATTAGAAGAGCATTTTAATACATTTCTCTCTCTCCACTTTATGATCAGAAACATCATTGGAATGAAAATATTTGTGCATTTTATATTCCTTTGGATTCAAGATCTACTTCATGGACTCATGATAAATCTCACTATTTAACTACATACAATTTTTGAAAAGGTCACTCATTAGACATTAAGGAACAAATGCAGGTGATAATATTCTTTGTTTTATTTTGGTTTTATTTTTTGCATACTCTTCTGTTTTATGTGTTATTTTTCATCATCATGTATTTCTTTACTTCATTCATTCCCTTTTCCCATAAATGTTCTGTATTTTTTTAATATTAATTAATTTTTTATTTATTTTTTTTTAAATTAAATTTAATTAATTTAATTAATTATTTTTTTAATTTTTTTTTTAATTTTTATTATTTTTTTTTTTTTTTTTTGGGGGGGGAGGGAATAGTAACAGTCCAAAAAAAAAATCACAGATGTATCATGAAGGGTACAATAACTTGAGGGAATACATTCCGATATTTCCTATAGATGTCTAGCATAATTTTTCACTTCCCACAGCGATGCAATGTAGTCTTCAAATTGTGTTAGGAGACATTTTACACTGTTCTTTCACTAATACCATTCCAGGTCCTTGCTGCTGTTTTTCTTTTTCTTCCATGTTATTTAGATCACTAGTATTCCAATGATTCTCATGATAATGTGCGATGGTAATCTATATACTGTGTATCATTCTCTTATTCTAATACTTGTCTTTCATTCAATCCCCTTTTTCATGAATAACTATTTTGGTTTCCAGTACCCCCCCCCCCCCCCACTTTCTCTCATTCGGTATATGTCCCTGTGTATCTCACTTCCCTTTCAATCTCGGTATTTGTCCCGTTCTGTTTGTCTCTTTCTCAGTTATTACTCTTTATTCATCATGCAGATTTTCCAATTCTGTTTTTGATGCTTTCCTCCATGAAAACATCTTCTTTTTTTTTTTTAATGAAGTCTAATTTCCATATAAAATACTTTTTTTCTCATCTTCTCCTGTCTATCCTTATTTTTTTACTTTTATCTTGAAAACATTGTAAATTGCACACGCTGTTCCGCTGGAATAAAACTCTGTAAGTATCAAAAGGCAAGTCCAATATCTCTTAATCCTATCTCTGGCTTACTTTTGAATATTTCATTTCTCTGTGCATCAACGTCTCAAAAATATAATCTATTTATTCATGAGAACGCCATGCTGGGGCTCATCATTTTTTGCTGTAGATCGAGTCTTCCCTTTTCCACACCCAGAAATCTATTTTGCTCTGCCTTGCACTTCGAGCAGTGGAATAGCTGTGCAGTTTACAAGTCTGGTTTAAAAGAGTCCATTGCAACCCTGTTTGATTTTGTTTGATTTTTGTCATTTTTTTGTTGTTTCTTGATGTGCACACATCTTTTTTTTATTGCATCAGTTACCTGGATATGTGTGGCTTATGAATTAATTCATATTTGTCATGATTTCATAATGATGAAGTCAATGTACTTTTTATTCATCACAGAGTAGATGTTCACTTTCAAAAATATGACAATGCGCATCACTCCATCTGAAGTTTTGAATTTTTTTTCTTCCAAATTTGCAATCAGCTTGCAATGCAGTGAAAATATCGGGGCACCATGAAATTACTGCTTTTAAGCATCAAAAGTATGTTGGTGCTTTTGTAAAGCTTTGGTTCATTTCTATGTTTGAAGATCTGTGTTGGCCCAATTTGTTTCAATAATCAATTTTTTAAATTATTTTTTTGCTTCGTATGATGCATCTTGCTTCACAGTGAGAAAATGTCATAGATGATTGGTGTCCTTATATTTCAACCTCTGAAAAGGGATTGTTGCCACTGCCATTATGCCGAGTCACAAGGGAAGGTTGTTGAATATGTCCAGGACCGAAGCGCAGTAGTTCTGTTTTATTTTGTGAAATCAATGTATGATATTTAAGAATGGCGTACCGGTAATTATTGTTTTGCAGTGCACCAACATGTAATTTCTGCTTGTCTTCAGCTCTCTCTAGTTTTATGATATTAACACTTAAGTTTTAAGTGCAAATAAAAGATGATGCATTCTACATCACCTTTCGTAAAATGCTCGAAAAATTCATTTATGATAAATTGCAATTAAATGATTATAGTTCTGTTAATAGCTTTAAAAAAACGGGGGGGGGGGGGGGGTTCAAATTATACAATAGTTTCATTTCTATAGTGCTGTTACATCCATTTTAACAAAGACACCAACAGATATTGCCATAACTATTTACAAATTTAATGGGGGGGGGGGGTATTTCACTGTGCCTTTATTTTTCTTTCTCTTGTAGCTGTCCATAATCCTTGTCATTTCTTCAAAGCCTTCTGAAAAGTTAAATAATACCTGTGAGGAGCCAGTTATAATATAAAGAATTACTCTCAAGTGGTGAATAATTATTTAAGGAAATTGCTATCATGCAATTTATAGTACAAGAAAGATAAAAGAAGTTGCTTTTTGTGAAATGTCCAAATTGTATTGTGAATAAATTATCTGGAAGATCTATAATTATTTATGATGATAGCTACAGTTATCACATTTTTAAAGGTATCATAAAAGGGAGGATTATTCTGGACCCATTTTTTCCAGTTACAAAGAATTATGCTGGAGAAGTTGTTATTGTTTTAATACTAAGGAGGTATTTCAAATATTAACCTGATTAAAAAAAGCTGTTTGCCAGTATAGCAGTGGTTTAAAAAAATTGAAAAAATAAGGTAGTAGTGTAGTGATGTGGCAGCTTTATCTTTAAAAAATATCTCACTTATGATATCATTTTGCTAATTTAATCATATGAACATTTTTTTCTAATGTGTTTGTTTTGTTCTGGGATCAGTCAGCATTATCTTATTTTTTAAATTCATATCGGGAGCGTTTCATCAAGCGTTTTGTCAGTGATTTGTACTGACAAATTTGCTCTCAGCCAATCGGATGCAAGGATTTCAGTAGCTTATAACAGTTGTCGGTAAAAATCACTGACAAAACGCTTGATGAAATGCTCCCCTGATTATCTTTTCTTGTATTCTTGCTGTGATAAGAAACTTTGTTAAATGCTTTCTTACATTTCAACTATGTAGTTCAGTTTAATTTTTATTTCACCATGGCTATGATAAATAACATACATATACATACATACATACACAGAATATATTTGTACAAAAGGTAAATAATAAAAGTTGCTTGGTCCGTAGTACCCAGAAAGGAAGTGCCAATAACAGATGGGTGATCCAATGCTCATAATAATATTCTGAGTTTTCGTAACCATCTCCATTACTAGACAAAAAAAAAATGTTTTACTTTTTACCAACAGGCCTGCTTACACACATTCAGTTTTACAAGTATGCTTGAAACTAAGTACATTGTAGTAAATGTAACTCAAGTGTTTTGTTGCCACATGGAGCACTTTAGATTTCTCACTTTCTGTCCTGAAGTTTTGTTCATGGTTTTGCTCCTGGCCTTTGATTGTTTTAATTCCCAGAGTTAGTATACAGCCTGCTGGGAGCCAGAATGGTGTTAAGCATATCATTTTACAGAGTTAATGCCCTTCTGGATCTCAAAGTATAGTTGCATTGACGTAAAGTCGATGCTATGTTCTCGTCCCTGTTTTGCATCATTCTTCTTCTTCTTCTTCTCCTTCTTCTTCTTCTTCTCCTTCTTCTCCTTCTTCTTCTTCTCCTTCTCCTTCTTCTTCTCCTTCTTCTCCTTCTTCTCCTTCTCCTCCTTCTTCTCCTTCTTCTCCTTCTCCTTCTTCTCCTTCTCCTTCTTCTCCTTCTCCTTCTTCTTCTCCTTCTTCTCCTTCTCCTTCTCCTTCTCCTTCTTCTCCTTCTTCTTCTTCTCCTTCTCCTTCTCCTCCTCCTTCTCCTTCTTCTTCTTCTTCCTCTTCCTCCTCTGCAGCCATTTGTTTTGCATGCAATTTTTGTGAGCTCTGTCTAGGTCCTTTCCCCTTGTCCATTTCATTTCAAATTTCGTATGCATGTTCCTTGGCATGCCATGTAATGCACTGAACTCTTCAAAATCTCTCATGCATGACCGTCCAGGCACCATCCTGTCCGTTTTTCGTGCCTTTCGTTCGGCTTGCCTATCTCCACTATTCTAGATGCTACAGACTTCAAACAAATTGCTATAGATAGTTTAAGAGATGCTCTTTATTTTACTGTTCAAGGAAATACAAAATACAGACGTCAATGCATGCACATCGTTCTGATACGATTGCAGTTCTAGTTTCTTGATAACATGGTTCTTCCTTGAGTTGAATAAAAACATGATTGTGATACCTCTTAAGGAGGGACCCTTTTAAATATAAAGGATCCCCTTAGGGTATGAAGTACTCTTTCACTTTCTCTCAGAGTGATTAAGCATTTTTGTTTCATAATGTAGATTTATTTGAATGTATTTTCCTTTACTCCTTCGTTTGTCTCATTGTCGCTTTTACATAAGTATTTACATTTCGCAAAAATTCTCTACAGATTGAGAAAATCGTAAAAATATCAACTATGCAAACATTGCATTCTTTTTTTAATGTATTTGTGTATATATGTGGAATAGTTCTCTGTCATGTCATCATCCTCTTACTATTCCTTCTCTCTCTCACTCTTTCTGACTCTTTCTGTCTTTCTTTGTGTCTGTCTCTCCCTCTTCCTCATTGTCTTTTACTCCTCTCTCCCCTCCTCCCTCATGTTTTCTCCATCCCTTTTTCTAGAATGAAAACTTATCCATTAATTTTATCTCACCATGTTCCCCACCCCGCCCCTTCTCTCTCTTATTCCTTCTCTCTCCCTTTCTTGTGTTTTCACTCTTTTTCTCAATAGTTTTTCTTTTTTTCTTCTCTGTATTCCATTTTCCCACTCTCCATGATGGCAGTGGATATTATGCTAAATCTCATTTTCTAAATGAGATAAGAATATTATGATGTAAGAATAATTATACAGTCAAACCTGCTTTAGCGACCACCTGTCTATAAAGACGACAATTTTGGTTTCCCTTGAACAACGTTTCTCATTGAAATGCGTATTACAGGAACCTGTCCATAAAGACCACCTGCCTCTAAAGACCACTTGTCTCCCTTGAGAGGTCTTTATAGACAGGTTTCACTGTAGTTTCTATCAAACTGTATACATGTATCAGAGAAATATATGCATGCATGGAGAAACCACTTTTGAATTGCTTTATGTGGAAAGAAAAGTATTTCAAATTTCTTAGAGGTTCAAGCTTTAATATTATTCTGAATTCACGAAATATTATCTCCTTTTCTCTTTCAATTTACATTTTTCCAACTCTTCATAGTCGATTTGCTCCCTTATTATTTTCTTTCCCTCCCCAATTATTCCACTCTTTTTTTTTAAATCATCATTTATCTCTTATTCTATTCTGCTATGTGATGTCTTTGTGTGGTGTTTTTATGCCTCCGCCCACCGAAGGTGGGTGCCGGAGGCATTATGTTTTCGGGTTGTCCGTCCGTCCGTGCGTCCGTCCGTCCGTCCGTCCCACTTCTCGTTACCGCGATATCTGAAGAATCATTTGAGGTAGGAACCTCAAACTTGGTACTAGTATGTATCCCCATACGAAGATGAACTGATTAGATTTTGGGGTAAGTAGGTCAAAGGTCAGAGGTCACAGAGGTCAATTTACATGAAATTACATAAGAATTCTTGGTTTTTAGCACCGTTACCACGATATCTCAAGAATTATCTGAGGTGAGAACTTCAAACTTGGTACCAGTATGTATCCCCATAGAAAGATGAACTGATTAGATTTTGGGGTAAGGAGATCAAAGGTCAGAGGTCACAGAGGTCAATTTACATGAAATTACATAAACATTATTTGTTTTTTAGCACCGTTACCACGATATCTCAAGAACTGTTTGAGGTAAGAACTTCAAACTTGGTACTAGTATGTATCCCCATAGAAAGAGGAAGTGATTAGATTTTGGGGTAGGTAGGTCAAAGTTCAAAGGTCACAGAGGTCAATTTAAATGAAATTACATGGAATTAGTGGTTTTTACCACCGTTACCGCGATATCTCAAGAACTATCTGAGGTGAGAACTTCAAACTTGGTACCAGTATGCATACCCATAGAAAGATGAACTGATTAGATTTTGGGGTAAGTAGGTCAAAGGTCAGAGGTCACAGAGGTCAATTTACATAAAATTACATGAAATTACTGGTTTTTAGCCTTGTTATCAAATATTTCTAGTTTTATATGAAAATGAAATGAAATAAATTTTTCTGTCTCCTGTGCATTTTAAGTGAAAAGATTTGTCATTTTGTTGGACCAATCCTTTTTAGAGTGTACATGTATGCCATACATTTCCAATCTGGTGATGGCGGAGGCATAAATTCCGACCGCGCGCGGTCGAATATTCATCTAGTTTTTTATTTGGTCTGCAACTCATTTTGCCAGAAGGTTTATGCAATTAGTCAATCCCCTTCAGATTTAAAAAAGAAATCTCACTGCATACATTACTGCAGATTTCTTGTGAGCAGCACCTTGTGAAAACATATATGTATCGTGTGGTAATTCCAGTTGCTGCTGCAAATATACATGTAAGACATATTTCTGCTGCTCGTACTGCTAATACATGTACTACAAATATCAGTTATGTTACTGTTATTTCAATGCTACTGCTACTGCTGCTGCTACTGCTACAGCTGCTGCTGCTGCTACTACTACTACCACTACCACTACCTCTGCTGCTGCTACTGCTGCTACTGCTACTACTACTGCTGCTACTGCTACTACTACCACTACTACTGCTGCTGCTACACTGTAAAAAATAACTGTAAAACTACAGGGTTTGGGGCCATTGAAATTACAAGTTATTGCCGTTATTTCAGTTTAACAGTCTTTTTCCTGTAAAACAACAGCAAGTTTGTTGGTTTACCGGAAATCAGCATATATTTACAATCGCCCGACATAAAACACTGTTAAAAAACCATTTTCTCAGATTTAAACCGCGGTCTCTATGCTGTGGAAAAACGGGCATTTCCGGCATCCCGACTGCCAGGAATTTCCCGTGAAAAAACGGCAAATTTTTTTACAGTGTACTACTGTTACTACTGCTGCTGCTGCTACAACTATTGTCACTACTTCTACGACTAGAACTACTACCACTACCACTACTTATACTATTACCTACGTCTTCTACTACGTCTACTCACGAGGCTTTGCAGCTCGAGAGTGGCAGCCAACTAGCCCGACAATGTCATTCTCGTGCAGCCTCCGATATTAAAGTTGTTAGAAGGCCCGTCGGACCGACACTGTTGGTCTCATGGGCTGTATCCTGTCTACTGCATTTACCACTACTGCATCTACTATACTTTTACTTCAAGCTCCAACATTAAAGGACAATTAACCCCACGTGATATTCTAGATGCGGTATTGTCTGCTACGTCTTTCCATGGAGGCTGCCATTTTGTGCTTGACACGGATCATTAGGCACCATATGCATTGATAATAGCCTACCTTTACAACAGATACGTCGCTTTGTTCTGATTTTATTACGATTGTTATTGGCCATGGGCCTAGATAATTGACGACCCATGAGTTCTAATAGCCATCCTGTAATGCAGATTCCTCGCTTTGTTTTGGTATTGTTACGATTGTCTCCGTCCTTGACGTCAATTCTCCGTCTCCACGTACAGAAAGTATGTTTTTTATGAACAAATTAAGACCTTTTAAAAAATATATAAAACTAAACTTACATTTCAGAATACGTGACTATATCTAATATATATTTGTCCTCTAAAAATCAATTACAAGTTAACGATGAAGGAAATTTTACTTGGGATGAAAAATATTTTCGTGTGCACATAAAGTAATGGCAGCCCCCTTATTATTGCTAGCAGACGATAACTTGGCTGGAAAATAGTGATTTATATCTATATTTTGTGTTTTTACATGAAATTGCATGTATCAAATAAGATGCATATACTACACCATTCAAAATAAGCTAATTCATACGCTGAGGTTAATTTCCCTTTAACTAGTACTTTACTATTTTGTGATGTCATCACTGACGGATATCAAGATGTAGCCTAGATTACTGTAGTCACTGGATACATTTGAAGCTTGATGTGGCTACAAATTCTATTACGTGTCGCAGGTGGTAATTACTACTCTCCTAGCAATTATGTAGCATTATACAACAAACTAATCAAACTTTTTCCCACTGATTCTAGTTCTCTTTCTATGAAAAACTGACCAATATACCTTGGTGGTAAAGTAGCAATGTAGATTATCATTTGTTGCTGAAAAACAAAGAGTGCTGAAGCTGGAATATATATGCATAACTTTAGACCTGCTGATACTGTGGCCTAAGCCCTGCCATTAATAACTTTCATAATATTCTGGATTTATATAGCTCCTACTACATCTATGATGTCTCTAAGCTATGATGTCTCTAAGCGCTTTACATATATATTATTACCCCGGTCATCGGATTCATGACTTGCTTGCACACATTGTATGCACCTTCTCCATGCCCTGGGGAGCATTCTAACCGAGTTCTTTTTTTTACAGATGCTCGCTATATATGTATCTGAAAAAGTGACATCTTTGTGCATAATTTTCAGTACCAAAATTACTTATTAAAATGTTATTAAGCCCATTTCTCTGTTATGCAGGTTGAATAGAAATGAATAAATCTTTGCAAGTTGTATTTCTCTTGGGTCATACTTCTTAAACCTAGTACTTTTTCCCATTGTAAAAAGGCCATAAAATGGGGAATTAAGATGTGAGGGTCTTTCCTCCTCCTCCCCCCCCCAAAAAAAAAAGAAAAAAGAAATTATGCCAGAATTAATTGTTCAGAATTTCAATCTCCATTGATATTAAAATGATGTACTTGAGTTCTAGTATTCATTCACCAAGTTGTTACCATACATGGAGTTATATGATACTGATTATTTTTTACTTTAAAAATCAAATGTATACTTTTTTGACATCATGATAAATTTCTAGTGTGTAAAAAAAAATTAAAAAAAAATGCACACACCATTTAGTAGTGGTTGTAGGGAACATTATGTATTTATAGTGATAGTAATTTTGAAATGATTCTATTCAACTTCATATGTTTAAGTTTAGTGAATAATGGACAATGTTGGTACATTTTCATTTTGAAAAAAAAAGAAAGACATTTGTGTTTGTGTTCAATCTCATGTAAAATCCAGTCAAATTTGATTTCAGTTTCCTTGTCATGTGTGATGTAAATGGCTTTTAAAACATCTTCTATTCTTGGTTGACAGCAAACCCAGACTATTTAGTCTACTTAGCGACAGAAGGGCATTAACTCCTATCCTTTAACAAAGAGTTAATGCCCTTCTGATTTTCAGCGCAGGATTTGTAAAACTCCTGTACCCTTTGCTGGTATTCTATATGCTCTTCAGTTCTAAGTATGGTCTTGATAGAGAGACAAAGGGTGATAAATTACGATGCCTCAGAAAAACAGTTTTACTCTCGTATTGTGCCATGTATTTCACTTTCTAGTGTGATCACCAGCCATTGTCCCGTTGTACCATCTCCTAACGTTTCCTCGTAAGCGCAATTTCCCCCATTTTTTTGTTCATTTCACTTCCTCAATGTGTAACAAAGGGTATGTGGCGGGAGGAATGGCCATTTTGTGTAATTGGATTAGGGCACTTTTGTCTTCTACATCTGAAGGAAAAGGAGGTGCGTTTGAATAATTATATGGGCACGAGTCCATGCAGAAGTGGAAAATGGCATCCTTAGCACGTGCGAGTGGGTATAGATGGTGTTAATCGTTGTGTTGGGGGTAATTTTTGAACCTGAACTACCATATCCTAAGAGATATATTTTGTCATGCAAATGCTTTTAGGTTAAATGCACTTACATGTATAATGTAACTATTCACACTTTAAAAGAGGTGATGTATAACTGTTATAGCCATTTCACAGTAACAGCTAATTCCACTAAATGATATATCAAATGAGGCAAACGGATGTATCCTTTGCCAATTTACTGTCCAAATAGATGAAAGTGAAACATTTTGGTGTGGCAAAGATATTAGAATAATTTCCCATTAGATTTTCACTTATAACTAAAAATGAAAAAGAAGAAATTTAGAATTAAGTTGCAGAAAATATGAGTAGTTGAGATAAATTTATACATAATAGTTAACAAATGAACTTTGCCCCCCAAATTTGTGTATTAAAAAAGGAAATTACATGCATAAAGTTCAGTTATTATAAAAGTTCAGGGGCCTCTAGCAGAAAGAGTTGTGTTTGATTGCAGCTCTAAAAATTTAACTTTAAGTGATTTTCAACCAATCGGGATCATGTATGTACGGCCTGTGTTTAATATTTTGAGTCATATTAATTCATTTTTACATTAAAAACAACTTAATTCAAATTCAAAATCAAGTAAATAGTGGTAGCATAGGAATGTCATGAACACCAACTTAGTTGACAAATAGAATTAGTCAGAGCTATTCATGTGATCAATGTGTAGGTAATTAATTAGCTCATAAACCTGTCAGTTGCTGCTGTCATTTAAGTTTGCATGTGAAAATAGAATTCCCTTTTTTTAGAGCTGGTTCTATTACTCGTACTGCTCATGAGAAGTGTGATAAATATATTTCAAGAAGCCCTTCACGATTTCCTGTCTCCATCTAGTTATTCTATATCTCCAACCTATTTCACCCACATCTATCCATTTATTTTCCCCTTTACTTTGCCTCTACATGTTTTCTTAAAAGAGACAGCTTACTATTTTTCAGCCCCCCTCCTCATTCTCTTTCTCTATCTCTCTCTCTCTTTCTCTTGTTCTCTTATATCATTTTCCCAGTCATATATATCTTTTTTTATGCTCTTGTATAGTATTTTTCAATTTTCAATTTTCTACTCCTCCCTCCTGCTTCCTGTCTGTCTGCCACCCCTTCTCTCTCTTTCTCTCTTTTCTTTCACTCACTCTTTATCTCTCTCACTTTCTGTCTGTGTGTCACAGCCCCCCTCTCCTTTTTCTCTTCCTTTCACTCACTCCATATCCCTCACTTTATATCCCTCTCACTCACTTTCTTTGTCTGTCTCTGTGTCTGTCTCTCTCTTTTCTCAATCCATCCATCTCTCTGACATGACTGTATGTGTGCACTGGTTTGGTTTATTGGATTGTAATAAAAATCATTAAACATGCAGCTAAAAGCTGACATTTCAATTTACAAGATAATATGCATATATAAATACAATTGGTATACATTAAAATATCAATTAAAATACGTAAATATATATGACCAACGTTCATTTTCTACTTCGTTATGAATTTCAGGGTTTCATGATTTAAGAGGAACAGAGCGAAAGGTTCTGCCATTTTTTCCATGCAATACAACATCATCCTTCATAATAACAATCTCTCTCTTTCCCTTTCTCTCCTGTAATTCTCCAGGCGCAGACACTCCAGCTGGACTTCCTGATGAAGATCCTGCCAAACTACCACCATCTCAAGAAATCCACCAAGACCAAACAAGTTGAGAAATCTTGAGACCTACATTATCCAGTGTAGACCCAATACCAAGACCTGTTGCCATGTGGACTTGAGAGCAAAAAGACCTACGCAGTGCCGGCCTAGCCGAGACCCAAAACCTCTGCCATATAAGCTTGCCTCTTTCATTACCAACATTCTGTTTTAGGCTTATATGTGCCACGTCAACATGAATTGTGGACAGGCTTATATGATATTATTTTCTGGTCTATAAAATACCCACTTAGCAATTTGCACCTTTGATTACTAATAGTATCTTAGAGAACTTGCTATCAAAGTGACAGTGAAACAATACTGTGCATGTGTGTTTATAGGTATGGTTTATGATTTATGACGACAGATATGAAGTAACCATGCACAATATTGTCACCAGTGTAGTGTGTGTAAAAGTGAAAATCTCATTCTTTTCTTCAGTTGCAGATTTAGCTAACGTAATAACATTTCACATAATGTCATCATAAAGACAGTGTCCAAACTTCTTAACTGTACCTGTACATTTATTATGAAGACAAGACATGAGATTTTGAGCATAGTACTTTTTGGAAGAACAGTTGGGTATTATTGAGTGAATCAGGCCATATTTCTCACTTACAGGTTTTCTGAAACACTGAATAGGAATTTAAATCATGTTTTTTGAGGAACTTTAAATAATTATTATGTAGATGAAAAAGAACATAGAAAATCGAATCATACCTAAAATATTTTTATAAACGATTGTAATATTTATTTGGTTCCTAAATATGATATTTAAACTTATTTTTCAGAATTTATGGTACATGTGCATGGAAAGTGAAATAGGAGCAGACATGGATGAGAAAATACTTCTCCGAATCCGTGATCTTTTGGAAGATTTCATGAATAGTCTTTAAGCCTCCATTTATGAAGAAACTCTTATAAGCAGCTTAAGTTGTCTGTAAGTTTTGATTAGAAAAAGTAAAAGCTGGATAGATGTTGTCAAATGATGATAATGGTAATGAGAGCCCAGATTTTTTTTTTCATGCAAATAGATTTTGTACATACAGATTATGTAATTGGTTCATCCAGGTCCATGCATGACCAGAGTGCTACATTGAATGTAGGTAGATAAAATGAGATTTGAAAAATGTTACCACCCATTCTTGCATTTCTAGCTAGTTTTCCTCGGGAGGGGGTGGGGGCGGTCTTTTGATGATATAGTGAATCGTTCACTTTCAGTCATGAGTTTTGAGGGTTCAAACCCCAGCCTGGCACTAATGTTATTTAGCAAAAAACATTCTACATATACGGCACATTTTACTCTTGTGTAGTACATGTAGACGGGTACTTGGTACATGAAGGTATGCTTTCAATAATGTGAGCACTGGATTGGGTTCCCTACGTGTAGCCTTAAGACACAGTTGTGTAACATAAGGCCTTGAGTACCACTACAAGGGGGGGGGGGGGGGGAGGGCGAGAGTATTATGCACGAAAACAATTATTACATTACTACAAATATAACATATAACAATATCATTAAGCAGGTAAATTATTATTTAATTTCTAGACTTTGAGATTGACTTCGAAATTAATTAGCACCCATGCCTGTTAACCATTGTCGACCCTTCCATATATGCTGTGCAATATTATCCTCCCGGAGAGCTGTACTCAGTCTGATTCATATTTGAAGTTGTTTTTTTTTTAAGACAGACTGAGCAGCAATTTTCATTGCCATTACAGCACTTGGGGAAAGATAAACACAATTAAAAACCACTTTCGAAAAATCAACTGAAGGCTATTTCTATAGCCCTGTCTATCACCTTTAGAAATGTGCGAACATTACAATGGTGTATTATGTAATCCGAACCTGATTTCTATGGGCAGTTCAATAGACCTTTGAAATGAGTTTATTTTTCAAAAGTAGTTTTTATCGTGTTGATAGTGTCTTTTAAATGAAGAATATTAGTCCAATACCACCTGGTCTATGACCTTATTTCAATCTGAATACTTATCAGTCGCAAAGGCTTTAACAATTTGTTAGATTATATCATCTATTTGGTGCCAGAAGGGCGTTAACTCTGTACAAAGGATGGGACTTCATGCCCTTCTAGCTCCAAACCTTGGCATAGGTTGTGTTCTGTAAAAAAGGAATGACGATTACTGAATAGATAATATGAAGGGGGGGGGGGGGGAGAAAACAAAGAATAGATAATTGGAAAGTATAACATCTTTGTGTAGTATTTCTCATTCATCTTTAATGTACATAGGCAGTATTTAAAACTAGATTGTTTAGTTGGTGAAGTTTCGGTAGGATACAATATTACCAGAATCATTGGATTTCAGTTTAGATAAAAGGTATACCAAGTAAACTGTTCTTGCTTTATGTTGTATACGAAACGTTTTAGTGCTGTAAGAATAGAAAATAATATTAGTACAAATGGTTGTATTATGGTGTACATAATAAAGTAACCTATTAAACTTACTATAGGCCTATTCCACATAGACTTTTATTTCTTATATATTGTACCTCAGAAAACAGTTGAGGAGTTAAATTATTTAGATTCCAGTCTACATTTACCCTGTTACCTCTCTTTTCTTAGATTTATTCTCTAACATTTTTTTTTCTGTTAAAAGTTTTACCTTTAAGGGCCCCTGCAACCAAATGCAACCCAAATGCAAGTTTTTTGCTGTTGATGTGCAGGGATGCATACAACTCATATTCTGTTATTCAAAGATCTAGATATGTTTCATAGCTTTTGAAGTGTTTTTTCCAGCCTCCTAAGCTCCACCTTAAAAAAAGCTCCAGATGTCTTTTCTGCAATTACATCATCTGTCAGTCATCAGTCAGCTACACTAACATTCTACAATAGACAGTGGAATGTAACTTCCCCCAGCTCACCACATGCTCACAATAGAATGGCGTGCTTTCAAACAATACCTCTTCATTACCATTCTTTTCCTGGTGATGCTACAGCATGTCTTAACATAGCAACTACTATGTAGTCATTGTATGGTCTATTAGAACAGATGGTCATCTCTGGCAAAGCTACATACCAATTTATCCCCTTGGCTCACTAATGATTGACAGATGACGTCACTGCAGGAATGAGATCTGGAGCATTTTTTGAGGGTGGAACTTAGCATGTTTGAGAAAATATTCAAAAATCTATGAAACGTATTTAGACGTTTGAATAACAAAATATGAGTTGTATGAATCCCTGCACATCAACAGAAATCAACTTGCATTTGGGTTGCAGTGGACCTTTGAAATGAAATAGACATTAGAATGAAGAGTATGTAGTATGTTCACTTTAACCCTCTCATTACCACAAGACTAAAATACTATTCACTTTGTACATTGTGTTGACTTTGGTCCTGACAGGGTTAATACAAACCACGAGACGGATGAAGGGACAAGATAAGGTGAGAGAGAGAGAGAGAAAGTCGGATAGTGATGACAGAAAGAGAAAGAAAAGGGGAGGGGATTAGAGGAGGTAGTTGAAGAAGGAAAAAAAAGATGAGAAAGCGGGGGGGGGGGGGGGGGGGGGGGTGGGGGACTGCAGGAGGTAGTTCAAGTTAAATTTTAAAATATAAAAGACAGCATGGAAGGGAGAGGGTGAAATTAAGATCTTAAACCCCCTGATCAGACGACCTAAACTCATCGTAGTTATACGATAAGTAATTAAATTTTCATATTTTAGAAAAATCATATCTAGTTTTCATCATGGCTGCTGTTCGTGTAGAATTGCTGCTGGTAATCGGTAAAAATCTGATCTTCGGGAGGTCATCGGTTACTAGGTAACACCGGACATAAGTGTTGGACATGTTGGAATTATTTCTTTTGGCTTTATCCCAAATTACCCCTTAGGCTTGTTTCGATTATCTTTAATTACCATCTCGATAATGATGGTTGATTTATCTGACCTAGCACGTCTGAAAGTAAGTCTTGGTCAAACCATAGTACCTTCCATGTCAAATCAAAAAGAATTCACTTCCTCTTCATGTGATAATGGGTGATATTTGTATTTACCATAATACGATCGATGTCGGAAACTATTCGAAGGCTATCTGAGCCATAAGGTGCACCTATTGCATCTTTTGAAAAATTGTGACAACAAAATCTCTGTGTCAGTAATTAATTCTGAACCCAACAATTACCATTGTGCATCTCGCCTGTCATTTCTGTCAACCTGTTGCTATTCATTGTCATTAATGATTCATGACTCTGGGTTAAAAGAGGTGTTCTGGAATTTCAGCTACAATACACAATGCAATTGTGTTCTAAATGAATTACTGATACGCACAAATTTTGTGGCCTTGATTTTTCAAAAAGTGAAAATCTAATTAAATATTCAGAGCATTTTTAAAGAATAATATTCAAAGAGATGTCATAAAACTGACTCCAAATGCATTTGACATCTTTCCACTTTAAAATGTAAAAACATCAGTCCGATACGAGTAAAACGTTTTGAGTTATTAACAAACAAAAAGTGTTAAATGATATTTTTTTACACTAGCACAACATAGTTAAAAACCCCTACAACAATGTTCAGTTCAGATATTGTAACATGGCCTAATAATTTTGCTAAAGGTTCTGTAACATTTTACACCTCTGAACATATAGCCCTGAAAAAAATTATTAGACCAAGCTTCTGTAATAAAGTACTATAATATGCATTCAAACTAATGAAAATGATTTGTCTTTGTATTTCATTGAATGAATAACAAATTCCAGTAATTGTACCTTGCTTTTATGACATTTTATTTCCTTCTTACCACAAATACAATACTTATTATACTTTCAGTAACCATTCTTGGTCTAATATTTTTCCGTGGCTGTAAATCAGTCTTAACTGTTATATAGATAGAGAGCAATACAACAAAGTTAATAAGCTTAAGCATTACTGAAATGCGTAACTCAAATATTTAAACATTAAGGTAATATGGTGTTTAGTACGCAGAATGCACTGGAAAAAAAAAGAATCACACAAGATTCAACTGTCTGTCTTATAACACTAAGCAATATTTTAATTGGCATTGTATTCTTTTCAACATTCATGTATTGATGTTTATATTTTTTAAACATTTAAATAAAACGAACACATATGGACAAAGAAGGGTGAAGATGAATAGGCGTAGGTGGAAGATTGATCATGCCAGCAGACTGATTTACATACAGCAAGTAAATTCATAAACAGAAGCCTTCATTGATACATGAGAAAATGAAAATTTTTTTTTTATTATGTATCCCTTTAAAAACATTGATTTTCGCTATCTAATCAGCGATTGTATTATTGAATATTGGTGTACTCTAATACCGGAATATTATTAGACTTTTGATACGCTGTATGAAATATGTTTATGAAAAGGAGTACATTATCTCACATTATAATTATTCTTTTTCATTATCGAAATATTATCCTCGAGGCATTTCACCAAGGACTTTGGTGTCATTTTTATGACTACGGCAAAAATTGGCTTCAGAATGCCATTGGGAGATACTAATTAGCGATTTGTTCGCCCAATTTGACTTTTGTTACGGTTTCTTCTCATTAGCAAATCCAACAAGGCCTTTTTTGGTTGCTAGGCAACGCATCACATTAAAAGCCAGTCAAGTGGTTCGTACTCCCATTTCTCGGATCTTCCAGATTACTCCTGACAATCTTCTTCTTTTTTTGCTTCACTGATACATATAATTTATTTTTCGTTTTTTTCTTTTTTTCATCATTTTAAAAAAATCTCTTTTTATCATCTTTGTAGGCTGTATATTAGCAATTTGTTCATCATGTAGCCTAAATCAATTTGCAACTATTTTGTCTCGACAAGTCACTTATCTACCATCACTATGATATGCTTTTCATAATTATCAAATTATATTCATTTATTTAACTATTATTTATCTACCAGCATAAAAACAACAGAATATTTTAAATTGACAATATTATACAAAATAGTAACAATGAATACTACACATGTTAGATATTGCGCTGGAGCAGGTAGCACCTAAATAGAGAGAAAGGAGTCCTTGTGTATGAGAGGCTGACCCCGAAAGAGTTTCTATTAGAGTTACTGCTAATGAACATGATTTTTTACTTATGTAATACTTATGTAAAAATTCGATTTACTGTATGTTATTAGAACGCAGAAATAAAAGCAAACAAACAAACAAACAATAATCAATATGATGTTTTAAAATAGATTTTTAATCACATTACAAAAAAGTACACTAGTCAAAAGAGTTTAAAGAATAACACCAAAAAAAACCAAAAAAACAATCGGTTTACCAATAGAATGTGCATATAAGATTGTCTTTTCACTGTAGACCTACTGTTAGATTTGATATTTTTTAAAACTTTGACTTGAAAAAACTTAAAGTTGGGAATGTTTCAATATCAATTTTATATCGAGTTTCATTTGATTCATTTATCATCATTGTGTATTATTTTATTGTTATTTATATAGGAGCCTGGAGATGATGCCGGAAAACTTTATAATTTCATAATATCATTATTACTTTGAGACTTTCACCTTCCCAAACTAGTGTGATTTTTCACAATGACATTTCAATGACATTCAATTTTAAAAAATAGATATTTTTCAGACATGTCAGGTATACTTAAAGGTGGTAAATGGTGATAACATGATGCGTAACAATATAATGTTTCGCGTAATTTGAACAATCACATAATAATATCACAGGAGAGGAAAAGGAAATGACAATGAAATACATGTACTAGGCAGACAAGAGAGACAAAGTATATGAACATGAAGAAGAAGAATAAGATAAAATGACGAGGGCAGAGAGAGAGATGTAGAGGTGGAGAAAGAGAGAGAGAGAGAGAGAGAGGGAGAGGGGGTAGGGAGAAAGAAAAAGGGGAGATATAGAACAGAGAGAGAGGGAGAGAGAAGGGGGATGGGAAGATAGTTGGATAGGTAGGAGAACAAGTGTCATGAATCATACCCACATGGATATGGTTAAAAATGCATGTTTATTTTGTTTGTTTGATTGTTTGTTTGTTGTTGATCAATGAGGAAACAACTGTTGTGATTTACTGATCACACCGTTTACCCAATCCTCCAACCTCTGGGCTGTGATTTTACCCTGTGTTCACGGTTTGATGGCGCGTGAGATTAAAAAAATATAGTGGCTAGGACAACTTCAATTTGCTTCTTACTCAGTTTACTTTCACTCAACTGCTAAAAAAAAACGAACAAAGAAGACATCCCGGTATCACTTTAAAATACTTATCATGTTTATCAAGCAGAGATCTTCAATTTCATTTTCTCTTGAGGAAATATCTAATCAAACGCGTGAGAGGACGAACAGACAATATGCTACTTGGAGAGAGCGCATTACGTAACTTGTCTCTGCCTCTGGTCTATAAGATATAGATATACATTATTGTTATTCCAGAGATATTATTTTTTTCTAGATGAGAAAGCCCCTGCGGTGGATTTAAATTGAAATCATGAGAGGGTACAGAATGATAATTACCAGATATTATCGCCTGAGAATCCTGAAGTGACAACTACCACATCTTAAAGATGACGTGCTTGATTTTCCAGGCGGGAGTGAGCGTTTATTCATACGTGTTTAGTTCAAAACACGGTTGTGTCCGGAGCTCTGTTAGGAGATAATACGGCTTTTCGGCACAGTTATAACACTCACCATGCTCACAGAGCCCAAATTTGCCTGGAGATTAGAGTTATTACAACGGTAACATGGAACAGCGTTTCAAAACTGTTCTACATAAATGTGTTTCAAAACGCTGATTCTAGTTTCGCAACTATAATAATAATAATAATAATAATAGCTACATTTATATTGCGCACATATCCATCCCAGGTGATGCTCAAGGCGCCTACAACTGAGGTGTAAACGCACCCCTAAACGCAATTACAAACTTTCGATATATTTCATCTCCCGTCCCTTGATGCCTCTTTTATCTCCAACTTATCTCTTGACCCACGGAACTTCACTAATTTAATGTAGAAAATGGAGCGCTGGGTAATGGCAAAATATGCAGTATATCTACCTTCACATGTAAAGTCATCTACATGTATATTTTCCGGGAATATCCCCGTTTCCATCTTCAGACTTAGAGCTGAGCAGTAGGAATATGTTTTTTAAGCTGTTGAATTAGCATATAGATGACGTGCTTAATAGTCACTATTATTGCCCAGATGGAAATTATTCCGAGGTAAGACCACTCAGCAAGTGTGCACTGCGGGTGTAGGTTGAAAAAATGGTAAACGACTCAAGCAATTTTCTGTGGTCATTTCCATTTTGTAGAGAGAAAAATATGGACAAAAAGTAATTCACATGAGGGAAGTTATACACATTTAAAACCATTTCAAAATCTGTCATAACCTTTTCGATTTTTTTTTTAAATAACGGGCTACAAAGAGATCGAAGAGAGAGAGAGAGAGAGAGAGAGAAAGAGAGGAGAGCACTATAGGGATGCCAAGAAACAGGAGACACATATTAAAGAGGAGAGAATAATAGTAAAATTAGAAGTAGAAGTAGAAGTAGATGTTAAAGTAAAGTAGAAGTAGAGGTGAAGGTAGAAGTAGATGTAACAGTAGAAGTAGAAGTAGAAGTAAAAGTAGAGGTAGAAGTAAAAGTAAAAATAAAAGTAGAAGTAGAAGTAGAAGTAAAGGTAAAAGTAGAAGTAGAAGTAAAAGTAAAAGTAAAAGTAAAAGTAGAAGTAGAAGTAGAAGTAGAAGTAGAAGTAGAAGTAGAGAATTAGAAGTGGAAGTAGAGGTAGAAGTAGAAGTAAAAGTAGAAGTAAAAGTCGAAGTAGCAGTAAAAGTAGAAGTAACAGTAGAAGTAAAAGTAGAAGTAAAGGTAGAAGTAGAGTAAAGAATTAGAAGTAGAAGTAGAAGTAGAAGTAGAAGTAGAGGTAGAAGTAAAAAGTAGAAGTAGAGGTAGAAGTAGAGGTAAAAGTAGAAGTAGAAGTAGAAGTAGAAGTAAATGTAGAAGTAGAAGTAGAAGTAGCAGTAGAAGTAGAAGTAGAGGTAGAAGTCGAGTAGTGAAGTAGAAGTAGAAGTAGAGGTAGAAGTACGAAAGGAAAAAAAAAGGAGAATTAACAGTAGAAGTAAAAGTAGAAGTAGAAGTAGAAGTAAAAATAGAGGTAACAGTAGAAGTAGAAGTAGAGGTAGAAGTCGAGTATAGAAGTAGAAGTAGAAGTAGAGGTAGAAGTACGAAAGGAAAAAAAAAGGAGAATTAACAGTAGAAGTAAAAGTAGAAGTAGAAGTAGAAGTAAAAATAGAAGTAACAGTTGAAGTAAAAGTAGAAGTAGAGGTAAAGGTAGAGTATAGAATTAGAAGTAGAAATAGAGGTAGAAGTAGAAGTAGAGGTAACAGTAGAAGTAGAGGTAAAGGTAGAAGTATAAATAGAGGTCGAAGTAGATGTAGAAGTAAAAGTAGAGGTAGAAGTAGAAGTAGAAGTAGAAGTAGAACTAGAACTAGCAGTAAAAGTAGAAGTAACAGTAGAAGTAAAAGTAGAAGTAGAAGTAAAAATAGAAGTAACAGTAGAAGTAGAAGTAGAAGTAAAAGTAGAAGTAGAAGTAGAAGTAGAAGTAGAAGTAGAAGTAAAGGTAGAAGTAGAGGTAAAAGTAGAAGTAGAAGTAGAAGTAGAAGTAGATGTAGAAGTAGAAGTAGAAGTAAAAGTAAAAGTAAAAGTAAAATTAAAAGTAAAAGTAATAGTAAAAGTAAAAGTAAAAGTAAAAGTAAAAGTAGAAGTAGAAGTAGAATTAGCAGTAAAAGTAGAAGTAACAGTAGAAGTAAAACTAGAAGTAGAAGTAAAAGTAGAAGTAAAAGTAGAAGTACAAGTAAAAGTAGAAGTAGAAGTACAAGTAGAAGTAGAAGTAGAGGTAGAAGTAGAAGTAGCAGTAAAAGTATAAGTAACAGTAAAAGTAAAACTAGATGTAGAAGTAAAAGTAGAAGTAAAAGTAGAAGTACAAGTAAAAGTAGAAGTAAAAGTAGAAGTAGAAGTAGAAGTAGAAGTAGAAGTAGAAGTAGAGGTAGAAGTAGAAGTAGAAGTAGAACTAGAAGTAGAAGTAGAAGTAGAAGTACAAGTAGAAGTACAAGTAGAGGTAGAACTCGAAGTAGCAGTAAAAGTATAAGTAACAGTAAAAGTAAAACTAGATGTAGAAGTAAAAGTACAAGTAGAAGTAGAAGTAGAGGTAGAACTCGAAGTAGCAGTAAAAGTATAAGTAACAGTAAAAGTAAAACTAGATGTAGAAGTAAAAGTAGAGGTAGAGGTAGAGGTAGAGGTGGAGGTGGAGGTGGAGGTGGAGGTGGAGGTGGAGGTGGAGGTGGAGGTGGAGGTGGAGGTGGAGGTGGAGGTGGAGGTGGAGGTGGAGGTGGAGGAGGTGGAGGTGGAGGTGGAGGTGGAGGTGGAGGTGGAGGTGGAGGTGGAGGTGGAGGTGGGGTGGAGGTGGAGGTGGAGGTGGAGGTGGAGGTGGAGGTGGAGGTGGAGGTAGAGGTAGAGGTAGAGGTAGAGGTAGAGGTAGAGGTAGAGGTAGAGGTAGAGGTAGAGGTAGAGGTAGAGGTAGAGGTAGAGGTAGAGGTAGAGGTAGAGGTAGAGGTAGAGGTAGAGGTAGAGGTAGAGGTAGAGGTAGAGGTAGAGGTAGAGGTAGAGGTAGAGGTAGAGGTAGAGGTAGAGGTAGAGGTAGAGGTAGAGGTAGAGGTAGAGGTAGAGGTAGAGGTAGAGGTAGAGGTAGAGGTAGAGGTAGAGGTAGAGGTAGAGGTAGAGGTAGAGGTAGTATAGGTAGAAGTAGAAGTAAAAGTAAAAGTAGAAGTAAAAGTAGAAGTAGAAGTTGAAGTAACTTAAAGTAGAGGTAAAGGTAGAAGTAGGCCTAGAGGTAACATCAGAAGTATAAGTAGAGGTAGAAGTAGAAGTAGAAGTAACTTCAAGTAGAGGTAAAGGTAGACTGAAAGGTAGACATTTGTTCATGCTCATTCTTTCCAACCCCGGATAGATTTTTTTTCTCCAGAATAAACAATATCTTTATATTGCTCTTAATTCCACATGCAATCTTGGTAAAATTTCCTTCTGCAATGCTGTCTGTGTAGACTTCAGGTGAGCTGTCTGGAACGTAGACGGTTACCCACTTTACTCTTTACTCAATCTAGGTCGAGATTATAGCAAATGTAGATTAATGTCTTGCAATTGGACATTAGCTGGGCTGAGATTCGAACGATTAATGAGCCAATATACCATGACATACTACGGCTACACCGAGGGCAAAAGCGTACAAGGGTGAGGACTGGGGGAGCTGCAGCCGCCCCCTCGAAAATTTTGAACTAATCAATATCCGGGTAACCGCCATCTCATATTCGGGCAGTTGACACCTAATATTAGGGGAGTGAGGTGGCCTTATTTGGTATATTGTGATTACGAAAGTACACTGTCCCCATGTTAATGTCAAAACTTTTGCTCGCTCGCAAAATTGAGAAAATTGAAAGTTGATATTGGGACAAACTCCATCCTGACGAAATTGGGCTGTTTAATGACATTGTCCTAGGCCTAGGGTTTTTTGGTTAAAGTGCCAGCAGGGTATTATTCCTGGGTGTGATTGTCCTGGGGGAGAAAATAGAAGAACAGGGCCCTCTTGCATAAAAAGTTGCTTTTAAACGCAAGTCAAAAAAAATTAACGCAACTTGATTTCAACCAATCAGGATCGCGTATTTGGGACTTGCGTTTAATTTTTTTGAGTTGCGATTAAATGCAACTTTTTATGCAAGAGGACCCTGTTTCTGTCCGTTTCATAAATTTACATTTTATTTTGATATACCCTTTATAAGTAATTCTTTTGTACATGTAGCTAAGTGTTACGCTGGTGGTGGACGAGGTAGGTAGTTGTCCGTGGGGGGGGGGGGGGGGGGGGGGGAGTTGTGTGGGCTAGAGAATGATTCATGCTGTCATTCAAAAGCTCCCCAAAGGTTTTTGATGCCCATGAAGTTGGAGGACGCTATTATGCTCTCAATGTTTCATGATTGGACTATTCATATCGGTAGAAATCAAAGGCAAAAGATAGAGATATCAGGTACAAAAGCTTCATGTTTGCGCGAGTTATTTCCATTAATAAATAAACATATTGTTTTGAGTTCTTGAGAGCCGATCGAATCCTAAAACGCGTATCACATCCATATTTCATACATTCCATAATCTACGTAATGCACTGTGAATGAATATCATCAATTTTACAACTAGATGGTAATACAAATCGGCAGATAATTTCATTTAAGTTTCCCGTCGTTTTCTTGCACTCCTTTTATGCCTTCTTCTCCTGCACCATATCATATTTTCTTCTTCAAAGGATATGATCTTCTATAGCCTTTTTTGGAATCGATTTATGCAGTTTCCTCACGCCACTGGTGGATTAAGAAGGATGAAGCCTGATGCATTTTCTTCTCCTCGTAGCCAGCGATAACGGGGGAAACTGACAAGTAATTTTTAGATTTGCATTTTACCTGGGAAAATTAAATATGGTCATCTCTACTTTGCTAGTCTGCCTGCTTGTTTGTCACTTTTTCGCTCCACCCCCTCTCCTTCTCTCTTTCTCTCTCTGTCTCTCTGTATCTCTCTGTCTCTCTCTCTCTCTCCCTGTCTTTTCGTAGATGTCTATTTCGGTCTCTCTCGCTCACTGCATTTCTGTCTGTCTGTCTGTCTCTCTCTCTCCCTCTGCTGTTTCTGTCTCTGTCTGTCTGTCTCTCTCCCTCTCTCTCTGTCTCTGTCTGTTTGTCCCTCCCTCTCTTTCTCTCCCTGTCTCTGTAACTTCCCTCCATTTCTATCTCGCTCTTTCTCTTCCCCCTCTCTCTTTCTCTCCCCCTCTCTTTCTCTCCCCTCTCTCTTTCTCTCCCCCTCTCTCTCTCTTTTCTCTTCCCTCCCCCTCTCTCCCTCTCTATCTCTTTCCATATAAATATCAGACTCTGTCAATATCTCTCTATGGACTCCTTTTATTTTTCTTTTCATTTTCACCTTTTGTAATTACCTAGCTTCTTCTGGTAATCATCCTCTAATATCTTATTGCTCCTCATCCAAATTTATATTGGTATATCTTTGAAATGGACTGCAGTTTCACTTCCATCTATGTAAATATCTCTGTATTTCTTACTTTTCATCTGTCTCTCTCGTTCAGCTTCTTTCTTTATGTATTTTCTGCTTTGTCTCTGTTTTCGTATTAATTGCTATCTCTCATTCATCTCCATTTCTGTTTTTTAATCCCCTACCTTCCCTTCTCTCTCTCTCTTTTCTCCCTCCTCTCTCTTTCTCTCTCTCTCTCTTTCTTTCTGTCTCCCCCTCCCTCTCTCTCTTTTTCTCCCTTTCTCCCTCTTTATTTTTTCTATTTACTTGTTTTTGCCTAAGGGGTGTGGATTGTAGGCTTTACCTTGTCTATCTCGTTATATTCATATTCTGTTATTTTCATGGCACCTCGGAGAGGATTAGGAGTCCTCATCACCGGTTTTCCAAAAAAGATGAGCTAAAAAGTGACATTTACGGGTTGGGAAATAGATGCGCACGTCTTAAGGAGGAGGAGGGGGATCTACCAGGCTCAGTATATGCCAAGACTGTATACAAGGTAGAACGCGGAAAAATATCGCTGCCATCTTTCTGTCTTCTTCATCGTTGTTTAATTTCATGAGCACAAGATTTGTAGTCAGTTCAAATATGGATATTACTTCTGCTCCATAGTGAATCTGGTTCCAGATGATATATAGATAAAGAGATGAAGAAATAAAATATGCAGGGGTATAAAACAGGAAATAGATAAATACAGATGGAGAAAGAGGGAGGGAGGGGAAGAAAGAAAATTACACAGGGCAGATTTAATTATTTTCTTCATTAACTTTCTGTCTGCGACAGTAAACGGAAGTATAAAAATTATTTTAAAGGGTATTTAATCTCTGTCCAAAAAATACAGTTATACGTTTATTTTGTGTGTTTGTATTTTTTTTTTTTACTGATGTCGTTTTACCTCCTTTAGAAACATAAATTCTGACATGTTGTACCGACGTTTACCATTATTTTACATACATACACTTTTACCATACCACTGTAAATGAAAAAAAAAACAGTAAAGAGGAATGTATTGATAATTTAGACCACCTGTTGCTATATCAGTCACTATATAACTCCGTATGCTCCTGTGGCACACAGCCTATAAAGGAGTATTTAAATTAAAATTAAAATTAATGTCTCCAGTTTAAGTGAAAATAAGGAAGATTTGACATTATACTTACTTCTCTTCTCTTCGTTCACTCAAATTTACAGTACTGGAGTTCTTGAATGGTATACCATATATTGAAAAGAAGCATTTGAAAGGAATATCTTTTTAAAATTATTTTTAAGGCAACTGATATCACCATCACAGAACTGTAATGTAGATTGGTTTAAGCATCTGATGATTAATCGCCAACAGTGCAAATACAAAACACAGTGTCATAACTTAACTATATCTGGAGTTCCGCAGGGATCACCTTTTGCTCCATTTCTGTTCTTATCTGTAGAAATGTTATTCACAAATCGGCCCCTGAACTCTTTCATGTTTTATATGAAGACAATAAAAATAAATAAATCTCCGACACAGATACTTATTTTGCATGTAAATAAAGCAAAACTATTAGAATGGCTTCAAGCCAAAAGACTATCAGTCTGTAAAATATTTTTATATAAGATTAAAATGCTAGTTAACGATGCCAGATCTGAAAAGCCAAATTTCCAGGTGTCTATATTAATAATCGTACATCTGACTTGGAATCCGTACATTCGTGAAGTAGAAGATAAACAACAAAGAAGTAGCTACTATTGATGTTTCTTGCTTGCAAATTCTCTTCAAGCTTATATTCTTCCTTATTCAGTATAATTGCACTCAGCGTAGGGATAATATATATTTATACGAATCGTCTCTAATGATGTGATGCATCACCATCAACCCACACTGATCCTATGTTTCATGACTTGAGATCGATTTGATCCTATTTATAATTTGTTTGATATCAAAAAGTTGAAATCGTGATTACCCAACAGGATCAGTGACAGATATCTGCATTATAACATGGTAATTTCTTTCCAACAAAAAATCTTCGTTTTGTTTGCCTGGAACCCTATATTTATACCATAAGATAATTTATTAGTAAAATATTCACCGTGATACAGTGCTTACCCTTTTCACACGCTATGTTGCGTGTTACATTAATCCTTTTGATGTTTTGAATTGTTATTGTACTAAATTGTAAACATTTACATGCATGCAGACTTTTTGAAAATCGCAATGGTATTTTTCCCCCAATTTTTCTTTTGTGATGATTGTGTGATTATTCACAACATTCTTACTACATTTTACCATCGGTTTTTCATCAATGTCAGTTATCATGGGGGCGTCACGGCGCAAAACGTAAGGTCATCATAAACCAATCATGAGACTTGAAAACAATTTTGAAAGGAAAATAAAAAAAACACGTCACCCTCTGTTGATTTTTACATCAACTAAACTTCATCAGACTTTCTTCCTACTTATTCATCTCATTTTCAACCTACCTCTCTCTTAAATGGTCTAAAATGATGGAATAACTAATCGAGCAAACTGACCAAATCTCTTTAAAAGAGTAGAAAACTTTGGAGTTCACTAAAATTGTAAATGTTCGTATAATTATGATGATGGATATGATCAGATGTTCACTAATAACTTTTAGAGATTTTAATTGGTAACGAAATATATGTACGTTAATGACTACTATAATGCTTATCCCCCCCCCCTCTCTCTCTCTTTCCTTTTCCTACTCCCTTCATCACTCATTTCATGTATCGTCGATAAATATATAAATATATCTCAAGACAAGAAGCCATTTTCATTCTTCCACCGACAGAGCAATAACGCCACGTATCTAACATGCGCAGTAGAACCACTTCAGGCTTCCACTCTCCAACTCCCTGTCTTTCTCTCTCCTTCAAAGAAACGCCACAAACAATCTTAGTCCACGCCCACCGTCATTTGTGTCACAACTTCCTCCGATCGTGACGACTCCAGCAGGCGACTGAGCTATTATCAAACGAGCAGCTAGCCAGCGAGGCAAATCACTTTCACTACTTACAACCACCTACCACCGTCTCTTGGAGCAACCACGTCTCAACTCTCACCGCAGACACACCACCAGCACTCGTACAAAGAGTCTTCAAGAACCAAAATAACAAAATATCAATCACATCTACCTTTCGTTACAATCAAATATCATTATATTCTCAATACTTCATCGTCGTTGTCATCGTCGTCGCTGTCATTGCCCTAGTCGTTGAAGACACTCTTCTGAAGACTAGTCCATCGTTTACCTGACAGGAAAAACATCCAGTGTTAACTCCTTTCCTCGTACTCGGTACAGCGTTAGTTCACAGGTGAGAAATCGTAAACTCATTAAAGATTTGAGTGAGATAAAGATGTAATTTCAAATAAGAAAGGAATAACAAAAGTAACAATTATCTGACACCAATGCTTCATATATTTATAAATGTATTGTTTTGTGTTTTTTTTTTTTTTAAATCAAATACATTTACTGTTTGACAGCTATTTTGATTGAAAGATGAGGGCCGCAAATGCATGGCTTGCACAGTATTTATTCTACAATTTAACTATCATCGTTTCACAAACTATAGTGAGTGTCATACATGTACATGTTATGCAGGAAACATTCACTGAATATTTTTCTCGTATTTGGTGTATTCATTCTCATATTGAGTCCGTTAGGTATATGAATCTTATCATAATGGAATCAAGATTAGTGATACCCGTATCATATATCTGACTGAAATATTGGCTAATTTTATTTGATGTATAACATCTTAATCTTTAACACCAAAGCTAGTTTAATGTTCAAAACTTTAGACGGAAAATGGAAAGATTGCAGAATCAGGGTCTTCATTCTTACACATCGCCGTTAATTTGTTTTCGTATTTGTTTTGCCTTTCGTTTGAGTTTTCTTTCTCCTGATTTAAAAAAAGAATTATCGTCCCGATCTATCAGACAGTATTCTGTTCTTTGTTGATTTATACTAACATTTAAATCTTTATTTTTTCATTTTATTCTATCGTCTCATTCTATATGGCAGTTACATACCATTACTTCTATATTTTAACTTCACACCCATGCACTGAAAAAACGCTTTGTGTTTTAGACCCTGCAAATACATCTTATTTCATGTTACAAGTTGTTTTGGTAGAAACTTTCTCCTCACTTCTTTTCACTTCACTTCCCTAACTGGAGATGCATCATTTGCATGAAACTTAATTACTGCCGCCTTTTATGTCAATGTGCATAGACAGAGAGAGAGAGAGAGAGACAGGCAGACAGAAACGATTCTATAATGTTAACTTCTTGTCAACAACATTGAAAGGTTGCGTGTAGAGACAAACATAATAAGTGAATGTCAGCCCTTTACCAAATTTCAGATGACAAAAGAATCATCATTTTTAGTCAAGTTTGTGTGATTTTTTTTCTTGTAAGATGTAATTTCTCGAAACGAATTCCGATATTATGGGCATATTTTAAAGATAATCTGCCGTCATTTCGACGGAGGAATGCCCTGGGGAGCGTTTCATCAAGCATTTTGTCAGTGAATTTTACCGACAACTGTTATAACCTACTGAAATCCTTGCATCTGATTGCGATGAGAGCAAATTTGTCAGTAAAAATCACTGACAAGACACTTGATGAAACGCTCCCCAGTTGTTTTTTGAAAATGATTACGGTATCCATAATAACAACTGGTGGCATGCGCTTATCGTTTTTGGGCACCTTTGGATTTCAATAATTCACGCGTTTTCCATTTTCCAAAACCGTCTCATAGTAACGGAACGTTCATCTCCTTACAGCTAAAACTCGACTCCATAGCATCCTTATCCATAAAATCCTGGTACAAAGTATGCATGACTGAAAATACACAAACACACAAGCACACAAGATATATCTCCCTCGTAAATATATAAGAGTAAGTTTAAATATAGCATTTATTATCCACATCTGAAATTCCCTTACCAACTGGTTCATATGACCGTACTGAGATACGTTTCTGTCAGTGATGATGATAATAATAAAAATAATAATAGTAATAACGATAACAATAATAATGATGATGATGATGATGATGATAGTAGTGATGATGGTGATGATGAAAGTGACGATGTTAATAATAATAATAATGATAATAATAAATATAATAATGATAATGAATAAAATATAGCGCTTAATGATATATATATACATATTGTTTTTAAATGCTGTACATAATATGAAATAAACAACTTACAAAGAAAAACTTATCCAATAAACAATATAATGAGGTCGAGAATACATAGAAATACAAAGTGTAATATAAAAGTACAAAGACAAAACTACAAACATAATATGATGATAGCATCTTTTAAATTCGCATACTTAAATTCTAGTTCTAATAATTGCGTTCCAGACTTACATATGGATGCGATCATCAAAATAGATATTTGTGTTGGCGTGTTGAAATGAACTTGATATCGTTACTTTTCTTTCTCCTTAATGTATTGAGAGTAACGTAAAGACTTATCAACATAAATGTTCTATACATTGAATAAGGTATGGCCTAGGCTTATTCTGTATAAAGTAACATGTATTGGATGACAATTGACATTAATGAAATTATTTTGCAGGCCTTTCAGTTACTTAAGGTAATTTTCATAATGAAATGAATTAGACCACGTGAAAAGGACAATGAAAGAAAGAAAAAAAAACCACCAATACCTTACACAGACTCAAATCTTTTTCAAGTATACTATTGACACTTGACATGGCTTCAATTTTTGTTTAATTTTTCTGTTAATTCATCTCTAGAGATTAAAGGAAAACATAACTTTAAGTCATTTAAAAAAAAAGATCAGCTTTTAGTGATCTGGGGAAAATTGATGAATAATGGTATTAATTCTATTCGGAACGCGGTAGGGATAACTCAACAAAATTGTCATCATCATTTGGATTTTCACTACCCATAGAATCTTGCTCTAAACAAAAATTGTGGACAACTTTTTTTCCAAATATATTTCAAAAAGTTGAATAACACCTTTATTCTCTCTCTCTCTAAAAAAAAAGAAGAAAAAGGAGCGAGTATACATTGAAAGGTTTTATGTAAACGCCAAATCTAGAATGGCAGCAAATTCTGCGCTTTTGTGCACATCTGTCAAGAAGACTGAAGTGATTCTTCAAAGTCATGGTTTTATTTATAGAATTCATGCATGGTTACCATGTAGATTTGGAAACATGTTTCTAAAGAAAACTGTTGAAGACAATCAAATCAAATACCTAAAACAAGCAGTAGAACAAGAAAACAAACCACAGAAAGAAATCAAACGGACAGAGATTCTGATGTTGGTTTTTTTTTCACACGCTTAGACAAACACTTTATTCATTTCTATATAATACATAACATTCGTCTTGAATGGATACAACAAATTACAATCGATAAAATCATTGAAACAAGGCATATACAACAAAAATATCATTGAATGAAATGTAATCATTAAAAAAACCCCAATGAATATCAAACTGTATATATAACTGTATAACACACACACAAACACCCCCTCACACACCCCACACACACACACCTCTACACACATTGATTTGTGGGGAACTTTATTGTTTTCTCCTATTGTATTTTGTACCCCGCAAGCACTTCTCCTATTGTATTTTGTACCCCACAAGCATGACGGAATAAAGGCCATCATTGTGCTCTATTGTTCTCTGCACCCCACAAATGAATCTATGTAACCCCCCCCCCCCCACACACACACACTCTCTCTCTCTGATCTTGAAAATTCACAAAAGTAATAAAAAAGGACTTCGGTATAAGAATCATGTATTCAAAGATGTCAATGTTCAAAAATGATAAACCAGCAAGCCTGTTAACTTGAATGTGATTATAATTATAATCTAAGTGAGAAATTTTTACACATAAAACATATCTATGATACGCGACAAAGCAAGCTTTGTGTTGATATCAGTCGTCCAAAAACTAAATCAGGCAAACGCACATTTATGTATAGAGGCGCCCAAATATGGAACTCACTTTCAGAGGAGATTCAAAGCGCCCCTCATATAGGTGATTTTAAATCTAAACTGGTATATGAGAATATTGCTTCTCCTTAATTTGTTAAAATACAGTTTTGCTAGATAAAGAGCAATCAGTAAATGAACTTTTTATGATGCTGTAACGTACAATTTGTCGAACTACAGAATGATTTCTTTTCTCTTTTCATTTCTTTTTGCATTTCGGAAATAAAATACTATCACATCTTACGATTGTGGAATGGAAAGGTAAACTAATAAACTAATATAAAACTAATATAAAACTAATATAAAATTTTTAGACACCAAAAACTTACCTTGTTTGTGATTTTATTCCTTTAACTTTTTACTCTGTTTTAATTTGTTTTGTGCAATAGTTTCTCTTTGACTAATTTTATCGAGACATTAAATACGTGATAAATTTTATTATTTTTAACATAACCAAATTATATATTTTGTGTCATTTCACATTACTTTATCGTATTTTATTTTTCATATTTCATATTACATATCTTTAAAATATGTTTATATATTTCAATTTTTATACTGAACTCTTTCATTTTGATATGTTTTGTAATATTTTTCTAAGACTGATGATTTCTGTATATATTATTTTATGCATGTAATTGTTGTTTTAATACTTGTATTTATATTTATTTTTCATCGTATTTTATTGATACACGGCCCCATTGTGAACCAGCCAAGTAGCTGAAATGGGGTTATACCGTGTTTAAATAAATAAATCAAATCAAATCAAATCAAATCAAATATATATATATACGCCTAATGGGTACATTAGGAGGACAGTTTTTGTCTCATTTCTATAGACAACTGTCGACCTAATGACACCAACTGTCTACCTAATGTAGGGGTCGCTATTATGACGGAATAAACCGCATTGTTAGGTGTCGACCTAATGTACCCTTTAGTAAAATATATTTACATGTACGTACATATTATATAAAATATGAGTCTTACTTGGAGAATCCATCTGATCTACTGAAAGGACTATACGTTTGCCTCAAACTATGTCGTTTATCCAAATTCTTTTGATGAACATTTATGAAATATACTGGTTGTCAGGATGCGTTATTTTGCTTGATTTAATTCACATGTTGTATAAGTAAAATATGTTAAATTGATAGAAACATACCATCTTCATTTGAGTATGCTATACTTGAATCCTTTGGGCAAAATGTTCATTTCCCAGTCACGAATGGATTTTCACCAGGTAGTCTTTTAAATGCCATCGCAAACGAATGCGTCGGGATGCATTTCACCGTGTCAAATTAGAGAAGAATTGATTCCCTGACAATCGCTATACCTTCACATTAATCATGCCCATGTGGTTGGATTCTTTCTCACAACATATTAAGTACATAAGAGGTTTTACATGAAGAATATTTTTTTTTAATACCAACAGACAAGGCACTTAATAAGTAAGCAATATACCGAGAGAAAGCAAAATTTAGAATTAATAGTTTTTAATTCGGGGGTTGGGCGGGGGGTTATCGCTTTTCCGAAGGCTCATAATTCCGAAGGTTCGTAATACCGAAACACAAATTTCCCATAGCAGAGGGCCCATAATTTCGAGCATTTGATGCATTACTCAGAATGTCCGTTATTTCGAAGGTTTACAATTCTGAAAATGAAATAGATTTTAGAATTGCGAAGGTTCGTAATTCCCAAATTGCAATAGAACCCTACATAATTTTTCTGAATTTTTCGAAATTATAGAATCTGGAATGTTTTCTCTCGAGAAAATAGAAATAGCAGATCAGATGGATGGTTCAATAATACATGTAATCTAAATATGTATCTGTTTAATGTGACTTAAAATGAATTGTATTGTATTTCAATCTCTGAATTATCATTGAAGCACGAGACATGTAGGTATGGTCGTAGTCCATACTCTTCAGTGCAATGCAATAATCCCTCAATAACGTATTCCTTTTTTCAATTCGAAATTTTAAGTGGATTAATGTTTTCTTCATATAATTAATATGAAGCACAAAACCGTTTGTAATTACTCAGATAAAAATATAGAATACTCGCGAGCCAAAGTGTATTTTGATAGAAGAGTAAATACTACATTTTCCCCTTTTCTTTTAAGGGCTGCTATCAAACTTTGAAATAGACATCAGGAAATATAAATTGTATCATAATAACAAGATGCTGTTTAGTTTATATCATATGTTTCAAATCTTCATTGACATGGGCTGTGTTGAAAATACTAGTCATATTATTCACATGAATAGCCATCCTATTTATGAATTGCGTTATCTAAGAACAAGTAGCTGTTTAGTTTATTTATATATATTTATTTTCATTTGACTTCATGCTTGCTATTCTTAAATCTTGAGGTGGGCTGTTTTCTAACTAGTCATATTATTCATATGAATAGCCACTAGTTATTGTTCGAAAATGTAGACTTTCACAACGGAGGTGCAATTCCTCAAAGAGAGATCCGGGGTTTTGTTTCTTGTTTCGTGTTTCTCACTCCGACCATGTCGGGTGAATTTAGATGAAGACAAGAATGGTTTTGTAAACAATTAGAATTCACTTTTGAACTAACATGGAAGCACAAGCCAGTGATGAAAAGACTGTAGCAAATTCCATTAAATAATAAAAAAATAACACAAACTAGTAATCTTTCCATGGTGATTAGTGCTAAGAAAGGACACCGAAGTAGAACAAAATTAGGATTGGCGTATTTTGAGTTGAGGGAAGTTACTTCGTCCTTTTCGAATTAACCCTTTCTTTGCAAGAAAGTACACATGTTACTAACTCTTCGCATGAGTTTATAACATTGGTATTGACAGGGTCAACGAAACGCTGTCTTCCTTGTGCATTTAATTATCGGGGTATGTTATAACTTCTCTGAATGACTCCGACATCTCGTGACCTTTGATAATTGCACTTTTACCCATTGTAAGAAAGATGGCTGGTGGTGTAATTTGGTTTTCCTCACATTTGAGGTAAATTTGATAAATTCTTTAACGAAAAAGAAAAGATCGTATGACGCGGAAGGTGAATGGCTTGGGGGATATTCGTTTAAAACATTCGTTCAAGAATATGAGATGTTACAGAAATTCAACCCAAATTTCGAATCCAATCCAGTATAGAGATTGCACAGCTGACTGTAACTTTGTTAAATGATGATTTATGTACCCAAAAAAATAACAACATTCGTGAACAACAGTACGGTGGTATGATATGATGTTGAAAATGATATCATGACATGTACATGGAAAATAAAAGAATGTTACAATGGAACCATAAATTAGCGCATCCTAAAGTCTTATTAAGCCACAGATCGTTTCGATTAGCAAATCACACGCAATCCCTTTAGTTACATGGCTATACGAATGCTTCTCCCTCTTATAATCATGTTGTCCTCATGATACACTTATACGGTAAATCTTCACACGCATATTATATGCATCTTTCAAAGCAAATTTTGCTTTCACTTGGACGGATGTCTTTTTATTCGTAGAAACTGAAACAGAATGAGATGGGGCTCAAAGTAATTATGCATTGGTGATTAGGAGGAAATACACTTCATCATCATCATCCGATTTGAAAGTAAGTTCGAACAGGAAATTAGGAAACACAAAAGAATCGTAGGACCTGAAACTGATGTAGCATGTGAAGGTTTAGCATTCAATAGGCATTCCAAACTTAAGAAGTGGTCCTTTTCTTCACGAAGTTGACAAGCATTTCTAGCGTTATAGCTCTTGTTGGATCACGGCGCTCTTTCGGGAGTGTCATACTGCGAGACTCTACATCAGGCATCAAACGGAACTCGGCTCAGGTTATTATACAAAAAATAGCAGCACTTTCAATCTATTTCTTGATTTTTATTCATTCGGATGACCCCAACCAGATACTGATGCTCTTCATAACATTTGTAAGTACTTAAATGATTGCCTCATATGATATTTCCATCGCGATCTATTTAAAGAAGACGACAGGTACAAAGCCTAATCGACCTTGACTTTCATATTGCTTTACAATACGATGTGTCGTTTTAATCGCGCAGAATTATTTATAATAGGTTCATTGCAGTGAATACGTAAGGAAATGTGTGTTTTTCTTTGCCGTCAATACCGCTTTGATACCTCCAGTGGAGTAATTTTTCAAATGCGCAAGGAAATGGCTTTCTTCCTCCAGCGGAATTGACAGCGATATCAGTATTTTTCCCCCGCCGTAAGTTCGCTGACATGTTGTGCCTCGCTACTGCGAGCAGCATGGAGAGCTGGAGAAAAACGCAGTGCATGGAACAATACCTTCAGAAATCAATTCAATAAGAGAAGAAGCTACGTCCTTTTTACCGTCTGAATTCTCTCGCTTCGATAATCTTGAATTCGCAAATCAAATACGGAAATTTCGAGCCGCGAATATTTTCTCCTTCTATTCCTATCCGTTATGATTCTATTGTTATTTATATCAAGTGGTATATTTCAGTTAATTATTACACATGAATTTTTACTATTCTATCGTTCGCACTTTTCTGTTTTTGTATATGTTTTTATTTGATATTCTTAGATATAGATACAAAGATGTGGCACCGTGGTTCGCTCTTTCACTAATTGACTTTCAGTCGAGAGTTTGAAAATTCGAATAATATCCAGATTTATGTCGTTTAAAACGGGTTTGTACGTATATACTATTCTCTCTCTGAATCTAAGGGTGGTTAAAGGGTTTCCTGGACACGATATACCAGGAGCCAGGAGCCAGCAGCTATAAAATATCCAAAACAACAATGAGACATTTTGGGCTGTATTTATAATAGCTAGCAAACACCAAGCAATTGCTTTTTCTAGGCTTTGCTAGAATATCTTTATCAATTTCAACATAGGAGCAATGGCGGGAAATAAGCAAAAGTAGCAATTGCTTGAACGATAAGTAAAACGGTCGTCAAGTCAGAAACAACAGACTTTTAGCTCGCTAGAATATCTTTATCAATTTCAACATAAGACCAATGGGCCGAATAAGTAAAAGTAGCGATTGCTTGAATGATAAGAAGACAGTCGTCAAGTTAGAAACAATTATTGCTAGACTCTTGCTATGTCAGGTACAGCGGCTGTGATTTTGGACATTTGAAATATTTAACCCTCATGTCAGCTCAGGCTGCTGCTATATGCGATTTCTTTCTTCAATAATGACTTGTGCACCAAGGTGTACGTACAGTGACAAGTTTTTCTCCCTACTTACTTTCCAAAGTGGAAAAAAAGAAATTGGTTGATTCAATTTACAGTTTCAATTGTATAACAGTAATGAAGACAAGTATCAGGGGAACGTTTCATCAAGCGTTTTGGCAGCGATTTTTACCGACAACTGTTATAAGCTACTGAAATCCTTGCATCTGATTGGTTGAGAGCAAATTTGTCGTTAAAAATCACCGACAAAACACTTGATGAAACAAGTAACCAGTAACATACAGTCTAACTACAAGGAGGAGATCATGCAAAACAACTTTTTAAAATGCTTCAAGTTGATGATGACAGCAAATTCTTCATTTTCAAGTAAGAATTTTTAAAATCTGAATAAAAATATGAGCAATTTCTTATCATGGGAATCAAGTACTAGAAAGAAAAGAGGTTGTGTATTGCTTCTTCTTGCAAGCAATTGCTTGATTGGAATATCTGAAGATGCAAGAAAAGGCAGTTTCTAGGTTTGTACTAGTTTGATAAATTCGGCCCACCCAGTGTTTCAATGTTTTAAGGTCTAATACAAAAAAAAACACAAAAACATCTTCTTTCATTTGAAGAAACAAATTGTTTACAGTATCATTCTGTCTCGTACTTTCCATAACGTTGACGGTTTTGTTGCCCGTTAAGCACTAGAAATTCACGAACAAACCGTTCATAATATACTAAATTTCAAATGCTCTATGAAGCATTTTTACCCCTGAAAACGTATGGTATTATTGGAAATAAATGGAAATAAAACTGATTAACTTTTGTTTAAAGGACAATCCAAATATTGTAATGAATACGTGACAATCGATTCACTCAATTGCCGATTTGAAATTCGCATAGATGTAGTGATCTCATTTTTAACATTCATAACTTTCTTGTTCTTTTTCCGATTTCTTTCAAGCTATTACCTGTTTCTCTTCTTTTTCTGCTTTCACACAAATTAGCTTGTTACAAAGGTAGGATAGCCCGATAAGATATATGTGGTTAGCTGAAAAATTTTGTACAAAAATACGAACCCTGATGACTGATATATCTTGTAAACACACATCGTTTGATAGCTCACGATTCAAATTCATGTTTCATGAAATTTAAGAGATGAAAATATTTTCATTCAATTAAGTGAACATATTATTACATCCATCTTAAGTATTGTTGGAAAGAATTATAGACTCGTGATCCAAGCAAAAATGATCGCGGACTATTGTGTTGAAGTTTCGTGAGGGGAGAGAGTGGAAGAGGGTGGAAAGAGATAGAAAGACAGCCTAGAAAGAAAGAAAGAAAGAAAGGAAGGATATGGAGGGATACAGAGGAAGAAATAGGGAAAGAATAAAAAAAATATATATAAGGAAAGAGAGACAGGGGAAAAGAGTGGGGGAGGGTGAGAGGGATAAGTGGGAGGGGAGAAAAGGAAGATGGATATAAAGGAAGATATAGGGGAAACGAGAGGGCAAAAGGAAAGGAAAAAGAGATAAGAGAGAGGGAAAGAAAGTGGACAAAAAAGGGGGAAGAGAGGGGATAAGGGAGGGCGATGAGAGAGAGAGAGACACACACACACACACAGACAGCGCTAGAGAGAGAGAGAGAGAGAGAGAGAGAGTGGAAGAGAGAGAGAGAGAAAGAGAGAGAGAGAGAGAGAGTTGGTAGGAAGATGGGTCATGGGATTTAGACGTAGATGTTTGTCATGCTGAACGTAATCTGGCAGTTTACAATATAATGTTTCTACCGTTGATGGGGTTGTTTCAAATAGCGATGAAGCGTCGTTCATGAATTGCCCATCTGCATGAATGACATCTAGGCAAAGGATGTGATGAACAAAAACAGCAATCAAATATATAATCATGTATCATTTATGTATGTAAATGATGATATCATCATCTATATAATTTACTTCTCCCGATATAGTTCTATGTTAACCATTTTTTTAGAGAGATTAATAGATAAAAAAAAAAGACCGCTTAGTCCACATTCACATCTGCTAACTTAATTTGTATTGTTTGAAGATACTGAATAGACACATTGTATTTCCATTGAAAAATACTGGTATTGGACTTTTTAGTCCAAATTTCTGTTTATATACCCTCCCGTGTTTTCCCCCTCATCAGTATCGTCCCTAGATGTTGTCCCGGATGTTGTATTGCTAATTCAGCTTAAATAATACTTAGGCTTTTCAATTAGAAAAAAAGAAATGATTTCTATCTGTTTACTCCAAGTCCTTGAAAAAGTATGGACGTTTATTTTACTTCACTTATATCCCTCTTGTGTTTAATAGCACTATACCCATACATGTTACAGTTTATTTTTCTTGTACAGTTTATGTCGCTTAAATCGATATTTTGCCTGAAAATTTTGAAAACATAGCGAAATAGAATATTTATCGATTATGTTTCAAGTTTAATAGAAATAGTATATGAAAATTATACCCACCTCCAAAATGGTAACTAAGCCTGGCAATATATTATTTCTGTATAAACAGAAATATGAACTATAACCACGCATTTTTTTTTTGTCGAAAATGTTTTTCTACGTTTGCTTATTTTCAGCATAATATATCCTGCCCCCTATTTTTCTTCTCTATTTTCGACTTGCTTTCTTCTTGATTGTCTGCTTCTCCTTCTTCTTTTCCTGCTCTATAACACTCTCTCTCTTAAGTCTCTTTCTCTCTCTCTCTCTTTCTCTCTGTTATTTCCTTTTAATCTTCAATTTACTCGTTTTAATTCACAATCTGGCGGGGGTTTTCAGCTTTGTCCGTGAATACAATTAAATTCTCCGTGTCTTCTAAATCATCGTACTTGCTTTTAAAATGATCCGATGATTTTCATTCGAAGCAATGAAGTCACCTTTCTTTTGCACATCGATTTCAAATCCTGCATAATCTTAATTCAAAACTAATCCGCGCGCGAAAAAAAAATAATCAAATTCAGTTGTATGCGAATGCCAACATTTTTTTATTTTGAGGCCATAACAGCGGATGAATGATTTAAAATTAAATAAAGGGGTATAATACAATCCTCTACAGTTGTTGTATGAAATGTCTTGATACTCGACTGACCTTGTTAGCAGTTATGATGTGGTCTCTAGAGTTCGCTGACTCACGCGCTTCATCTCTAGCTTTGTCTTCCACTATCATGTTACCTAGCAACGTATCGTCCGCGCATATCTTATTGCTTTATGATCGCGATTTCACGAAACGTAATCGTGTCATTTGCGGTTTTTCTCCGAGTATGTGTATGAGTTGTGTGTGTGTGTAAGTGTGAATGTATACCGTGTGCGTACGTATCTTCAACTTTATATGGGATCAAGAAATTTTTTTAAAGTAGAACACTAATGATTTTAAATATTGGCTTAATACTTATTATTGCATAGATGGCATAAATTAAACAAGGTTATCCAAATTTAAAGCTTGGAAACATTTGAATTAATGATTATTATCAATTATAAAACGGTAAAATACAGCCCCCGATATAGCAGCTGAAAAGCTCCTTGAACGCTGCTGAGATGTGTGACGACACAAGAGGGGCGAGTCCTGTCTAAGCAGACGATGTCCCATAACATTATACACATTTTCAGTGCCTGTTTTGTCATCTCCTCTTCACTTATTTCTCTTACTTGACTAGCGTCAGTCTTAATGTTAGTCTGTTGCCTCACTCTTAACTTCGTGTATGGTATTATTTTGATGAAAAATGCAGCGTTAAAAAAATAAAGGAATCAGTCACTTGTAAACAAAATAAGACGCCATTGTATTTTCAGCTGCTTGCACCGGGGCATGTTCGGCGTTTCAAGAGGGAACGAATACCATCCAGCTATTATTCGCAGGGCTTTTCAATTTGAAAATGGGGTTTATTTCATTGATCATTGACCCTTCTCCTGTGTATTTACAATCAAACGGTTTTAGTTATCAGAATCAGTTCACTTTCCCTTTTAGAATGGTGTGAAATAAGGTCATGTTTAAATGTACCAAACTCTTTATAATTTGATAAATAATTGCATTGCAATTACGTTCATTCATTATAGGACGTCGTCTGCTTAAGCAGGATCGATCCCTCGTATGACGACATCAAAACATCGCTATATTTCTGGCGAATCCTCGGATATTCCACATGCTGAGAAGAGCTTTTATTTATGTTGTTTTTATAATCATCATATACGCAGTTGACATAAAACTTATACGATTGCCATCTGTAAGCTTCCCAATTTCTAGTGATACATTAATTGCCATATTTGTGATTTTCTTGAGATTTTTCTTGAGATCAAAGTGTAAAGATGATAAAAATTTACCTCACACGACGAAGCAGACAATATGCATACTATATGGTATAAGAATGAACAGAATGCTGTTATCACACGTTCACAAATGAATTTTTATATTATAAAGGAATGACAAATCTTTAAAAACAGATTTCATCTTGGTATCGTTACTACAAAGACATTTTTACTTTTTACAATGACTGACATTACTTTTTAAGTCTCCTTTCAGTGCATTGGATTTAGGTTTCGACCCTTTATTTCACTCATTTTCAGGCAAAGGGAAATGAACCTCTTTTATTGTTTTTTAAATTTACAGTTCGCTAAACTTTACGTTGAATTTTTTTAAAAATTCTTTTGGCATTAATTGCGAAAGTTATTTTCATATCTGGGCACTTTTGACCGCAGATTAAACCCGTCCGTTCTACTAGTGCATGCAGTCTTCTCACGTGTAAAACCAATGTTTTTGGGGTTTTTTTTTCAGTGGTATAAAACTTACCTTCGTTTTATTTCATAAGACAATTTTATAATCACAACCATGCGTAAGATCGATTTAATATAAATATTTGTTGTTATAAAAGACAAAAAAAAGTTTGATAAATCAGCATCACGTGTATACTCGTTCTTTCATAATATACCACACGATAATTAGAAATAAAACTCAACAAAACCAAAAATGTTGTTTAGTCTGCGATCTAGGTTTCGGAATCAGGTCTGAAACTCGTTTTATGAAGTATCCACGGACAAAATATCTTCAGACTTATTGCAGTCCAAATTTCTTTCCTTTTTTTAGCGTGAAATTGATCTCAATTTTCTTTAGGAACGAGGTGCGTCTATTTTGTCTAAATTCGTGTTGTTGATGTTTTGTCTTATTTGGATCAAGGTGAGTAATTCCTTTTTCATGGGTTTCATGACAATGACTTTGTTATTTGTCGGATAAAACTAGAATAAAAGATCAAGACTTAAATAGATCCGTTAGAATGATTACACAAAATTTAAGAAAAAATGTCAAACGACCGAATATCAAAATGATATTATTTATGATATTATATTTCGTTTGAAACGAATGTCAGTGGGTTCGTCAAAGAAAGACGCTTATTTGGAAACGAAACCGTTTAGCAATACTATCCATAATTATATCAATATACAAATTGGCGACATTCTCGAAGACATTGTTCGGGTAGGAAAATATTGTCAAGTTACCCTAATTCCATATCGCATTATATTCTTACATTGAAATGATAGAATTAGTATAAATACATTAGTTGAGTTTAAGAATGTGTCGCGCTTTCGACGGTTCTATAATGATTCATACATGAGGTTGTTATCGAAATACTTTTAACAGTTGTGTGTAATCAAACTACAAATTACACGAGTTAAAATCAAACAAAGAACTTATGTCAGTTTATGTAATTTTAGGCAGGCCTGGATCTTGATCTGACGCTGATGTCGGTAATTATAATGAATGAGGAAGAGAAGAATTTACCATTATGCAGTGATCTATTTTCTATGTACGTCGAGAAGGAAATCTTTTAAAATGACAAATGGGTGCCAAAACCAAAACCTTCTATTCTCGCAACGCACACATGCGCGTTAGATCAAACATTCATTTCCTCAAAGGTGATGTTCCTTGCTGTATTCCCAGTGCGATCGATCCAAAATGAGTATTACGTCCTCTACGTTGATCAAAGCCAATCACTGATGCCAGTGCTTCGTTGTAATCACGCGGCTCCTGCCATTGAGGTACAGCCAGTTTGAATCTCAGCTCTTTTTCATCGCAATTACAAAAATAAACAATCTTTATTAAATTTGATTGAAATCTTAACTTCTCAAATGCTATTAATTCTATTCTTTTCTGGGAATGATGGTAACAAAAAGGAATGCATTATAAGTTTATCAGAAATTGAAAAGGAATCCTAGACTTTTTAGCTTACGTTACCCCCCCCCCCCACACACACACACAAACGAACTATGCATACCTCTCTCCTCCTCATATTGTAGTTCACAGTTTCCCTCTTTATCGCGTTCACGTCCACATGTGTAAAGTTTTTGATGATAATTGGCATCGCCTACGTATATAACTGCGTGAGCTGATCGGGTGATTATCATCATTTCACATACCGATTATATTAGATTATTATCACATTTTCAAATAGTTCTGTAAACCCAGCAGGTCTCGAGGTACGCTTAAAATGACAAGTATGTCTATGGCGGTCATGCTTCCAATAATGATTCTAAAACGTTTTGCGAGTAATGGTTTCATCAGGGAGCTGCACGTTTATTCTATAACAACTTTCTCGTTGACGTGTGAAAGTGAGCGATTTGAGAACAAAAGATTTACCGCTATATACCAAAATCAAAATCAAAGATAATTCAAGTACATACATTTATTTCACTTCATAGCTATAGACATGCATAAAATGAATGTTTTGTCCGTTTCAAAACTCAAACATAAAATATTCAATTTACTCACATTGACGTAAAATATGTGAAAATCAGCTGAAGAAAGAAAGAAATACACTGATCTTGTTCATATAGTTTCAATTATGATAAAATAATTATAATACAGTTCAGGAAAATCCAATGCATAACAGGGGTAAAAAAGAAGAAGAAGAAGAAGAAGAAGAACAAGAACAAGAAGAAGAAGAAGAAGAAGAAGAAGGTGAAGAAGAAGAAGAAGGAAGAAGAAGAAGAAGAAGAAGAAGAAGTAGAAGAAGATGATGAAGAAGAAGAAAATGAAGAAGAACAAGAAGAAGAAGGAGAAAAGCTTAGGGGCAATTCCATGGTTAGTAACGTTACACTTTATCAAATTTTATTATTTTTGATACAGATAATTCAATAGCTTTTTCATCTGAAGTCCTACTCTTGCAAATATAATATATTTACCTAACAAAGGTCTACAGTACATAAAGAAATCAAAAGTAAATGAATAAAATAAGAGCTGTAATGAGAACGTTTGATGACGGTAAGTAACGTTACAAAAAAAGGACATGAGAAACAAACCAAAGTTTTTGAAAAAAATATTCCTCCTTATTGTATTGTACCTCAAATTGGAGCCATATCAGTATTACTTCTTAAATGATGACAAATGTTTCCCCAAATTGCTTAGAGATTGTATCTCTCAGTTTGTTTAAGTAGAGCCCAAAACCTTGGTTAGTAACGTTACGGTTAGTCACGTTACAGTTTGTCCAGTACTACATATTTGAGATTTTTATACCTTTTCAACAACTTATTATTGCCTACTTTCTTTTAAATTGGTGTGACTAAATGCCCTACAAATTATCTAATTGAAAAATTCACAAAATATGCAGTATATTTCTGTCCATGACTAAAAAACTGTGTGAAGTCCCATCTATCTAAATTTGTGTATGGTTCGGATTCTTCTATAAGGGCCATATTAAATAAAATTGTTTTTGGTGAGTATGAAACCCCTTTGTAAAAACAATTCCTGTATTTATTTAAACCCCCAAAATCGACCTGAATTTGAGAAAGAGCAAAAATAAAGTTTGGCCTGATGTCCACTTAATCATGGAATTGCCCTTAGAAATATAGTTAACTCGGTGTTTATTCTTCTTGCTGTCACAATCATGGCTGATTAGTTTCGCGTTACAGATTAAAAAGATAAACAAACAGGAGGCCTGTATTTAAAACTGATGCACCTTATTTATTATAAAGATTTGTATTGCCCTATATAGAAATTGAATATCATACAGTTGTAGCTGTTCCCTTTATATACGATTTAAGGACAATATAAAGTTTCTACGTTATGTATTTCTGTACACTGAATTTCATCATGCTTTCTTTTTTTTTAAATCTCATATAGGTAAACAGTACATTATTCTCTTTATATTGAATGATTCAGCAGAATATATATGTATATATATATATATATATATATATATATATATATATTCCCTTTCATCACATTTGCATGTATTATTCTTTAAATATAAATATATAATATATATAGAATAATACATGCAACTGTGATGAAAGGGAATATATTGAAAAATATCTTCAAATAAAAGGTGAAACTAGAATTTCAAATAGGAAAATCATTTGAAAATCCATTTACACAATAAATCAATACCCGTAAAATTTATATAAGTGTCCATGTGACGTGTATTTTGTTCGTTTGTTTATGTGTTGTTTTTTTTTTTTAATGAGAAGAGGTTAAAAAGTTAGGAAGTTACATCATTGCATTGTGTTGTTAATTACAAAACAGACGAGAAGAAAATACAATGCCAGCTTTATGTCATTATCTTGCGGGTTTCATCATTATTTTGTGTGTGTGTGTGTGGTGAGGGTGTGTGCGTGTGCGTGTGTTTTGTTTTGATTTCCTGCGGAATGGGGTTAATGAACTTGGGGGCAATCAATTGTGATATAATAATATTAATGAATTATGATATTATATAGATGTATTAACACATATATTATATAAGTTTCAAAATGGTTGTAAAAAGAAACACTGGAATGCTTGCTGAAATCAGGTGGCCATTTGGTCGGGCGATATCTTTTCTCAGATCCTCCGAGAACAGGTGACGTCACACTACTAGGGCTTCTATCTAATGAATATTCGGTGTCAGCTGGCTGGGTGGATACAATGCATGCTCGCTCGATCGGCCGTGCAGATTCTTGGTGAATTGCACTCAACAGGCGAAAGTGAGGGTTGGCGAGATCCGCAAAAAAAGCTTTGATGCTTGGCGGAGAAGACGGCGGCTCAGATCATGCACTCGTAAATCATCATTCAGTCAACGCACGCGCACAGTTCACACCACCACAAAACGTCTCAGCATCGCAACTGATTTATTGTCATCAGTGTGTGTTGTGTGCTCCGCACCGCATTAATAGCCGTAGATATGAGCACATAGCTAAGCACGGCCATTTCTTTTTTGTTTGTTTTTATTTTTGACCGCATTTCACAGAAATGATGCCGAAAGAAATGATGCACGCATGCTTGTTTATACACCTTGGCGCTTGTACCAGCTCATAGTCACCATCGATATTCTCAGTTGTCACCGACGGGAAACTCTCCCGGCAGTGTGACGAGAGTTACACCTCCCGCACTTTGAACCGAAGAAGGTGCACAAAATTCGCTAGCACAGCACTCCATGACACATGCTCTCGTTTAAAGACTTTTTACAAATATTTGGGATCAATCATGCCATCAATTTTTTGATGTGATGATAGCACTGAACGACAACAATCTATGATATTTTCTCCTTACATTCCTTCGCAGAAGAACTGCTTGCAGCTCGCCGTATATCTCGGTTGAACAAACTCCGGGTTCTACGGCCGATCATCTCAGCAGTCTTAATCCTCTTACCGCAATCTTGAGGCCATCATCAGTCTCTTGAAAACGCACAAGTACAGTTCTTTCACCGACGAAAATTGACGTAAATCTGCTGTCTACTACTGCTAAGTAGGAGACAGCGTGAGAGAGCATTTTTCAACCATTCCGCCGACTGCAGCAGTAAAACTGAAGCGGGAGCAGAGAGACACCAGCGGGACAGAGATCCTGTCGTCTGCCCCTTCGCATCACCTGGAAGTAGCCACCGTGGGCAGCTACGCTGAGCTAGAGGCAGGGGACCCTCAGGCTTTGGACGAGCCCAGTAGGAAGCGACTTAAAATGTCCACCGTTAGCATGGATTCGGGCAGCACCACTGGGGAAGAAGAGGTAAGATATTCTTACTTTACTTGTATTTGTATGTATTTAATTTACCCCTTTTAATAATATTTAGAAAATGCACCCCACCCCCTTCATGTATCTGAACGCATTATTTGATGCTTGTGTGATAACTCAAAGATGACACTTAAGAAAGTTGCCGATGTTGATTATGAATATGAATATGACCGAGAATATATTCCTAACTGAGTATTACCTTTGTTGACAACATGGCAATAATATGAATTCATTACAATTTTATTATTTGGCTAGCACTCTCCATTCATGGCAGAAAATTTGTGATTATGCTCATTTACCTCCTTGTTGAATAGCAAGTGTTTTATTATTTTCTCTTGCAATGCCATCTCTATATGAAACTAATTCAAAGAATAGTTTATTCATTAATCCATTTGTAATTACGGACATTATTTCATTTGGTCTTTTTATAGGTTTAAATGACACTTACAATACAATACAAAAGTACAGCTGTTTGGTCATAAAAAAATTGTGCGCGATTTAGTACAACAAAATAATTATTATCATGATTATGTAGGCCTGCCAATATTGGCTGAAGTTATTTCCATTTATGATAATAAGATGATTTCCATGGTATTGCATTTCATGAATAATTCCTGTACAGAAATTATGCATCCCTAGCCTTGTGTCGATTACAATCATACCGCATTGTGTGGCGGAGCTCACGGCACGTGGATAGTAGATTAGAATCTTCCTAATGCACCTGTTGTGCGTTGGTATCGTATTCATAACTCTCGGCAAATATTTGGATATCAAATATAGATACGATCGGTTTCACTCTCTATCGCCAGTTTTTAAACATGTTTTTTTCCCAGTGAAGTAACTGGGAGATGAAAAGTAATATGAAAAGTAATGGTAATGATAACATTACAGCTGCAGCTAGATTGTTATGTTAATCTCTCATGCCGCTAAATGTACATCTTTATTTTTATGAGATGGAGATGCGCCTTTGCATGCTGGGGAAATATATTCATGCAATGCAATTATAGTCCAATGCAAAATGTTCTGAGTTGTTAGTTCTGTTTGGACTTGCTTTAAGTTATTTTGTTCTCGTCCAAAAAGTAAGGGAAATAACGATTTCTTTGTCAATGCCGTAATTCGACTCGGTGATCAATGACCGAGACGAGTAAACCATTGTTTCTATATATTCTGTCCGTTTTCTTCGCATGATATTTTGAAGGCGCAATGTATGTTTTTAGGATTATCAGACATAAATATAGAACTCCGAGTTCGTAATATCGCACATGTTTAATATTTTTCTAAGTCCCGGTGGAGCTCTTGGGAGAACACGGAACTATTAGCTGTTTTCTGTTGTAGTGCTATATTATGCTCTTGACTCAAGTTCTGAATGAAGACAAGGAAGTATGTCTGTATATGAAACTGAAGAGTTTCGAATGACATGTCTGTGAATCATCTTCACAATTTTGTCTTTGTAACAATCATTAGAGCCGCTGTTATCGCCCTTTTCATACGTGGGACTTTTCGTGTCCACTGTAGTTTGTAATGGGAAACACAATTCCATGGCCGGAGGGCAGAGAAGCCACTATTAAAAGCTGTGATCTTTTGTTGTATGGTCATTGAAGCGACGGGTTCTTAGCCGATTAGCGAAGAGGTTTAGGGAAAGTAAGAAGAAGATTCGCGCGACTGAATACATCGGTAGATATGGTACATGCAATATAGAATTTAATGGGCGATCTCGTAACAGTGTTATAGAGTGGTTTTATACGGTGTCATTCATTGTCCACCATGTGAAAAAAAAAAGACTTGAGTGAACGCGGCAACGGCTAATTAATGATAGAGAAAATTAGTGGGTCTCTCTGAATTATCGCGAAGAAACCTCATCCACGTGGCCGTGTATATGTTGCTGCATTATGCTTTTCAACTTTTTTCGCCGTATCACATGGGAAAACGCATCCACTCAATAGTGAAAGATAATCAACTAATTAGTGTTTTCATAGTTCTGTTTGGGCACGATGGTGGCAGTATACGATGCGTGTTCCTGACTTTGCCAATGGCAGGCTCGGGTCGAATATCTTGCCGCTTTGCAACCCCTTTAAAAGTTTAATTTTAAAGCGGTGATTGATAAGGAAATGATGGCACGTTTTGTTTACTTATTATGTCTTGTTGTAGGCTAGGCCTAGGTATAATTAAGATGATAGAAAAAGAATAATACGATCATGAAGGATCTACTGCGATCTCAATCGTATGTCGGTACAGAATAGGTTACATTCATACCGTAAAATGATGAATAAGAACTATGGTTTATATTACAAATTGAGTGAGGACAATTTATATAGCCTTGCATCTAATTTTCCCACGTGTTTATGAATTTACAGTGCCTTAACCCTTGAGTAAATTAAGACGAATGCATCGGGATTCTCCAGCCTACGTTCGGAAAATTGCGTGCAAAGAATTGATCTTGTAAGGTACCCCTCGTCGAAATTTAACTAAGCGTCTTCTGCCGTTCCATAATCTCTCAATTTAACGCCGCCATTACCTCACCCTTTTGCCATTTTCTTGATGGACTTTTTACCATATGCATTTTCCAATCGCGTGCTGAAGAGGAAGAAGCATCATATTGCAGGCACTTATCAATGGCTCTTAGACGTAAATGGCAGCTACATTAGACACGATTTTTCATATAATATCCTACTTTAAAAGCGCGCTCCGGTGCTGCCGAATATCACCATCGGCATTCCCCCTTTTTGATTGGCATGCAGACCCTCCAAAGAGTGCATAAGCCTCGCGCGTTTTTCAGGAAATTGCCTGTGTCTTCACACATTACTTCATGTCACCGTTAGCGTTTATGAGATCGAAGTCGAATCAATTCTTCACGCAGGAATTTCTTGGCGGTTTTTAAAAAGCGGTGCATTTCTTTGGAAAACACGAGTCTGTTTTGCATACCAAACAGGTTGTTTTGGCGCCACATAACTCTGCACGCGATTCTGTCTTGTTGATTTCATGGTTCGCGCGTTGAACGAATGAAGCTTGCGCTCGCGTAGGCTTTCAATACCGGCGACTTCCGCATTAGATAACACCATGTAAAAAAAAATCAAAAAAAAAAAAAAATCGGCGCCCTTTCTTCGTGGAGTTGTCTGTTTTGAGGTCAGCTAGAGAGAACCCGCCGGAGGGCACGAAAATGGGGCACTATTTTCGGGAAAGACAGGTGAACTTCGAAACCTTTCTTTCCATGCGATGAGAAATGGCTGCAAAACAAAAAGAAAGGCCATGTGACATTTCTTGGAAAAAACATTTTTATCCTCAAACAGTTCAGGAGACTTGTTGTTTATAGTCATGTGACTTTCATTTATAAAATAACATTTGTCTTTATTATCATGAGATAATTTAATTCCTTACATGTTTGGAAGATCAATTTTCATAACTACATGTTTGTTTAGAAGATTTAAATTTAATTTTGAATTATTTTTTCACACAAAAATTGACAATAATAATATTCAATTTATTAAGTGCATAATAATTAATACTTATTCTTTAAGTGCTTTAGGGCCTACATACATGTATAATAAACACAGATCACAACAAACATATTTAGTAGATTTAGATTTTAATATGAATTTATTTCACATGAAATCAACGTAAACACAGGTCACATAAACTTAGCTTAGTGTACCAATCACTTGAAAAAATAAATTGTGTACAGTTAAATAAAATCAACAAAAAATAACTTTATCTGGCATTTTATAGGTCAACAGTTCAGGAGTATGAAAAAAAATAAAGAATAGCATGAAGGTGCTCGGGTGGAACCGAACTCTTAGTTGGGTTCCGCCCGAGCCCTTATCTTGGCGAGCATATACAGGTGCATCGAGTAGTCTACCCACGAGTCGTTTTTATGCTTATTAAGAGTGTAATTAAACTTGCAATATCTCTTTATGGAAGTCATATTTGAATCCCATATTTTGAATATAGTATAATGACATGGAACCTCTAACATACAGAGCAAAATATTTTTTGGTGATTAGTGCCCTTCTACAAAACAACATGAAAACCTGATGGAATTACCATCGCTTTATTTATTATGCTCCTCGCTCATCGAGCATAGTGGATCGCAACTGAGATGTTGTGTCATAAGTGAAAGAGATATTTCTTCAGTGATAAAACATGAACCAAGTTCTATGTCCAAGTCTGTTTTTAAAATGTCCCCTTGTTTTCAGCAGTAAGAAGATTAATGGCAACTCTTTAACTGTCTTCTGCCGTCAGGACATGTGCATGCAGGTAGCATCGGAAGAGCAATGTACTCTGTGCCTGAAAGAGGCAGGCAACCATAAACTTGTCCATCTTCATTTACCAGCTCCCTGTTTGTGCTTCTCCTTGCCTGCACATTTCTCCACGTATCCGTTAAAGGAGACAGAATATATTTGAAAATCTAATGTGCCTGTTTTGTCAGCAATATCACACGCTTGGACCCCCGGATTTGCATGTTAGCGGCAAGAGTGTTGCGCCGTTGCTTGCTCCGCCGGTTTCCCGTCGACTTTCTGGTGTGAATAATTCACCAGTGATGAGGGTCTAGAGAATAGAAACAAGGTGAAGAGAAATCTGGAGGCAGACTCTGATCTCTTATTCTTTTTTCTATCGTGACAATTAGACGCCCACCAATCTGTCATTAATCTACCAACTTTGCTTAAGGAGAGAAAAATAAAAAGAATGAAGACCGGTCTATGTGGTAATTGTTCAGGGATATTTACAAGAATATTTGCATACCGGTACCATATAACTTGTACTTCTTTAAGGGTGTTTCACAAAGCCTTAAAGTCAATATTAATTAAGTACTAAGTACACTGAAATCAGGTTGTAAGTCAACATAAAAAAGGTTATCAAACCTTTTTTTCTTACAGAAACAAACACAAAAACAAATTAATAATAACTTTAAACACACTAAATCCACTAAAATCAAGTTGATGGTAGTTGACGCAAGACTTCCCAAGTAAATTAATATCAAAAAGGATGTCAAACCTTTTCTCTTTCAGAATCAAATAACATACAATTGAATTCAAGATGTATAAGTAAAAAATTGAAAAACAGTTTTCAAGATTGCAAGGGAATGCGAAACAAAGCAAAACAAGAGAATAATACTACATTACTTAATATTCCTTTTCAAAAGGAAAATAATACACCAGCTTAGAATAAAACAAAAACAACATCAGTTTAGCCATTGTTCATCTTCCTTAAATATGTTTTTGAGTAAAAAGAAAGTCAAGAGAAGGTTTAACCATAGTTGATTAATAAAAGGAAATATATGCCAGATTGAGATTCCAATTTTACTTTTAACAAACAAGCGTAAATAATCTGTAAGGTGATCAGTACATCCATACTTTATGACTTAAAAGAAGGAAGCATGCATCTTTAAACTTAAATCTTTATGGATAGAAAAAGATTGCAGAATAGGCCGAGTAAGAGGATCACAGAATAATGGTAAGGAGAGGTTTGGTAGAAGCTAATACAAGATTAAGGTGGTTTTAAGATACAGAGAGTAGGTGAAGATTACATAGCATGTGTGAAAAAAAAATGCAACATGTGTGCACTTGTTCAAAGTAAATGCTGGACCTCTTTCCCCCTGATGAAATGCAATGCAGAACAGACTTTGAAAAAGCTAAGCAGCTTAAAAAATGGATTCAGACCTCTATCAAGAACAAAATGATATGGGGAGAATTAAGATAGAGAGAGAGAGAGGGGGGGGGGGGGGGAAGAGTACAGAAAGAGATAAGTGATAGACTGAAAAATGAATATAAAGAATAATGAATTAAGGATAGAAAGTTAATGAAATCATTTATATTTGTCAGTGTATACTTAATGAAACATTATAGTGATTTTGCTACTTTCCCCTCTTTTTATTTCTTTGTTACTAACCTCTGCGAATAATTTTCCATACTCATCTTTAGAAAGTGAATTTTCTTCTATTACACACATCTTTAATACGTGATAATGAATCTACTTGCATTAATGGCATCCATATTTCCATCAGAAAACCCTTCTCAGAGATTTATGGCTCGGCTATTAATGCCAGGTTTATAATCACTACCTCTATAAAAGGAAGAAAATATCATACCAGGCATAATGTATGCATATGAGAAACGAGCTGGTTTTAAGCATCATGTATGCAAATCTTTGTAGGAAGTACAGGCCTGATACGCTCTTCCATCTTGCATCTGTCGCTTGCTGTCATCTGGCTTATCTTACAGTGCCTTCCGCCGCTCCCCAGTGCTGTTCTTATGAATCTTAATGTCTTTCCAGGCCAGCAAATGGTGAAGAGGATTACCAACACACCATATTCATCTTTGTGTCGGCTTTCCTCTCCTTTTTTGAAATCCATGTTATAATTATCTACTAAGATCTTGATGAGAACTATTCAGATTTTATACATCTTCTTAGAGGAAGAAAGTTGCTTAATGAGCATATATGCATGAAGAATTAAAGCTTTCACATGCCCAACTTTTGTTCTTTCATTACAAAAAAGGGAAAGAATTCAAGAAGTGGCATACTCTCTGCAGGTAATGGTATCGTACATTTAAAAAACAGACTTTCTGGATGGGTGGACAGTTTGGTCATTCATTGGTGCACCTTGGGTTGTAACAGTTGGTAGGCAAATTGTTTTGGTGATCTATATGTACGACACATGCTTCAGCAAAGATTGCTCTGTGGTTGATTTCCTACATTGTATAGCTAAATTCCTAACCTTAACCCTGGACCAAACAAACACTTCTACAATTCCAACCCTAACCCTAACTCTGTGTCTTTGATGATATTATGCTTGGAGCATATGTCACTGGTGCAAATGGTGGGTCACCATTTTCTGTCTTCCTCATCTATTCATGAGTAAGAGTAATTTTTAGGTCAGTAATGCTGAATATAGATTTTTTTGTGGTTAGGAAAAAAGATTGTGAGGCATGTAAAAACCCGCAGAGAATGTCAAATTATTAGCAACCAGGAGTATGCTTGATTTACCTTCATTCTTCTGCTTGGTTGGTTACAAGGAGGGCTGCTTACATCTAGGGTGGGTGGAACTAAGCACAGAGTCAGAGAATGAATTAGACAGGACATGGCATTACTGCAGGTACAAAATTCCCTTTGCAAGCTTTTATACAAACATCAACACAAATATATAAGTTGACTTGTCTCATTCACTTAAATGTAATTATGTCATAAGATGATATGTTATCTATGGAAATGTATTTGGATATAGTAAACGAAGAAGCTTGATGGGAGGAAATTGGAACCAGCGGGATTCGAACCTGTCATCTACTGCTTGCCGGGCAGCGACTTAACCACCAGGCTATTCTGGTTCACGGCCAAGTCACGATGAACTGGAATCAAATACCCAAGATCCTCTTCTTTCTGACTCATTAATATTCAAACGGTCCGCCGTAGACAATGGTTAGTAAATGAAGAAGCTTGATGGGAGGAATTTTAATTTGTAAACAAATTTTTAGGCATTTTACTCCCAGTGTTAAATATCGTATGCTCGATCTGTAATGAAAAACACAAGTCAGAAAAAATTGGAACCAGCGGGATTCGAACCTGCATATAGTTTGCAAATTAATGTCTACCATCTCAGAGCTAGGTTAACAGATGATAGGCTTCAAACATTTAAAGTGCAGAAATATTTTATCAAAACTGATATAATAACATATCTCCATTAAAAAAAAAAACTTTCCAAAAATGAATTGTTATTCTTGCTAGCTGCTATTTCCATGTATGACACATATTTCTGGTGTGCATCTCCATGGTGAAAATTAATAGGCTTGAAGTAGAACAAGTTCTGATTAATCATTTTGTTCTCATAGAGGGTAGGGTATCAATTTCCATCTAAATGGGATTAGTCTGAACAATAAGAAACCTTGTTTACACTCTCAGCCCCTACCAGGGACACAATTTCCTAGTGCTTTAAGAAACAATGTAAAACCCTGTGCGAGCAATAGAGTAGCCATGTTTACACTAGTCCACTGTAAGTGTTCATAGGGTGTAAACAATATGGTAACAGTATTTACACTGTCCACTATCAGCTCTAATAGAGTGTTAATGATTGTGTGTAAACAGTACTTAAATGGTTTACTAGTAGCTGTGTTTAGACTAGTCAGTACTGTCCACAGTATTTACACTGTCCACTATCAACTCTAATAGAGTGTTAATGATTATGTGTAAACAGTACTTAGTTGATTTACTAATCTCATTTACTGAATGCCTTTGTCTGTTCACTATCTACTCATGAAGTGATTGTTTCATTTCTAAAACATCCTCCTTTTAGTAAGTTTATTGATCTCACTGTTCTTCTGTTCAAGATTACAATTTGCAGTTTGATATACAGTGAAACCTGTCTATAAAGACCACTCAAGGGAGACAAGAAAAGCGGTCTTTATGAGCAGGTGGTCTTTATGGACAGGTTCCTTTAATACACATTTCAATGAGAAACATTGTTCAAGGGAAACGAAAATTGTGGTCTTTATAGACAGGTGGTCTTTCTATACAGGTGGTCGCTAAAGCAGGTTTGATGTGTTAAAATCACATGAGAATAAATTCAAGCAAGTAGGGTATAGAGAATTAATGACGATGCATCATATTTGCTAAAGAAGTTAACTAGAAAGCTGCAAACAGGATGCATAGCAGAAATCGGACTACCTATTCGAGTGGTTTTGAAATTGTTTACACTGCCTAATGATTATTTATAGACACATAAACATAAGCAGAAATGTGCTTTTTTAAAGCTTCAAATCTGCATACATTTACAGATGGTGAATACCATTTATAAAGCGAAAGAAATACGATTGTAAAAAATTCTATCAAAACCAAGCATAATGAAGGACCTATTTCCCCTTCATCATAGAAAGAGGAATTGTGACTGTACCACTACAAGCAAAACATATTGAGACAAGGAAGTTGTCATTGGCTTGGTTACATTCAATCTATATTTCATCACAAGGAATCATTTTTCCTTGTGCTGTGCAACTTATTTCCCACACATTCATGGTATTCCGAACATATAAATTGTCCCCTATAGAAACAATATTTGCAAGCAAATTAATAATCAGGTGACCAATTACAATCTGTGTGGTAGAATAATATGTTGTTTCTAATGTTTTATAATAAAATTAGTATCAAATTTATCATTTCATTTTTTATGAATATGATGTAATCTTACTATTGTTAGGTAGGCCTATATTGTAAAATCATGAAAATGTTGAATAATTCTTTACTGTGTCCACTCCACTCGAAATATTTTCCTTTGAATCCAGGGAATGATATATGTGGTATAGCACAGCGATTTGCTACGAATTTTAGGTATGATTGCTACACAAATTTTCAGATGTGTAGCAGTTTGCTACATTGCATTGTGTTAAAAAAATTGTCTGCTGACTGAATAGCTATTCAAATTTTAGTAGGTAAATTTATTCCATGATGTCTGTAAATGAAAAGGTATAACTATGAGTAGTGATTCTGGAGTTTGGCACTCCAGAATGCAAAAAAAAAAAAAGGTTTAGCAAACAAGTGATTTTACAAATAAGACAAAAATACTAATGCAGCTTGGCTTAATGAAGTCATGAAAGTCACATATTGATTTGCATTTTAGTAATCTTAATATTTCCAGGGTGTGTTATGTGTTTGACTCGGCATATGTCAAATGAAATGATGCTGTATATTCCACAGCTCCTGACTCCATGCAGAGCTCTACAGTATATTCTGGCACCTTCATTTTGTTGTTTCTTTTTTACTAAGCATATTAAATAGAATCCCACACCTATACAGTTTCCATTCATACATAGAAACCTGAACAAACGAAGCAGTATACATTACACATAATACACACCAGTATCAGGTGTCCAGGACTGCTAGTGGATGTTGTCTTCAGGCTTACACTTATCCCACAAAAAAAGCCCTCTTCTCTCATCTTATTCCTAAAAATAAAGTAGGCCCTTTTGGTTGCTGGTGTGAATGTGTGTATGTACACATGACTGTGGTTTGTGTAAATGTTTGCTTAATAGCAAGTGCAGTTGATGTGCGAAGGAGAACCCAGTTTAAGGTTGAAGGGGCGCATTAATATTCATGCGGGTGCTAGAGTTTTACCCCCTTATGGGGAAGAAACTCGAGTCAGAGTAGAATCCCCTTGAATAAGTGGTGGCCCTCGAGGGCGCTCTAGGCCTGGGGTCGGCAGTTCACAAGCAGGAAAGGTTGGCAGCCTGAATCGTAGAGGATGGGCAGTGGTTGATGGTAAAATTAAATGATTGCAAATTATGGTGATTTTTAATTGCAAAGTTATTGGCAGCCCACATGTTTGAGACAGTAAGATATCGAAACAGGAAAGAATTAGTATTTGTATAAAGGGATCTGTCATGTGAGAAAGATGGCTGAACATTTTATAGAGGTATTACCATGTGTAAATTGGGGACTCCGATGATCAGACTTTCAAATTGCTTCATCAGTAACCATTGAACAGTATTCTGCTGGAATAGGCCTGGACATCGTGGGTATGGAGTGGGATAAATAGCAGATTAGGGAATACCCTGATCAGATGCAAACTGAACACCTATACAGAGTTAACAAATTGAAGTGAATAATTGAAATGATTTGTTCCTACTTTTGCTTAGAATTCACAATTAAATGATAAAAGAAGACTTTTTTTTCAAACACTTTTTCTTATCTACTCCATGATTCCCCATAATACAAACTATTGTGTTTGTAAGGCTCTAGACCTGGGGTCGGCAGTTCACAAGCAGGAAAGGTTTGCAGCCTGAATCGTAGAGGATGGGCAGTGGTTGATGGTAAAATTAAATGATTGCAAATTATGGTGATTTTTAATTGCAAAGTTATTGGTAGCCCACATGTTTGAGACAGTAAGATATCAAAACAGGAAAGAATTAGTATTTGTATAAAGGGATCTGTCATGTGAGAAAAATGGCTGAACATCTTATAGAGGTATTACCATGTGTAAATTGGGGACACCGATGATCAGACTTTCAAATTGCTTCATCAGTAACCATTGCACAGGATTCTCCTGGAATAGGACTGGACATCGTGGGTATGGAGTGGGATAAATAGCAGATTAAGGAATACCCTGATCAGATGCAAACTGAACACCTATACAGAGTTAACAAATTGAAGTGAATATAATTGAAATAATTTGTTTCAATATTTGCTTAGAATTCACAATTAGATGATAAAAAAGACTTGTTTTTTTTTAAACACTTTTTCTTATCTACTCCATGATTCCCCATAATACCAACTATTGTGTTTGTAAGGTGATAAATTGGATAAAGCTCCCTTATTTGTTAACAAAAATTCTAGAATTTTGCAATCATGACAATCTGCAATTTTTGAAAAAGTTCCAAAACTTTACATGAGTTCCCTTTTCTTTTTCCAACAGTACTCATCTTATCACCCATAGTTTACATCAGGAGTCAAATTATTTTTCATCAGTTTTGAAGTTGCCCAATATATGAGAAACCTTGCCCTTTGGTTTTCAAATACTGCTCTTTCCATAATATCCATAGTACAGAATGTAGGGATAGAGCGTCAAATTGTTCTCATGAGGCAGACCTACACCACCCTTGGAGCTAGTAACCAGCAGAAATGGGTCTGATATCATTATTATAACACCCGACCTGGTGCAAATTACTAAATATGCATGCAACGTGTCTAGGGGCAAGAAATATTTTTCCCCTTCATACATTGGTATGCACATTCTAATGGTTTCCCTATGGTGGGTAAATTTATTTGATTAAGTTTACCGTTTTACCACACCACCGGCAATATGGTATATCTTTGGACCTCCTGCCATCGTAATTCAAGCTAATTTTCTATCCTACAATCCAAAAATTGGGGCAGCAAAAATGCAGACGAGTTCTACCGAGAGCGTTGAACAAAGCAATGGCAATGCATTATTTTTCTAGGTGATGTGCTTCGTTAGAAATGAAATCAATTTAATGACTAATGAGAACGATATTCTTGAGAGGCATGACCTGTGAAGCATATTATTCACATTTGGTTATCAATATCTTCAGGAAGGTTTGAGGACATACATATCTGGATGCAGTAACCATGGTGATGTTAGCTGATGATCATTCATGCAGGTGATAAGTGATTGCAATCAGAATGCATCATTGGTTGGTTACAGTTTCTTGTGAACTCTCACTTGAATTTATTCTGTCACAAGATATCTCGTGAAGATCTAATATTTGTTCCTCGTATTGGCAGAAAATATCAAGCATCTAAAAATTAATGTCATTGCTTGAATTTGTTAAGGAGGAAGGGTGCAACCTGTATACTTTAACATGTAGTTGCCTTACTTTAAAAGCAATTTCTCACTTTGGAAGAAAAATATTTGGCATCTACAGATCTTAATTATTTTTGAATTAGTATAGGAATAAAAAAAAGACCTTTGTATACTTGTCCTTACCTCCATTTAAAAGTGATTCAGGGTCAAAGTAATCACCGTATACAGCCATGGAAAATATTATTAGACCAAGAATGGTTACTGATAGTGTTATTTTTGTGGTAAGAAGAAAATAAAATATCATAAAAGCAAGGTACAATTGCTGGAATTTGCTTTTCATTCATTGAAATACAAAGACAAATCATTTTCATGAGTTTGTATGCATATTATAGTACATTTATTACAGAATCTTGGTCTAATAATTTTTTTCCAGGGCTGTATATCTCACCTTAGAATAGATTGAAAAAAAGAAAGAAAAGCATATGTACTCTCACAGGATATCTGCAGACTTCTGACTTAACACACACAGCCTACTACTGCAACTGGATTGCTTCTGTATAAAGCCTATGGGAAAGGGAGTATGCAGTAGTCAACTAGTTAATTTGACGTTGTAAACAACTCGCCTGATTTACAATATGCAGTTAACTCTGACATGTGTGAACCTGGCCTGGCTCTATTGTTGAAGCAATGCAAATTGAGCCATTTGTCAAACCTATTTTGTTCTTAATCCCAAAACGGTGAAAAGAGGTCCCCGTTGGCCTAGTTCTCATTTTCTTCTTGGGCTGGGGTTACAGAATTTCTGTGGAGCATTGATTCCTTTAGCTGAAAAATAGGAATTTTAAAGGGTGACATCTGACTCTCTGTCTCTCAAGTTGATATAGACGGTAATAATGTAAATGGTGTATGTTAGGGGTATTTTCATAATGTTAGATTAATGAAAAGGTTATAGGAGAGGTTGAGGGGCTCTGAATTTAGATTATGGATGATATCAGACTTTATCGTCTGTTTGGAGCCAGAAGGGCGTTAACTCAAATACTTTATCACAGAGTTAACACCCTTCTGGCTCTCAACAGATATGATCTAAAGCACATTGGTCATTGTTTAGGATTCATGGTCGGAATTGGAAATGATTTTAACCCCCACAATGTGATTAGAATCATTGGGGTGATGCTGCCAAGTTAACTGCTGCTAGAGGCTCTCTATTTGCGGGGTAATGAAGACAGTAATTGTGGGTAGGCGGTGGGAGGTTGTCGAAAGACACAAACTCCCCTCGTTAAGGGGCCACATAAATGGTCATTTCAGTGGTGACTCCAGCTGAGGCCTGGACACCAGTTTTGTGTTAAAGGTAATACCTGACATTTAAGATGACATAAACTCATTCCAAAGTGTCATCTACTTCAAAAGATAACTGCAATAACAAACACAGCATGCAATCTGAAAAGCTTGAGCCATTTGCAATTATGATGCTCTTCTTCATTTTACACTTACTATAGCTTTTAGTTCCACAGTTCACTAAAACTTAAGATAAGAAATACTTTATTTTGATTGTACAGATCTTATTGGCTATAGCATTTCGATGTCCTAAATATTTCCTCAGATACATTGTGGTGTTACATGAACAGCAGTGTAGTTTGCTGAGTAAATTAGTGCGCGCTTATTGCATGTATATACATCCATCAAGACAGTGGGGAAAACAAACAAATGGCATTCTGTATTCAGTGCAGACCCAACTGTAATGCATATTTGATATAGTTGATGGCTAGAAGCTGGTAAAGACATAACTGTGTGATTTGATCTGCTCTCCTGGGATCATATCCGGACGATAGAAACTTGTCCTAAAATCAATAGCATGGATATTCAGGACTAACAGGACTAGGCTACGGTGATTAGCGACTGAAAAAACACAGACAAAAATCAATACGAAGAACACTATCCTTCCTCGGTTGCCATTTTAATGATCTTTTTCTTTTTAAGATGTTTTCTTTTCTGGGAATTTGTATTCTCTGACCTGCAAAAAGAGAGAGTTGTATGGATTTATTTAATTTGATTGTGTGTCTTATTACAGGTTAAAAAAGTATAGGATTGCTTGCTGGCTTTCGCTTTTTGATTTATTCCCTCGTGGAAAGACATTAAATGCAATATGAGAAGGATTTCTCATATGAAATGTTCTCAAATATGAAATCATTTTTCAAATAGAGTCTTCAGATAGTTTTGCCCTATTTCCCAAAGGAAACAGCCAACATATCTATTGTTCTATTGACCATATGCTTTACGAAAATAAAATCTATTTTCAGCTAGTCTCTAGATTTTCCAGGGTATGATTCTAAGCAAATTGTCGGTTTTCATGTCTGCAGGAGTCAGTGCGATTACTATAACCACAATTCATCAGCTCTCTGTGATATTGTGTAAGGTAGAAGTGAAAGGCGAGGCACTACGTAAAATCCAAACATTTAACCCATTACCTACGAGAACTGGATGGCCCCTGTTTTAAGCATATGGGAATTAGAGAATCGGTAGTCAACGGGTTGAATGAACACTGCATGAGATGAAGTCTGTTTTCCGTTTTTTTCCCCTTTTTTCTACATTTTTTACATTTTCTCTCACATGTAAGAAAAAAGATATTTTAACCCTCAGGATCTTCAGTAATGTTGGTATACAGATCATGTTGAAGCTTTAAAAATATAGTCTTTGAGTTCTTGAAATGAAGAAAAATATTTGTTTTTACAGATTCAATCCAAACTTACACTGCACTGTTCAAATCAATACTACAGATAGATGATAACTGTCTAATGATTTTGGTGGAAAATATAAAACAGTTTAGTAATGACTGAAGAAAGATATGGAAATATAGAGCTTATCATCCAGACCAACATTTTAGTGAAAATGTTTTTTTAAAAATTTTTTGTCAAGTTTTTGTTAGTATGTTTACATTTTGGTGATTCCATCTATACCATCTACTGCATGATATTACGCTGCCTCATTGCATTTTCTCTTGGTACTTACCAGAGGTCTATCAGGATCAACTCTGGTGAGGGGAGATGTTTTCTCGCCCCCAGTGTTGTAGAGGGAAGGAACGGATGCTTTGAAAACCATCACGCTCAATGACCATGCATACATGCCACGTCTGTCTGTCTGATACTGGAGTCCGTCCGGGTCGAATCGTGGCTGATAGATTGATCAATTAGCAGCTGATTCCTTGTGACTAACTGGAGATGATCTATCCAGATGGTTTTACAGACGTACATCACCTACATCATCCAGTACCCCCCCCCCCCCCTCACCCTAACAGTGCACAAAAACAAATCATCTAGTACCCCCTATAAACACTGGATGCACATGTCTCTTTGCTTTCATTATTAAAGAGAGGCTTGATTATTATGAGCTCTATCATATTTTTCATTCCTTTGTGGAAGAATATCGTAGTACATGGTGCAATGTTCCGTGAAAAGCTCTCAAAATACCCTCATATTCCAGAAATTTCTGAAAAGTTGTTTAAAACTGTGGACCAAATTTTGATGTGTGTATAGTCCCATATAACTGTGTGCAGTACTTTTTCATGGTTTTTGATTTTCTGTAAAATTTATAACGTTTAAAACTTAGTTTAGTGATTTCCAAATCTTACAATACACACTTATTCCTATTTAGTAGTTAATCAAACTCTCCCATTAACTTCCAGACAATTGCTTAACCTTACCCTTGAACACTGCAACCAAACCCGTGTCTGTCTGTTTCATCTCCTCACATTAAAACGAAAGAAACTGACTTTTAGACATTTGTTGAAATAATTTTCTTGTTATATGCATCATCCATCCCTTATTGCTTCACCCCTGCAGGGTATATGTTAAAAGATACGTTATGTATCGAAATCGAAAGATCTATAGCAGCTAAGAGCCCTGCAGCATCACACTATTTTCTAAAAAACCAGGTTGATATGTACACCTATCTGTGATGTATTGCTTTGCGATTTGCTGGAAGATATTCAATCAATTTGGGCTGCTTCTGTTTGTGACAGAAGCCCTTTGTCCAATGCCAAGTAAAAGTCAAATGGAAATGAATATGCCTTGACTGTTATTACTTAGAAGTCAAAAGAAAGTTATGTTAATGTTGAAGATTAGACATGATAAACAGCACACACAAAAAGAATGGATAAGTGTTGTTTTTATACTGCATGCAATGATTATATTTTAGAAATGCAACTGTAATAAGGGAAAGACTTAAGGTTTTACCAAAGTTTAGTTAATTAGTAATATATAAATGGTATTAAAACAGGTGCATACCCATTCATTTAAGAGAGTAATAGGACCAATTTGTAATGGTATTGTGAAGGCAAAGAAAAATTGGGGACAAGTTAAATTACTTCCTTTATAATTTGCATGATACAATTCTTTCATTTCATAAGCCCATTTATCAGTTGTGTATAGAAAAAAATTAAACAAGCATTTTCTTTTTATTTAAACTGATAAGAATGTTTAGAATGATTGATTTATGTTCCCAAATATATTATGAATGATGAGGTAGAGTAAAGAAATACTGCAACACAGACCCTGCTGTGTGTGCCTCATACATCATGGAAGGGGCTTACGAGGACCTCTTGGGAATTCACAGCATGCAAAAATCATCTTTCCAGGCATACTCATGTTTCAGGCAGCTATGACTGAAATCGCATGTTGCTGGGGTTTCAACAATTGCAAGTATGCCTTGATGATGGTGTGTATTAGGTACATAAGGGTAGATGGAGAGAGAGCTAGGGAGAATAGCATGTTTTTGTTATGATGAAGTGGAGTTAGGCAGCCAGTGATTTGGAAGATGATGGTTATTAATGGCTGGCATCCCCTCACGTGTCAGAAACAAGGTCGTCTTGTCTTGTCCTGAATGAACTTTGGGCTAGAGGTACAAGTCCATGTTCCAATAAACAAGTTCCTGGTGCTGGATTTAATCATGGTCTAAGTACACTGTATGGACCAAGTCAGTATTCTACTCAACAAGTTCTTGATGCTGGATTTTTAGCGGTCTATGCGTGGACAGAAGTCCTCGGTCCAAGTAAAGTTAAACAAGCTGGCAAGCTCGCGCTGATGTTGGTCCCAGTTGGTTTGTTGTAAACTTTACTTAGATGGAGCTTAAACTTGACATTTGGTTTGAATCTTAGGTAGAATATGGGCAATAGGAAGTGACAGTCGGATGCTGGGAGAGGAAGACACACTCTTATGATGGAGCAATGCCCTCTTCAGCACTGGTCCTGAGGCAACCATGGGGTTATTATTAATGCTGCTCCTAGAAATTCTCTCAGAGAAGTTCAAATAGTTCATATACTCCTGCAGGTTAGGTTGTATGTACAACTGAACATTGAACTGTACTGATATGTGTGTAAAGATAGTGGTTGATTTTTAAATAAATATCAACATAAATAAGGTATGGAAGTAAAGTTATGCAAGCAGAGTTTGATATCACTGTTGAGATCACTGTATATGCTTGCTGGAATCCTCTCAAAGAGAAATGACTGGTGTCTTTATTGATCAAGATGCCATCGAGCAAGAAATCAAATTCAATTCATTGGTGAGAGCTTTGTTAATTCATGAATTTTCTTGTCTCCTTTGCTCCATCAAGAAATTAAAAGGGACCCCTACCAATGATGAACCCTCTAAATTTGCATACCTTGATGCCTCTTATTAAATCTTCTCCACTAATTTCCCTCTTCATCTCAGGATGTAGCTTACAATGAGATGGTCACTAATGATTTGTGCAGACAATGCTGCAGATTATGTCTGGCTAATGAGTGGGAGAGGAGCGCTAATTATCCCTCTTGGTACTCACTTAAGGGCTTGTCATTGTTATTAAGACTTCTATTATCATGCTACAGCTTATTAGTATAATACAACCATTATACATTGATACAGGGCATAAAACAGCTGCTGATATAAGAAGGATATTCCCTGCTGCAAGGAAGGGCTTCTCATTGCATCTGCCCCTTAAGATGCCTAATTAGTATTCCCAACCCGGGGGTCGTACCCCGAGCCCCTAATCATATATCCCCTTCTATTTGCAGCTGCTCTGCACTTCCTCCAAATATCATCCAGTGCTTTATATCTTGAAGCATTATTATTTATTCCATATAAGCATTTTAATTACATGATTGACTCTGTGCTGTGATGTGTGGGCTAGGTTTCATCCGGGGTTAAAACCATATATTGTCAGCTCAGAGCAAGAAGGGAGTTATTGTTTGTAAAATGATATTAGTTAATGCCTGTCAGACTCTTAGCAGATGGACAAAGAATACTTTGTCAACGGCTAATAAGAAATTGTGCGCAAACATGCTAAACCTCAAAATATGAAATTTTGTGATGTAACACAATATTCACAACTGGGTTAGAAGAAGATGAAAAAAAATCATGAGTTGCACATGTATTTTATATCCATATGTTTTGAGATTATCATTGAATCGATTTGCTGATTACAGGTACTCCATAAGTCTTGGGTTATGATTATTGTGCCTTCTTTCTTAACAAGCAATCTTGTTGTCTGCATGATCCTGAGAAACTTCTGAATTTTGTTCTTCTTTAATTGAAGGAAGGTTCATATTATTCTGGGACTGTCGGCTGTTTTTGTCTTGTTTCGTTGTTAGCATCTTGGAAGCGAGATTCTCATTACTTGTTAATGAAGGGCCGAATTGCAGATGTGCACACCTACACATGTTGCTCAAATCTGTAGGGATGGTGGATCACACTAGAGGGAAAAACACATATATCTGCATCAACAGATTGAGTAATCCATTAGGGTGTGTTCCCATTGCTGCACCATGGTGTATGGAATCACAATCAGGCAGTGTGCATTAATTGCCAATGATGGTAATATGCATAAACAGTTGATGTCTTTACTGCCATTCAAAAGGTTTGGGGTTTGAATCTTTGCATGGTGGTTATGATCTAATTTAGGCAAGGAATTTTATGTACAGTAATTGTCTCTCCCCCACCCAGGCGTTAAATGAGTACCTGGTGAGATTGATTCCTTAATAATGCTGTTTGGACAGATAACAGTTGCTGTAGCTACATGTAAGACCTAAGGTGATAATATCCAAACCCCTTTGGAAGGTCATACAGGGATGCTATATCACACAAGAAAAGTTTACTATTACATGAACTGTATGTCAAAAATTATGTAAAAAAAAAAATGATTGCAGCTGAAAAATGGAAATAGATTCTGTTGATAAATAGATTTGAGTTTTTGATGATCTTAAATGGGTGGAAAGAGAGGGGTATGAGTACATGTGTTTCTTGTACAAACGCTTTTTGCCTGACGACCCATAAGTATGAACTTTTAAGCTCTCATGGTGTAAGCGTCTTTTAATAATCAGCATTTCCTCCTTCGTAATATTGTGGGATTTTATTCACATCAGTGCTTATTATCCGATCCCAATGCACTACGATGGGTCATGCAGCCAACGCTCATTCTGCGTCCCCTTCTACTTGTTGATTTGATCCTGTGCTAACGTAAGCATACCCCTACGAAAAGGTCAAGACGTCTTTGCTCGGCCCAGAAACATTTCCTTGCCTTGTCCTCCTGATTTCATCTCAATGTTTGATGATTACGTTCCTCGGTCTTTCAAATTAGATTTTACGCTATGTGTGTCCCAGACATTGGAATTCTTTGGGAATCATAGTGAAAACATTGGGATTTCCAGGAGGCAGTGTTTTTTTTTCTCCATGTTTAATGTATATCCTCGCTTCTGTTTATTGAATGGCACTTATTTCTGTAAATGAAAACTGCTAAAGTGATAATGGAATATCTTTCTGGAAAATTTATCATGTGCATAAATCTTGTGATGTAGCAGGGTTAATGCTTGTTTCTCAAAATCCATTACAAAAACTTGCTGTTAGCAAGTAATGCCAATCTTTGTCAGATGTTTCATCAATAGATTAGTAGTGCTTTTGAAGCATATATTAATTTCACACATTTCTTACCGTTTTCAACATTCTTATGTGACTTTAGAAAGAAATGGCATAATTATGGGCTCAAGAAGTGAATCAATTGATGAATTATTTCTTTATGGCAAAATAAAATAATTGTACGGGATATGTATTTACAGTCCCTTTCAAAATGTCAATAATTCAATTTGACTTTGTAAGCAGCTACTAGAAAAAAATGCCAAAAATAGACGTCCTCAGATGTGACTGCAGACTTGTGAAATTTGCAATGAAATATGTGTATATATATATATATATGCGCTTGTAGATGGTGTACTCCTTTTTGTGAGGTGCTGTACTTTATCATCCTCTGACAATTACAAGCATGACAAATCACCAGTTGGCCTCTGTATCAAAGAAAAGACACCAATGAATAGGTGCAAAGGCTTTTAAACACAAACAGACTAAAGAATGAATTATGTACATACAAGTACCTGCGTGTGTGCCTTTCCACTAACACTCAAATTTAACTCCAAGCACACATATTTATCACTGCCAGAATTCATTAAGACAAGGGCACCCCTGATAAATGCCATCTTATCCGCTTTTGAACTTGGGTACAAAATACCCCCAAACTGCATGTAATGCAGCGGATATAGCCTGTGCTGTGTAACAGAAGCCAAGCAGATAGAATGTTGATGTAGGTTCAGTGAATGGTAGGATTCATCATTGAAAGCTTGACTGCCCTATGCAGACATATAACTGTCAGGATGTATTACTTGAGATCTACCAAAGATTTCTCTCTGGCTATGAGCTACCCCCATGGTGCTATTTCTCTCTTTTCTCCGGTTGTTTCTCTGTGGAAAGCAACGGAGTGAGGTCACACATGTGCCTTAGATCGTGGAGTATCTGGCCAATAAAGTAGCCTTGAGGACATCCCAGCCCATGATCAAAGTCATGGGTTGAGGATGCATTATATAGCCTTAGAGCAAGCCAGTGGAAAATTCAGCATTCAATAATGATAAGAGCAAAGACACAAAGTTTATAAAGAATTCTGAAACTAATTTGAACTATCGGGCCTAATTCATTGTCTGTTACTAGTTGAGTTTTTACCATCTTCAGCTTTTGTTCTCTCTCAGGACCAGTATGATATTCACTTGTGAAAAGTTATCAGTTTTTTTTTACATTTTAAAATTATTTTGCTGCATCTCAGAGGTACAATATGACCATGAAGCATGACATAATGTATACATTAAGAAAAGAAAATCTCTAGTAGTGTAAATATATATAAATGAAATTAATAGTATTATCAACATGAATATTATGAAATTTATACTAGCTGATGATTTGTTTTTTGTATTTCATTGGGATATGCTCTTGTTACACTTTGGCTGGACATGGGTAAAACTGCAGAATGTTGCAATGATTATTGTGTAGTGTATCAACAAGTTTTAAGTGTTGGTAGTACTAGATAGCAAGTAAACTTAGATGTACAGGTATATTGAAGTTTGACTGAGGGTAAATCATCGTTATTGTACTTCTTCATGACATTGCAGCTATGTATTGGCCAATGTTGCATGAAATTATAAACTTTCTCATTCGACATTAACATCAAATCTATCACTTTTACCAGTGTATTTACCAGTGATTTCTATTTGAATGGACATTAAAATGCAATATTGTAATGGTTAAGATGTTGTTTTTAGATGGAAAAATTACCAAATTCCAAGCAAGTCTGACAGTATTTTAGATTATTTGTAAAAAACTTAAGCATAGATAAAAAGGCATAGAACAGCGTGAACACCAAAATGTTTTCAGAATGACAGAAGAGTAATTCTAGTCGAAGTGCGGAATTGGGAGTGCTTATATGAAGACTATCAGCTGACAGCTGTTTGACAAAGTAAATGAATTATGCGGACATGATCCTAGGGAGTTATACCCACATAAATAAGAAGGATGCCTTGCCTGTACTGAAACATAGGGAAGCTATTAGGAGCATTGACTGTTGCACGTTAAGGCTGTATATTCCTAGCTATGTTATGTAAAGAATTGCGCTAATCTGATGATGGATTGGTGTAAATCACTTCCATTTGTGAGGCAGGAGTGAAAATGACAGAAAGAATGCTGTTGCATTTTAACCCGTTGACTACTGAATTCTTTAACTCTAATAGGCTTAATACAGGAGCCACTTGGTTCGTGTAGTCGTTGGGTTAAGGTGAGGATTTGATGGATGGCTGGGGGTAAAGGTATCCCAAGAAGGACATATTTATTACTATTTAACATATTTTGACTAATTTGTGCTCTAATGGGGCTTAAAGGGAATGTTAAGTATTGGGTTGGTATGGAAATATGTCATTATTAATGCATTGAAATCAAAGATTATCAACAATTTATTGGGTGGGAATTTGTGGGGTATGAATGCAGTAGCAAACTTATTACAGTTTTTTTTCGACGATCTTCGTAAATGAAAATGATAGTATGGATAGTTAGATTATCTCTAAATGCTGTCTTGTTTTTAGTTATTCAGGCTTTGGTCTTGGAGAATGTATGTTATTCCAAAACCAATAGACCTGTTACTAATTTTATGCATACTTTTTGAACAAAAGTTTCTCTTGACACTCAAAAGCTTTCCAGAGGCTTGCCCGACATAGCACCAACTAATGGATGCAAAATGGATTCCACCCATAGAGATGCCATTATGCATAGCAGGTGCACTAAATGGTTGGTAACTAAGGATTTTGGAGAGAACCATGCATAAATTGAAATACATTAGTAAACAGGTCTATTAGTATCTAACTGGCTCAGTAATTCCATTTTAGCAATTCCATTTTAGCAATTCAGATAGAGAAAAAGGATAATACTTTATTACTTTCCTTAAGCCTTGTTTCACTACAAATGTGGCAACGTTTTCTGGAAATTATCACTTCAAATCCAGGACTATGATTTACCAGATATGCTTGGCACTCCAAAAGTGAGTCGAGATTTTGACACACAATGCATACATATCCTAGATCTTGATGACTTCGTTGCATGGCATCCTAGATTCTCCTTCACCTAACCTCTCGCTATTCAACCACCCTCAATGAGTCTAATTATCTCTCTATAGGTGGGACTACAAGCTGTCATGTCTGCTATGCTGATCGTATTATGCCGACTGCAGTCGACTTGATAGACTGCAGATTTATATCACACACGTTCCTTTTCGATATGGACGTATAATTCTTAATACACAGTGAAAATTTGTACTTTCATTTTTTCAAGTATTATATTCTTTGAGCACATGCAAGAAAAAAAAATGCATATCTTTTCCGCACTAGATGTTCACTGTCAGTACACTCGTAAGGAGAAACTTGCTCCTGCCTCTGCAGACATCTCATCTGTTTGGAGCTAGAAGGGCCTTAACTCTGTACAAAAGAGTTAATGCCCTTTTGGCTTCAAACAGACGATAAGCATTAATCTTTTTGCTCCTGTAGAGTCTATATATTCAGGAACTTTGATTTGTTATATATCAATGAATCAGTTGGCTAAAATGCAATATCCTTCTAAGTCTTGGACTTGTTTTCATTTTTTTCTTTCAGGTACATATTTTATTCAGTTTTGATATACATGTAATACATTGAGAATGTAAGACATGTAATACATTGAGAATTGAGAATCTGTGCAAGAAATGGGAACGGAATGTTAAGTCACTTGTCTGTCAATCTTAGGAGGAGGAAAAGACTTCCATACATGCCTGTTGTCTTCGTGTATGGCATATCTTATCATATGCGGAGAGGTTGACCCGCCATATCATACATTTAATCTGATTGTTAATCAGCTCCGACTAATGGAAAAGGCACTACGGCATGTGAAACTGTATCCATCCACTGATAATGCATTAGTGCAATCATCATCAGGGACAAGGAGGTAAAACGAAAGATCCTTAGCCTATAAAGCTGTTATCGGAACATGGGTGATCATCCTATAGCCTGTAACCCCTTGGCTAAACCTTTAGGGTGAATGATTTCATGATATATGTTTTTGTCTGGATACCCTACTGAAAAAAGGGGGAAAAGCGAGAAAAAAAGAAGGAAAGGTACATTTGTCAAAGCTAGCCGTTTCTGTTATTGAGAAATAGAGAGTTACTTCACAGTATTTGCAGACAGTGTTTATGGAACATAGTTTTGGTTTAATAGACCATAGGTGTTGATGATGATGGTGGTGATGATAATGGTAATGATGATGGTGATGGTGATGATGATGATGGTGGTGGTGGTGATAATGATGATTATGATGACCGTGGTGATGATTGTGATGGTGATGATTATGATGATGGTGATAATAATGATGATGGTGGTGGTTATAATGATGATTATGATGACCATGATGGTGATGATTATGATGGTGATGATGATGGTGGTGGTGATAATGATGATTATGATGACCATGATGGTCATGATGGTGATGATTGTGATGATGATGATGATGATGATGATTGTTGTGGTTTATAATGCTTATGATGACCGTGATGTTGATGATTGTGATGGTGATGATTATGATGATGGTGATGAATGATAATGATGATGATGTGGTGGTTATAATGGTGATTATGATGATTATGATGGTGATGATTATGATGGTGATGATGATGGTGGTGGTGATAATGATGATTATGATGACCATGATGGTCATGATGGTGATGATTGTGATGATGATGATGATGGTGGTGGTGGTTATAATGCTTATGATGACCGTGATGTGATGATTATGATGATGGTGGTGGTTATAATGATTATTTTGACCGTGATGATTATGATGATTATGATGATGATGATGGTGGTGGTGGTTATAATGATGATTATGATGACTGTGATGGTGATAATTATGATGATGATGATGATGATGATGATAATAATGATAATAAGGAGGGGGCAGATAAATATTGCAATTATGATTTTGTGTAATCACATAAAAAAGTATTCATACCTGGTATTTGAATTGTTCATTGACAAGATTTACAGTTTGTTTTAATTCCTTGATAAGTTAAATATTGAAGGAAAATGGTGCTAAATATAATTAAGTGGTCAACAGTTGTGAGTCCTATCTTTGCTGTGTCTGTTGTTAATCTCTTCCCCGGCCTCCTCCCTCTATTTGACGAGACATTAAATGGAATGTTCTAATTATCGGCCACTATTGATGGGTCGCATGCCAACATTTCACACATTGTAGTGATGCTCGGGGTAGATATGTGCCACAAGCACACGCACAATGTTTGAGTACACTGACATGCTCTATCCATCAATGTGGTCATTATTACATTAAAGGCACAACAGTGGGGCGGAATTTGATCAAAACGAACATGTACTCTATTATTACGTGAAGCCTTTAAGCTAGCCATTGAAGCGTGAAATCAGCCAAATTCAATCTTGCTAATTGCATCCTGCGCATATAGTATCATTCAAATAGCAATCAAGGACACTTCATCTGTGGTCGAAGCCAACATCGTTTGTATGGGATGGGACTGTGTAAATAGTGAAAGTGTCAAAACCGACTTGAGGAATTATAGATTTCAGCACCCTAGCAGTAAGTCAGCCAAAATGCACTGTTTGCCGAAGAAGCATTCAGTATGATAATGCGACAAATTTGATATTGATGGTTTAAGGCAGTGCAGTGTTTGTTTTGTCTGTTGAATCTACATTAGGGAGATCATTTCTGGCTAGCACTGCAGACCGCCTTTGAGATTGTATCAACAGTGTAAATTGATAAATTTGCTTCTAGACAATTTGCACATCTATATTATAGGCCTGTATAGATCACCAGAATATTTGAAGTGGATAGTGAAAAGCATTCTAGAATAGCATGTATATACATATATGTGTAGAATATGAATATAATTTAAGATGAAGATGAAAATGATTAAAGGATTCTGATGGATGTATAGCTATGTGATACTGATAAATTCTACTCTGTGAATGCTTAGCTGGATATCCCGTACACACATTTTCATTCTCTTATGAATTAGATGGTGTTTACTCTATCTCTATAGTTTGTTACAGTGAAATGTTTCACCTGCCATCAGCGCACGCATGCATCAGTATTAATATCACGGCCTATAGAAAATGGGATAATCGGTCATGGGTTCTCAAAATGCAAATGAGATGGAAATGTGGCCGGTCTCGACTGCTGCAGAGAGATGGCAGAAACGATGAGGCATTCTCCTGAATTGTTTCAACCCATTGTTGGGGATGGGTTGAACTCTCGTGAGAGTGAGCCAAGTCATACATCAACAGGTTTCCAGCTAAGCATTGGTTGCTTCCCGTTCGTTCGTATGAGCAAAACTGAGGGAAACTTATCGAATAGCTATCCAAAACTGTATAGCTATATACAAAGAATGTCGTAAAACCAAACTTCATATAGCAAAATGGAGGTTTTAGCATTATTTTATATGAAAACTCATCAAAGAGTTGTTGTCTATCACCCGTTTGAACATCAAATAAAACAAAACCCATTTATATATATGGATGGGTTTTAATCATCAGCACACACTGGCGTGAACGGCAAGCTGTCATTTTATATATATGCTTGAGGAAAGGCCCATCTTGTAAGCTAATACTAAAATATAGTGAAACTGAAAGCTAACCTTCCCAAAACTAGTTTCTTTATACATTGTTGTTCCACTATACCATTACTGATATCATTTTATGAAGCATCCTTATCCTTATGCATTGGTTTTGCTATAGGCCCTATGATGATTTATACAAATTCTAATTATCTTAATTTCATATAAATTCCTTTTATGTGCATGGCCTATATTATTCTGGTCATGTTGGACAGTGGTGTGGGCAGTGGAGATATCTTCAGTCGATGATCGTATGACAAGTGTCTGCTTATATCTCATTAGTATTCCTGAGGCGCGTCCTGCATGCTTTGTTTCTTACGTGTAGGCTCAGTTCTGGAGGTGTTTGGGATGCTACGTGTTGCCTCAAAGTGCTGCCGTCTGGGGACTTAAATCCATAAATCAGGAGTAAATGAGTGATACAGTGGCTTTAATGCTTAATCTTGGCGGTGATTTGGAAGCAAGACGGAATTGCCATGTGGTGTATCGGGACACGTTGCAAATCAGTGAAAAAATGACAAGAGCAGAGAGTGATTTTAGCTCTGGGAAGCTTGAAAAAGGGTGCTGAAAATCTCAAAAGCGAGAAGAGCTGGTTAAAATTGTTATGAAGGTATCTCACTTGTACAATAGCACAAGTGAGGGCTCCGTTAAACAAACAATAATTTTACTCTTTTACAAGTCAGGCCTGTACAAATGTTTTAAGGCAGCACATTGACAAAAAAATACACTGTTCATTTCTTCTAGAAGACATTGTTGAATACACAATACATGTTACGAATAAATTATTCATTTCTGAAAGATAATGTAGTAATTATTTCGATGTACAATTTGTTGCATCTCAACTAAATATGCTTTCTCTCTCTCTCTCTCTTTCTCTTTGTTTCTCCTTTATTCCCCTCTGACTGATGTGGCCTAATTCATGGTTTGGATCCATAATAGGTGAGTAAATCCTTGTTTTTGTGAACAGTATTATCATTATAGTTCCTTTTGATAGTCTGATACACTTGGTTTGTTTTAAGGAGAAAAACCATTGGGTCATACAAGATAGATATAAGTTTTTAGTCAAAAGTATTATCGGTTCAAATAGTCGTCCTCTGGTTATGCCTTATAACTAGAAATGAATGTAAAGTTTAAAATTTATTTTTCCACATTTGTATATATAGACATTTGAGTGTAGACAATTAAGTATGATTAACCCTCTCATAATGGGATAAAATTGTACGTATAATCATTCATGCAGACAATTTATTGACCTGAATGCATGTGGCATATCAATCCTACTCTATAGTAGCACTTTTTTAATTGAAGTATGCAAACAGTATTACCATAATACCTTGTAGTGTTAACTTGTTCAAGTGCCTGTGGAATTAAAGCGGATGATGCAGTAGACCCGATAATGTAATGCTGAATTTCCATTATTATATCCATAATCAATCATGTGCCAGTATAAATATTCACTCATTTATTTCTTCCCCGATGACCTTCCACTATATGCTTGTGTTTTGAATAATGATGGTGATGTATGCACAGCCTCCCTCTATAACAATGATTGCTATCAACTTAAACAAGCAGGTATCATATCTGATGATAGATTTATTCAATTTTGCAGTAATTCCTATGAGTTGGACCCAATATTTATGATCTCCGTTTGATTAAGCTCTAAGGCTTTTTATAATAGGGAAGGTAAAAGGAGGATCATGTGAAGCTTTAACCATATGGCACATTAACATGTAGCTATATATAACCACATGAAAGATAATTTCCCCGAAGTCTTTTGCTTCGTTTTCTTTTCCACATAATGTACAAGAATATGCCAGTGTTATGATGTAGGATAAGATACCTGCAAGTTTTGAGAAATATTGTACATGCGAATCAAAATATTTTATTCATTAAAGCAAACACATGTATATATCCATTATGAGGGTGATGCCAAAGCAAGAAATTAGATTCAAGTATGATGGCTGTTTTACAAAAGATTGCCATTTATGAGCAAGAACTAGAATTAGATAGCAGCATCTTCATTGCAGTCTGTGAGTGATTATGCAGGTTTAAACCAATCTGCAATATCATTCATGCAAATCGAGTGTAAAGATAGACCTGTATGTTATTCTTGCATTAAGTCAGTGTGGGTGCATTGTGG